>CM064872.1:47975376-48630875 GCA_032719365.1 Prinsepia uniflora | reverse complement strand
TAGTGCTCTGATTCCAAATTGACAGGACTGCCCCTGAAAAGGGCATTGTTAACCATGCCCGGTCCTGCTCCCGTCTAGCAAGACAACTGAAATCCCCAAGTTACCCTCAGTACGTGCCAGACCAGGGATAGCCACACGTACTTACTCATGCCTCCGCCTCACGATCAGCCTCGATCAACGCGCCACAACCTGGAGGGTCAAGAAAAAAACAAAAGGTGTGAGTGGACAAAAATAAATCAATTTATAAAAACAGTTACAGAAAGACGTTTCTACGCTCCACGTAAAACCAATGCATGCATTCGAAAATCATTTCACAATTCTTTTCATTTCCAACATTCGAAAAACCGTGTATGAAAATCAAAACATTCTCTTTTTCTTAACCTTCGGGTTTTAGCCCGCAATCAAACACAGGGTCTCAGCCCAAAACCATGAATTAAAACCAAATACACAACATGATCCAAAACCATCAACCACATAAACTGGGCTACTGCCCACTCAACCGAAACATCAGAAATTAACAATAAATCACAAGTCAATCATTTTGCTGGATATCAAGTGCGTCCGAGTCTTTAAACTCAAAACCAAGCGCATAATCAGGCCTTCCCGGGATATCAACGAGTCTTTAAACTCAAAACATAATCAATAGGCCTCGGAGGTATCACAATATCCGAGTCTTTAAACTCACGAGTCTTTAAACTCAATCCGGGTCTTTAAACCCAATCCGGACCCGCCCCGTCATCAATTAACTGAGTCTTTAAACTCAAAACGTGCTCCAGCAATAGCACCGGGTCTTTAAACCCAAAAAAGTTTTCAACGGGTCTTTAAACCCAAAACGTTTGTCAATCACAACAACTTGGGATCCATCGTGATCCAAATCCAAATCCGAAAACACATTTTTTTCATAACAAGACTCACGTCCGAATTTCCACTTTCAAATCCCCAAATCTTACTTCACAAAACATAATCAAATCATCATTAAACACGGGGCATGTACAATCGTACCAAATCACTTTATTAAATCCTTTTCCATTCCCGAATTCGAATTCGCTATAATGATTCCGTAAGCTGGCATCCGGAAACATCATCCCAAACCCAAACCAAGAATTCGTTTTCAAACTTCCGAAAATCGAAGTCTCGTTATTCAAAATTACTTTTATGCCCCGAGTATCAAGCCCAAAATCACCTTTTTCAAAATCCGTTTTAAATCCTTGAAAACACCTCATATTTCAAATCACAAGGTAAAGACATCAAAACCACAATCAAATCACCAAAATCACGGTCAAACCACAACATACTCGAAATCTCGTAAAACGTGCATAACCGTGAAAAACCTCGAAATCTGTGTCAACATCGTAAACCGTACTCACAATCGAAATCAAACATCGTAAAAACATGATACACACAAATCATAATAAATCATTCGTTAAACCATCATCAAAATGTAAGCGAACCCATAGTCTCGAAATACGTGCAATTTGTATGTATCGCAGAAATACGTATAAATACGGAAATCGAAATCAATCACAATTCATAATCATTATCATAGAAATCATAGAAATATTTATGCATGCATTAAATTTTGAAAGCAACGTCCACTCACACACCGTCCTTAGTGCTCGATTTTGCGCCGCACGCGTTTCCGTAATTTCCGCCATTTTTCAGAAATCTCGAATCCTGTCCAAAATCACTTCTCATGGTTACTAAGGCCTCAATTAACAACATACTAATTTCCCATAATTTTTCCGGGATTTTTCGACACAATTTAACTTAAGGCCCTAATTTACGAACCCTCAAAACTATCCCGATCGACTCGAACTTAAAATATAAAATGTTAATTAAACCGAAAGGATCAAATCTCATGTTGACTGTGATCGGAAATGATGTCACACGCGCCCTAGCACTGTAGCTACAGTGTCACCATCTTCACCCGCGGGTATGCTAAATGGGCCTTCAACCCGCGACTCGACCCCGCTAATTACCCTTCAATTCTCACTCGATTTCCCTCGTTTTGTATCCTAACATCTTCTATAACCATTTAATTTAAGATCTCTGTCCTTAATTTACTTCGACATGCCCTAAATCGATCAGTCCAACCTTGAACAGTCGAAGGGGCCGACGTCTGAAACTCACCCAACACGGTTCCATTCTCAAATTCACTTAGGCAGGAGCTTAAGGGGACCTAAACGAACATTTTAACACAATCAATTGAACAAACCTTTACCTGGAAGTAGCCGTCCTCAAGCTCGAAAATTCTCAGAACCAGGGGCCTCAGTTCTTGGCCATTTCGTGATTGATGTCCTTCGAAATCGATGTGGCTGAGTTCGTCTTGATTCCAGAAGTCTAAACCAGTCCTTGGTTTCGTCCAATACGCCTCAGGAATTAAACTCGATTTTTCCCTCCAATTTTTCTGATTTTCCAACTCCATGTTTTCTCTCAGACTCTTAACACTCTCTCTCGTTCCAAAATGAAACCCTCAGTCAAAATCACTCTATGCTATTCGAACCGTTCAGAAGACACCCGTGGGAATCTCACTCAGACTCACTGAGAATGTTTCCCGCAAACTGACCCCAAAACCAATTTTTAAATTTTCCCGTGCATTGTGTTCAGTCTCAGCCCACACCTAGGTGCTCCCATTACCTCAAACTTCATAAACTAATCACCCCACTCAGCCACAATCAGGATTAAACAATGGGATTTCTCAGAGCACTCACGGCTTGGCCGTGCAGACTCTGTTCCACAGTGGTGAACAGTACCACCGTACAAAATTACCACTTTGCCCTCAGTTGACAATTTACCAAAATGCCCTTCACTTCCGTGACCCGTAACTTGGTCATCCGAACCCCAATTGGCGCATGCCGCCAGCCTGCGGACTCAGGGCATCGCGACCTTCCTAACGGTCCTCGGTCCTCGGCCATTGGTCCTCCTGGTCGAAAAGTCAACATTTTCCCTTTTTTATCTAAATTACGAAAATGCCCTTAGGCTTCTGAACGTCATAACTTTCACCTCGAACGTTGGAATCAAACGTGTCACCTGTTTGTGAACTCGTGACATCCCAAATTACGTCACGGTCATCGGTCAAAGTCCATTTTACCGCCCGAATAAAAAGTCAACAATTTACCCACGACTAGGGGCAAAACGGTCATTTTGCATCTTTCGACCGATTTCGCCCAACTAATCACCGATTTCACCCCGTTAATCATGATTAGTTACTAATCTAATCCCGGATTCCGGGAAGGGTCATACAATCTTCCTCCCTTAATGAATTTTGTCCTCGATTGGATCAAATCTCATGTTGACCGTGATTGGAAATGACGTGATTGGAAATGCGCCACCCAAAGTGGCTGCGCGTGAAGGCCATGCGCCTAGCACTGTAGCTACAGTGTCACCATCTTCACCCGCGAGTCTGCTAAACGGGCCTTCAACCCACGACTCGACCCCGCTAATTACCCTTCAATTCGCACTCGATTTCCCTCGTTTTTGATCCTAACATCTTGTATAACCATTTAATTTAAGATATCTGTCCTTAATTTACTTCGACATGCCCTAAATCGATCAGTCCAACCTTGAACAGTCGAAGGGGTCGACGTCTGAAACTCACCCAACACGGTTCCATTCTCAAATTCACTTAGACAGGAGCTTAAGGGGACCTAAACGAACATTTTAACACAATCAATTGAACAAACCTTTACCTGGAAGTAGCCGTCCTCAAGCTCGAAAATTCTCAGAACCAGGGGCCTCAGTTCTTGGCCATTTCGTGATCGATGTCCTTCGAAATCGATGTGGCTGAGTTCGTCTTGATTCCAGAAGACTAAACCAGTCCTTGGTTTCGTCCAATACGCCTCAGGAATTAAACTCGATTTTTCCCTCCAATTTTTCTGATTTTCCAACTCCATGTTTTCTCTCAGACTCTTAACACTCTCTCTCGTTCCAAAATGAAACCCTCAGTCAAAATCACTCTATGCTATTCGAACCGTTCAGAAGACACCCGTCGGAATCTCACTCAGACTCACTGAGAATGTTTCCCGCAAACTGACCCCAAAACCAGTTTTTAAATTTGCCCGTGCATTGTGTTCAGTCTCAGCCCACACCGAGGTGCTCCCATTACCTCAAACTTCATAAACTAATCACCACACTCAGCCACAATCAGGATTAAACAATGGGATTACTCAGAGCACTCACGGCTTGGCTGTACAGACTCTGTTCCACGGTGGTGAACAGTAACCGCCATACAAAATTACCATTTTGCCCTCAGTTGACAATTTACCAAAATGCCCTTCACTTCCGTGACCCGTAACTTGGTCATCTGAACCCCGATTGACGCGTGCCGCCTGCCTGCGGACTCAGGGCATCGCGACCTTCCTAACGGTCCTCGGCCATTGGCCATCGGGCCTCCCGGTTGAAAAGTCAACATTTTCCCCCTTTTTGTCCAAATTACAAAAATGCCCTTGGGCTTCCGAACATCATAACTTTCACCTCGAACGTCGGAATCGAACGTGCCACCTGTCTGTGAACTCGTGACGTCCCAAACTACACCACGGTCATCGGTCAAAGTCCATTTGACCGCCCGAATAAAAAGTCAACATTTTACCCACGACTAGGGACAAAACGGTCATTTTGCATCGTTCGTCTGATTTCGTCCAACTAATCACCGATTAACCTCGTTAATCATGATTAGTTACTAATCTAATCCCAGATTCCGGGACGGGTCGTTACAAAATAATTAAGAAATCTAATTAAAACTTTTTCTACAAGTAAAGGAATTGAAAATAAGAATAAAAAAGGAAGTAGGACTAAAATCATTATACAATATGGAGATTAGGTGTGAAAGGAAGCTGAAATTATCCTAAAAAAGGCCTAACACTCGGAATTAAACCTTCAGGAGACTTTTCGGTGGTCAGCCATCGAAATCGGGCTGTCAAAGGCTTAGTCAACCCTTGGTCAAAGGCACATGGTTGTTGTTGGAAGCTTTGGTGGGCACGCACCGACTTGGGACGCACTGCGTCAGGATGGGTGTGCTGAAGAGGAGGCAAGCACTTTGGTTGGCGCGCAACGAATCGGTATGCGCGCTACAGTGACACGCAAGGGCTCTCTGATGCCTATTTCGGTGGGTATCCACCGAATTTCTGTGTCATTTTCTTTCCTTCATAACTTCTTCACTTCAACTTCGATTTAGGTGATTCTTTCGCTATAATTCTCGTAATTCCAAGCTCAATTCCGATTTAGGTGATTCTTTCGCTCAAATTCTTGTAATTCCAAGCTCTAGTTGATCTATACATTCCAAGCTATTAACAAAACATAAGTAAAAATGTATTAAATCATGGATAAAACATGCATATATTATGACCTATCAAACCCCCAAACCTATATTTAGCTAGTCCTCGAGCAAAAAACAAAATCAAAAGACTTGATCTAGTTAAGATAAGCATTTAAAGCTCTAGGTTCACCTAGTAGGAGGAGTTTTGTCTCTTGAGGGTTATAGTAGCACGATATCCACAAACGTTTTACTTACCAAAAAGGATGATAGAAATCATGCAACAATAAGTTAATAAGAACTAAGATTTGAAAACAAACTCACAAAAACCAAGGAATATGTCATAACCGTGAACTCAAGGTGTCGAGTGTTTATACCAATATCTCAAATGATCAAACTAGAGAACAACGACATCTAAACACCCTAGAAAGATTTCGCCTCGACTCTAATCCTCACTAGGCATCATTCAATAAGCACATGAATCCTAAGGCATTCACTCAACAAGCATACGTGATGAGTTTATGTAAAGATAATCAAGTTAATCACATATGAATTTCAATGAAGAACAACACTTTATCTGAAAATATGATCTCATGAAGGAATTGAAGTTTAAGAATAGATATACGTACCTTAATCTTTTTCATAACCATTCACAAGATCAATAGGTCTTCTTTAAAGATTGTAATGGGGCTAGGTTCTCAGGTTTAGAACGGAAGGTTAGAATTCAGAGAACCTAAACAGCATCAAGGCATGAGAAGTCATGACTCGGACCTTGAGTAATAGATGACAAAACCGTGCTTAAGCTCACTACATTGCACTAATTTGAGGTACTTGACTGACTTGACTCAACTCAAAGTTCATTGCTTTCTTTTCTTTTCTCTTTTTTTTTAATCGCAACTTTTTTTTTCTTTTTCATTCTATTATTTTCTTTTCACTAATGAACTTGATACATTTTTGTTTATATGAGCTGAGCCAAGATCATGCAATAACTTCCTCAATTTACAAATAAACGAACGATATTTTCCATTCAAACATACTCTCATCACATGAGTATCAGTAGTACAAAACATCAACATATTTCCTCCTCACCATGAATCTCATTTGATGCAACCTTGACACAAGCTTAGATTATAGGGTATGGCCATAATGAACGATTCAAAACTTGGTTAGGTCATATTTTAGGTGAAGAACAAAACGCCTAAGTGTTTGGTTTCAAAGGGGCTTAGGGAGCATGCAATTGGGACGGGGAAAAGAAGGGCCTTTAGGAGCTAAAACACACATAGCCTATATCACATCTCATAAACAATTACACATTAAATCAAGATCATCCAATAGATATGGTTCTTTAAACATCAATGCAAATAGAAAGAGATCATGCAATTAAGAACAAAGTGATGAGTGTTTGAGAGTAGAAACAAGTAGATCACTCAGAAAGAAAGGAAATCAAGCTCAAATATCTCACAATGGTAGTCTCCACTAATTTACTAAGCATGCTCAAATTCAATTGTTTTGGTTGCTTAATCACTTGATTATGGTATCGTGAAGTGCAAGTGTGAGTTCAATGGTCATGGCAATGGTTCTTAGTAAGTACAAGAAATTCTCATGTTCTAAACATTCATATTAGCTTGTCCAAGCATAAAAACTAGCATCACAAAACAAAAAAACAGCAAAGAATTCAAAACAGAAAACAAAAAATGGTAAGGAAATAAGAGCAGAAACTAAAAAACAGCAAGGAAATCAAAACAGAAACTGAGTTGTGTACCCCTAAATTTAAGTCCAATACCCCCAAACCTAAATGAAACATTGTCCTCAATGTTTTGAGCATAAAAAGAAGCCAAATTCATGAATTAGAAGGTGAAAAACATCCATAAGAAAAAGGGAACAAATCAGGGCTAGGTTGCCTCTTAGAAGTGCTTGATTTAACATCTAGGCGACACGAAGATAGCCACACATGTGAGGGTAGGCTCACGGGCCACGGGGCACTTGCGGGACTCCAAACTCGGCCCTCCTTTAGTGATATCTTGACGGCAACATAAATTAATTGATTAGTTCGACAAGAAGAAATCCAATTCCTAGACTTTAACATTTCAGGGAACAAATACAACAAATATTTGAAAGTAAGCAAGAACTGTTTGATCCCAATAGACAAATAAGCATAATGATCAAGGTGGGGGGGGGGGGGGGGGGGGGGGGGGCCATGGAGGGTCCTTGGATTGCTTGGGTCGTGGCCTTGAGCCTTAGGTGGAGCTGAATGTCTCATAGGGGCATACCACCATCGCAAAACTTCCATCGTCTTGCCTCCTACAAGGATCATTAAACCTGCACAAACCATTAGGCAAAACATCAAATTTCTCACCAAAACACCTATTTTGAGTAAGGAACTTAAATGGTGAAGATAAGGATAAGGAATGACAGGACCCATCCCAATCCCCCCGGGATTAGTGCGGAATAACCCTGCTCCCGTCTGACACGAAGTGTCAGACAAGGGATATTTCCGACCTTTGCCCTCCCGGGCTATCAGAGTACGCCAGGATCCGGAGGAGGCATGTGATATCTCGGTCTCTGCTACAGTCCACATCCAATGTCAACCTGAAGGGCAGTCAAAACATTAAAAACTGTGAGTGGACAAAACAAAAGTTTATAAAAACATTTCATAAGACATTTGTACCCTCCACTAAAAAGCATGCATGCATTCGAAAACCATTTATCCAAAAACAAACCATATGTGGGACTAAGCCCAAAGCAGATATAAACCAAGGTCGAAAGGACCACAATGAAAACGACCATACGGGCCACTGCCCAAATCCATAAGGGACTCGGCCCCAAACCATAAAGAAACCAAGTATACGAGCCACTACTCAAATCCGGCGTAACCGGTCCAGGTCTCCTTCTCCCTCATTTTCGGTCCGTTTGCTTCCATTCCAATTCCTAAATTCCTATTTCTTCATTTCCTATCTAACCCAATTAATAAAGCTACCTAAAATCTTCGAAATCCGACCGGTTCAATTTTGAACCTTACGGTTCAATTTTCCCGAAACCTCCCAGGGCTTCCCCGACATCCAACCACCACCAAAAAAACCTCTCTAATAAGTCCCTAGCAACCTATTTAACTCAAACCAATCGTCCAAATCGACCCATAACAACTAGAAATTGAAAATGGATTAAACGGGCAAAACTGATTACCTCGTTCGGGTTTTCTCCTCCGCTGCCCACGGCGGCTCTGCCTGGCCAGCCACCACGTCCAGCCGGTCCTCTCCATCTCTCTGCCCTCTCAGTTATGCTCACAGATCAAGGGTTTGGATTTTTGGGTGAAAAATGGGATCGGGTTTGTGTTTGGAACAAAGAAAATGGACGATGCACGGGGATGGGTTTTGGTGCATGAATGGGTGAGGTTGGCCAGTGGATGGGTGACAAGTGTCACTCATCCATTGGTTGCTGAAAAGTAACTGGGCCCACAAAAGACAAAACTTACTTTTTGTCTCGTAGAACGTTTCGTCGGGAATAGTATCCTGAAACTTTCGTGAACCGTAACTTCGCCGTCGAACGTCCATATTCAACGTGCCGCCTGTCTACGGATTCGTATCGTTCTTATTTACGCAACGGTCTTTAGCCCTCGGCCATCGGACCTCCCGGTCAAAAAGTCAATATTTGACCCCTTTATCCAAAATTACCAAAATGCCCCTAAACTTCCGAACGTCATAACTTCCTTCTCAAACGTCGGAATTGAACGTGCCACCTGTCTATGAACTCGTGACGTCGCGAACTACGTCACGGTCATCGGTCAAAGTCCATTTGACTGCCCGATTCAAAATTCAACGTTTTGCTACCACCAGGGGCAAAACGGTCATTTCGCATCGTTCCTCCGATTTCTCCCAACTAATCACGGATTAGCCTCACTAATCGTGATTAGTCACTAATCTAATCCTGGAATTTGGGATGGGTCGTTACAACCTTCCCTCCTTAATTAATTTCTTCCTTGAAATTCCAACCGACCTAATCTAACCGTTCTTCCCTCCTTAATTAGTTTCGTACTTGAAACTCCAACTATCCTGATTCCACATCCACCTCGTGGAAAGTAGAATCGACCTCGAAACTCGTGTACACTCATACACCAACTAACCATAATAATACTTACTCGTCTGCACCCAGACGTACCACCAACCCTCTCGTTACATCGACTACATTTGACCAAGTCGAATGACAGTAGTCACCCGTTTCGAATTGACACAATTTGTCAAATCTACCCTTTCGCTGACATAAACAACTAGCCGGTTCCTTGCTCAATCTCTAACTATCCTGACGTCTACTTCCACCCGGAGTCATCAGACCTCACTAACCGATCCACGCTGACACCTCTGACAATCTGTCACCACTTGACAGTCGTCAGTTAGAAACTAACACCATACTTACCTGTGGTTATACTAACCACCAAATTACTCAACCTGTGTGTAACTAGACCCATCAGAAACACTATGACCCAACGCACAGTATCCAATGTCTAGTTCACGACCTCGATTAATCCTATGGTATCAGAACCAATCCGACTACCAACTCGCTCACCAACGTATCACTGGTATATCCAGAATACCGCTACCAGACACCCCAAGCCTATCCAGTATCGTACCTCGAACAACGTACAAGGTACGTACATCTACACATCAATCAGCCTACACCCATCTAGGTTGTAGCCAATCACGTTTCTACTATGGAGTCCATTTGTCCAATCCAGTACTAGACAAATTGAAACTCCGACCCATTATTTATTTCCAAATCCGAATCCGAATCCGCAATTCCGTAAGAAATCGCGAATCCAAACCCAGAAATCATATCCATAATCATGTCCAAATTCGAATCCGAAATTATTATTCCGTAGCTAGCATTTGGAATAACCATTCCGAATCCAATTTCATAAAAAGGAAATCCATTGTCAAGCTCCAGAATCAAATCCTGAATCGTCACCCAAAATCCGATTCCAAAACCCAAATACAGAAATCCTCTTTCAAGTTCCAAAATCAAATCCTGAATCGTCATCCAGAAATCTGATTCCAAAACCTGAAATATCGTTCTCGTCTACCGAGAAGTATCAATCATGAACCTATCAGTTGTCTGCTCAACCGATTACTCCAATATCATCGATTGACTTCATAGGGAAGCCAATCACAATATCCGCACATCCCTAAGGCTGACCATATCCGACCACGTCGGAAAACTACTCACCTGAGTAATATACCATGTGGGATTCACTTCGAAAAGAAGTTCAGTCCCATCATCCAAGTAAGAGTGATAACCGCTCCACCTGTTTAGATCATCAAAATCACGATCCAGATCCATCATTAAGTCAACCGAACATAGACGTCACGATCCCCGATCGTCACGACGTCCAAAATCCTCGACCATTTCCCGCATCTAAACAGATTAGTCTACGATGAGACACGCCGAGACTGTGGGTTCTCATTGATTACCTCGTATCGATCCTTGTCATTCCACCAAGGAAAATCAAAGATGATACCAAACAATGACATCCAATTCCATCCTACATGAATGCAACCAAAACTCGCTGCACTCACCACGTCATGTAATCCAACATCGTCTGCCACCAAGCAGAAATGAGAAATCTCAGTCACCTAACTTCGATATACTCAACTCCACTTAATGACCCAAAACAAATTCTGGGTCCACCAACCAATACACGATCAGTGTACTAGTGATACAACCATCATCTGCCTTAGCAGAATCTGAGAAGTCACCCTAATGACTTCGAAATACCCAATGTCAATGCGGAAAACCCGCATTCCTCTCGTCACCTCAATCACAACCTTTCTCGATTTCGAAGTTCCAACAAGATTGGAAACAACATACCTGGACATCAACCACGTGTCCCCTAACCAACTTAGCTCTCTCTGAGATCCACTCTGGGACCACAGATACCGAACACATACGTAACTCGATGGAGTCATATCCAGATTCGTAACTCATTGTCGTCGCAATCACCGGCACCAGCACCAGCACTAGCACTATCACCTGTCAGCATCAGCACACAAGCATCCTCACTAGCATCAGTACTGACGCTAGCGCACATTGTGCAAAACTGACCACCCTGGATCTCCGCTCATACCGAACGACGATCCCGCCTCAACTCGTATTGGAGTAACTCAGTCTCCGTCCCCTGAACGTCCCCGTCTCATTCTGCGATCTCACTCAGCCGTAACCGAGTCGAATCCAGAATCGCTGCTCGTACATATGCGTTACTCACGCACCTCGTATCATCGTCACGACAACCTGAGTCTACACGACCTGATGAGACTCGACTAAGTCCATCGATAGTAGCGTCTGCCACAACCTCGTGCAGACCTAACTACCAGGTACCACGATATCCAGACTCCGCATCTAACGGAATCAACCGCCTGTACCAACTACTCTGTATCCCAAACCTGGGATTCCATCGACAAGTACCAACCCTGATAACTTGTTCAACCGAACTCTAACCAGTCGTAACTCGACTAAGCCAATGTCGTCTACCAGGTCACCCGCGACCTTAGTTGCACCAAACCACAACTGAGTAGCACGACAACCAACTCGGTCTAACTGATAAGTACAATCCCGACTGCGAAGTGCAGTCCCAACACAAGCTGATATGACTAGACCGACTAACGAACCTCAAATCCGAATAGTCGTCAAAGTCACACCATTCTCCAACTCACATTTCCGAACCATACACCCAAGGTAGGGTTCCACAATCACACCTAGAGTTCCACCGAACCCAAATGCTAACTGCCGACTGCAGTAAATCCATTTAACTCAATCAAATCCGATCATCGGATAGTCACAACTCCCAACCAGTCGTCGGAACCGATCCTACGACATCGTGAAGAGAATCCCAATTAACCGTCTCACGATCAAAATGCTAACGTAATACTACGTTCACCATTCGTAGGGTTCCACACTGTCAACCCTGACAGAACTATGGTAACCCCGGCATCAAATGTCGAACCAAGACGATCTAATCCTACTAACTATCGTATCGGCACCCCAACTATCAAGTTGATCACGAATTGTAGCCACTTGAGATATCACATCCTCGACCTGCATACATACACCAAGAGCTACACGGTTGCTTGAATAGAGACAACCCCGCTCTGATAAGCAATCCTATGCTCTAATACCACGTTGACAGGACCCATCCCAATCCCCCCGGGATTAGTGCGGGATAACCCTGTTCCCGTCTGACACGAAGTGTCAGACAAGGGATATTTCTGACCTTTGCCCTCCCGGGCTATCAGAGTACGCCAGGATCCGGAGGAGGCATGTGATATCTCGGTCTCTGCTATAGTCCACATCCAATGTCAACCTGAAGGGCAGTCAAAACATTAAAAACTGTGAGTGGACAAAACAAAAGTTTATAAAAACATTTCATAAGACATTTGTACCCTCCACTAAAAAGCATGCATGCATTCAAAAACCATTTATCCAAAAACAAACCATATGTGGGACTAAGCCCAAAGCAGATATAAACCAAGGTCGAAAGGACCACAATGAAAACGACCATACGGGCCACTGCCCAAATCCATAAGGGACTCGGCCCCAAACCATAAAGAAACCAAGTATACGAGCCACTGCTCAAATCCTGTGCACACCACATATCATATATCATATATCAAATATATACATATAAGACACACAACCAATCCTGTCACGGTATCCAAAGCTACGCGCGTGCTACCCGGGTCTCAATCCGAGTCTTCACAAAGTCAAGATCAATGTTCGCAGACCACTGACCCTACCCAAGGTAATAGTAATCATAGCCTTCCTGAGAGTAAGGAACCCAACTGGGGGGTGACTCCACTCAGTCGGTGCTCCGTGACTACTCCGGGGTCCACCCAGGCCAACGACCCTCCCCGGAGGAGATAATGGAAGTAAAGGAAGGTATATGAATACATATATATACATAACATAAACATTCATGCCCGGTACCCTTGAACCGTCATGATCCATAACATCCATAACAAGGGTTCATGCCGGTTCCCATAAACCATCATGAACCAGAATGACCTGACAAAGGTTCATGCCGGTTCCCATAAATCGTCATGAACCACAATGACCTTTCCAGAGTTCATGCTGGTTCCCATAAACGTCATGAACTTGGAAATCCATCTAGGGTCCCTGACCCGAAATCATCAGTGTAAAACAACTCGGTCTCGTGCCCAAACATATGACTCAATTGGGCACTGTGCCCGATATCTATGGGTCAGTCACGACTCTGATCATAGTGATGCGTGCAACCATCCATCCAGGACCGCCCTCAAACCTGGTATGTCGCCGTGAACGTATCAACCGACGCGACCACCGCAAGATCATGGTGCACTCATCACCGATCGATATACTGAACCGTCAGCACTCCGAAGTCGAGCCTCCCTAGGCTGCTCGACCACGAATCGTGCATCGTGACCTCTCCGGAAGGAACATATCCCAATCCGGAGGCGAGCGTCGTATCGTCGATCGCCGTGCACATAGCACCTGAAGGTCGTAAATAGTGTCATATGCCCGAGACCAAACCAAATGGGTCTCATACCCGAGTTTATCCTTTTAGAAATCCAAAACCTTTTCATTAAAACCAATAAAGAAATACAGACCCGTATAAGCACCGTATAAGGCTGAAACCTCGAAAGACGTACTTATACGTAACCACATAAAAATGCACCCATGGCATCATCAAACAAGTAATAAAACATATAATAAACATTTATGCATGCACCAATTTAGAAAACAAGGCCCACTCACAGACCGTCTGAGCTGCCGCCTCGATTTGCGTGCAATACGGCTCCCCGAGCCGATCACTGTCACTGGGACTCCCAAACCTGTCCAAATTGTAATAGAAGGTTACTAACTACTTAATTAACCTCCCACTAAAGGCCCGTAATTTTCCCGTATTTTTAACTATTTTTAATCCCGAACCTAAACCTTCCGATGCCCCGAAACATATCGAGACGGTGTCCGATCGACACGAAACCAGTCCCAAAATGTTCGTCACATCGAATAGAAGATTTCGTATGTTGGAACCTTCCCCAGATTCCCTACCACGCGCCCTCACGCGCCGCCTGAAGTGGCTGCGCGTGGGCTTCACGCGCCAGCTACAGTACCTGCTGACGTCATCTGACAGCTGTCAGGTCTGACATGTCAGACTCTGACAGGTGCCACGTGTCAGCCCCTGATTGGGCCACGTCCCTGACATGTCAGTGCTGACTGTGCACTGACATGTGACACGTGTCGCACTCCTATTGGCCCATTTTCTGACATGTCAGCTGACATTGTCAGATCTGACAATGCTGACGTCATCCCTGACATGATGACGTCAGCAGGATGACGTCACCTGTCATCCCCTACATCGGTCAGACCGGTCCGAACGGGTCCGGTCCGGTTTTTCCTGCAACTTGGACCGGCGTAACCGGTCCAAGTCTCCTTCTCCCTATTTTTGGTCCGTTTGCTTCCATTCCAATTCCTAAATTCCTATTTCTTCATTTCCTATCTAACCCAATTAATAAAACTACCTAAAATCTTCGAAATCCGACTGGTTCAATTTTGAACCTTACGGTTCAATTTTCCCGAAACCTCCCAGGGCTTCCCCGACGTCCAACCACCACCAAAACCTCTCTAATAACTCCCTAGCAACCTATTTAACTCAAACCAATCGTCCAAATCGACCCATAACAACTAGAAATCGAAAATGGATTAAAAGGGCAAAACCGGTTAACTCGTTCGGGTTTTCTCCTCCGCCGCCCACGGCGGCTCTGCCTGGCCAGCCACCACGTCCAGCCGGTCCTATCCATCTCTCTGCCCTCTCAGTTATGCTCACAGGTCAAGGGTTTGGATTTTTGGGTGAGAAATGGGATCGGGTTTGTGTTTGGGAACAAAGAAAATGGACGATGCACGGGGATGGGTTTTGGTGCATGAATGGGTGAGGTTGGCCAGTGGATGGGTGACAAGTGTCACTCATCCATTGGTTGCTGAAAAGTAACTGGGCCCACAAAAGACAAAACTTACTTTTTTTCTCGTAGAACGTGTCGCCGGGAATAGTATCCCAAAACTTTCGTGAACCGTAACTTCGCCGTCGAACGTCCAAATTCGACATGCCGCCTGTCTACGGATTCGTATCGTCCTTATCTACGTAACGGTCTTTGGCCCTCGGCCATCGGACCTCCCGGTCAAAAAGTCAACATTTGACCCCTTTTATCCAAAATTACCAAAATGCCCCTAAACTTCCGAACGTCATAACTTCCTCCTCGAACGTCGGAATTGAACGTTCCACCTGTCTATGAACTCGTGACGTCACGAACTACGTCACGGTCATTGGCCAAAGTCCATTTGACCGCCCGATTGAAAAGTCAACATTTTGCCACCACTAGGGGCATAACAGTCATTTCGCATCGTTCGTCCAATTTCGCCCAACTAATCACGGATTAGCCTCACTAATCGTGATTAGTCACTAATCTAATCCTAAAATTTGGGACGGGTCGTTACAAGGAAGGAAATGGAAAAGTAAGGAGAAGAGGTGCTTGAGGAGTTGAGGCAGCAAGGATAGGTGCTGGAATTTCAGGGACCTCGCCCAAAACTTGGTGCAATGCTTGTGGGTATGGTTTTATTTCATGAACATCAAGAGCATAACCTGAGGTGCATTCATTGGTGCTGTTCGTGGGTGGAAAGGGGACATACACATCATTATCCTCATCATCCCAATCGGGTTCCTAGAGAAGTTTCCGTCGAAGGTACTCTAGTTCCTTGTCCTCTAAGAGGGCTTCCCGGAGTGTTCTTTGAGATCGAGCCTCGTTTAGTGCATCCCGGAGTGTTTTTTGAGGTCGGGCAGGCCTAGGATCCAAAGGAGGTAGATTCCAAGTGTATGGTGCTGGTTCACTCCATCCATGGTGGTATGACTCCATATAGGGCTAATTGTAAGGCTCAGACATGTACATGCAATCTTGGGGGTATGCCCATCCCCCTTGATTACTTGGAACTGAAGGAATGTGTGCATAGGGCTCATAGGCCCAACCTTGAGGATAGTAATTATAATTCCACGGCTCCATGGTACCTAGACACGTAACAAATAGAAAACCAAAAAAAATTATACACAAAACTAAAAAGAAAAACCACTAAGTCAAAGGAATCAAATAAAATGGACACCGTAGAGGAACAAGTCCCCAGCAACGGCGCCAAAAACTTGATAGAGATTTTACCAAGCACAAAAGATGTACTAGGAAAAACCTCTACGTGTAATAAACTTTCCAAGCGCACAAGACATGTAAATAGTATAGATGCAAGCAAAGATTGATCCCACGAAGACTTGCTCAATGATATCCAATTCCGTTTGACTCAATTGACTTAAGTGGAGTAATTAAAATGAAAATATGGGGGGTTTTCACGTTCAATGACTACAAGTAAATTTACTAAGATTAACTAACTAAGTCGAGCTAGGATTTCTATATACCGTTACCAATTACAGTTCCCCTCCGATTTCCTTGATTAGATTACTATACATGTTTTCTGAATTAAGTACCCGTGCAGGGGTCCGACTAAGGCTCACCCCACACATATTATCTTCTCTTAGATTTCGTGTTTAAGCGTGATGTGCCCGCCCTTAAACGTTTATTACTGATGGTGCGTGATAATGCATGAAATATGAAGAAGATTTAATGACACTACACTATTCCTAGAAAAGTGATGTGCAATTCTAGTGAGTCGTGAGTTTAGATTACGAATAAGAATCTCCCCTTAAACGTGATGCTACAAATTATACGGTGAACAAAAACATCGAGGTGACCTGTAACGACCCGAATTTAATTTTTTAATGTAAAATGACCATTTTGCCCTTGATGGAGAAAATGTTGACTTTTGACCCGGGCAATTTTTTGGACTTTAACATGTAACCATGACGTAGATCGGGACATCACGAGTCGGTAGATAGGTGGCATGTCGAAAATGGATAAATTTACGTCTCGGGAATTGTGTTAATTAATTATTGTCTAATTGGTGGGAAATTAATTATGGACAGTTGATGAGTGACAAGTCATCCCACAACTAGGGTTTAACATGGCTAGATTTAATTGGCCTATTTAAACCACACTAATCTCTCTCTTCCCCCTATTCGGCTGTTACCTAAAACCAAACAGACACACACATAACTGCTTACCGGCATACCCGACCACCCCACTTCACCTTCCACCGTGACCAGCTGAGGGAGATCAACTAAGAGGGTGACCAACCGGAGCAAGCGACGTCACGACAAGGCTGAGCTTCGACGGAGCCACGATGGGAGGTGAGAAATACCGTAACCCAAAACCATGTTTCTAGGCTAAAAATGGAAGTCGTGTTTCCAGCGTATGTTAATTGATGTTATGGACCCTATTATGTTCTTGGGACTGAGATGAGCAAGGTGGGCTAAGTTTCGAGGCAAACGATGGCTGGAACAGATAGATATCGAAGGAGCAAACCACAGGTCACTGTTCATTGAAGTTGCAGGTGAGATCTAGTCCGTTTTTAGTGATTTCGATTAGTTACATCTCTTAATGGGACTAGGACGAACACCTAGGAAGAAACCAGAGGAAAATGGATGAAAAATGGAGAAATGGTGACCGGGTCAAGTCAAAGGTCTGCGCGACCCAGTTACAGACATCCGGGTCGACCCGTCGCGAGGTAGGGGTCATCATGTCAGACCTGTCAGACACGTGGCCCAGTGAATGTCTGACACGTGGCAGTGACGTGGACCAGTCATCGGTTGACACGTGGCACCTGTCATAGTCTGACATGTCAGACCTGACAGTTGTCAGATGACGTCAACAGTGACGTCAGCGATGACGTCAATAGCACTGTAGCAGTGTTGACTGAGTGTTGACAGGGCGCGTGTGAACAGTATTTTAGGTGGGACCACCACTATCTTTTAGGTATCGACGATACGAATCGAATGTCAATGGTTTCGTGTCGATCAGAGATCATTAAGTTGGTCAAAATTGGGTTTAATGCATCAGGAAACGTGTTCGAGCTTTTTTCCCAGGCCGATACTATTCTAAGTTTTTAGGGTTGAAGTTATTGAGACCATTAGTGACTTTTGGATGTGTTTGGACAGGTTTAGGCGGTCGTTTGAGCAGTAAGGACCGTGTGTGAGTGGGCTTTTGATTTCTAAATTATTGCATGCATAAATGTTGTTACTTTTTCACTTTATAATTGAGACGCGACTATTATGGGTATTACTTTATGATGCTTATTACATATTATGATGTTTTGGGCATGAGACCCATCTGGATTATATAAGGATTGTTTTCAGGGTTTATCAGGGGATTAAGTGTATCTATACTACTCTTGTGTTGTAATTACCGACCTTATTGTTATTGTCTCTTCTAGGGAGGGTCATTGACCCGGGTGGACCTTGGAGTAGTCATGACGCACTACTTGAGAGGAGTCACCCCCGTGGGGTAACTCACGATTAGGAGGACTTTTATAATTATACCTTGGGCAGTGATCCGGGATACCGGACACTAGTGGACCTAGGGGAATACTTGGGATTTGAGACCTAGAGTGACACACGTTGTCAGGACCCACCTCGGTTCCACCCCGAAATCCGAGGTAAATCCTGCTCCCGTCTGACACCCCGACACAAAGACCAAAGTAACCTCACGATAAACCACCAAATTACATGCCAGACGCAGGAGAAATTTTTAAACATTCTGAAGTCAAAGTTTTACAGAGCATAGTACCAAACAAAGGAAAAGAAAACTGATACAGAAGGTACACGCACAACGGAAAATTAAACCACTCCGGGAAAACTCTCGGGTACTCTATGCCTCCGACACTACCTCGACGTCGAAACCCTGCGCTAGCTCCACGACCTGGAGGGCAATTTAAAAACAGAAAGTGTGAGTGGACCATAAATAAAAGAAGAGTTTCCAAAACCATTTTATAAGAAAACCAGGGATTTAGCCCTCCGTTTTGAAATCATACATGCATAACCCATTTACTGAAACCAGTTATAAAACACATTAAAATCGTCATAAAAACATAATTGAAAGCAGTTATCGAAATCACGTCATAAACATCATAAAACCATCATAAATACCAAGCAAATCAGTATCCGATCAAACCTGCTGGACCTATCCGAGTCTTTAAACTCAATCCAGGCCTCAATAATATCTGAGTCTTTAAACTCTCGAGTCTTTAAACTCAACAGGCCTACGGGGGAAATATCAGTATATCCGAATCTTTAAACTCCCGAGTCTTTAAACTCAATCCGGGTCTTTAAACCCAATCCGGGCCCGTCCCCCGTCAAACATAATATCCAGGTCTTTAAACCCAATAAACAGATCCAGCAAATCCAATCCAAAACCATTTGAAAACCATTTCTAAATCCACATCCAAACCCGAATCCGAAATCACCGGTCCGAAGCCCTTCCGGCGTCTAGAACCGTCATTCCGAACCCAAATCCGAAAATCCACTTTTCAACTTTAAAACCAAATTCCGCTTTCCAAAATCCAATTCTAAAACCAAAAACCCTGATCATCGAAATCATGTTCCAAAATCCCTTTATAATCCTTAAACCACTTATAGTTTGAAATCCCAAAATCATGGCATCATTATAAGAAATCAAACCTTTCTCGTAAAACGTGTCAACTACGTACTTTCTCAAAAAACGTGCAATCATGGAAAACAGTTATAGCATATTCAAATAACCATGAAATCACATATAAAACCATAAAATAATTATAGAAAAACAGTTATGCATGCTTGAGTTTAGAGAAGGGGTCCACTCACAGATACCTGGCACGTCACTCGCGTCCCGTACCCGTACGTTCCTCAGCTTCCTCGGGAAGTCCCGATCCTGTCAACAGTCACCAAAGAACGTCACTAACACGTCTACCAAGACTCTCCTAAATTTCCCCAAAAATCCCCGGTTCCTAAACGCAACGAACCGAAACCCTAAACCTTCTACCTCGCCGAACTAACTCGACTTGACATCCGATTAACCCGAAACTTATTCCAATAGACTCGTTACAACATCTAGACCAAAAACCTAGTTGGAAGTTTCCCCAAAAGCCGCCGCACACGCCCCCACGCGCCGTCCAAAGCGGCTGCGCGTAGGCCTCACGCGCCTACACCCAGTACACTGTTCATCGTCTTCCTCAGCTCGGCCGGTCTGAACCGGCGAGAGCGGTTCTCCGTTGTTCCTTCACCGTTTCGACTCCTCTCTTGACCAGTCTCTTCGTCCAGTCCTAAGAAACCTATTCCCCTACTCTAAACACTTAGACACAGCTTCTAACCCATCGTCCCTAACTCGAAACCGTAACCCGTTCATACCCCAGTTTCACAATCCGACCACCCAAGTCCTCCCCCGTCACAGTGGCTACACTAAACAACTCCTAGGACCTTACTGAGCCTCACACAACTCACCAAAAACCTCGACTCGTACTCAAAACCCACGACTATTGGTTTGAACCTAAACGGCAAAACAGAGAAATTGAAAGGGAACGAGAAATTACCTGTGCTCATGCCGCCAAGCCGTGAGTACACGACTCCTCCAGTCCACCTCCGTCCTCTGGACACCACCACCAGCCTCGATTGGTCGAACACGACAGCACTACCACCCAACACCCTCTCTGTTTTCCTGAAACTCAACCCTTCACACTCGCAAGGTTTCCTCACACGAGTTGCCCTCAAAACTCACTCACTGTCTCTCTCTCTATCTCTATTTACTTCCTCAGTCACTAGGATACACCAACACACACAACCCACACTCAATTCTTCTCAATCTCACCCTCTGTTTCTCTCTTGTTCGAACACGGTTGCACACACACACACACACACACACACCTGCACGATTTGAACACGCACACCTTGCACCCTAAAAACCACTACACACTTGCCACATGTCACAATCCCCTCAGCCCTCTCACAAATATCCCAATTCTCTCCTGTACACTTGTCCCAATTCGGTTGCACAATTCCCAATGTGCAAAAGACCAAAATGCCCCTCTTTTGAGTAAAAATTACAATTATGCCCTTACCGTTTTAAACCCGTATCTTACTCACCCTAGGTCCGATGAACACGTGCCTGCTATCGTTGAATTCAGGACGAAGAGATCTACCTAACGGTCCTAGGTCAACGGTAATGCCCTAAACCTTCCGAACATCATAACTTCCTCCTCGGATGTCGGAATCGGGCGTGCCACCTGTCTACGGATTCGTGACGTCCCGAACTACGTCACGGTCACCGGTCAATACCCAATTGACCACCCGAACTAAAAGTCAACTATTTGCCCAACCTAGGGGCAAAATTGTCATTCGACGCTAACAGACCTATCGTAACCAACTCACCACCGATTAAGCTCACTAATCCCATCTTAATCACTGTCTTAACCCTAATTTCCGGGACGGGTCCTTACACGCGTAGCCTTAGGACCGTGACATTATTAGGCATCGGGGGTCCCAGACATCAGAGATGTCGGGGTTTGGTTTTACAGTGCAGTATTACGATGGTTTTTCCCTATTCAATTATTTATATGATTCTATGATTTATGATACGGTTATGATTACTTATATTTAATTCAATGCATGCAAATTTTGAAAATGGAGCGGTAAAACCTTATGATTATTATGTTATTAAACTGGTTTTGGAAACTTGCTTATTTTCGACCCACTCATTCTTTATTGTTTTAATTGACCCCTCTAGGACGTGCTACTGAGGTAGAAGATGAGGATCCGGAGTATGAGACATAGATTCTTTTGTTGTGCACCTGTACACCCTACTGGGTAGGTTGAGCCCTATTTTGTAACCTGACATTTGTCCTCGTATTTTATATTTGTACTATCCCTGGTCTGACATCATTGAACTCTAAATTCATATGTTTAACTTTATTTATTTAATTCGAAAGATTTTAGTTCGGTTAAGGGTATTTTCGGTATGTTTAGAGTCGTTGTTAGACTGGAGCAGGGCATATCCCCAGGTGGTCCCAGTGGGATCGGGATGGGTCCTGTCATGACCTGTCAAGCAATTACATCAAACAATTATACATAAATAAGGTAGCTAAGCTTATAAGCGAATAATCTTGAGTGGGAAGTTCTTTGTCGAACGATGAACAATGTTCAAGATCTTCGAACAACTTTTGATGAACGACGAACGAAGTAAGATGAATGATAGACGATCATGAGAGTATTTCTTGAATATTTCTTAACCGGCCTCAATGAAAACACCAATTGTTAAAGCAAAATTCGTCCTTCAAACTCAAAAAACACATGGATCCCTGCAAACAACAAACAGTAAACTATCGTGAGACTCGGGAGATTGTTCGACCAAAAACGCTCCAATGCTTATGTTAACTTTGAAAGAGAACTCTCAATAGCTTAAGTAGCGTTGAACCGAATTACTTTGGAAATGAAATGAGCTCCGCTATTTATAGGAAAACCTTGGGAGCCTTAAAACGATGTGATTGGTTGGTTAAATTTTTAATTAATAAATAATAAATATATTATTTAATAATTATAATAATGGCTCATTATCATCATAATGACAATTATTGTGTTTTAATATTAATAGTAATAATGAAAATTAACTCTCAGGAAGAATATTAATACCACAGACTTTTATTCCGATTAAATAACGTATTTAACTGGTAAATAGATTATCTAATATGTGTGTCTAGAAGTCATTAGTATTATTATTATGAGCAATTTGTTTATTTCGGAAATTATAGACCATGTGACTGCTCCACAATTTTCAGATGATGTTGAGTTGCACATAACTGAAGAGATTGTCTCCTAGGCCTCTTGTGAGCTCTAATTTCAGCTTGTAATAAACAATTATTGGGTTCACCCAAATCACATAAGATCTATCAAAAGATTTCAATGATCGCACATGATGAGCTCAATACGAATTATAGACTTCTTGGGTTCACCCAATGCACAGCACATGCAACATCATTGGAGATCTAGAGTTCTGGTAGAAAATCAGGGGGACTCGGTGACAAAGAAGAAACACCAATGTGTTCATTTCTCTTTCTTTTTATCTTACGGATTCCTAAATGATTAACTAAAATTGTAAAGGAGATGGATTAGAAAGACATAAAAAGGGAAAGTGAAAGTTCATTAATTCAAAGCAGGGTTGATTTTGATTAGATTCAGTACATAAAAAGGGTGAGAAATCAACAAACACCAAAAGGAGGATCTACGCTACCTCCAAAGGGGGACCAAATTGCCTTTGCAGATTGCAATTTCCATCAACAAAAAGGGACAAACAAACCCAAATCCCAGTTAATTTTTTTTTTTGTTAAATCAAAATAAATCCCAGTTAATTAGAAGAAGCTTAATTAGTAAATATATTACATAGAGGGAAATATAATTAATCTAAGTGACTAAATATATGGGCATGGCAGAGGTAGAGATCCTCTGCTGCTGCTGCTCCATATTAAGCTCCCTAAGACTCAAATAAGGAATGTCTATTTCACCCTTCGCCGCCGGAGACAGAGTTCCGGCTAGGCGTCCAGACGACGGCCGGCTTGTCGAACGGTAAGGCGTGGTGGAGCCACTTCTGCTCTCTGTGATGTAAACAGGCTCGGAAATGGAGGCTCTGAAAGCTTTAGCCCTGGCCTGGTGCACATCTTCTTCACTCTGGTCGCGGCCATGGAGAGGATGGTGGCTGGTCAGCTTCCATTTGAAGAAAAGCAGAGCACTTTTCCACCATCGCTTCTTCTTGGCCTTGTGGGTTCTTTTGGGGTCGTCTTTGGAGATGGGTTTTTGGAGCTTGAAGTGTATAGAGTCTATGGATCTTGCTGTCTCACGCTTGTGCCTTGTTGCTTCTTCCAAAACCTTAATGAGTTTGACAACCATGGCAACAAAAAAGAAATGGGTCAGATAAAATTTTGATGCAGAATTGCAGAGAGAGAAACTGGGAAGAATGGGACCTGAAAATAGTCGATTTGAGGGTCAAATCCATAGTCGCTGAAGTGCTGAGGTTGTGGCATTGGAAATATTGGGGTGTTGTTAGACATTTTCTTTGACTAATTCTCTGTATTTTTCTGTTTTTTTTTTTTTGTTTTTGGGGGGGCGGTGGTTGGGGGTGGGGAGCGAGGAGGGGGGAGAGGAGAGGTGAGGTGATATGTTTGTGTCAAAACATATGAAGGCAGCAGAGAATGAAAGAGGGGAAACAGAGGAGGGAAGGGAACTGTAAATAGTGAAATTTGGGGGCTCAAGGTATGGTGCATAAGAGAATTATTTGCCGTTGGGTATTGGTAAACCCTAGTTAATGCTTTGTTCAGCTTTTATACTTGGAAGTCCCAACTGAGTTCTATTAAATTAATCGACTGCATTAACACCACCCCCACCGCCCCCTCTCCTCTCGCTCTCTAGCATTTTTATTTTTTTTATACAATGTCACTGCCGCAAGGGGATTATTTATAACATAATATAAAAATATATATATATATATATATAAAATAAATATCGACATTGCACGTTTCTTATAAAATATAAAAATAAAAATCATTAGAATATAACACTGATCATGAAGTGGCAAAAATGAAGAAAATGTAAAACTATTGAAATATTTAGATATATACACTTATTTTACTCCAATGAGATATTGTAAACTAATTAAGCACTCATAAAATCAAATATGATGGAGATTTATAGTTTTATTAGATTAATAATTTGACTAAAATAATTTAAAATAATTTCCTAATTTATATCTAATGGCCATTTACCAAAAAAGGGAGAAAATAAAAACAAGCAAAAACTTAAATAATATTATAGAAGTGTCGTACATAAAACTCAAGTACACAAAATTTGTGGCTCCAACTTTTCTCTTAGCATTGCCTAACACAAATTTTTTGGGCATGGGACGTATTGGGTTGGACCTATTTCAAAATTTGAAAAATAGTCGGCCAGGCAGAGCGAGTTTAGTTACTACATATATTAAAGTCTAAATCCTTTTTCAGACTGAGTTTTTATTCAGCTTTTTGAGTCAAGCCTAATAATCCCACTCAGTTGGGCTTAATTAGGATTTGAGAAGCAAATTATTCCACAAATTTTGAAGTTGGGACAAAAAGATGGAATAGAAAAGAAAAATAAGGATGCACAATAGTACAAAAAAAGTGGCATTGTTAAAACTTTACATCAAAAACTCCTTATGGGAAAAATCAAGTATGAAAAAAGAGTACTACAAACACCTTTCGAGATCGAGCTTATACTACATATTAGTTTAATGTCTATATTAAAAATTTGTTAGGTAAAAAAATATATTATAAAGCATATCCACTATCAACCTCAGTTTCTCCCACACTCGAATGATCAAATCTTAAACCTTAATCTCGGTCAAAGCCAATACACCTTATCTGACGCCATTTCACCCATTAAAGTCACTGTTAAAAACAAAACACAATCCATGCAAGCCCTGTAACGATCCAGACTGTATTTTTGGAAATATTTAGGACAAATTAATGATTTTGCCCCTGAGTAGGGGATTGTTGACCAAATGTTAACTTTGGACTCAGTTAGTAGTTGTCATGTTTACCTACGAGCTTATGAGGATCTGGGGATCCTGGTTACGTAGATAGGTATAACGTCGAATTTGGAGTCCGTATGATGGTTCTACGGGTCAGGCACATTTTACGAGACGAGTTTGTTGCGGGGCTATTTTGTTGGTTAGTAGGGTTACAAATATTGACAGTAACCTACCCGAACACAATTGAATAGTACATACGGATCTTGCTCCTGTATGACAAAAACCTTATCGGACAAAGGATAATTAGAATTCCTGCTCGTTCATACCTCCACCTCTCGATCCTCTGTTTCCGTACAACAACTCTAGAGGGTCACAAAACCAAAAAAACGTGTGAGTGGACAAAAAGAAACAGTTAAAAAAAACATAATTTGAAAACTAAATCCATCATTTACCCTCTATTTTCCAAAACTATGTATGCATACGAAAACCATTTCCAAATTGTTCCATTTCAATTAGAACAAAACACAGTTTATTATTTTTGAAGTATGTGAAAACGTATATAAAGCTAGTATACAAGATCACAACCACCAACACAAGGACAACACATCAATTCCAACCAATCGCCCCATTATCATCACGATGCCTAACATCTACTACCGTACAGGCAGGCACGTCACAAATTCGTCCAGGAACCAGAGCCCAGCTCGACGTCCAAAATTACCAGACCCATAAAAACATCTCGAGGAAGTTACCACAAAGCACAACAAGAATTGTAACGACCCGTCCCGAATTTTGGGATTAGATTAGTGGCTAATGAAGGATTAGTGGAGTGATTTTGGACGGACGGTGAGCAATGACCGTTTTGCCCCTAGAGGTGGGCGAAACGTTGACTTTTGACTCGGGCGGTCAAACGGACTTTGGCCAATGACTGGGACGTAGTTCGGGACGTCATGAGTCCGTAGACAAGCGGCACGCCCGATTCTGGCTTTCGATGGAGAAGTTATGAGGCTCATAAGTGTAGGGGCATTTTGGTAATTTAGCCTAAAGCATAATTTGGTCATTTTTTGCATTGGGAAGTGTGCCTAATTGAAGTGGGACACTTGTCCCCTCTATGGAAGGATGTGAAAGCTGGTACAACCGCCTCAACAGTTTTAAAAAGAAGATGAAGTCGTGCAAGTGTGTGTTCGGTGAAGGTAAACCGAGAGAGAATGAAAACAGAGACGATGAGAAAACTACCCATATACTCCCTTCGATCCCCACCTATTGCTAGTGATCTGTGAAGGAAAGATGGAGAGGGAGGTGAGACAATCCCAACGGTGGCCACAGTGGAGCTCGCGACGGTGAGGTAAGGTCGAAATTCGTGAAATACCCTGTTGTTGATTAAAAAATGGCAACTCGTGTTTTGAGGGTTGATGATCAAATTAGTTGCCTAGATGATGTGCTGGAGGTTGCCAGGAGTTGATCAAGCTTGGAACGGAGGCCAAAGGTGGCCGGAGTCCCGAGAACACAGAGGAGGAAAATCAAGCTTTTGATCGATGACCGGGAAGGTAATTTCCAATTCCTAATTTCATGGTTTGAGGTCATAGATGGATAGGAAATGTTGGGCCGAAGCTATAGGCGTTGATAGGATTGAAATCAAAGAAGGAATGAGTGAAAACTGGTCACGCCGGTTCGGTTGGACCTTATTTACAGAGGACCAGACCAGACCTGGTTCACCGAGGTTGAGATGAACAGTGCCAGCGCGTGGCTCCCACGAGAAGTGCCTTTGGACAGCTCGTGGACCCTCATTTCGAGGCACGGTCAACATGAGTATTTAAGTATTCGATATAACGAACATTTTGGGATTGGTTTCGAGTCGATCGGTCATCGTTTCGATATAGTTTGGGATGTTTGAAGGTTTAGGATCGAGTTTAAATACGTTAAAAAATTCGGAAAAATTACGGGGATTTAATGGAAGGTTATTGAAGTAGTTAGTGATCTTAGAATGTGATTTGGACATGTCCGGGAGTTCCGGTGATGGTGGAGTAGCATGCATAACTGTTTTATATGTTTTCTATATATGATTTCTATGCTTATGATTATGGTATTTATAATTTACATAATTGCACATATTTCGAGAATATGGTTTATACTATGCTTTGATGATGATTTTATACTGTTTATACGTATTGTGTTTTGTTAATGATTTGATGATATGATATTGGGTTTGAATGTGAATTTGGGCATGAGACCCATTTCGATAACATATGATTTCGAATTTTGGTTTTAATATGATTTCTGGATTTGGATTCTAGTTTTAAAATGATGATTTCAGATATGGATTTGGAAATGGATTAATGCATTTATGGATTTGATAAAATGGTTTTGAATTGGATTTTCTGGATCTGGATTTGGGTTTAAAGACCCGGTGATTGATTGTGATGGGGGAGGACCCTATATGTGATTTGAGTTTAAAGACCCGTGAGTTTAAAGACTCGATTATTGATTTCCCCCGAGGCCTGTTATTCAGTTTAAAGACTCGTCAGTTTAAAGACTTGTTGATTACCCGGGAAAGCCTGATTGAGTTTAAAGACTCGGATTGATACTGAGTTTAAAGACTAGTTGATATGAGATCCAGCAGGTTCAATTGATTGATGAAAATGTGTTTCGAATTTATGTGATATCATGATGGTTTACATATGGTTTTCAGATGTTTTGGGTGATTCCCCAGATGATTGGATTTACAGTTTTCCACGTGATTATCTTCGATTTTTGGCTAAGTTCCAAGACTTGGTTTATGGTTTTGGGCTAAGGCCCAGTGGTTTGAGGAAGGAAAATAATTTGGGTTTTATAAACGTTTTACTTATGTTGAAAACGAAATGGTTTTCGAATACATGCATTGGTTTTTACGTGGAGGGCATAAATGTCTTTTTCTTGTAAAATGTTTTATAAACTTATTTATTTTTGTCCACTCACAGTCTTTTCTTGTTTATTCGATGCCCTTCAGGTTGATGTGGATGTGGGCTGTTGGTGAGACTGAGAAATCACACACGATCCACGGTGGCTTCTGCGCACTCTGGATAGCCGGAAGTTGTTTTCGGATCGTTGACCTGGGATCCCTTTTTTGTTATGCGTGTCACATGCAGGTTGGACGGGTGTCTGGCCTTCGTGTCGCACGTGGGTTGGACGGGAGCATGGCACATCCCTTAATCTAGGGGGGATTCGGGATGGGTCTTGTCAAAAATACACAACTAATCAATAACCAACGTTATCACATAATTCATACAAAGTCAACTCAACATCACTGCACAAATACAACATCAATCATCACATCACAAAGGCACTACCGGTAGGCCATCGCATACACACTCGCTCGAGAACCCGAGCCCTAGGCTCGACATCCAAGTCATCACAACACAGTCTTAAGAACTGGAGCGCGGAGCTCGACGGCTAAGACTCACAACAAATCAACATAATCACAACCACATTTCACACATCATGAGTATCGAGGAACATGTATTCATATCACATCTTAAGTGAATCACCATAAACATATCACTAGTGCACCTGATAGCCTGATAGGTCATAATTTATGCATGTTTTATCCATGATTTAATACACTTTTACTTATGTTTTGTTAATAATTTGTTCTATGAAATTGGAGAAAATAATATATTACGAGAATTTGGGCGAGAGAATCACCTAAATCGAGTTGAAACGAAGAAGATATGAAGGAAAGAAAATGGCACAAGAATTTGGTGGCCATCCATCGAAATCAGCATCAGGGGGTCCTTGTGCATGCACTGTAGCACGTCCTCCAATTCGGTGCACGCCTACCGAACACGTTTACTGAGCCCTAGCTCATGTATGCTGAAGTTCTTCTTCATGATTCGCTGGGCTGCCACCGAAACCTCCAAACAGAAGCCCTGGCGCTTTTGACTAGGGTTGACCACGCCTTTGACCGCCTCGATTTCAGTGGTTGACCATCGAAAACGATCCCTGAAGGTTTATTCCTAGTTTTTGGCGTTTTTAGGATAATTCCAAGTTTCTTTCACATTTATTCTCCATATTGTATAAGGATTTTAGTCCTACTTCCTTTTATATTCTTATTTTCAATTCCTTTACTTATAGGAAATGTTTTCATTAGATTTCATGGTAGGACCCGTCCCAATCCCCCAGGATTATCGTGGGATATTCCTACTCTCGTCTGACACCGTGTGTTTGACCAGGGATAAACTCGACCCCTCGCTCTGGGCTAATCAAAGCACGCCGGGATCGGTGGTGGCATGTGATGTCTCGATCTCTGTTACAGCCAGCATCCGCGATCAACGTGAAGGGTATTAAAATCATAAAAGTTGTGAGTGGACAAAAATAATCAACTTTATTTTAAATCATTTCAACAAAAATCATTTACCCCCTTCACGTAAAAGCTTGCATGCATCATAAAACCACTTTATTTCAAATCCTTTCTCGGAAGCAAGACGTATTCCTTCCCAAATCAAAACACAGTGAAAACAGCTTCTCAATCAAAGCCATCATCTCAGTAGGGTCTCAGCCTAAAGACTCAATCATAGATAACCAGCACGGGTCTTAGCCTAAATCATAAAACACGTGGGAACACATCTCATCCTCATTTCAATGTCGTCGTGAACATATCACTCGTCGCGACCATCTCTAGATCATCTGGAACACATCACCGATCAATCTCATCGCCGCACATATAGCACTCGTCGCGACCATATCTAGATTGTTGGGAACACATCACTGATCGATCTCGTCGCCGCGAACATAGCACTCGTCACGACCATCTCTAGATCGTCGAGAACACATCATCGATAGATCTCATCGCTGCGCACATAACACTCATCGCCACCTTCTATAGATCATCGGGAACACATCACCGATCGATCTCGTCATCGCGCACATAGCACTCGTCGCGACTATCTCTGGATCATCGGGAACACATCTTCGATCAATCTTGTCGCCATGCACATACCACTCGTCGCGACTATCTTTGGATCATCGGGAACACATCGCCGATCGATTTTGTCGCTACGCACATAGCACTCGTCGCGACTATCTCTAGATCATCAGGAACACATCGCCAATCGATCTCGTCACCGCACACATAGCACTCGTCGCGACTACGACTCTGACCCGAAAGTCATCAATAGGGCCATATGCCCAAAATACCACCAAATGGGTCATAGCCCAAAAGCCAGTGTCAAATGGGTCATAGCCCGAAAACCAGTCATCAATATGTGATTCCTTGAATCCAATCAAATCTACAACTAGGTCTCATGCTCGAAATACCTTTCGTAAATCTTATAACTAGGTCTCTGCCCACTTATCTTGCGTTTGACTGTACTCTATGTCAAACCTTAAATCAATTGGGTCATATGCTCGAAAGATATTTCCAAAGCTGAAAACCAGTTCTCATCTCCAAAACACTTTCAAATCATAGTTCAACTGGGACTCATGCCCGAATCTCTATTTCACGCATCATCGTGAAATTCTCAAAAATCGTAAACCAGTTCTTAGGTTTCACGCCTCTCTGTGAAACCTTCGGAATCACATATAAACTGTGGAAAACATATGCATGTAGTACACTTGGCCGAAGCCCAAATATCATATAAAACAGAAATCTCGAGCTACTTGCACTAACGCATTTTCCTCCGAAAATGCCTAATAATTATAATTAAATCATATGCACTCATGTCATCTCAAAACATGTTTTTAAACACATACAAAACATTTATGCATGCGTCAATTTAGAAATCAAGGTCCAATCACAGACCGTCCAAGCTGCCCCTCGATACGCGTGCCATACACCTCTTTGGACCAATCACCATAATCGAAACTCCCAAACTTATCCATATCTTACTAGAGGGTTACTAACTACTTCAATATGCTTCCATTAAATCCCCGTAATTTTCCCGAATTTTAACCATTTTTAAAATCGGTCCTAAACCTTCGGACATCCCGAACTATATCGAATTGGTGTCCGATTGACTCGAAACCAGTCCCAAAATGTTCGTTACATCGAAAGGATGGTTTCCTATGTTGACCATGTCCCCTAACAGTGCTTCACGTGCCCCCACGCGCCCCCAAAGGCACTGCGTGTGGGCTTCACGTGACTGCTACATGACCGTCTTCTTCATCGCGTAGACCGGTCTAGACCAGTCAACTAGTCCAGTCGGTCCAACTTAACCGGCGCGATCGGTCCAGCCCCATATCTTCCTATTTTTTTCGTCCTTTTTCTTCTTTCTTTCCACCAATGTTTTCTAATCTATCCTAGGAGTTATTTCATTCAATTAAATCCATGAAAAAAATCCTAAAACTCATTGGTTCATTAAACCCTTTAAAGCCCAATATTTCCTCCCACGGTCTGAGCACATCTAAGGGTCCAAAACTACCTCATAAGGACTTCATTTAGCTTCTAGGAACCTTAAAATTAGGATTAGGGGACTTGTTTAGGCTTACGTTGCCGGAAATTGAATTCGGTGGCTGGCCATCAAAAATTCCTCACGGCCGTTCCACCGCTATACTTGCACCATCGTGGCCACCATCGGCCATGTCTCAGCCTCCCCTCTCACTTCTCTGTTTATTCCATCAGCAAAAGATGAAGGTTTGTGTGGGTTGGGATGGGTTGTGGTGGTGCTTTTTTGTCTCAGTCCAAAAGAACAAAGATGATGAATGAAACAGAGAAGGCGAGATTGGTGCATGTATCTGTGTTAGGTGAGCAATGGATGAGTGACACTTGTCACTTATCCATTGGGCAGAACAAAATATCTAGGCCCAATTCCAGACAAAAGTCCACCGGCTCGTAAAACGTGCAATAGTTCCTTGAAACTTCCGTGAACCATAACTTTCCCGTTGAACGTCTGATTTCGACGTGCCGCCTATCTACAGACTTGTATTGACTCGATCTACGTAATGATCCTCGGTCTTAGTGCTTTGGACCTCTCAGGTCAAAAGTCAACTTTTTGGCCTCGTTTAGGGGTAAAATCATAATTTCGCCCTAAACATCCGATAATCCTTGACTAATCCACAATTAATTCTTTATTAATCCCATGAATTTGGGACAGGTCGTTACAAACTTCCCTCCTTAAAAAATTTCGTCTTCGAAATTCAAGCTAACCCAGATTCCACAGCTAAACCATGGAAATCTAATCATGCCTCCAACTCGGGGCACTTTAGTGTAAATGTACATGTCCGCCATAACCACCATACTCGTCGGTACACACTGTCACCGGAACTTCCAAAGCTCCAACTCACTCTCGAGAATCCACACGTCGGTTCGTAGGTCTCACTTGAGGCACCGACACTTGTCGATCTCGCCTGTCACTCACCCTGACCGGTCAACAACACTAAGCTGACATCACATCGGCTTTTCAGCCTGATGTCTCTTCTCATATGACAACAGAAAGTGATATCCTACTCAGCGTCTGATCTGACAATCATCCTCTAGATTCCGCTATCACCAGCCATCCTCATTGCTCCTACTAAGCAATCTTTTATCCTCTGTCACCAGGCGATCTACAATCGTAACCCACTGTCCATAGACATATACTTTTCCCTAAAACCCTCTAAGTCCACAACAACGATAATGACTAGCTAGTAACTCTCGGCTCCATTGTGCTTTCGCTGCGCCACTCTGATCTCGACTCACTCTCGAGTCTCAAACTGTCGCATCATGTGTCCTGTCGAAACACATTCGACATCTCACCGAAGTTGGGTGCATCTGGACCCCGTCAAATACTTGCTAGTAGAGGTAGTCACATAATAATCTCTAGGGTTCCTCTGGCCCACATGGCCCTGAGCTTTCGGCTCACATAATCACTGAACCCTCTCCATCATCTCTGTACTAGCGTAGTATTCGACGTCCAGTAAACCTCTCAATATGTCAGAACACATCCGATCATACTCCTCGTCAACTGTCACACTCAGAACTAATCCGATCACTATACTCACTTTACCATCAACATCGGACCCCGTCCGATCACCATCTCATGTCTCTCTAGGACTTGATCCATTAGACAAAACCTTTATCCTCTCTGATAACTCTTAACTTGACATATCGATTGACCGTGGTTAATACCATCGTCGAACGTGCACTACACACCGGTGCACCCCATCATATTAATCATCAAGGCACTACCCAGCCTACTCAAGGACTGCACTCTAGCAACGTCCAACCATGTACCAATCCTCACTCTAAACACGGCTCGATACTCAACCGTCCAACAACACCCTACATAATCGCTTTGTCCGGAGTAGCAACGAAGCTGCAAACTTCCCACTTGAGTTATCAATACATTCGTATTGTCCTCGTCTCACTTATTCAAATATCCAACACATATCGTAAATTCATTTTACATATCCAACGCATACTCAATACAAAGCAATGCTCTTCCACATATCCAACCTCTGTCTTGTCGTCTCACCAATTATCCCAAAAGATTCTTCATAGTCTTACAACATGATTCTCCTCTGCTCCTAGCTTAGTATAAACAGTAGTACGATTCTTTCTGATGACGACCAGACCTCGGTCTACTCGACTCACGGTCGCCAGAATCATCTGTCATCTCGATCATCTTGGTCGTCACCACAGGACTAGATCCACTCGCTCCCAGGTGGATCCATACTAGCTCTTTTAACCAATATTAACATGACCCACAGTACCGACATGGGTCCACTACCTTGGAAACTTACTCGTCACACTCGGTGACGTAAAATACCATCAGCACCTCAAGTCATTCAAATTTAACTCACATCCTAGGTGTTCAGTGTTTACACCCTCTTTGAACCCTTTAACTGTCGTATCCTTCTTCATTGGCGCGCATCCGGAAAGTCTAAGATGATGACATCAAAATTCATCCGATGTCATCCTGCGGCACCAAGCACCACCTGAAAACGCACGCACTCTCTCCTCGTCTCAACCACAACCTCTCTTGTCCACAGACTCAAAGCCAATCTTGGGTCCACCAATCAATACGTGATCACTTCACTAGTGACACCCAACATCATCGGACACAGAGCCGAAAACGACCATCTCCTTTACTGACTTTGGAATATTTGGCACTAATGCGAAATATTTACAACTCCTCTTGAGTTCGAAGTTCCAACCCTGTTGGAAGGATACTCTCACTGATCATCCTATCTCATCAATCAGATTTCTTCTCACCCAAACTTATATAAAACTTAGGAAGTATGGTCGCCCGTAATCGACCAAAACCATTTCCCACTGGACTCTCAAGTCTCCAACTCACAAGGACAACATCCACCTATGTGTCTCGTAAACCGTCTAACACTCAACTCGCCTGTTATCCTTTTTACGGTTACAACCCCTAAGCACACCCTCGTGTCTCAAGTCTAGCATCACTAAGGAACTGGTCACCATACCAGATACACTCATACCTCGCACTGAGCCACTCGGGATCCTCTCTTGCTCACTCAGTGCCCACTGAACTCACATGCTCTCCACTCTAGGAGCATCTACTTTACTGGTCACAATTCAAGCCCTCAATGGCCTTGCCTGCTTGGACACAATCAGTGTCCATTGGAATCATCCAAACACTATTAGATTCCATCTAACTCATCTCCATCACCTCCACTAAGGTCGTGTTGCACACTCGCCAACACCCAAAGTCCAACATCTCATTATGCGGTCGTACTCAGTCGTGACCGAGTCTAATCCAACATCACTGCTTGTATTGTGTGTCACTCACGCACCTCCGTATCCTCGTCACGACTAGTAAATCTCCATCATCTCAGTCGTCTCGGTAACATGAGCCTATTCCACGTGATGAGACTCGTCTACATCCATCGATAGCAGTGTTTACCACAACCGCTTGCAGACCAACTCAGAACGCTCTACTATCAAGACACCGTACTCATGCGGTCAACTCACCGCCGGCACCAACTGCTCAACACGCAACATCCACTGATAGGTCCAACTCTGGATCCCAAATCTCATCTCCTAATGGTACTCGTGAATCGGATCCCATCATTTTACTTGGGGTCAGACCAATCAATCTCAAACTAGGGTTATCATGAACCCGGCTGCTCACTACATCACATCCATCCTGACCGATCCATCGCTCTCGACTCCAAAAAGTCCTCACACAGGGTTAACTGGTACACAACCACCCAGTAACCACAATCCAAGGACTTCGTCCTCTCGTAACTCTAAGGCCCACAAGAAACTGGCCCTCCTCGGTGTCTACCACCGCTCAACCACGTCATGTCATACCATACAACATCTATACCATGGTAATCCTGGCCAGTTGACATCCCTCCGGGATTCGACACACTGCACATGGCATCTCACGCCAATACGGGTCAAACTTTCCTATTTCCAAACAGTCTCAACTAGGGTCGTCGCACACTTGACTGCTCTTAGCAGCATAATCTCTAATCCTTGAAACTTTTTTTATGGACCACCCTGACATCTGACCTCCACTGATTCCACTTTGGCAAAATCCATATCCGCCATGACCGTTCAACGGTCCCAACTCTCATGTCGTCATACTGTGTCTACTGGTCCACTCGATCCTATCTATCAGTAACACTACGGCTCTAAGCCGTCGCATCTCCCTGCATATCGCTCTAACTTGGGACCAAATCTCACTACCATGAGGCATCCCATGCTAATCGAACCCTAAACCATCGCACCTCGTGATAAACATAACCTACCCAGGGTTCGATTCCACTGAATCCTCAAACTCTCACCCTAACTATCAGGTTGATGATGGGCTGTTTCAACTACAGAGACATCACATCCAGCACTTGCGCGTCATAATAAGAGCAACACATGCTCTGATACCACTTGTTAGGACCCATCCCAATCCCCCACGATTATCGTGGGATGTTCCTACTCCCGTCCGACACCGCGTGTCAGGCCAGGGATAAACTCGACCCCCGCTCGGGGCTAATCAGAGTACGACGGATCGGTGGAGGTATGTGATGTCTCGATCTCTGCTACAACCCGCATCCGTGATCAACCAGAAGGGTATTAAAACCGTAAAAGCTGTGAGTGGATAAAAATAATCAACTTTATTTTAGATCATTTCAACAAAAATCATTTACCCCCTTCACGTAAAAGCTTGCATGCATCATAAAACCACTTCATTTCAAATCCTTTCTCGGAAGTAAGACGTATTGCTTCCCAAATTAAAACACAGTGAATATTGCTTCTCAATCGAAGACATCATCTCAGTAGGGTCTCAGCCCAAAGACTCAATCATAGAAAACCAGCATGTAACGACCTGTCACGAATTCTAAGATTCGATTAGTGAGGTTAATTGGTGATTAGTTGGGCGAAATCGGACGAACGATGCAAAATGACCGTTTTGCCCTTGGGTGTGGGTAAAACGTTGACTTTTCATTCAGGCGGTCAATTGGACTTTGACCGATGACCGTGACATAGTTCAGGACGTCACCAGTTTATAGACAGGTGGCACGTTCAATTCCGACATTCGAGGAAGAAGTTATGGCGTTCGGAAGTTTAAGGGCATTTTTGTAATTTTGGTTAAAAGGGGCAAAATGTTGACTTTTGGACTATGAGGTCCAATGCCGAGGGTTGAAGATCATTACGTAGATCAGGATGATATGAATCCGTAGACAGACGACATGTCGAAATTGGACTTCGAACGGGAAAGTTATAGGTCACGGAAGTTCGGCTTCACTATGCATGTACTTCGAGACAATGATGATTTGGCTTATTTCTGATTGGGCAGATATTTTAGTGGGACCTATGGATGAGTGACAAGTGTCACTCATCCTATTGGCCAATCCCCTAAAACGTGGACCTAACATATTTAAATAGTATTATAATAATTATTTTATAATTTCCATTTATAACATCTTAAATCCTAGCCGCCCATCCTATCACCCAATCAATCCTCACCGTCCATTTCTTTTCCTCTTTTCTGATCAGCACAATCATCAGTCATCTCTCTCTCCCTTATTTCTTCATAAACCGTGCACGACCACCATTACACTTTCTTCTTCTTTTCTTTCAAAACCCGAAACCACACATACATCACCACCCTAACTCATGTTCATATGCGCTTGTGTGTGACCGTGAGAGAGTGACTAACCTGAGGGACTGAGGACACGACGGCGGTTCACTGCGGAGGTAAGTAAAACCCGTGAGTTCGAATTTTAGAAACCGGGCTTTGGTCGTGGTTTGAGCTCCTTTGTGACTCTATTACGGCTTAGGGACAAGGAAAAGCGATTTGGGATTGATTTTGAGGAGAATGGACGCGTGGGATGGCTGAAAACAGTGGAGGGAGGTCGTGGTTACTGTGCATCAATCTATGGTGAGTGTTAAGCTTAGTTTTTGTGGTTGTTAATTCATAAAAGGGTTGCTGGGGCTTAAATGATACCTAGGTGGAATTAGGATCGAAAATGACTGAGTATTGGCTGAGAACCGACCGGACCGGTTCACCGGTTCGGTCAAACCGAAAAAACCAATGGACCGGGTCTGCTGGAGGACAGGGAAGGTGAATAGTGCCCACATGTGGGCTTCATGCGCAGGAACATCATTGGGTGCGTGGGGGCACGTGAACAGTAATTTGGGAATGTTTTCAACACGTGAAATCTTCTATTCGATGTAACGAACATTTTGGGACTGGTTTCGTGTCGATCAGACACAGTCTCGATAATATTCGGGCGATCGGAAGGTTTAGGTTCGAGATTTAAAATAGTTAAAAATTCCAAAAAATTACAGGGCTTTAGTGGGAGGTTAATAAGGTAGTTAGTAACCTTCTATTACGATTTGGACAGGTTTGGGAGTCCCGGTGATAGTGGTGAGGCCCGGGAAGGCCTATGGCACTCGTATCGAGGCACAGCGTTGGACGGTCTATGAGTGGACTTTGGTTTTATAAATCTTATGCATGCATAACTGTTTTATATGGATTATGATTGTGATTATATGTTTTTGTTTTGGATATTGGTGAATTATATGGTTTCACACATTTCGAGGCGATTTACGTGCTTGCACGTAAATCGAGGTTTTCAATTTTACTCTGATTTTCCATACTTATGGCTTTGGAAATAGTTGAATGAAATGGTTTTGAAATTGGAAAGATGAACTCGGGCATGAGGCCCAACTGTTTTGGAAACCTCTGACTTGGAGTCCATTTGAGTTATGTAATCGGGCCGGGCCCAGTTACTTTATGAAATCGGGCCAGGGGCCCAGTTGATTATGAAATCGGGCTAAGACCCATTTGAGTTATATAATTGGGCCAGGGGCTCAGTTGATTTACGAAATCGAGTTGGAGGCCCAGTTGATTTACGAAATCGGGCCGTGGGCCCAGTTGGTTTACGAAATCGGGCATGAGGCCCAGTTGGTTTATAAATGTGATTACGGGTAATGGATTTGAATAAATGGTTTTGGATTTGAGAAATCAGATGTTTGGACTTGTGATGGTTTTATGGAAATTCCGGGCAGGGCCCTTGAAATGTTTTGAAATGATTGATAAACTGTTTTCCATAAACCATCTTGATACGAGGATATGTGGATGGTATCCTCCAGGTGTCTGGGACACTGGGGAAGTCATGGTCCATTGCCTGCGAGGGGTCATTGTACAGAGCTACCGGACCGTATAGTGACTCAGGAGTAGGAATGTTATGATTAGACATCTGGGATGTTAGAGATATGGACCCGGTGTGACCCCGGGCAGCACGCGTTGCTTATACCGTGAGATATGACGTCTGGGACGTCGAGCGTCTGGGACACTAGGCATCTGGGATGCCCATGATGGTTTAAACATGTTTTTCTTGAATGGCATTTATGGTTATGGTTTTGGGCGGTGGACCACTTGGAATTGGAATTTGGTTTTACGGTTTTGGGCTGAGTTTCCACTTGGTTTTGGATTTATGGATTTTGGACTAAGGCCCTAATGGCATATTTGAGTAAATGTTTCGAATTACGGATTTTCGATGCATGCATACGTTTTAATGAAGGGCATAAATATCTTTGTGAAATGTGTTTTATGAACTTATCTATTTTCGTCCACTCACAACCTTTGTTGTTTTTAATGCCCTTCAGGTTGATCACGGATGCGACTGCAGCAGAGACCGGGACATCGCATGCCTCCTTCATCAATCCTTACGCACTCTGGAAGCCCCCTTTGGGCAGTGGCTTTAGGTTATCCCTTATCTGACACTTCGTGTCAGACGGGAGCATGACACATCCCACGGTAATCCCGGGGGGATTAGGATGTGTCGTGTCAAGTAGTATCAGAGCAGGTTTGCTCTTTTTGTGCGCGCAGGTCGAGGGTGTGATGTCTCTTTTTGCTGCAGTTCGTTATCAATGTAAGGACCCATCCCAATCCCCCTGGGATTAATGCGGGATGTCCCTGCTCCCGTTTGACACGAAGTGTCAGACAAGGGATATTTCCGACCTTTGCCCTCCCGGGCTATCAGAGTACGCCAGGATCCGGTGGAGGTATGTGATATCTCGGTCTCTGCTACAGTCCATATCCGCTGTCAACCCGAAGGGTATTAAAAACAGAAGGACTGTGAGTGGACAAAAATAAAGAGTTTATAAAACATATTTCGTAAAAGACCATTATACCCTTCACTAAAAAGCATGCATGCATAGTAAAACCATTTATCCAAACACATATGTTTAAACCACCATAATTAGGGTCATAGCCCCAAGTTCCGTAAATATAAGTCACACGGGCTCCTGCCCAAAACCATTTACAGAAAACCATAACATAGTCAACATATGTGGGATCTCAGCCCAAATCCATTTATCATCATAAACACAATTTCCCAAACCAATTGAAATCATGTTTATCCATTATATTTCATATCCAAGAACCTGTCACGGTAAAATAGAGCTACGTGCGTTCTAACCGGGGTCTCAAACCCAAGTCTCTCCCGGGTCCACCCAGGTCAATGTTCGTAGATCAATGACCTTCCCTGGAGGTAACGAACCATGCCCATCCTGAGAGTAAGGAACCCAACTAGGGGGCGACTCCACTCAGTCAGTGCTCCGTGACTACTCCGGGGTCCACCCAGGCCAACGACCCTCCCCGGAGGAGACAATCATATATATAGGATGGCATATGAAAAACCTTTTGAAATCATTCTTGAAACCTTTCCAGGATTCATGCCCGGCCCTCACTAGCCGTCATGAACCATAAAACCTTTCAAAGGTTCATGCCGATTCCCATAAACCGTCATGACCCGTAAAATCCTTTCCAAGGGTTCATGCCGGTTGTCAGGACCGGTCCCAAATCCCAAGGGATTAACGTGGGACCCGCATGATCCCGTCTGACACGAAGTGTCAGACCAGGGAAAATTCCATCTCTAGCCCTCGTCGGGGCTATCAGAGTGCGTCAGGATCGTTTCGAACATCGAACCATGTGGCCTCCAATGCCAATTGAACCTCAAACCATCGTATCGAATCTCATTCAACACGTGGTACTTCCTACCCATACCCTAACTATCAGGTTGATGACGGGCTGTTACGACTTCAGAGACATCACATCCTCGACATGCGCGTACTCCACGAGCAAAACATTCTCTGATACCAACTGGTAATCGAGTACCATGAGTATCAAATGAGCTTGCCTCGCTCTGATACCAACTTGTCAGGACCGGTCCCAAATCCCCCAAGATTAACGTGGGACCCGCCTAATCCCGTCTGACACGAAGTGTCAGACCAGGGAAAATTCCATCTCTAGCCCTCGTCAAGGCTATTAGAATGCGTTAGGATCGTAAGAGGAGGGGAGTGATGTCTCGTCTCTACTACAGCCCGCATCCGCGATCAACCTGAAAGACATTAAAACACGAAAACTGTGAGTGGACCAAACAATATTTCATTAAAAATATTTTCGCATAAAGACATTTATGCCCTTCATAAATACATACGCATGCATTCAAAATCCGTTTATCAAATATTCATAAAATTTATTTTTCAAACATAAAAAAACCTTTCAAGGGTTCATTTCCGGCCTCATAAACTGTCATGACCCATAACTCCAATTGGGTCCTTGACCCGAAATCACAACTCAAAACCATAAACCATAACATGTGGGAACTCAACCCAAATCCGTTCTCAGTGAAATACCAAAACATCAAGTACGGGGTCTCCGCCCCCAAATCATTTCTAAAACATCGAATACGGGGTCTTCCCCTCAAATCACTTTTCCATAATCATAAAACACGGGGTCTCCGCCCCCAAATCACTTTCTGTAAAACCTCATACATATCGAAATACGTATAACGCATCCTAGGAACTTCCGGAGAAAATGCCAACTAGGGGCACACAGCCCCTAGGGAACACATCCCCGATATAGTCACGATGTCATCATATCTATCTAGTGTGCACACTACTCGGGGTCTCACTCCGAGTCTTCTCCGAGGAATCTCCATCTGGGAGGCTCAATCACTAGATCTAGTCCGAGCCCCCTCTCTGGATCTAGTCCACACATCTCTCCGGAATCTGGTCCAGGACCACATCATATCTAGTAACCACCACTCCTGGAACGGGATCCCTATGGGGATACCCATTATGGTCTGTGGATCGTGACTCTCCAGGTCGACATCTGGAGGAGACCATATAATCAATATGTAGGGTTTCATATACATTTTCAATTACTCTTTTATTTCTTTCTCAAATCACTTTCAATTGGGTCTCATACCCGAATCATCTCAATAGGATTTCGCGAATCCGATTCAAATTCATTTCACAGGCCTCGTCCTAAATCCACAGTTCAACTGGGTCTCATGCCTGAATTCTCGTTTCACAAACTGAACTGGGACTCAAGCCCGATAACACGAATAACTGGGCCCTAAGCCCGAACCACAACTCAACAGGACCTCAAGTCCTATTTCACAACCAACGGGGCCTTAAGCCCGATATCTCAACTAAATGGGTCTAAGGCCCGATATCATAAATCAACGGGGCATCAAGCCCGATAGTACACCTAACTGGGCCTCAAACCCGAATCGTTAACCAACTAGGCTCCCGGCCCGATCGTATAACACAAATGGACCCTCGGTCCGATTGCTCGTAAATTCAAATGGACTCCAAGTCCGAGAATTTGTAAATCAAAAGGGTCTCATGCCCGATTTCATGTTTCCTAATCCAAAACCAATTCATAAAACCCTCATTGAAAACCTAGAACGTATAAGCAGCGTATAAAATCGGAAATCTCGAAATACGTGTAAATACGTAAATCCTAGGCTACCACAAACAAATGCACTCATGGCAACACAAAACATATATTAAAATAATTATAAAACATTTATGCATGCATCAATTTCGGAAGAAAGGTCCACTCACAGACCGTCCAAAGCCGCGCCACGATTTGCGTGCCGTAGTCTCTCCCGAGCCGATCACTGCCACCTGGGACTCCCAAACCTGTCCAAATTTTAATAGAAGGTTACTAACTACTTAATTCACCTCCCATTAAGGCCCAGTAATTTTCCCAAACTTTTAACTATTTTTAAACCTATCCTAAACCTTATGACAGCCCGAAACCTATCGAAACGATATTCGATTGACACGAGACTAGTCCCAAAATGTTTGTTACATCGAATAAAAGATTTCATATGTTGAACTCTTCCCCAAAATACTGTTCATACGCCCTCACGCGCCCCAAGAAGGCTCAGAACACTATTTATCATCTTCATGCTCCAGTCGGTTCAGATGGCCGGTTCACCTGGTTTGGCCGGTCCAACTGGACCGCGGTGACCGGTTCTGTTTCTAGACTCCCCATTTGTCATACTACTTCTTCCTTTTCGATTCCTTTACTTCTATTTTGATGTTTTCTATCCATTCCAATCCTTAAACGCAACCAAAAACGTCTAAATCCCTTGGTTTGATTTTGAACCAAACGGTTCAAGTTTCCCAAAACCTCCCATGGCTTCCACAGCCGTCCAACCACCACACAAACCTTCTTAATACCTTCCTAACAACCTAAAAACCACTTCCTAATCACCCAAAACAGCCCATAATGCAAGAATAAAAAATATGGGAAAAATGGGCCTAACCGTGAAACATGTTCGGGTTCAAGGCTCCACCGTCGTGCACGGTGGCCCAGCCACCATCCTCTGCTTCCTCAGCCTCTCTCTCACTCTCTGGGTCTTAGTTATGATCACAGGGTTGGAGGGTTGGATTGGGAAGAATGGTTTGATCGGTTTTGTTTGGGAACAAGGAAAACGATCGATGAAAAAATGCAAGGGAATGAGATGCATGTATGTAATCATGCTGGGCAATGGATGAGTGACACTTGTAACTCATCCATTGGGCCAGAAGCAAAATATCTGGGCCCACTTAAGTCCAAAAGTAACCCGTTTCGTAATTCGTGCAATAGTACTTTCGTACTTCCGTGAACCGTAACTTCTCCGTCGAACGTCCGAATTCGACGTGTCGCCTGTCTACCGATTCGTATCGTCCCTATCTACGTAATGGTCCTCGGCCCTCGGCCATCGGACTTCCCGGGTCAAAAGTCAACTTTTGGCCCAAATTACCAAAATGCCCTTGGATTTCCGAAGGTCATAACTTTCTCCTCGAACGTCGGAATTGAGCTTGGCACCTGTTTATGAATTCGTGACGTCATGAACTACGTCACAATCATCAGCCAAAGTCCATTTGACGTTCCAAACAAAAAGTCAACGATTCACCCATTCTAGGGGAAAAATTGTCATTTTGCCCAGAACGTCCGCTAATCCTCGCCTAATCTCTGTTAGTCTTGCTAATTCGTAATTAATCCTCAATTAATCCCGTTAATTTGGGACGGGTCGTCACAATCTCCCCCCTTAAAGAATTTAGTCCTCGAAATTTAAATCGACCCGATTCCACAACCAAACTGTGGAATCCAACGATGTCCTTTTTATTGGGATCACTGTATCCACACACAAGGGTACACGTGTCACCGTACACGTCAGACACAAATACCGAACTCATCGGTACGTACTATCGCCGGAGCCTCCAAAGCTCCAATTTCACTCTCAACAACAGTGTTCCGATCGTCGACTCGTGAGAGTCATCACGTCGGCTCGTAAGTCTCACTCGAAACAGAATGTCGACACTCGTCGATCTCGCCTGTCACTCACTTGGCAGGTCAGCAATACCAGACTGACATCAAAACAGCTTTTCAGTCTGACTCTCTGACACTTCCATTTGACAGTCGTCAAGCTGGAAACACATTCCCACTAAGGCTATCACAGCCAAGCTGGCATCCAGCTCAGCATTCGATCTGACAACACCCTACAAATTCTGCCATTACAATGGTACGAATCCCATCTCACAGGTCATCCTCAGACTTATGTCCAAACTCGCTCTAAGTACTCGCACGGAGTAACTCTCTGAACTCCTATACCAAAAACTGACTCTCCTGAGAGTCCCAACAATCCATACCTATCCGAACTCATCGTATACCTATCTATCCATTACTCTCACAGGTCACATCCGTCGTGACCAGCCAGCAACTCCCGGCTCCACTGTGCTTCCTTGCGCGACTCTAACCTCGACTCGCTCTCGAGTCCTCGCATCGTATCTCGCATCACTCCGCGATACCACTTGTCATCTAGACTCACCTCGAGTCTCCAAATTTCACTTATCGGATCTAATCCGATAAACACTCACGTCCATCTAGGACTCTTTCCGAATGACAACCTACTTACACTCGCATGCCCTCTCGACCCGACCAACCGATTGACCGTAGTCAATCCCATCGTCTAACGTGCACAACACACCGGTGCACCCACATCACCTCAACATCGGGGTGTCACCCGACCTACTCAAGGACTGCACTCTGGCAATGCCCAACCACGTGCTACCGTATGCACTCTAACCATAGTCCGGACCCCCGACCGTCCGTCACCAAGCAAACGCCAATCCGTCACCTCGGACACTCACTCGTCACATCTTGTGATGCTAATCACCATCTACTCGTCAAGTCAATCAAATTGACCCACAACCTAGGTGTTCGGTTCTTACACCCTCTTCAATTCCTAGCTGTCACAACACTCCTCGTCATCCCACCTAGGAACGAATCCAAAATGATGAGATTTGATGTCATCGTCGGACGAACTTGCTGTCATCATCTCAATTACAACTTCTCTTGATTCCGAAGTTCCAATCACGTTGGAAACATGCTTCTCTTACAAATACGGAGCTCATTCATCACTCGAACATTTTCACGTCCTCTAGGCAAACAAGTGCCATGTCCTCAACTCAGGATGTATGGTCAACCGTGGTCAACCAAAACCAATTCGTAATGGACTCTCAAGTCCACAGCTCAACTGGACATCATCCACACGTCAGTAACCTCCAACTCGCCTATCCGTTTACTACCGTATATGCACATCCAATAAGGATGTCCAATCATCCTAATCGGATGTACCGCTCAGCTGAAGAGTCACAACAGACTCCTGCTGTGATCTGCAGCCAAAATTCTGCATACCACCATATCTGACTAACCGACCCATACGTCATAAGACGTCACTTACGTCATCCATTCGTATCTGGATCTCACGTTCAACCTCAAAAGTTACAACTTATGGGCACACCGTCGCGACTCAATCTCGCAGCACTGGGGGAACTAGTCTCCATTACTGGGGAAACTGATCTCCAACACAGGGGAAACTAATCTCCATCACTGAGGAAACTGGTCTCCATACCAAGTACTCCCGGACCTCGCACTGAGCCACTCAGGATCTTCTCTGTCCCACTTATAACCACCAAATTCACTGGAGCGTGGCAAGTATGCCAACACCCAACGTCAACATCTCATTCTGCGATCGGACTCAGCCGTCACCGAGTCGAATCCAGAATCACTGCTCGTATTGTGCATCACTCACGAACCTCGTATCATCGTCATGACTGACGAATCCTATCGTCACAATCGTCACGGCAACCTGAGTCCATCCAACTTGATAAGACTCGATCACGTCCATCGATAGCAGCGTCTGTCATAACCTCGTGCAGACCAATCTTACAAACATTCTGCTATCGACACTCCCAATCCATGCGGTAGTCGACCGCCCGGTACCAATCGCCCAACACGCAACATCCACCAATCGGTCCACCTCTGGATCCAATAACAAGTACCACACTCTTGGTAACTTGTCCAACAATCACCTACGAGGGTTATCACAAATCTGACTGCCCGCTGCAGCCCTACCATCTTGACCGATCCATCGTTCTCGACTCCAAAGAGTCGTCATACTCCCATACTGGAACCAAACCAGCCAATAACTACACTCTGAGGATCTCGTCCTCTCGTAACTCAACGGCTCTCAGCCGTTGGCCTTAACAAGAACTTGGCCATATTTCGTGTCCTATACTGCACAGGCGCTACGTGCACAATCACATCCTATTGCGTTACACCACTACTACAACGGCATCTCCTTCCAGTCGACATCCCACGGGATTCGACATATCGAAACATGGCAACGTATGCCAAACCGAATCACACGTTCTTATTCCCAATTGTCGTGACTGTAGTCGTGCATGGTCATCGTAAGCCGGCGACCCTAACCTCTGACAACACTGGTATTAATCCGTACATCCTCTATCGGACACGACCTTGTTGTCGAGCGGTCACGACTCTCAAGTCGTCATACTGTACCTATGGATCCACTAGGTCCTATTCCCAGTAACACTACGGCTCTAAGCTGTTAGATCCACACAAATACTGATCCTCCTCAGGATCAAACATCGAACCACGTGGCCTCCAATGCCAATCGAACCTCAAACCATCGTATCGAATCTCATTCAACACGTGGCACTTCTTACTCTTACCTTAACTATCAGGTTGATGACGAGCTGTTACGACTTCAGAGACATCACATTCTCGACATGCGCGTACTCCACGAGCAAAACATGCTCTGATACCAACTGGTATCAGAGTACCATGAGTGTCAAATGAGCCTGCCTCGCTCTGATACCAACTTGTCAGGACCGGCCTGAAATCCCCTGAGATTAACGTGGGACCCGCCTAATCCCGTCTGACACGAAGTGTCAGACCAGGGAAAATTCCATCTCTAGCCCTCGTCAAGGCTATTAGAGTGCGTTAGGATCGTAGGAGGAGGGGAATGATGTCTCGTCTCTGCTACAGCCTGCATCCGCGATCAACCTGAAGGACATTAAAACACGAAAACTGTGAGTGGACCAAACAATATTTCATTAAAAATATTTTCGCATAAAGACATTTATGCCCTTCATAAATACATACGCATGCATTCAAAAACCGTTTATCAAATATTGATAAAATTCATTTGTCAAACATAAAAAAACCTTTCAAGGGTTCATTTCCGGCCCCATAAACCGTCATGACCCATAACTCCAATTTGGTCCTTGACCCGAAATCACAACTCAAAACCATAAACCATAACATGTGGGAACTCAGCCCAAATCCGTTCTCAGTGAAATACCAAAACATCAAGTATGGGGTCTCCGCCCCAAAATCATTTCTAAAACATCGAATACGGGGTCTTCGCCCCAAATCAGTTTTCCATAATCATAAAACACGGGGTCTCCGCCCCCAAATCACATTCTGTAAAACCTCATACATATCGAAATACGTATAACGCATCCTAGGAGGTTCCGGAGAAAATGCCAACTTGGGGCACACAGCCCCTAGGGAACACATCCCCGATATAGTCACGATGTCATCATATCTATCTAGTGTGCACACTACTCGGGGTCTCACTCCGAGTCTTCTCCGAGGAATCTCCATCTGGGAGGCTCAATCACTGGATCTAGTCCGAGCTCCCTCTCTGGATCTAGTCCACACATCTCTCCGGAATCTGGTCCAGGACCACATCATATCTAGTAACCACCACTCCTGGAACGGGATCCCTATGGGGAAACCCATTATGGTCTGTGGATCGTGACTCTCCAGGTCGACACCTGGAGGAGACCATATAATCAATATGTAGGGTTTCATATACATTTTCAATTACTCTTTTATTTCTTTCTCAAATCACTTTCAATTGGGTCTCATACCCGAATCATCTCAATAGGATTTCGCGAATCCGATTCAAATCCATTTCACAGGCCTCGTCCTAAATCCACAGTTCAACTGGGTCTCATACCCGAATTCTCATTTCACAAACTGAACTGGGACTCAAGCCCGATAACACGAATAACTGGGCCCTAAGCCCGAACCACAACTCAACAGGACCTCAAGTCCGATTTCACAACCAACGGGGCCTTAAGCCCGATATCTCAACTAAATGGGTCTCAGGCCCGATATCATAAATCAAAAGGGCATCAAGCTCGATAGTACACCTAACTGGGCCTCAAACCCGAATCGTTAACCAACTAGGCTCCCGACCCGATCGTATAACACAAATGGACCCTCGGTCCAATTCCTCGTCAATTCAAATGGACTCCAAGTCCGAGAATTTGTAAATCAAAAGGGTCTCATGCCCGATTTCATGTTTCCTAATCCAAAACCAATTCATAAAACCCTCATTGAAAACCTAGAACGTATAAGCAGCGTATAAAATCGGAAATCTCGAAATACGTGCAAATACGTAAATCCTAGGCTACCACAAACAAATGCACTCATGGCAACACAAAACATATATTAAAATACTTATAAAAAATTTATGCATCAATCAATTTCGGAAGTAGGGTCCACTCACAGACCGTCCGAAGCCGCGTCTCGATTTGCATGCCGTAGGCTCTCCCGAGCCGATCACTGCCACCGGGACTCCCAAACCTGTCCAAATTTTAATAGAAGGTTACTACCTACTTAATTCACCTCCCATTAAAGCCCCGTAATTTTCCCGAACTTTTAACTATTTTTAAACCTATCCTAAACCTTCCGACTGCCTCAAACGATGTCCGATTGACACTAGACCAGTCCCAAAATGTTTGTTACATCGAATAGAAGATTTCAAATGTTGAACTCTTCCCCAAAATATTGTTCACGCACCCTCACGTGGCCCAAGAAGGCTCAGATTACTATTCATCACCTTCATGCTCTAGTCGGTTCAGATGGCCGGTTCACCTGGTTTGGCTGGTCCAACTGGACCAGCGTGACCGGTTCTGTGTTGTAGACTCCCCATTTTTCATCCTACTTCTTCCTTTTCGATTCCTTTCTTCCTATTTCGATGTTTTCTATCCATTCCAATCCTTAAACGCAACCGAAAACGTCTAAATCCTTTGGTTTGATTTTGAACCAAACGATTCAAGTTTCCCAAAACCTCCCATGGCTTCCACAGCCATCCTACCACCACACAAACCTTCTTAATACCTTCCTGACAACCTAAAAACCATTTCCTAATCACCCAAAACAGCCCATAATGCAAGAATAAAAAATATGGGAAAAATGGGCCTAACCGTGAAACATGTTCGGGTTCAAGGCTCCACTGCTGTGCACGGAGGCCCAGCCACCATCCTCTGCTTCCTCAGCCTCTCTCTCACTCTCTGGGTCTCAGTTTTGATCACAGGGTTGGAGGGTTGGATTGGGGAGAATGGTTTGATCGGCTTTGTTTGGGAACAAAGAGATGAAAAAATGCAAGGGAAGGAGATGCACGTATGTAATCATGCTGGGCAATGGATGAGTGACACTTGTCACTCATCCATTGGGCCAGAAGCAAAATATCTGGGCCCACTTAAGTCCAAAAGTAACTCGTTTCGTAATTCATGTAATAGTACTTTCGAACTTCCGTGACCGTAACTTCTCCGTCGAACGTCCGAATTCGACGTGCCGCCTGTCTACGGATTTGTATCGTCCCTATCCACGTAAAGGTCCTCGGCCCTCGGCCATCGGACTTCCCGGGTCAAAAGTCAGCTTTTGGCCCAAATTACCAAAATGCCCTTGGATTTCCGAACGTTATAACTTTCTCCTCGGACGTCGGAATCGAGCGTTCCACCTGTCTATAAATTCGTGACATCACGAACTACGTCATAGTCATCGGCCAAAGTCCATTTGACCGTCCAAACGAAAAGTCAACGATTCGCCCATTCTAGGAGCAAAATAGTCGTTTCGCCCGAACGTCCGCTAATCCTCGCCTAATCTCTGATTAGCCTTTCTAATTCGTAATTAATCCTTAATTAATCCCGTTAATTTGGGACGGGTCGTTACACCGGTTCCCATAAACCGTCATGAACCGTAAATCCATTTTATAACACATAGTTGGGCCCTAGGCCCGTATCCACATACAAACTAGACCTCCGGTTCGAATTGTAAACTAACTGGGCCTCGTGCCCGATACCTCATTAAATCAAATGGGTCTCATGCTCGATTTCATATTTCCAAATCCGAAATCAATTTAAGAACCAATTGGGCCTCCGGCCCGAGAACGTAACAAAAAGGGACATCGAGTCCGAGGGTTTCCGAACAAAGGGGTCTCGAACCCGAGTTTACCTTTTCAAATCCAAAACCATAAGTACGGAAAATCAGTATAAAATTGGAAAACCTCGATTTACGTGCAAGCACGTAAATCGCCTTGAAATGCGTGAAATCATATAATTCACCAATCTCCAAATCAATATCATATAATCACAATCATAATCCATATAAAACATTTTTGCATGCATCACAGTTTAGAAATCAAGGTCCACTCACAGACCGTCTGAAGCCGCGCCTTAATACGCGTGCCATAATCGTCTCTCAGGTCAATCATCGCCACCGGGATTCCCAAACCTGTCCAAATTCATTTAGAGGGTTACTAATAGCCTCATTAACCTCTCATTGAAGTCCCATAATTTTCCCAATTTTCTAACTATTTTTAAAATCGATCCTAAACTTTCGGACACCCCGAAACCTATCGAAACGATGTCTGATTGACATGAAACCAGTCCCAAAATGTTCATTACATCGAATAGAAGATTTCACATGTTGAACACTTCCCTATTGGACCTACCACGTGCCCCCACGCGCCCTAGATAGCCCCTGCGCGTGAGCCCACGCGCCGGGAGCACTGTTCATCTTCTTCACAAGTCGAATCGGTTCTCTGGTTCTTGGATCGGACGAACCGGTCTGGACCTGTTCAAGGCCTAAACCGTCCATTTTTCAACCCATTTTATCCAATTTTTATCCTAATACAATCCTAATCTCATTTCTAATCATTTTAGATATTAAAACGGAACCAAAAACCATCAAAACCGTACCTTCAAGCTTGGCTATGGCGGCCGTGCATTCCCTCCGCCATTCACGGCCCTTCCCGGCCATTCCAACCTTAAAAAACAATCCTATTAGAACCCTAGAGTCCCCAGAAACCTTACCCAATTAATGGAATCGAGTAAAAACCATTAAAACTGAAATTCGAATTTTGAATATTTCCTTACCTCACGGGTTCTCTCCACCGTGGCCACCACCGTCCCTAGCCGTGGCTCTGGCCGTCTTAGTCTCTCAGTCCTCCCTCACGGTCATTCACGAGCTCACATGTTCATGGTGGTGAGGTGTGGGTTGTGTGTTTGTTTGAAAATGAAAAATGAAGGAAAATGGTGCATATGGGTCGTTTTGGGGTTTGCTTGAAGAATAAAGAAGATGGGTTGATCAGATGAGAGAAGGGAAATGGAGGGTGAGGATTTGAGAGATTAAGTGAAATGGATGGATAGGATTAAGTGGTACTTGGATTAATTATAAAATAATAGGAATAATAATATTTAATTAGGTGAGATCCCCTTTTTAGGGAAATTGGCCAATGGGATGAGTGACACTTGTCACTCATCTATGGGTCCCATTGAAAATATCTGGCCAATCAGAAAAGGCCACCTCAACATCGCCTCGAAGTATGTGCATAGTGAAACTGAACTTCCGTGACCTATAACTTCCCCGTTCGAAGTCCGATTTCAGCGTGTCGCCAGTCTACGGATTTGTATCGTCTCGATCTACATAACGATCTTCGGCCCTCGACCATAGGAACTCCCAGTCAAAATGTCAACATTTTGACCCTTTTTAACCATATTTACCAAAATGCCCCTTAACTTCCAAACGTCATAACTTCTTCCTCGATCGTCGGAATTGAACGTGCCACATGTCTATGAACTCGTGATGTCACGAACTACGTCACGAACTACGTCACGATCATCGGTCAAAGTCCATTTGACTGCCCGAATGAAAAGTCAACGTTTTACCATGGCTAGGGGCAAAACGGTCATTTTGCATTGTTCGTCCGATTTCGCCTAACTAGTCATCGATTAACCTCACTAATCGTGATTAGTCACTAATCTAATCTAGGAATTTGGGACAGGTTGTTACAATCAACCTGATAGTTAAGGTGTCGGATTGATAGTTAGTGAGAATGAATCATGAATAGTGGATATAGTATGATTAGACCGATACGCCGTGCGTTAGTGTGATTAGACCCAAGTGGTGTTGTATGTGATGAACTGGTAATATGGGACCGTCGGTTCAGTCATGTGACATTAGATTGTTGTGCTGCTGTGGCGCAACTGGGTTCGGGGAATCCCATTTGAGTAGTGATTTGGAAATGTGATCCTTAGTTGTGACTAGTGGATGAGAACTTGTGCTGCGACGAGCGGCTGAGGTCGTGAATGACCATGTGGATGACTCTAGTGAGTCTAGTCAAAACTATGGGATTTGATCCACAAGTATAGATGAGATAAGATATGGAATTCCAGATTAGACCGGGTAATAATGTGATGTGTGGATGCGGATCTCGATAGCGATGACTGTTGGTCGATTGTAGTGTGGAGATGACTGACTATCGAAGGTATTTGGTGTGGTGGTAGTAGTTGAGAATCAGGGCCGCCCATCCTATCACCCAATCAATCCTCACCGTCAATTTCTTTTCCTCTTTTCTGATCAGCATCATCATCAGTCATCTCTCTCTCCCTTATTTCCTCATAAACCGTGCACGACCACCATTACACTTTCTTCTTCTTTTCTTTCAAAACCCGAAACCACACATACATCACCACCCTAACTCATGTTCATCTGTGCTTGTGTGTGACTGTGAGAGAGTGACTAACCTGAGGGACTGAGGACACGACGGCGGTTCACGGCGGAGGTAAGTAAAACCCGTGAGTTCGAATTTTAGAAACCAGGCTTTGGTCGTGGTTTGAGCTCCTTTGTGACTCTATTATGGCTTAGGGACAAGGAAAAGCTGTTTGGGATTGATTTTGAGGAGAATGGATGCGTGGGGACGGCTGGAAACAGTGGAGGGAGGCCGTGGTTACTGTGCATCAATCTATGGTGAGTGTTAAGCTTAGTTTTCGTGGTTGTTAATTCATAAAAGGGGTTGCTGGGGATTAAAGGATAACCGTGGTGGAATTAGGATAAAAAAGTGACTGAGTATTGGTTGAGAACCGGCCGGACCGGTTCACCGGTTCGGTCGAACCGGAAAAACAAGTAGACCGGGTCTGCTGGAGGACAGGGAAGGTGAATAGTGCCCGCACGTGGGCTTCACGTGCAAGAACTTCATTGGGAGTGTGGGGGCGCGTGAACAGTAATTTAGGAATGTTTTCAACACGTGAAATCTTCCATTCGATGTAACGAACATTTTGGGACTGGTTTTGTGTCGGTCGGTCACTGTCTCGATAATGTTCGGGGCATCGGAAGGTTTAGGTTTGAGATTTAAAATAGTTAAAAATTCCAGAAAATTACAGGGCTTTAGTGGGAGGTTAATAAGGTAGTTAGTAACCTTATATTATGATTTGGACAGGTTTTGGGAGTCTCGGTGATAGTGGTGAGGCCCGGTAAAGCCTATGGCATGCGTATCGAGGCGCAACGTTGGACGGTTTGTGAGTGGACTTTTGGTTTTATAAATCTTATGCATGCATAAAATGTTTTATATGGATTATGATTGTGATTATATGATGTTGATTTGGATATTGGTGAGTTATATGGTTTCACGCATTTCGAGCCGATTTACGTGCTTGCACGTAAATCGAGGTTTCTAATTTTACTCTGATTTTCCTTACTTATGGTTTTGGAAATAGTTGAATGAATTGGTTTTTGAAATTGGAAAGATGAACCTCGGGCATGAGGTCCAACTGTTTTAGAAACCTCGGACTTGGAGTCCATTTGAGTTACATAATCGGGTCGGGGGCCCAGTTGCTTTATGAAATCGGGCCAGGGGCCCGGTTGATTATGAAATCGGGCTGAGACCCATTTGAGTTATATAATCGGGCCAGGGAGCCCAGTTGGTTAACGAAATCGGGCCAGGGGCCCCGTTTGATTTACTAAATCGGGTCGTGGGCCCAGTTGGTTTACGAAATCAGGCATTAGGCCCAGTTGGTTTATAAATGTGATTTCGGGTCGGGGACCCTAAATGGATTTGAATAAATGGTTTTGGATTTGAGGAAATCAGATATTTGGACTTGTGATGGTTTTATGGAAATTCCGAGCAAGGCCCTTGGGATGTTTGGTAATGATTGATAAACTGTTTTCCATAAACCATCTTGATACGAGGATATGTGGCATGGTCTCCTCCAGGTGTCTGGGACACTGGGGAAGTCACGGTACATTGCCTGCGAGGGGTCATTATACGGAGCTACCGGACCGTATAGTGACTCAGGAGTAGGAATGTTATGATTAGACATCTGGGATGTCAGAGATATGGACCCAGTGAGACCCCATGCAGCACGCGTTGCTTATACCGTGAGATATGACGCCTGGGATGTCGAGCATCTGGGACGCTAGGCATCTGGGATGCCCATGATGGTTTAAACATGTTTTTCTTGAATGGGCATTTATGGTTATGGTTTTGGGCAGTGGCCCACTTGGAATTGGAATTTGGTTTTATGGTTTTGGCCTGAGTTCCCACTTGGTTTTGGATTTACGGATTTTGGACTAAGGCCCTAATGACATATTTGAGTAAATGTTTTGAATTACGGATTTTCGATGCATCCATACGTTTTAGTGAAGGGCATAAATATCTTTGTGAAATGTGTTTTATGAACTTTTCTATTTTCGTCCACTCACAGCCTTTGTTGTTTTTAATGTCCTTCAGGTTGATCACGGATGCGACTGCAGCAGAGAGCTGGACATCGCATGCCTCCTCCATCGATCCTTGCGCACTCTGGAAGCCCCGTTTGGGCAGTGGCTTTAGGTTATCCCTTGTTTGACAATTCGTGTCAGACCGGAGCATGGCACATCCCACGGTAATCCCGGGGGGATTGGGATGGGGTCGTGTCACAGCACGGGTCTCAGACCAAATCATAAAACACGTGGAAACACATTCCATCTTCATTTCAATGTCGTCGTGAGCACATCACTCATCGCGACCATCTCTAGATCGTTGGGAACGCATCACCGATCAGTCTCGTCGCTACAGACAAAGCACTTGTCGCGACCATCTCTAGATCGTTGGGAACACACCACCGATCGATCTCGTGGCCACGCACATAGAACTCATCGCGACCATCTCTAGATCACCCGGGAACACAACACCCTCGCCGCGACCATCTCTAGATCATCGAGAACACATCACCGATCGATCTCGTCGCCGCGCACAAGGTACTCCTCGGAACGATCTCTGGATCATCGGGAACACATGGCCCGATCGATCTAGTCGCCGCACACATAGTACTCGTCGCGACTTTGTTTATATCATTGGGAACACATCACCAATCGATCTCATCGCTGCACACATAGCACTCGTCGCTACTATCTCTAGATCATCGGGAATACATCGCAGATCGATCTCATCGCCGCCCACATAGCACTCGTCGCGACTAGGACTCTGACCTGAAAGTCATCAATAGGGCCATATGCTCGAAATACCACCAAATGGGTCATAGCCCGAAACCTAGTGTCCAAAGACACTTCATATTCCAGGATTACTCGAATCCTATCAAATCCACAACTGGGTCTCATGCTCGAAATACCTTTCGTAAAGCTCATAATTGGCTCTCTGCTCGGCTTATCTCGCGTTTGACTGTACTCTAAGTCAAATCTTAAATCAACTAGGCCATATGCTCGAAAGATATTTTCAAAGCTGAAAATTAGTTATCATCTCCAAAACACTGTCAAATCATAGTTGAACTGGAACTGATGCCCGAATCTCGATTTCACGCATCACCCTGAAATCCTCAAAAAGCTTAAACCCGCCTCTCCGTGAAACCTTCGAAATCACATATAAATCGTGTAAAACATATGCACGTAGGACACTTGGCCGAAGCCCAAATATCATAGAAAACAGAAATCTCAAACCACGTGAACTAATGCATTTTCCTCCGAAAATGCCCAATAATAATAATTAAATCATATGCACTCATAGCATCTCAAAACATGTATGTAAACACATATGAAACATTTAGGCATGCATCAATTTAGCAATCAAGGTCCACTCACAGATCGTCCAAGCTGCGCCTCGATACACCCTCCATACGCCTCTCTGGGCCAATCACCATCACCAAGACTCCCAAACCTGTCCAAATCCTACTAGAGGGTTACTAACTACTTCTGTAATGACCTGAAACTTCAAAAAGGGAAAAAATGTAAATTTGGAAAAGATTTGTATAAAAATGACGATTTTACCCTTGTGAATAGTGTGGTTAAATGTTGACTTTTTGATTGGCAGGTCGAACGGACGTTACCGATGACCGTGACGTAGTTCAGGACATCACGATTCCGTAGACAGGTGGCACGTCCGATTCTGTCAACCGAGGAAGAAGTTATGATGTTCGGAAGGTCGAGGGCATTTTCGTAGATTGGTTAAAAAGGGGGGGAATTTGTTGACTTTTTGTTTGACCTTTAGTTTTCATGCAAATCGAGGACCGTTAGATAGGTCTCGATGTCTTGAGTACAACGACAGGCGGCACGCCGTCATCGAACGTCGGACGGTTAAGTTACGGGTCTTGTAAATTGAAGGGTAAAATGGTAATTTGGATTTTTAAGGGTAGTTTGGTCTTTTAACACCTAGGGAATTGTGACCAATTGGATAAGGACATCTGGGAAAATGTCATTGGATATTTTTGAGCTGAATCACAGGTTAGTGGACACCTGGCTATTTCCTAGAGGCTTCCAGCCTCATCCTACACGGTTAGAAGTTTTAAAAGTTAGACTTAATCGTTCAAATGAGAGAAAACAGAGACTGAGACCGTGAGCTTAATCGATCAGCTTTCAGTGTATGAGTCGTGTGAGTGCTTTGGGCTTGAGTGAGTGATCAAAGATGTTCTAGTGATTTGTTGACTGTGATTAAGCGAGGTTGGAGGGTTGAGTGAGTGTGATTAGTGAGGAAACAAGAAAACAAAACAGAGAAGCAATCGTGCACGACCGTGAACCTCAATCGATCAAACCATCGAAGTTGGGCTTGTGGTGGTGTTTAGGTAGCTGAGGAGTGACTTTTGGACATCAAGAACCACGGTGGAGGTAAGAGAACAGGTGAGTTCTTTGATTTCCTCAGTTTTCCAGAAAACGTTCAAAGAGGAATTATTGGTTTTGGTGACTTGTAGAGTGTTTTGGATGCCTCTGTCAGCTGTAGGAAGTTCCTATTAGACTTAAGGACGTGGAACCGTGACTGGAAAAGCTCGAGGTGGCAGGAATCAGAGAACTGGAATTTTCTAGGTTTTGGTTCGAACTTGGGAGGTAAGGTTCAAGGTCTCATTTCATGAGTTTATTAAGTAAATCAATTCTAAATTCTAGGACGAAGCTAATGGTGAACAAAGGATTGAAAATGGCTGGAACACGGGTGAAAACCGCCCTCGGCGGCTCAATTGGACCGGATCGATTTGGACTGGTCTGAACCGGGTTGGCTGGAGGTTGATGATGACACTGTAGCAGGCGCGTGGCTCCCACGGGCAGCATCTTTGGGTGGCACGTGAGGGCACGTGGGGCATGTTTTGGGGAAGTGTTCAACACGATTTTCTCTCTAATCGATGTAACGGATATTTTGGGACAAGTTTCGTGTCGATCGGACATCGTCTCGGGGTAGTTTTGAGTGTCTGAAGGTTTAGGGCCTAATTTAATTACGTTTAAAAATCCCAAAAAATTGGGGAAATTAATGTGAGCTTTAATGAAGTGTTTGTGACCCGGAATTGTGGTATTTGACAGGTCGGGATATTCCTGAGATAATCGAGGAGCGTACGGAGCGCGATTGTCGCGTTCGGACCTAGTGAGTGGACTTTTATTTTCTAACTGAGCATGCATAACTGTTTTTATCTACTTGTTCCATGTTTTAAGATATCATTTTATGTTATTGATTATCCTATATCTGTTTTACATAATTGCACGATTTTCGAGATGTTTCTTAGATTTATACGTATTTTGGCACGTTTTACGAGATACGATTTGATTATGATTCCGATGCTATGGTTTTGGGATTTAAATATATAACTGGTTTTCAATGACTATAAATGAGTTTTGAAACATGATTCGATAATCATGGTTTTCGGTTTTAGAATCGAATTTCGGAAATCGAGATTTGGTTTTAAAGCTTAAAAAAGGGATTTCCGGATTTGGAATCGGAATGATGGTTCTGAATGCCGGCATGGCTTCAGAATAGTGATTTCGAATTCGGGTTTGGACATGGATTTAGAAATGATTTAAAAATGGTTTGGATTGGATTTGCTGGATCTGCTCATTGGGTTTAAAGACCCGGATATGATATGACGGGGGCGGGCCCGGATTAGGTTTAAAGACCCGGATTGAGTTTAAAGACTCGGATATTATGATTTTCTCCCGCAAGCCTGTTAAGTTTAAAGACTCGGGAGTTTAAAGACTCGGGAGTTTAAAGACTCGGATAGATCCAACATGTTCGATTGGATGATGATGTTTTGTATTTCATGTTTTTATGATGATATTCCATAACGATTATTATACGGTTTATATAGTTGTTTTCAGGTACTTAGTTATGCATGCATGTTTTTAAAACGGAGGGTAAAATCCTAGTTTGTTTATAAAAACTATTTTTGATACACTTATTTATTTTTAGTCCACTCACACTTTTATGGTTTTAAATACCCTCCAGGTCATAGTGCAAGCGTTGGGGCTAACATTGAGGTAGAGGCAGAGGCATAGAGTTTTCCCGTTGCGCGTTTAGTAAGCTCACAGTAGGAATTTTTGTTCTTATCCTGTACTGTTACTATACTCTGTATTACTGTTAACTAGTTGTATTATAACTTCTCCCTGTTCTGATAATGTATGCTTTGTGGTTGTTGAGGTTATTTTGGTCTTTTGAATGTTATTGTCAAACGGGAGCAGGGTTCGTCCCGGTTATCGAGGTGATAATCGGGGTGGGTCCTGTCAACTTCAATATGCTTCCGTTAAATCTCGTAATTTTCCCGAATTTTTAACCATTTTTAAACTCGGTCCTAAACCTTCGAACATCCTGAACTATATCGAAACAGTGTCCAATTAACTTGAAACCAGTCCCAAAATGTTTGTTACCTCGAAAGGATGATTTCCTATGTTGACCAGTCCACTGGTCCTGCCGGTCTAACTGAACCGGCGTGACCGGTTCACCCTAAATCTTCTTCCACCAATCTTTTGCAATCTATTCTAAGAGTTGTTTTATGCAATTAAATCGATGAAAACAATCCTAAAACTCATTGGTTCATTAAACCATTTGAAGCCCAATCTTTCGTCCCACGGTCTGAGCACATCTAGGGGTCCAAAACTACCTCCTAAGGACTTCATTTAGCTTCTAGGAACTTTAAAATTAAGTTTAGGCGACTAGTTTGGGCTTACCTTGCCTGAAATTGAATTTGGTGGCTAGCCACCAAAAGCTCCTCATGGTCGTTCCACCGCCATGCTTGCACCACCGTGGCCACCATCAGCCATGTCTCAGCCTCCCCTCTCACTTCTTTGTTTATGCCATCAGCAAAAGATGAAGGTTTTTATGGGTTGGTATGGGTTGTGGTGGTTGGATGAATGAAATAGAGAAGGGGAGATTGGTGCATGTATCTGTGTTAGGTGAACAATGGATGAGTGACACTTGTCACTCATCCATTTGGCCAGAACAAAATATATGGGCCCACTTCCAAACAAAAGTCCACCCGTCTCGTTCAACGTGCAATAGTTCCTCGAAACTTCCATGAACCATAACTTTCTCGTTGAACGTCCGATTTCGACGTGCCGTCTGTCTACAGACTCGTTTCGACCCAATCTACGTAATGGTCCTCGGTCCTCGTGGTTTGGACCTCTCAGGTCAAAAGTTAACTTTTTTGCTCTCGTTTGGGGGCAAAATCGTAATTTCACCCTAAACGTCCGATGGTCCTTGACTAATCCCCAATTTGTCCTGCTAATCCACAATTAATTTTTAATTTATCCCAAAAATTTGGGACGGGTCGTTATATTTCTTCATTATTTAGGAAGCCTTTTCCTTATAGAATTTAATTGTAAACTCCTATTTTTAAGAGGATTAATTATTCTCTTAGAAATAGGGGTATTAGGGTTTATGTGTCAGGACCCGTCCCAAATATCACCTCGGTACCCGGGACGAACCCTGCTCCCGTCTGACAATCACACTTACAGGACCAAAGATAACCTTAATACAACTATAAGTACAACTATCAGACGCATGAGTAAATATACACAATAGTAAGTCAGAGCATAGTTCTACAAAATGGGCACAAAAGTCCTACAATTCTAAGTCCGCAACGGAAGAACGTCGTAAGCTCTATGCCTCGAGATCTGACTCAACGTTCACCCCAGCGCTGTCACCACGACCTGGAGGGGAATTTTAAAAAAACAGAAGGTGTGAGTGGACAGGAATAAATAGCAGTTTCAAAACAGTTTCTCGTCAAATCAGAGTTAAGGAAAAGTAAGAAGTTATTCCCTCCGCTTTGAAAACAGGCATGCCCAACGAAGTATTAGAAAATCATAATATGAAACATCATAAGAAACAGAAACACTATAAAACATCATAAGAAACAGATACACTAGCATTAAACCACCTTTTCCGATCAAACCTGCTGGACCTATCCGAGTCTTTAAACTCAATCAGGCCTCAAATTTAAATCCGAGTCTTTAAACTCCCGAGTCTTTAAACTCAATAGGCCTATGGGGGTAAAATCATAAATATCCGAGTCTTTAAACTCCCGAGTCTTTAAACTCAATCCGGGCCCGTCCCCCGTCAAATAATATCCGGGTCTTTAAACCCAAATCCAGATCCAGAAAATCCAATCCATTTAAGTGTAAAACCCTTCTGAAAGCCATTACCAAACTCGAATTCGAAATCCCCAGTTCGAAGCCCTTCCGGCGTTCAGAACTGACATTCCGAACCCAAATCCGGAAAATCTATGTTCATACCAAAAACCATAGGAAATCCCCAAATCATGTTTCCTAACTCATTTACCATCATTAGAAAACGTTTATCGGTTGAATTTCTCAAGTATAGCATCAAAAGCTGAAAATCGGCTTTTCCTCGAAAAACGTGCAAAATCCAGAAACATCTCGAAAAACATGCAAACATTTCAATCATGCATAACCATCATGGAAAACATAAAAACACACATAATATCATAAAACATTGATAAAAACAGTTAGGCATGCTCGGAAGTAGGAAAGAGTCCACTCACAAATCTAAGCAAGTCAGTCGCGCTCCGTCCGCTCCTCGACCGTCTCGGGTGCCTCCCGTCCTGTCAAAATGCACCAAATAGGGTCACAAATACATTAAGGATCCTAATCCTAATTTCCCCAATTTTTGGGAATTAACTAATATTTTAATCCTAAACCCGTAACCGTCTGGATTCCCGAACCATCCCGTAACACCGTCCGATTAACCCGAAAATGATACCATTGCATTCCTTAGAACGTTTAGGACTAAACTCATGTTGGAAGCTTGGCCGGATTCCTCCCCACGCGCCTCCACGCGGCGACCAAAGTGGCTGCGCGTGGGCCTCACGCGCCTGCTACAGTGCATCTCCTTCCTCGAGTCATCCGGTTCAACACAGTTGAACCGGCGTGACCGGTTCTCTGTAATCCGACCACCATTCCAGTCCAATCCAATCCCATTCTCTTCGTCCCATCCTAAGCAACCTAACCAAGTCCTAACCTGGAAGAATCACGGTCGGAAACCCACCGTTCACGGCCTCGAAACAGACGCCCAGGTCCTCCCCCGTCACGGCGTTCATCTTAAACGACGCCTAGGACCTTCCTGAACTTCACCCTAACCTCCTAATCCCTCGACTCAACGCCCAACTCCACGACTTTGCGTTTGAACCTCACGGCCAAATAGAGTACAGAGTACTCTTCATCGACTGAGCTCCGCCGTGTACGCCTCCGTCACGGTGACCGCTCTACTCCACTCCTTAAACCTCCCCGAACACCGCTGTACTCACCAATCCCCTCGATTCTCATCCTACCTTCACAACTTTTGAATTTAAAAACCACGGGAAAACAGGGGATAGGAACTTACCCTTCGATTCAGTCGTCGCCGTGAGCACCGCCGCCTACCACGGTGCTGGTTGGACTCCCCGTAGCCTCCTTAGTCTCCTAGTGGCTTGAATCGAACCACCACACGGCACAACAGCCACCACAGTTCACCGCCTTCTCTGTTTTCTCAGAATTCCGCCGTACCACCGTCGTCTCTCCGTGCTCGGTTTCTTCCCCAAATCACGATCAACACCTCACCCTCGTCTCACTATCTCTCTCTCAATTCACTCTTCACTCACCCTTGCACTGAATCGATCAATCTCTCCCAGTCTCCTCTCCTCTGTTTCTCTGTGTATTCGAACAATTGCACGGTTTGAAAACGTGCAAAGTGTGGTCGTGCACACTATAGAATTCCCTGGACCCTTCCAGCCCCCTGCACGTGTCCATCATTCTTTGGTCAGCACAAAATATCCCTGCCACTTGCCCTTATCTGATTGGGCTGAGGGAAAAGACCAAAATGCCCCTCCTACACAAATTACCATTTTACCCTCACACTTTCCAGACCCGTATCTTTCCCGTCCGACGTCCGATGACAGCGTGCCGCCTGTCGTTGAACTCAGGACGTCGAGACCTACCCAACGGTCCTCGGTCTACGTGAAAATCACAAATCCTCCAAAAAGTCAACATTTTCCTCACTTAATCAAAATTACGGTAACGCCCCCAATCTTCCGAACGTCACAACTTTTCCTCCGATTGTCCGAATCGAACCTGCCACCTGTCTACGGACTCGTAACGTCCTAACCTACGTCACGGTTAAGGGTCAACACTCATCCAATCGGTAATTCAAAAGTCAGCTTTTAGCCTACTATTCACAAGGGCAAAATCGTCCTTTATATACAAAACTTTACAAAATTACAGTTTTTACCCTTCCCGAAGGTACGGGTTGTTACAATCTACCCCCCTAAAAAGAATTTCGTCCCCGAAATTCAGTGAAACAAATAAGGGTACTGTTCACGCATCAAGGCATCAGGTTCCCAAGTAGCTTCTTCCATTTGATGATTTCTCCACAATACTTTGACTAAAGGAACCGTCTTCCTTCGTAAAACCTTATCCTTCCGATCCAAGATCGCAACAGGCTGCTCTTCAAAACTCAAGTCTTCCCTCAATTCCACTGGTTATGCCTCCAAAACATGCGAATCATCTCGAATATACTTCCGAAGCATAGAGACATGAAAGACATTATGTACCTTTTCCAAGTCTGCTGGTAAGGCCAATCGATATGCAACAGGACCAATCCGTTCCAAGATCTCATAAGGTCCAATGTAACGAGGACTCAACTTCCCTCGTCTGCCAAACCGTACGATTCCCTTCCAAGGAGATAACTTCAAGAAAACCCAGTCTCCTACAGCAAACTCCAAATCTCTAATCCTACGGTCGGCGTAGCTCTTCTGGCGGTCCTGAGCTGCCTTCAATCGATCCCTGATCAGTGCCACCTTTTCCTGTGTAAGATCTACCAGCTCAGACGTAGTCAATCTCCGCTCACCAACCTCAGTCCAACACAATGGAGTCCGACACTGTCGCCCATACAAAGCCTCATAAGGAGCCATCCCAATGCTCTCCTGATAACTATTATTATAGGAAAACTCCATCAAAGGTAAATGAGACTCCCACGTACCCTGGAACTGTAAAACACAAGCTCGCATCATATCCTCGAGAATCTGAATAGTCCGCTCCGACTGTCCATCTGTCTGAGGATGAAATGCAGTACTGAAATGCAACTTAGTCCCAAAAGCTTCCTGTAAGCTCTGCCAAAATCGGGAAGTAAATCTCAGATCTCTGTCAGATACTATCGACTCTGGAGTCCCATGTAACCGAATAATCTCATCTATGAACAACTGTGCAAACTGCGTTAACCTGAAGTTCTCCCGTACTGGCAAGAAATGAGCAGACTTCGTAAGTCGATCCACAATAACCCACACACCATCGTGTCCCTTCGGTGTTCTCGGAAGCTTGAACACAAAATCCATCGTCAGGTGATCCCATTTCCACTCGGGGATCGGCAATGGTTGCATTGCTCCATAGGGTCTTTGCCGCTCGGCTTTCACCTGCTGACAGATCAAGCATCTACTAACATATTCTGCAATCTCACGTTTCATTCCCGACCACCAGTAATACTCTCGAAGTGTACGATACATCTTGGTCCCCCCAGGATGCATCACATAGGCTGAACAATGAGCCTCATCCAGTATCACTTTCCTCAATGCGTCATCCTCCGGTACGCACAACCGTCCACCCTTAACCAAGGCTCCATCCTCGCGGATCTCAAAGTCCTGTCTCTCTCCAGCCTCGACCTCAATCCGAATGATGCCCAGAACGGGGTCCTCAAATTGAGCATCAATAACCTGATCAATCAAAACAGGTCGCACATGAAAACTCGCTAGGAGTGCTCCCTGATTATCCACAGTCAACTCTACTCCCAACCTGCGGAACTCAACCAACAATGGTAACCGTACCGTCCTCAAATGTGACAAAGAACTAGCCGACTTCCTGCTCAGAGCATCGGCGACCACATTAGCCTTCCCTGGGTGATACTCAATAGTACAGTCGTAATCCTTAAGTAACTCCAACCATCGACCCTGTCTCAGATTCAGTTCCTTCTGAGTGAACAAATACTTTAAGCTCTTGTGGTCCGTGAAATTCTTGCACTTCTCGCCATACAAGTAATGCCGCCAAATCTTCAGTGCATGAACCACTGCTGCTAGTTCCAAATCATGTGTAGGGTAGTTCATCTCATGGGGTTTCAATTGCCGGGAAGCATAAGCAATCACTCTCCCATGCTGCATCAAGACACAACCCAAGCCTTGCAAAGAAGCGTCACTGTACACCTCAAACTCTCCACTATCATCTGGAAGGGCTAATACAGGAACAGATGTCAACCGCCTTTTAAGCTCCTGGAAACTCTGTTCACAGTTTTCGTCCCACTCAAAACGAACTCCCTTCCGAGTTAGTCGGGTCAAAGGAGCGGCTAAAATCGAAAAACCCTCAATGAAACGCCGATAATAGCCTGCTAAGCCCAGAAAACTCCGGATCTCCGTCACCGTCTTAGGTTGTTCCCAATTGGCTACCGCCTCAACTTTCTGAGGATCCACGCTGATACCCTCGGCCGAAATCACATGACCCAGAAATCCTACACTGGTCAACCAAAACTGACACTTACTGAGCTTCGCATACAACTGATGCTCCCTCAACGTTTTAAGCACGATTCTCAGATGTTTCTCATGTGCCTTCGCAACTCTTCGAATACACCAAAATGTCATCAATGAAGACAATCACAAAACGATCCAAGTATGGCCGGAACACACGGTTCATAAGGTCCATAAAAGCTGCTGGGGCATTAGTCAAACCAAAAGGCATCACAACGAACTCATAATGACCGTACCTGGTCCGGAAAGCTGTCTTCGGTACATCTTCTTCTTTAACCCTTAACTGATGATAACCGGAGCGAAGATCAATCTTCGAAAAATACTGGGCTCCCTTCAATTGGTCAAACAAATCGTCAATCCGGGGTAGGGGGTACTTATTCCGAATAGTTACCTTATTCAGTTGTCTGTAATCCACACACAATCTCAATCCTCCGTCTTTTTTCGTGATAAACAAAACAGGTGCTCCCCAAGGTGACACACTCGGTCGAATGTATCCTATATCGACCAACTCTTGCAACTGGGCCTTAAGTTCCCTCAATTCTGTAGGTGCCATTCTATATGGAGTCTGTGAGATAGGTTGTGTACCTGGAAGAAGATCAATCGTAAACTCAAGATCTCGATGTGGGGGTAGTCCTGGCAACTCCTCGGGAAAAACATCAGGAAACTCCCGTACCACTGGTATATCATCTGCCCTCACTGGCGTAGCACGCGTATCCACCACATGGGCTATGTAACCTTGGCATCCCTTACGCAACAACTTGCTAGCCTCAAGTGCCGAAATAACTCCAGTAGGAAGTGCACGCTGATCCCCCTGAAACGTAGTCTTTACTAACCCGGGACTCCGAAAAGTCACTCTCCTATCAAAACAGTCGATAGAAGCATGATGTCTCGTCAACTAGTCCATACCCAAAATAACATCAAAGTCCCGGAGATACAACAGTAACAAATCCGCCAGTAACTCTACCTCGCCTACCAGCACCGGACACTCTCTCAACACCTGAGTCACTACCAACACCTCTCCCGTAGGTGTACTCACTCCTAACGCACCATCCAAAGTAGACACCTCCCTCTCCTTAACCAAACTACAACTCCGAGCTACAAAAGAATGGGTAGCCCCGGGATCTATCAAAGCAAAAACAGTGTGACCAAGTATGGTGAGTGTACCTGTCACCACTCCAGGTGCTGACATGGCCTCCTGCTGAGTCATGGCAAAAACTCGCGCCTGAGGTCCCGCTGACCTACCGCGCCCTCTGGAACTACTCGTGGCACCACCGCCACCCCTAGGGCCTGCCGCCCCTGATACTGAAGCCGTACTCCGCCCGGGTTCTGCTGCACCTCTGCCTGCTCCACCCTCCGGAGCTAACAATGGGCACTCCCACCGGAAGTGTCCTCGCTCTCCGCAATAGAAGCAAGTATCCCTACCGGGTCCACCGGTATATCTCCTCGTAGAAGCAACTGAAGTCGCACTCGCCTGAGGAGTCGGATGTGACCTAGCTCCTAGAAAACCAGAGCCCTGGAAACTACCTGGTCTGCCATACCGGGCTCCACCAGCCGATGACGATCCACCAAAATTTCCCCGTTTCGGGGCCCTCTGACTCGATGCTCCAGGGAATGAATGCTCTCGGCGCCGAACACTGCCCGAGTACTGTGGCCTAGCAGGTAAACTGGCCTCCACCCTGACAGCAGCATCAGACAACTCTCGGAATGTAGCAAAAGAGCCAGCTGTCACTATAGCCCTGATCTCTCCTCGGAGGCCTAACTCAAACCGGCGGCACTTCTCCGCCTCGGTCGCCACAAATGCAGGAGCAAAACGGGACAGCATCTGAAATCTCTGCTCATACTCAGTAACTGTCAAGTTCCCTTGCTTCAAGTGAAGAAATTATTCCTACTTTGCATCCCTGAAAGAACGGGGATAGTACTGATCAAGAAACCGTTCCCGGAAAGTCTCCCATGTCACAGTATGTGCATCCCAGCCAGACAGTTCCAACGTGTACCACCACTCGTATGCAGCTCCATCCAACAGAAAAGTAGTTAACAAAACCCGATCCTCAGGAGGACAGTGCATCACCCCAAATATACGTTCGAGCCGGGTGATCCATCGATGAGCTTCCTAGGGGTCTGCCCCACCACTGAAAGTCGTAGCCCCAAGTCTCTGGGCTCTCTCGATCGAAGCGCTCTCAGTCCCTCTCACCGCTTCATCTTCAGGTCGTGGAGGGGGTTCACGTCGCGGAGGCATGATCGATCGTACGCTGAAAGAGGCATAGAGTTAGTAAAACAACCTAGACCCAACACAAATCGACACAACCTATGCTCTGATACCAATTGTCAGGACCCGTCCCAAATATCACCTCGGTACCCGGGACGAACCCTGCTCCCGTCTGACAATCACACTTACAGGACCAAAGATAACCTTAATACAACTATAAGTACAACTATCAGACGCAGGAGTAAATATACACAATAGTAAGTCAGAGCATAGTTCTACAAAATGGGCACAAAAGTCCTACAATTCTAAGTCCGCAACGGAAGAACGTCGTAAGCTCTATGCCTCGAGATCTGCCTCAACGTTCACCCCAGCGCTGTCACCACGACCTGGAGGGGAATTTTAAAAAAAAACAGAAGGTGTGAGTGGACAGGAATAAATAGCAGTTTCAAAACCGTTTCTCGTCAAATCATAGTTAAGGAAAAGTAAGAAGTTATTCCCTCTGCTTTGAAAACAGGCATGCCCAACGAAGTATTAGAAAATCATAATATGAAACATCATAAGAAACAGAAACACTATAAAACATCATAAGAAACAGATACACTAGCATTAAACCACCTTTTCCGATCAAACCTGCTGGACCTATCCGAGTCTTTAAACTCAACCAGGCCTCAAATATAAATCCGAGTCTTTAAACTCCCGAGTCTTTAAACTCAATAGGCCTATAGGGGTAAAATCATAAATATCCGAGTCTTTAAACTCAATCCGGGCCCGTCCCCCGTCAAATAATATCCGGGTCTTTAAACCCAAATCCAGATCCAGCAAATCCAATCCATTTAAGTGTAAAACCCTTCTGAAAGCCATTACCAAACTCGAATTCGAAATCCCCAGTTCGAAGCCCTTCCGGCGTTCAGAACTGACATTCCGAACCCAAATCCGGAAAATTTATGTTCATACCAAAAACCATAGGAAATCCCCAAATCATGTTTCCTAACTCATTTACCATCATTAGAAAACGTTTATCGGTTGAATTTCTCAAGTATAGCATCAAAAGCTGAAAACCGGCTTTTCCTCGAAAAACGTGCAAAATCCAGAAACATCTCGAAAAACATGCAAACATTTCAATCATGCATAACCATCATGGAAAACATAAAAACACACATAATATCATAAAACATTGATAAAAACAGTTAGGCATGCTCGGAAGTAGGAAAGAGTCCACTCACAAATCTAAGCAAGTCAGTCGCGCTCCGTGCGCTCCTCGACTGTCTCGGGTGCCTCCCGTCCTGTCAAAATGCACCAAATAGGGTCACAAATACATTAAGGATCCTAATCCTAATTTCCCCAATTTTTCGGGAATTAACTAATATTTTAATCCTAAACCCGTAACCGTCTGGATTCCCGAACCATCCCGTAACACCGTCTGATTAACCCGAAAATGATACCATTGCATTCCTTAGAACGTTTAGGACTAAACTCATGTTGGAAGCTTGGCCGGATTCCTCCCCACGCGCCTCCACGCGCCGCCCAAAGTGGCTGTGCGTGGGCCTCATGCACCTGCTACAGTGCATCTCCTTCCTCGAGTCAACCGGTTCAACACAGTTGAACCGGCGTGACCGGTTCTCTGTAATCCGACCACCATTCCAGTCCAATCCAATCCCATTCTCTTCGAAATTAAAAATTAAATATGGTTCGGGTTGTTAGAAAATCTCAATCATTTAACTGTCACGAAAAATCACATAAAAAATTTAATTCATGTAAGTACGCATGGATAAAATTTTACTGAAAGAAAGTCCACTCACACATCGTTCATGTAGCCGAATTCCTCTTTGCACGTATTTTCGTAATTCCCGTGAATCTCAAAACCTTTCAAAATTCAAATATAAAGATCATTAACCATCCCAATTATCCTTTATTTTAATCCCAGAATTTTTTGCGATTTTTAAACATATCGAAAATGAATCCCTAACCTTCGGACACCCCAAACTACCCCAAAACGGTGTCTGACCAACTCGAAACATGTGCCATTAGATTCGTAACCTCAAAAACATTGAAAACTGTGTTGATCGTGTATTGAACCACGCACCACCCAAACTACCCCAAAACGGGTTTCTCAACCTTCGGACACCCCAAACAACCCCAAAACGGTGCCACCCAAAGTTGTTGCACATGGGAACCACGCCTCTGTGCACTATAGATCGTCTTCTACCTCTTGTCTAAGCTGACTCTCTGGTTTTCGGCTCGCCCGACCCGGCTACCTGATCCGGTCTTTTCTCCCTTATTTCTAACCCTTTTTCAAATCGGTTTCGACCAAACTTCTCTAATCTATCAAAGGAAATGATCTATACAATTAAAACAAGGAAAATAACCTGAAACACACCTTGACCAAGCAAGGTTTAACGACCAACCTACACCTTCACTAATTGAGCGATCCCAGTGTCCAAACTTGGGTCTATATAGCTTGTTAGGGTTGTAGACGCCTAAGGAATATGGTCACAAGCTTGATTTCAAGCTTACACGTAAAAAATGAGTCCAATAACCTAAGAACCGAAAGTCCGCATGGGTTTCCTCCTCCTTACTCAAGTCAATCTATCTCCTTTGTTCTTCTAGATTTTCCTGGCCTTCTCTCCTCTCTTTCTTATCTGTTCCTCTCTAAATTCTCTTTTGTTTCTCAGTCCAGCAACTCACACACAGGAAATTACTTCACACACTTAAAACAATAATTATACAATTTACACCTAAAGTGACAGGACCCATCCCTAATACCTCAAGATTGGTAAGTGATGTCCTGCTCCCGTCTAACACCACGTGTTAGACCAAGGATACAACCGTGACCCACTCGGGTTTCCAGAGTACGCAGCTTCATGTGATGCCTCGATCTCTTCTACAGCTTGCATTCGCGATCAACCTAGAGGGTGCCAAAAATAACAGAACATGTGAGTGGACAAAAATAAACAATTTAGGAAACAAAATTTCCAAATCATAATTTTAACCCTCCGTTTTACAAAGCATGCACATATCAATTTAAAACCTTTATTTTCCAATAAACTGACACGACCCATCCCGATCCCCCTTGGGACTAACGCGGGATGTGTCACGCTCCCATCTAACACCATGTTCTAGAGAAGGGATAATCCAAACCTTAACCCACTCGAGGCAACTAGAGTGCGTCAGGATCTGTGGCAGCATGTGATGTCTCCGTCTCTACTACCGCCCGTATCTGCGATCAACCTAAAGGGTGTTAAAAACAGGAAAAACTGTGAGTGGACGAAAAATAAATATTCTACAAAAATATTTCCGCAAAGACATTTATACCCTTCACTAAAAAGGCTGCATGTATTTGAAAACCAGTTATCACAACCATTAGATTTTTTATCAAATAACAGCTTTTCCAAATGACAACTTAGTGAAAACGTTTTATCAATCAAAGCTATTTCCTCTTTCTAATCATTAGGTCGTTAGACCAAAACAAAATCACATGTGTCACTGCCCAAATCCGTTAACACCAAAATATCTGAACTAGTGAAATCTAGTTTAACCAATCCTTGGCATCCCAGATGTCTAATCCATATTGTCACGGTTCCAGAGCTACGCGTGCTACTCGGGGGTCTCAATCCGAGGGTTCCCCTGGGTTCACCAATGTCCGGGTAGTACCATAATGGTATGCCTTCCCCAGATCACTGCCTAGGGTATATCGATCTCTAGCAATTCTGATCTTGAGCCACTCCGTAGAGCGGCCCACCTCAGGCAATGCTCTGTGACTACTCCAGGATACTAGGTGACATCGGGAGGAGACAACCACTCGTAAGGATGGTATATTTAAAAACCGAAATCAAACCAGTGGAAAATCATTGTAAAACCATTTATACCTCAAATCCAGTCTACAACATTTCAATAGGGTCTCAGCCCGAGGTATGACTTTCACAAACCGTTTCCACAAAATTAGGATTCAAGGAATTCGATCCAATCCAAAGCTCATAGGGACTCAACCCGTATTCAAATCCAAATCCAAATCACAATTGGGTTTCATACCCAAAGTCTCATTTCATAAACCATAACTGGGACTCATGCCCGATTTCACAAACCAGCTAGGCCTCAAGCTCGATACCTCTTATTTCCAAATCCGTAATCATTTCATTAATCGAGCCATTGAAAACACAAGCACGTATAAAACCCAACATAAAACCATAAATCTCAAAATACGTGCAATTTCATATTATACGTAAATACCAAATACCACAATCATATGCACTCAAGGCATCTCAAATCATAGATATAAAACATATAAAACAGTTATGCATGCATCATATTTTTAAATCAAATGTCCACTCACAGATCGTCCTTGCTGTGCACTTGCAAGCCGTGCCGTAACCATTTCCAACTATACTGAACTCTCTGGATCATCCGGACCTATCCAAACCAAAATTAAAGGTCACTACCAACCTAAACAAGTCCTAATAAAAAACCCCCCAAAACTCTCAAAAAAGCCAATGTGTCCCGGACAAGGATCCCTAGGCTAAAAACCTCAATTCGACCAACATAACCATCTCCGATCGGCTTAAACCACCACCATTGGATTCAGAACTTTGAAACCTTTTGAATCTAATCGATCTCACCTCAAAATATGTGCCCATGTGCCCCCACGCGCTGGTCAAAGTTCCTAGTCAATGCTAGTCAAAGTCAGTGTTGACGTTAGAAAGTCAATGCTGACGTCATCAGTCAACTGTCAAAGTCAATAGGTCAACTGGGTCAAGTCAACGGGTCAACTCGGCTGTCAATGGTTCAACTCGATCGTCAACACGGTCAACCCAATCAAGTCTCGTTGGAGAAGACGATCAACGCCATCGTGCGCTGCCATCTCCAGCCACTGGAAAACTCCATTTTTGGTTGAAATTTCAAGCCTCGATATCTCACTTATTTCTCAAGAAAATTCGACGTCCTACCTATGTAAATCCATCCACTCAACCCTAGGAATCCAAATACGAACCTAGAAATTGCAGAAAGTGCCTAGATGTAAAGTTATCGCCTCCTAAAGTTTTGGCCAACTTTTAAATCATCGTTCCGGCCACCTCTGTCGTCCAAAACTTCTCAAACGTGGCTCAATAGACTCCCCTCAACTGAAGGAACATGAATATGAGCTTAGATGCGATCAAAGCCATCAGAATCAAAAACCCAAACTTTGAACCCATAGTTTTTACTTTTTTTTCGTGATTCTGGCCCCTTCTCACGGCAGCTCAACCGTCCCTCATCCTCACTCTCACTTTCTTTGTCCTTCAATGGTCTCTCAATGGAAGATGGAGTGATGAAGATGATGGTTAGTGTGGGTGTTCGAGTTTGGAAGAAAATGAAGAATAAATGAAGATGAACGATGAATGATGTTTGTAAGACCCGTGTCCAAGAGAGAATAGTGAAGGATCCCTCATTCCCGCGAGGGGACGGTGAACGATCCCACATTCCTACAAGGGGACGGTGAACGATCCCACATTCCTGCACAACTCTGATCTAAACTAGGCCTTTTGGGAGCTCACTGGCTTTGAGTTTGGCTGGAACTCCAAAGTTAAGCGAGTTGAGGCTTGTTCAATCCCATGATGGGTAACCCACTGGGAAGTTGCACGTGAGCTCCCGAGAACAAAACTATGAGGGCGAGGCCCAAAGAGGACAATATGGTGCTAGATAGGATACGTCTTGACAATGGTGATGATGCATGAATAAATAAAATGGGCCATAGGGTGGGTGACAAATGTCACTCATCCTATGGTCCAAAATTAGATATTTGGGTCCCACTAAAACAAACCTTTTCAAAAATTGAACAACCCGTGAATAGTTACTAATTTCTTTCATGAACCATAAATTCCTCGTGCGACATCGAATTTTGACGTGCCCCTTATCTACGGACTTCTGATGTCTTGATCTATTTAACGATCCTTGGTTCTCGTGCATTTGACCACCCGAGTCAAAAGTCAACTTTTTATCCATTCCTAGGGGCAAAATCATCATTTTACACCAACTGTCTGAAAATCCTCGAGTAATTCCTGATTTGTCATGATATTCCTTAATTAATTTTGTAAAGTCAGGACGGGTTGTTACAATCTCCCCTCCTTAAAGAATTTCGTCCTCAAAATTCAAACTAACCAAAATCCACATCCAATGTCCACAGTTTGGATGTCCAATTCTACTTATGTTCCAACTCATCACTGTACTTGTCTGTCCCTAAACCTCACTCGACGTTAACCTCAATCCAACGGTTAATGCTGATATTCATCTCAGTCGTCTGTGATCGTTACCCACAAACTCGTGACCAACCGTCACTGGAACTAAAGAACACGTGATCCACTGTCACCTGAAGCTTCCAAAGCTCCACTCTCACAGCCCAAATCTCCATAATCCAAACTTCAACTGAGACATTGACAAAAGTCTAATTCACATGTAGGTTCAATACATATGTTCTCACCGGTCACCTACACAGGTACACCCAAATCCAAATTGATATGTCTGCCACCAAGCTGACAATTCTATTAAATCAAGTTGATATCCTTAAGCTTATCAGCCTAACAATTCCTCTCAGTATCAACCCAAGCGGACATCTAGCTGACACTCTACTCTCACTGAGAATTGAGGCCTTTCACAACACACTATCTTTAGTCGGTCTACCAATCGTATGCCACATTATTGACACCCGGTCGTACTCAACCGACACTCACGGCTCCACTAACACTGCTTGAGTCACGAATACAACCATTTACTCACTCTAGAGTCCTATCTGGGTACCTCATAACAAATCTCGTCTGAATTAGCGTCTAATACTGTGATCCTTACTCGTGAAAAGTCTCTAACTGTTCCCTCTATCATCTTGTGGTCACACTAACCACCAACTCACTCACCTCTTGATACAAAAACTGACAACTCACTCACCCAGAGTGTATTTGGACCCCATCAGATGCTTGTCGCAACAGTGATAACACATCTCAACTCTAGCGTTCCACTGGCCAATCACGGCTCCGAGCTCCAGCTCATACAATCACTGAACCCTCACAAAAATCACTCTGCTCTAGTGCATAGTACTCGATGTCCAGTCCACGTTCTCAACAAACCAACAATATCCGGACTAAGCTGATTACCAACACGTCCACCACATGGCTACCAAGAAATCACAGTTCAACTCTGGAGCCTATCTGTCGAATCCATTCTAGAAAGATCATACCCTCCACTTAGCGTCCATTTTGAGTTTCCCTGGTCACCGGACCAACATCTCACTCGAAGCATCGACTATTCATCCTTTCTTGATTGATACTCAAAGTATCATCTTTAGACACTCATCCTATCTGAGTGAATCCAAACTCCATCGTAATGATTGGCCACCGACAATCTCAACTTTGTCGATCCACAACCAACTCCAGCTCCAACCGACTTGCTCACAAAATCTCGATCACCTCGAACGTCAAACCCAAGCTTTTAAGCCACAAAAGTTGTCACCACTTATCTTTTGGATTTTAGAATTCCTTCACTTAGCCCAAGGTAATGTCCCACTTCCGGATAGTAAATGCCATCAAAATTCATTCTACTTAACTGTAACTACCAATAAAACTACACTCACCAACGTCAGGTAACACCAACAATATCTGCACCTCAACTCATTCAAATTTATCCATTGTTTACCCTAACATCCATGGACCATGAGAACATGCAACCATGCCATATAAGTAGAAAACGAGAAGTCTCATGTACCAACCAATGATATATGTTGATACTACTATAGTGATTCTTCCACGATCGGATTACTCCCCACTTCAGCCCAACCTTGGCAACTCATACTTCCAAGAGTGATGAGAAGTTCACTGGAAATGAAGTATATTTATTAGAAGAAGAAGACATGCATTTAGTTAAAGTCTGGTCGAAACCAACTCTCGAAGTTTCATTCCTTCCGATGGAACTATAGATATCACAACACGTCCATTTTCCATTATACCGTTTATGCACATCCAAATGGGTAGTGATGGAATCACCAAATTCTCATATCCCAACTTTTATGGACTCAATTCCTGTAACCAACACTTGTACACACAAACTAAGGCAAGGTAAGACACCCGTTTTCAATCCAACAAGGAGGATACTATGATCACAATCACAACCTCTCGACGCACTCGGTGTCCCTTAGCATCATGCAATCCTTGTTGAGATTTCGTCAACTCATCTCTACCTGAAATGCCACACTCGTCACTCGGGTCTCACTCCCAAGACCCAAAACAAACTAACGAATCATCATCTTCTGGTTAGTACCGTACACAAGCACACTACGACCACATCGCAAACCTTTGCTCCTTTCCGCACAAGCAGCTAACAGCCAAACCCTTATTCATGTCGGAGGGACTCTGGCTTGCTCGTAACTCAACAACACTGGGCAAACCACATAAGAAACGTTCCTCGAACATCACCCAGTTTCTAACACTTTCAACCAGAGTCATCCATGACCTCGGTTGCACCCTACACCACACCCAACCTGATCGTCTCACGGTCTCAACTTTAGAAGTCGTCACATCCAACCCTTGTCGGGTCTAGTCTTACTGAATCATGGCGTCTCACGTCAAACACAACCTAACCATAGTTCGTTTCCACTAAACCCTCCTAATCTTACCCTAACTATCAGGTTGATGACGGGAAGGAAACAGCCTAGAGACATCACAGCCAGCACATGCGCAACACTCCAAGAGCAACCCTAATCCTTTGATAGCCATCCAACACCAAGCTCTGATACCAATCTGACACGACCCATCCCAATCCCCCTCCCCCTTCGGGATTAACGCGAGATGTGTCATGCTTCCGTCTGACAGCCCGTGACACACAAGTGATAAACCAAACCTTGACCCACTCGAGGCAACTAGAGTGCACCAGGATTTATGGCAGTATGTGATGTCTCTGTCTTTACTACTGCCTGTATCCGCAATCAACCTGAAGGGTATTCAAAATAGGAAAAGATGTGAGTAGATGAAAAATAAATAGTTTACAAAAACATTCATGGAAAGATATTTATACCCTTCCCTAAAAAGCCTGCATACATTCGAAAACCAGTTTTCACAACCATTAGCTTCAAATCAAATCATATGTTTTCTAAATCAAAACTCAGTGAAAACGTTTTATCAATCCAAGCCATTTCCTTTTTCCAATCATTAGAGCCTTTTTCCAATCACTGCCCAAATTCGTTAACACCAAATTTAATAGACCAGTGAAATCTAGTTTAACCAATCCTTGGCATCCCAGATGTCTAATCAATATTGTCACAGTTCCAATGCTACACATGCTACTCGGGGTCTCAATCTGAGGGTTCCCTTGGGTCCACCAGTGTCCGGGGAAGTACCATAATGGTATGCCTTCCTTAGATCACTTCGCGGGGTATATCGATCTCTGGCAATTTTGATCCCGAGCCTCTCCGTAGAGCCGTGTAACGGCCCGGAACGTTGAAAAGGGAAAAAATGTAAATTCGGATACTTTTTATGAAAAATGACATTATTACCCTTGTGAATAGTGTGGTCAAGTTGAATTTTTACATGACATGAGTTTTTCACGTAATTCAAGGACCATTAGGTAGGTCTCGATTCCCTAAGTTCGTATACAAACGGTAATTGTGTTAAGGAGGGGTAAAATGGTAATTTGCATAGCCGTGAATTAATTAGTTATATTACACTGTCCTTATGTCCCTAAGCAACACATGGCACCACAAATAACAGGTGAGTGGCCTATCGGCCGTGGGTGAGTGTGTGCACAGGTGTGTGTGTGTGTGAAATTGAAAATAGAGCATCGTTTGTAATTGAAAGGTTTATGATTGAATTGATAAGGATCAGACCACCGTGAGGGACTGGGTAAACAGAAACCCTGGAGAGAATTAAGAGACTGAGATAGAAAGGAAAAAACAAGGGACAGAGAGAAAGATGGAACCCAGAATTGAAATTTTTTGGGAAAATAAGGTGAAAATTCGAAGTCAAAGTTGTGAGCCTTGAGGATTCAAATTGAGACTTGAGTTAGCTTCCTGAGACCCTTTCGAATCGATCCACATTAAAATAGAAGGAATTAGACATCGTTTCGATCAAGACTCGAAGCTCCAAGTTCTTCGAAAAATTGAGCTTGAGTTCGAACGATTTGAGGAAAGAATTTGTTATATTACAACCTCACAATTCTTCCTGTGTCAATTAATTAGAAAAACTACGATGAATTGAGTGCGATCAGAATTGAAACCCGTTCGAAGCTCCCTTGAGAAATTGATAGATTTTGGCTCTGATTGATAACTCTAAGTATACAGAACTTAAATTAAGATGGATTAGATGTAATCAGGTGAAGAAATTGAAAGAATTAAGGTCGAATTGAAGGAGAACAAACTGGGTCATGTCGCGGGTTCAAAACCCGTTTATCAGGGAAACTGGTTAAGGAGGAACACTGTAGCAGTTACTGTGCAGGTGCGTGGCTTCCACGCGCAGCCCCTTCGGGCGACGCTTGAGGGCGCGTGAGGCCTTGTCTCCTATCAATTCAACATATGATTTTATCCTTTCAATGTAACGAACATTTTGAGACTAGTTTCGAGTCGATCAGACGCCGTTTCAAGGTAGTTTTGAGTGTCCCAATGTTGTGAGTTCTAATTTAATTACGTTTAAAAAATCCAGAAAAATTGGGAAAATTACTGTGAGCGTAATTAAAGTATTTGTGACCCGAAATTATGATATTTGGTAGGCCAGAACATTCCTGAGGAGTCCGGGGAGCATGCAGGACACGATTGACGCGTTCGGACTTAGTGATTGGACTTTTGTTTTCTAAGCAAGCATGCATAACTGTTTTTGCTTACTCATTTCATGTTTCCATATATTATTTTATGCTTATGATTATGATATTTCTGCTTTACATGATTGCACGCTTTTCAATGTTATTTATCGCATTTCTACGTATTTCGAGACTATGGTTTCTGCTATGCTTTGATGATGGTTTGGTGGATGATTTTATATGATTTGTATGTATCATGTTTTGATAATGTTTTATGGGTATGATTTGGGATTTGAAAGTGAAATTCGGACATGAGTCCCATTGCGATTACATATGATTTCAGATTTGGTTTTGGAATTTAGATTACGATGGATTCTGGATTTTCTATGAATTACACATGGTTTTGGGTTTAAAGACTCGGCTGATTGATGACGGGGGAGAGCCCTTGATTGAGATATGTTGAGTTTAAAGACTTGGTTATTATGGTATCCCCCAAGGCATATTGATTGTGTTTTGAGTTTAAAGACTCGTTGATATCCCGGGAAGGCCTGATATATGTTGTTTTGAGTTTAAAGACTCGGATAGATCCAGCAGGTTCGATTTGTTGAATTTACATTCGGCTTTAGATGATTTTATGATTGTTTTCCATAACGGTTTCCACATGGTTCATATATATGTTTTCAGATACTTAGTTATGTATGCGTGTTTTGCAAAAGGAGGGTGAACCCTGGTTTTCATTAAAACTGTTTTCCATAACTATTAATTTTAGTCCACTCACACTTTTATGTTTTTAACACCTTCCAGGTCGTGGTGCGAGTTTTGGGGTAACACCGAGGTAGAGGCAGAGGCATAAAGTCTTCCCATTGCGTGTGTAGTTTGCTATAGAGTAGGGTTTTATTCTTATCTTGTACGGTTAACTATGCTTTATGATATTGTTGACTTATTGTACAGTATATTATATCGTACTTTCTTCCTGGTGTTAGACGGGAGCAGGGTTCTTCTCGATTATCGAGATGATAATCAGGGTGGGTCTTGTTAATTGGTATCAGAGCATAGGTTTATGGTTTGTGTCTGGCACTTTGATTTGCCTAGGTTATGGTACTAACTTATGCCTCCTTCAGAGAACGATCGGTCTTGCCTCCGAGATGTGAGCCCTATCCACAGCCTGCAGAAGACGTTGCGAGAGATGCTGAGAGTGCCACGATCAAGCTAACCCAGCGCTTTGGGGCTACGATGATTAGCGGTGGGGCAGATCCCGAGGAAGCCCACCGGTGGTTTACTCGGTTTGAGTGGATTTTTGCAGTGATGCGATGTCTTCCTGCGGATCGAGTTTTACTAGCCACCTTTTTGCAGGATGGGGCCGCATATGAGTGGTGGTATACCCTAGAATTGTTAGGTTGGGATGCCCATACAGTGACCTGGGAGACTTTTCGCCAGAGGTTTCTTGATCAGCATTATTCCCGTTCGTTCCGCGATGCTAAGGAGGCAAAGTTTCTACAGCTTCGACAGGGGAATTTGTCAGTGGCAGAGTATGAGCAGAAGTTTCAGGTGTTAGCACATTTTTCCCCTTCTTTTGAAGCTACTGAGGCCGAGAAATTTCGTAGGTTTGAGCTTGGCCTGCGAGGCGAGATACCTGCTATTGTGACGGCCAGACGTTTTACTACCCTCAGAGAGTTATCTGCTGATGCAGTACGGGTAGAGGCCAGTTTGCTGGCACGTCCACAGTTCTCAGGCGATGGACAACGCCGAGAGCGTCTGTTTCCTGGATCATCGAGCCAGAGAGCCCCGAAGAGAGGCAGTTATAGTGGAGCTTCATCCGCTGGTAGTGATCGGTTTGGTAGACCTGGTGGTTTCTAGTGTTCCGGGTTCAGAGGATCCAGAGCACAACAAACCCCGTAGGCGAATGCGACATTAGTTGCGTCCACAGGAAGACGGAGTGGTGGATTCAGTCGGGATGTTTCTAATGTTATTTTTTTCTTCTATGGAGAGCGGGGCCACTACCAGAGAGTGTCCATCTTTACCATAGGGTGGTGGCATAGGTAGGAGTACAGTGGAGCAAGGTCGGAGTGCAGCTTCGTTTTCTGGGACAGCGAGTACTAGAGGAGGTGCTAGATTTAGTAGTGGATTGAGGGGTCGTGGTCGATCTTCAGAACCACAGGCCCGAGTGTTTTCAGTTACACAGCAGGAGGCCTGGGCAGCACCTAGCGTGGTGACAGGTACGCTTACAATCTTTGGTCACAATGTACGTGCTTTGATAGATACATGGGCTACTGTAACAACCCGTCCCGAAATCCATGAATAGATTAGTGACTAATCACGATTAGTGAGATTAATCCGTGATTAGTAGGGCGAAATCGGACGTACAATGCGAAATGACCGTTTTGTCCCTAAGCGTGGCAAAACGTTGACTTTTCAATCGGGCGGTCAAACGGACTTTGACCGATGACCGTGACGTAGTTCGTGACGTCACGAGTTCATAGGCAGGTGGCACGTCGAATTTGGACGTTCGACGACGAAGTTACGGTTCACGGAAGTTCAAGTGCACTATTGCACGAATTACGAAATAACTTCACTTTTGGACTCTAGTGGGCCCAGATATTTGTCCCATGGCCCAATGGATGAGTGACAAGTGTCACCCATCCAATGGACACCAATTTCTCTTCATGCATCTCCCTTTCCCCGTGCATTTTCATTTCTTCATTCAAACACACACCTATTTACCCGATCTCATTCTTCCAAACCAAACCAAACCCTTAACTCAAATGACTACTGGAGAGACTAGAGAGCGTGGAGAAGACTGTGGAGGATGGTGGCCGGCCAGGGACCGCCGCCGTGCACGGCTGAGGCCCAAACCCGAGAAGTACTCGGTTTGTCCAATTTTCTCCTATTTTTCAATTTATACATTATGGATTGTTTTGGGTGCTTAGGATGAGTTGGTTGGGTTTCTAGGATGTTGTTAGGATGATTTGGAAGAGGGTTCACAGCTAAGAAGGCCCTGGGAAAAACTGGGAACCATTGAACCGTTTGGTTCGAAATAAAACCATGGAATTTAATGGTTTTAACTTAGGTTTAGGGATTAGAATTGATAGGAATTGAGGAAATGGGATGAATGGAATCGAAAAGGGAAAAAACGGACCAAAAGTGGGGGGCCTAGGGAGCCGAACCGGTCACGCTGGTTCAATTGGACCGGCCAACCAGTGAACTGGCCGGTTCGACTATTGAGGAAGATGAACAGTGCACAGCCCACTCTTGGGGTGCGTAAGGGCGCGTGGCCCATAATTTGGGGATGTTTTCAACACATAAAATCTTCTATTTGATGTAACGAACATTTTGGGACTGGTCTCGCGTCAATCAGGCACCGTCTCGATATGTTTCGGGGCATCAGAAGGTTGAGGGTCGGTTTAAAAATAGTTAAAAGTTCAGAAAAATTACGGGGCTTTGGTAGGAGGTTAATTAAGTAGTTAGTAACCTTCTATTAAAATTTGGACAGGTTTGGGAGTCCCGGTGATGGTGATCGGCTCGGGGACCCGTATGGCACGTAAATCGAGGCGACAGCTCGGACGGTCTGTGAGTGGACCTTGTTTTCTAAATTGGTGCATGCATAAATGTTTATTATATGTTTTAAATACTTGTTTGTGATGCCATGAGTGTATTTGGATGTGTGGTTACGTATAGGCACGTATTTCAAGGTTTTAGCCTTATACGGTGCCTATACGGGTCTGTATGTCCTTATTTTTCTAAATGAAATGGTTTTGGATTTCAAATGGATAAACTCGGGTATGAGACCCATTTGGTTTTGTCTCGGGCATATGACACTATTAACTACCTTTGGGTTTAAATCGTGGTCGCGACGGGTGCTATGTGCACGGCGATCGACGATACGACGCTCGCCTCCGGATTAGGATGTGTTCCTTCTGGAGAGGTCACGATGCACGATTCGTTGTCGGGCAGCCTGGGGAGACTAGACTTCGGATTGCTGACGGTTCAGGATATCGATCGGTGATGAGTGAACCATGATCTTGTGATGGTCGCGTCGGTTGATACGTTCACGGCGACATACCAGGATTGAGGGCGGTCCTGGATGGATGGTTGCACGCATCACTATTATCAGAGTCGTGACTGACCCTTAGATATCGGGTACGGTGCCCAGTTAAGTCATATGTTCGGGCAAGATACCCAGTTGTTTTACACTGATGATTTTGGGTCAGGGACCCTAGATGGATTTCCAAGTTCATGACGGTTTATGGGAACTGGCATGAACTCTGGAAAGGTCATTGTGGTTCATGACCGTTTATGGGAACCGGCATGAACCTTTGTCAGGTCATTTTGAACCGGCATGAACCTTTGTCAGGTCATTCTGGTTCATGACGGTTTATGGGAACCGGCATGAACCCTAGTTAATGGATGGTATGGATCATGACGGTTCAAGGGAACCAGGCATGAATGTTTATGTTATGTATATATATGTATTCATCTACCTTCCTTTACTTCTATTATCTCCTCCGGGGAGGGTCGTTGGCCTGGGTGGACCCCGGAGTAGTCACGGAGAACCGACTGAGTGGAGTCACCCCCTAGTTGGGTTCCTTACTCTCAGGAAGGCTATGATTACTATTACCTCGGGTAGGGTCAGTGGTCTGCGGACATTGATCTTGACTTTGAGAAGACTCGGATTGAGACCTGGGTAGCACGCACGTAGCTTTGGAAACCGTGACAGGATTGGTTGTGTGAATTATATGTATATATGATGTATGCGATATGAGATATATGATATGATGTATGATGTGCGTTTACACAGGTTTTGGGCAGTGGCCCGTATGGTCATTTTCATTATGGTTCTTTCAATCTTGGTTTTGGGCTTAGTTCCCGAATATGATTTCTAGATAAATGGTTTTCGAATGCATGCATGCTTTTTAGTGAAGGGTACAAAAGTCTTCTCGTTAAAATGTTTTTATAAACTCTTGTTTTGTCCACTCATAGTTTTTAATGTTTTGACTGCCCTTCAGGTTGACATCGGATGTGGACTGTAGCAGAGACCGAGATATCACATACCTCCTCCGGATCCTGGCGTACTCTGATAGCCCGGGAGGGCAAAGGTTGGAAATATCCCTTGTCTGACACTTTGTGTCAGACGGGAGCAGGGTCATCCCGCACTAATCCCGGGGGGATTGGGATGGGTCCTGTCAGCGTGGTATCAGAGCATAGGATTGCTCGTAGGATGTTTATCAGAGCGGGGTTGTCTCTATTCGAGCAACCGTGGATCTCTTGGAATGTACGCAAGTCGAGGATTTGATATCTCAAGTGGCTATAGTTCGTGGTCAACTTGATGGTTGGGATGCCGATACGATAGTTAGTGGAACTGTATCGTGGAATGTCTTGGTTCGGCACTTGATGCCGGGGTTGCCATAGTTCTGTCGTGGATGACAGTGTGAAACCCTACGAATGGTGAACGTAGTATTACGTTAGAGTTTTGGATCATTAGACAGTTAGTTTGGATCGTCTTTCCCGATGTCGTAGGATCGGTTCCGACGATTGGTTAGGAATTGTGATCATCGAATGGTCGAATATTGTTGAGTTGGATGATCGGATATTGTTGAATTAGATGGATTTACTGCGGTTGGCAGTTAGCGATCGGATTCTTGGAATCCTAGTGGATTGACGTCCTTACGATGTCAAGACCGCGAGGTCGGTCAGATTGTTGATTTTACTGCAGTTCGCAGTTGGGTTCCGAGGAACTCTAGGTGTAAATGTGGAATCCTAAGGTAGGATGTGTATGGTTCGGAAATGTGAGTTGATGAGTGGTTTGACTTGGACGACTATTCGGATTTGAATTCGTTAGTCGGTCTAGTCATGTCAGCTTGTGTTGGGACTGCACTCTACAGTTGAGATTTTACTTATCGGTTTGACTTAGTTGGTTGTCGTACTACTTAGTTGTGATGGGCTGTTGGTGCAACTAAGGTCGTGGACGACCTGGTAGACGACATTGGTTGAGTCGAGTTGCGACTAGTTAGAGTTTGGTTGTACAAGTTATCAGGGTTGGTACTTTTCGATGGAATCCCGGAGCGAGGATACGGAGTGGTTGTAGTTACGGTTGTTGGGAATCGGTGACGTTCAGGTGACGTTTCCTTTTCTCGTATGCGTTATCACGGTGACTGTACCCAGAGTTGTCAGGTACGAGGGAGGCAGAGTTTCTTCTATTCGAGCAGAGGTGCGGGGTCGTCGCTCAGTGTGAGAGGAGATCCAGAGTTGTCAGTTTGCACACGGTGTGCTAGTGTTAGTACTGATGCTAGTGTGGATGCTTGTGTGTTGATGCTGACAGGTGATGATACTGGTACTGGTGCTGGTGCTAGTGCTGGTGATCGTGATGACGGTCAGTCACGAGTCAGGATGTGACTTCGTCGAGATAGGTATATGTTCGGTATCTATGATCCGGGAGTGGATCCCGGATAGAGTTAAATTGGTGCTGGACACGTGGCTGATGTCATAGTGTGATGGTTCTAGTATGGTTGGAACTTCGGAATCGCAAGAGGTTGCGATTGAGGTGACGAGTGGAATGCGGGTTTTCCGCATTGGTATTGGGTATTTCGAAGTCATTTTGGGTGACATCTCAGTTTCTGCCACGGTAGATGATGGTAGATGACGGTAGAGGATGGTTGCGTCACCAGTACGCTGATCATGTATTGGTTGGTGAACCCGGGATTTGTTTTGGGTCATCAAGAGGAATCGAGTATATCGAAGTCAGGTGACTGAGATTTCTCATTTTCTTCTTGGTGGCAGACGATGTTGGATTACGTGACGTGGTGAGTGCAGCGAGTTTTGGTTGCATTCACGTACGATGACTTTTGATGTCATTGTTTGGATCATCCTTGATTTTTCCTCGGTGGAATGACAAGGATCGATACGAGGTAAGTGGAGAGAACCCACAGTCTCGGCGTGTCTCGTCGTTGACTGATCTTCTTAGATGTGGGAATTGGTTTAGGACTTTGGGTATCGTTATGGATCTGGATCGTGATCTTGATGATCTAGATAGGTAGAGAATTTATCGCTCTTACTTGGATGTTTGAGTTGAGGATGTTGGGACTGAACTTCTTTTCAAAGTGAATCCCGTATGGTGTATTACTCAGGTGAGTAGTTTTCCGACGAGGTCGGAATTAGTCAGCCTTAGAGTTGTGTGGATGTTGGAATTGGCTTCCCTATGAAGTCAATCGGAATTTTTGTGTAATCGGTTGAGCGGATAACCGATAGGTTCGGTTTTGATACGTCTCGGTAGACGAGAACGAGATTTCGAGTTTTGGAATCATATTTCTGGATGAAGATTCAGGATTTGATTTTGGAACTTGAAAGATGATTTCTGGATTTGGGTTATGGAATCGGATTCTGGGTGACGATTCAGGATTTGGTTCTAGAGCTTGACTGTGGATTTTCTTTTATGGATTTGGGTTTGGAATGGTCATTCCTAATGCTGGTTTACGGAATGATGATTTCGGATTCGAATTTAGACATGATTATGGATATGATTTCTGGGTTTGGATTCAGGATTTCTTATGAAATTGCGGATTCAGATTCGGATTTGGGAATAGATGATGGGTTGGAGTTTTTGATTTGTCTAGTCCTGGATTGGACAAATGGACTCCATTATAGAAACGTGATTAGCTACAACCTAGATGGTTGTAGGCTGATTGATGGGTAGACGTATGTACCTTGTACGTTGATCGAGATACGATACTGGGCGTACTTGTCGTGTCAGGTGACGGTATATAGGTTATACCGGTAGTACGTTGGTGAGCGTGTTGGTAGTCGGCTTAGTTCCGATACCATGGGATTAGTTGAGGTCCATAACTGGACATTGGATACTGTGCAGTGGTTCGTGGTATTTCTGATGGGTAGTTACACGCAGGTCGAGTATTTGTTGGTTAGTGTATACTCAAGTTGAGTCAGTTGGTGGTTAGTGTAACCAAAAGTGTATGGTGTCAGTTTTTGACTGACGACTGTCAAGTAGCAGCAGTTTGTCAGATGTGTCCGCATGGATCGTTGAGTAGAGATTTAGTAAGGAACCGTCGAGTTGTTGTGTCAACGAAACGGTAGATTTGACTAGTGGTGTCAATTTGGAGCGTACGACTTCTGCTATTCGACGTGGTCGAATGTAGACGAGGCGACGTGAGCGTTAGTGGTACGTCTGGTTGCAGACGAGTATTCTAGGGTGTAATAGTGTACACGTGTGTAAGGTCGGTTTTGCTTTCCACGAGGTGGATGTGGAATTAGGATAGTTGGACTTTCGGGAACGAAACTATATTAAGGATGGAAGAACGGTTGGATTTAGTCGGTTGGAATTTCGTGGACGAAATTAATTATGGAGGGAAGGTTGTAACGACCCATCCCGAAATCCATGATTAGATTAGTGACTAATCACGATTAGTGAGATTAATCCTTGATTAGTAGGGCGAAATCGGACGAACAATGCAAAATGACCGTTTTGCCCTTGGGCGTGGCAAAATGTTGACTTTTCAATCGGGCGGTCAAACGAACTTTGACCGATGACCGTGACGTAGTTGGTGACGTCACGAGTTCATAGGCAGGTGGTATGTCGAATTTGGACGTTCGACGACGAAGTTACGGTTCAAGGAATTTCAAGAGCACTATTGCACGAATTACGAAATAACTTCACTTTTGGACTCTAGTGGGCCCAGATATTTGTCCCAAGGCCTAATGGATGAGTGACAAGTGTCACCCATCCAATAGACACCAATTTCTCTTCATGTATCTCCCTTTCCCCGTGCATTTTCATTTCTTCATTCAAACACACACCCCTTTACCCGATCTCATTCTTCCAAACCAAACCAAACCATTAACCCAGATGACTACTGGAGAGACTAGAGAGCGTGGAGAAGACTGTGGAGGATGGTGGCCGGCCAGGGACCGCCGCCGTGCACGGCTGAGGCCCAAACCCGAGAAGTACTCAGTTTGTCCAATTTTCTCCTATTTTTCAATTTATACATTATGGATTGTTTTGGGTGCTTAGGATGAGTTGGTTGGGTTTCTAGGATGTTGTTAGGACGATTTGGAAGAGGGTTCACGGCTAAGAAGGCCCTGGGAAAAATTGGGAACCATTGAACCGTTTGGTTCGAAATCAAACCATGGAATTTAATGGTTTTAACTTAGGTTTAGGGATTAGAATTGATAAGAATTGAGGAAATGGGATGAATGGAATCAAAAAGGGAAGAAACAGACCAAAAATGGGGGGTCTAGGGAGCCGAACCGGTCCCGCCGGGCCAATTGGACCGGCCAACCAGTGAACCGGCCGGTTCGACTGCTAAGGAAGATGAACAGTGCATAGTGACAGGACCCGTCCCAATCCCACTGGGACCACCCGGGGACGTGCACCGCTCCCGTCTGACAATGACTCTAAACATACCAAAATTACCCTTAAATAAAAACCAAATACTTAAATAGATAGATAACGTACTACAACAGTGTTTAAAGCGATACTGTCAGACAAGGGAAAGTAAAATACAACACGAGAGCACAATAGTCAGAGTACATTTATTCGGTGCTCGATCTACCCACAAGTGGGTGTACATGTGTACAGCTAAGCAAACTAAACCTCTGTCTTCTCCTCCTCTGGGCCCTCCTCCTCTATTTCCGTGTCAGGGTCTGGAGGGGTCAGTAAAACAAGGGTGTGTGGGCCAAAAATAACAGTTTATAAATCCATTTAATAATAAAATAATTATAAGGTTTTACCCCTCCTTTTTCCAAATCTTGCATGCAGTGAAAATATCACATTATAATGAAATCATAACAATAAAACCACAATAATAATCGAAAGGTGAAACTAACATACCAGTGCACTGTAAAACCCAACCGAAATGATGTCACGGTTCTAAGGCTACGCGTTGCCACTCAGGGTCTCACACCCGAGACTCTCTAGGTACATCAGCTCCCGGTATCGCGGTCACTGCCCGAGGTATATGAACATGCCTTCCTGAGAGTAAGCAGCCCAACAGGGGTCAACTCCACTCAGTCAGGGCCCCGTGACTACTCCAGGGTCCAGCCAGGCCAACGACCCTCTCTGGAGGAGACAATATACACAGGTAGGAAAGTACAGTACAATAACAGTATAGTTTACCCTATGTCCCCCCCGGACATCCCAAACAAAATCCACATATAATTCAGACGGGTCTCATGCCCAAAACATTGTAATAGCATATATAAACAGTTCATATAAGACTCATCGAAATCATAAGTGGAAATAGTAAAACAGTTTATGCATGCAAGCCTTTTATAAATCAAACAGCCCACTCACTATCGGTCCTTGCTGCTCAACGATCTCTAAAACCTGTATTTTTATACCTGAAGGTTACTTAAGGACCCTATAACATCAATACCAAGACCCTAGAACAGATCCGCCTCAAAATCGCATCCCGGGCACTATTCCCGGTGCTTCAAACCCCATTTTGACTAATCTAACGATCTCCGATCGACACGAGACCACCTCCATTGGATCCGTATCGTCGAAACCTTGAAAATGGTACCGGCCCCACCAAAATCACTGTTCACACGTGCCCCCACGCGCCTGGTCAACGCGTTGGTCAACGCTGCTACAGTACTGCTGACGCTAATAGTGACGTCATGCTGATGTCATCACTGACACTTGTCAGGTGACAGTTGGCATGTTCTGATTGGTCCCTCGTGAAAGGACCCGTCCCAACTGGACCTAGATAACCGTGCCTGGTCCTGCTCCCGTCTGACAAGTCAACTGAAGTCCCGAAAGTACCCTTTAGCACCTGTCAAACCAGGGATAACTGCCGCTCATGCCTTCGCCTCGAGATTAGCCCCGAACGTTGTGCCACGGCCTGGAGGGTCAACAAAACAGAAAAGGTGTGAGTGGACAAAAATATATTCGTTAAAACACATTTGAAAAGACCTCATTTACCCTCCAGTTTATCAAATCATGCATGCATAGGGAAAAACGAATGAATGACAATCACCGGCTTTCCAGCCAGATCACCTAACAAATCAAAATCCTGGCTCTTAGGCCAAACACATGAAAACATAGTTACCTGGCCACACAGACTAGAACTCGCACTTAATACCAGTACGCCATCATAATCATAATCATCATCAAACAGTACCATGCACAAGGTCATAAACAATTACTCAATCCGCACTATTCACAAGTGCATAAGCCATCACATAATTACATTCGTACTAGGCCATAACCCCGAGCATTAGCCATCTGGGAACACCCCGAGCTCCGGCTAGCTGGGAAAACTTATCACCCCGAGTACCAGCCGCCTGGGAACACCCCTAGCTCCGGCTGCCTGGGAACAATCACAATCATATCACCGAGCTCCGGTCGTCTGGGAACACCCCAAGCTTCGACCGTCTGGGTATTCACAATCAATCACAATCACAATGAATCATCCCAGGAGCATATCCCAAAACATGTCAGTCAAGTCCATGACCCAATCCAAGTCAAATCATTACCAACCGGGACTCAAGCCCAATATCCTTTACACGTAATTTCGTAAAATCATATAGAAAACATTATCATAATCCAGAAATCATTCTTAACTCATTCATTCATCAAAATACCCATTTTGAAATCATTTTGACTCCGGGCCTAGCCCAAAATATCATTTGCACATTGCCTCGTAAAACGTGCCCGAATTACCGATTAAAATAATCATTAAATTATAAATAATCATCCAAACAAATCATGACATCATTGCAAACCAAATCATGCAATCAATCATGTAAAACATTTAACTATGCATGCATATCAAGTTATAAAACAAACGTCCACTCACACACCGTCCAATTGCTCGTTTCCCGCGCTGCACGCGTTTTCGTAATTTCCGATACGTGCCAGGAATCCCGAATCCTGTTCACAATCATTATTCAAGGTTATAAACAAGTCAAGTGACATCATATATTTTTCCCATAATTTTCCGGGAATTTAATATTAATTAAATACGTAACTTAAACCTTCGGACCCTCGAAACATTATTGAGACGGTGTCCGATTGACGCGAAACCAATTTTAAAATGTCCGTTACATTACAGGGAGTAAAACACCTGTTGGGACTTTCCTCAAAAAACGTGCCACGCGCCCTCACGAGCTGCTGCAAGCGGCTGCGCGTGAGTCCACGCGCCGTGCTACAGTGTTCTTCTCGACCCGAATGACTGGTAAACGGGTCCTGCGACCCGCGAGGTGACCCGATTAGTTCTAAGGCAATTCAAACTCAATTCTTCCATTTCTTTCACTCTTTAGCATCTACATAATATAGATTAATGATCTGTAACCTTAATTTAAGAAATAAAATCTTCAAAGTCCTCGACTCAACATAGATACCCGACGGGTTTGAAATCGGGTTCTACCCCAGTTCACGTCATATCATCCAATTGATCATACAGGGAGCATTCTCTATTCATTCTAAGCATAATTTCGCCCAATTTCAGGGGCAAAATCATCATTTTTGTCAAATTTTCTAAATTTTCGTTTTTCGCATTTTCCGGGGCGTTACACCTGGTCAGACAACTTCTGAAAGGATGACGTCATCATGACATCAGAAGTGACGTCAGCATGATGACGTCATCATGTTACAGTACCGGGTCAGCCCGTTTGACTGGAACTGGGTCGCCGTCGACCCACGGCTTGACCCGATTCCACCGTACGATTCCGGCCACCATTTTCGACGGGGTTCATCCCTATAGGGCCGTCTAGGTCTGTTCTATGGTTCTATAACCTGAAAACGGAAAGAAAACAGGAAGAAACGTACCAGTGTGTCGCTGAAACTCACGGTTAAACTCCGATCGTCGTCTCCGGCGATCCACGCCGTCTCCGTCGTCCAAACCGATCCCAACCAACTCGTCTCTCACCCTAGGACACTTCTATCACCAAATAATCGATTTCCTAGCATCAAAATAGGTTGGTTCGAAACAGCGGATCAAAATGGGGCTTTCGGCTTTTCGGCCTTACCGCCGCCATGTCACCGCCGTAGGCTGCGCCGTCGTCCAGTTACGCTCCTGGGGTCCTCACGGTGCAGACTGGAGCTTCCCCTGCGTCGAGGTGGTGTGGATGTCGCGGTTTGCTTCTTGGACCCGATTCCTTAGTGTTTCGGGTCTGAGTTTGCACAGGATTTTCAGAGCAGGGACAGGGGTGGTGGTCGCCGGTGTCGCACGGTGATGATGATCAGATGATGGTGGTGCTGCTAGTGGTCATCTGGTGCGATGAGGGCGATGTGTGTTTGGGTGGAGAGAAAATGGGAAGAAGATGCACGGGTTAGGGGGGAATGGATGTGTGTTTGTGTGTGTTTGAGAGAAAACAGGGAGTGATCGTGCATGAAGAAGAAAAAGCAGAATGAATGGAAGGCTAGGATTAGTTTAGGCAGAAATCCAATGGCTAGGAATTAGGGAGGGAAAATTAAATTAGTATAAAATGGTTAAATAGTGTAATGTTGCTTTATTGGAATAGTATGGACTTGGATGGGTGACACTTGTCACTCATCCACTGGTTTGATTTAAATATTAATTTGGCACGGATTCCCATAATAAATTAATATTTTATTCCGTTGTTCTCGGTTCGTAAATTCCGCTAAAACGCTTCCTTGACCATAACTTCCTCATACGAACTCCGATTTCGGCGTGCCGCCTGTCTACGGATTCGTGACGTCCCGACCTACGTCATAGTCATGGGTCAAAGTCCAAATTATTTCCCGGGTCAAAAGTCAAAGTTTCCCCCCTTCAGGGGCAAAATAGTCTTTTTACATTAAAATATTGTTATTCTCGGTTCGGGTCGTTACAATCTACCCACCTTACAGAAATTTCATCCTCGAAATTTACTCAAACAAGTGTGGGTACTGCCCTCTCATCAATTCCTCGGGTTCCCATGTCGCTTCCTCCACATCGTGGTTCCGCCATAGTACCTTGACTAACGAAATCGTCTTGTTCCTTAAGACCTTTTCCTTCCTATCTAGAATCTGCACTAGCCGTTCCTCGAAACACAAAAATCTGTCATCAGTTCCAGTGGTTGTTCCGGCAGTGCATGAGAGTCATCCCGAAGATACTTCCGTAGCATCGATACATGAAATACGTCATGTACTCGGGAAAGCAACGATGGTAACGCTAAACGATAAGCCACTGGACCAATTCTCTCGACAATCTCATAAGGTCCGATATAACGGGGACTCAATCTCCCACGTCGTCCAAATCGGAGAATTCCTTTCCACGGCGATAACTTTAAAAAGACAAAGTCACCAACCTCAAACTCCAAATCTCGGATCCGTCGATCCGCATAGCTCTTCTGACGATCCTGGGCCGCCTTCAGTCTCTCCCGAATAACCCGAACTGTCTCCTGGGTCATATCCATCAGATCCGGCCCCACTGCGGTTCTTTCTCCGATCTCCATCCAGCATACCGGTGTTTTGCACTGTCGACCATACAGTTCCTCATAGGGTCCATCTCTATACTCGCATGGTAGCTGTTATTGTAGGCAAGCTTCATCAATGGAAATCGATTAGCCCACGAATCCTGGAATTGCAACACACAGGCTCTCATCATGTCCTCGAGAGTTTGTATTGTCCTTTCAGACTGTCCGTCGGTCTGTGGGTGGAATGCCGTACTGAATTGTAATTTCGTACCCAAAGTAGTTTGTAGACTCCTCCAAAACCTGGATGTGAAACGCGGATCCCGATCCGACACGATCGACTCCGGGGTACCGTGTAGTCGGATGATCTCATTACTGAATAGTTGGGCCAAACGGTTGAGCTTGTACGTCTCACGTACAGGCAGAAAATGCGCTGATTTAGTCAACCGGTCTACTATCACCATCAAGTCCACTCCTTGTCTTCGGTAACTTGAAGACAAAGTCCATTGTAATATGATCCCACTTCCATTGCGGAATTGGAAGTGGCTGCATAGCCCCATACGGATGCTGCCGTTCTGCCTTGACCTGCTGACAGATCAAACATTTGCTGACAAACTCAGCTATCTCCCTCTTCATCTCTGGCCACCAATAATAGTCCCGGAGAGTACGGCACATCTTCGTCCCTCCTGGATGCATAGCATAGGTCGAACTGTGGGCCTCGTCTAAAATCTCTCTCCTCAACTCTGGTACCGCAGGTACACATAATCTCCCAAGCTTCACTAATGCTCCATCGCCCCGAATGGAAAAATCTTGTCTCTGTCCGGATTCAACCTCGTTCCTGTAGTCATGGAGTATCCGGTCCTGTAGTTGAGCCTCGATGATCCTGTCGACCAACACGGGTCGCACATGAAAGCTAGCCAACAAGGCTCCCTGATCGTCCATCCCTAACATAACTCCGCTCTTCCGGAGTTCCACTAGCAAAGGAAGGTATACCAATCTCAAATGCGCAACTGATCCCGCCGACTTCCTACTATGTGCATCAGCTACGACATTTGCCTTACCAGGTTGGTACTCGATGGTACAATCATAATCCTTTAACAATTCCAACCATCTCCGCTGTCTCATGTTGAGTTCCTTCTGAGTGAACAGATGTTTAAGACTCTGGTGATCGGTGAATATTCGGCATGTCACACCGAACAAATGATATCTCCAGATCTTTAGAGCATGAACCACCGCTGCCAATTCCAAGTCATGAGTAGGGTAGTTCAATTCGTGCGTATTCAGCTGCCGGGATGCGTAAGCAATCACTTTTCCGTTCTGCATCAATACACAACCCAAGCTCTGCAGCGATGCATCACTATATACCACGAACTCTCCACTGCTGTCTGGTAATGCAAGGACAGGTGCAGTGGTTAATCGGAACTTTAATTCCTGAAAACTCTGTTCACACTGATCGTCCCATACAAACATCACCCCTTTCCGGGTTAACCGAGTCAATGGTGCGGCAATCTGGGAGAAACCCTCCACAAATCTCCGATAATAGCCTGCTAACCCAACAAAACTTCGCACTTCCGTCACCGTGGTCGGTCTTGGCCAATTTGTCACAGCCTCCGTTTTCTGAGGGTCCACACTTATCTCTTTGGGTGATATAATGTGACCCAAGAATCCAATACTATTTAGCCAAAATTGACATTTGCTTAACTTGGCATATAGCTGCTCCTGTCGTAGTTTACCCAATACCATTCGTAAGTGCTTCTCATGAGCCCTGACACTCTTGGAATACACCAAGATGTCGTCGATAAACACGATCACAAATTTATCCAAGTATGCTCGAAAGACCCGATTCATCAAGTCTATGAATGCAGCTGGTGCATTCGTCAGTCCAAAGGGCATCACCAAGAACTCATAATGCATATACCTCGTTCGAAAAGCTGTTTTCTGAACATCCCCCTCGGCTATTCTCAGCTGATGGTATCCTGACCTCAGATCTATCTTGGAGAAATATCGTGCTCCTCGTAACTGATCGAACAAATCATCGATCCTGGGTAAGGGATACTGATTCCTTACCGTGGCCTTGTTCAACTGCCTATAATCCACACACAACCGCAAACTACCCTCCTTCTTTTTCACAAATAAGACCGGCGCTCCCCATGGTGATGTACTGGGTCGGATAAACCCTAGATCCACCAGTTCCTATAATTGAATTTTCAATTCCCGTAGCTCTGCCGGTGCCATACGATACGGTGCTTGTGAAATCGGTCGAGTCCAGGGGAGTAACTCGATCGTAAAGTCGATCTCCCTGGGTGGTGGTAATCCAGGTAAATCCCCTGGAAAGACATCAGGAAATTCCCGCACAATCGGAATATCCTCATTTCTCAAAGATTCATCCGTAGACTCTACCACATAAGCAAGATAACCCTGACACCCCTTCTGTAAAAGTTTTGTAGCTGTGAGTGCAGATATTACCTTGGGTGATGCGTCTCCACACTCCCCCTTAAATATCACATCCGGCAATCCCGAACCTCTCAAAGTCAATCGCATGTTACTACAGTCGATGAGCGAATTGTACTCAAACCAATCAACTCCAAGTATCACATCGAAGTCTTGCACATTCATAAGAATCAAATCTGCTGGAAATTCGACACCCTCAATCTCCACAGGACAAGCTCGTATCTCCTGGTTCACTTGGTAGGTCACACCCATCGGTGTCCCCACACCCATCTCGTGCTCAAGTGCGGTCACCTCACGGCCCAACAGACCCGGACAACACGGTGAAATAAAAGAATGAGTTGCTCCCGAGTCCATCAATGCACGAACAACCATGCAATAAATATGTACAGTACCTGTCAACACTCCCGGAATGGATCTGGCCTGCGGCTGGGTAACAGCATAGACACGAGCCATAGACTCTGCAGGTCGTCCCCGTCCTCTAGCTCCTCGATCACGGCCACGCACAACACCGCGTGTCCGGCTGCTGTCAGTCTGAGATGCTGAGCTCTGTGCTGGCATAGTGCTGCCCCGAATCAGTGGACAATCAGAAGCATAGTTCCCCGGCTCACCACAAGCGAAGCAAGTGACCTCCCTAGGTCGACCCGAGTATCTTCCCGGTGAGATGCTCATCGGTGAGTACGGCCGCTGCCAAGCCCCAGAACGTTGTCTAGACCGCTGAGGACTCCTGAACTGACCAGAACGTCCTCGGCTGCTCAAAGATGAAGATCCACCAGAATGTCCTCCCTTCGAGCCTCGACGGCCCGAGAATCCCAAGTGCGGGCGATCGCGTCGCCATGTCTCCCCCTCAGCTCGCTGACGTGCCAGGATACTATTCTCAACCCTGGTCGCCGCATCAGTCAGATCCCTCATGGTAGCAAAGGGCGTTGCAGTCACCATCGCCTGAATCTCAGGTCGCAGGCCCCACTCAAATCTGCGACATCGATCCTCCTCGGTGATTACGAAGTTCTCAACAAAGCGAGACAACATCAGGAAGGTCTCCTCGTACTCTGTTACAGTCTGATCTCCCTGCCGGAGTTGCAGAAACTCCGCCTCACGGGCATTGCGAAACGACTGAGGATAAAACTGGTTGAGAAACCGCTCTCGGAAGGTCTCCCACGGAATGGTGTGAACGGTCCAGCCGGCCAGGACAAGGTTGTGCCACCATCGATAGGCGCTCCCATCCAATAGGAAGGTCGCCAGTACGACACGCTCCTCCGGTGGACAGTGCATGACCTCGAAAATCCTCTCCCAGCGGTCAATCCACTAGTGTGCTTCCTCGGGGTCGGTTCCCCCACTAAAGTGCGTAGCACCCAGGGGCTGAGCCCGCTCAATGCTCGCAGTGTCTCCATTCCCTCCATTGCCCTCGTCAACACGTGCACGGGGTTCACGTCGGGGAGGCATATCCAACTGTTAAGAGGCAAACAGGTTAAAAGACATCGAAAGCGACCATGTACAAAGTACAAACCGCTAACCTAATACTCTGACTACTAATCCTAATGCGCTGATACCAAGCTGACAGGACCCGTCCCAATCCCACTGGGACCACCCGGGGACGTGCCCCGCTCCCGTCTGACAATGACTCTAAACATACCAAAATTACCCTTAAATAAAAACCGAATACTTAAATAGATAGATAACGTACGACAACAGTGTTTAAAACGATACTGTCAGACAAGGGAAAGTAAAATACAACACGAGAGCACAATAGTCAGAGTACATTTATTCGGTGCTCGACCTACCCACAAGTGGGTGTACAGGTGCACAGCTAAGCAAACTAAACCTCTGCCTCCTCCTCCTCCGGGTCCTCCTCCTCTATTTCCGTGTCAGGGTCTAGAGGGGTCAGTAAAACAAGGGTGAGTGGGCCAAAAATAACAGTTTATAAATCAATTTAATAATAAAATAATTATAAGGTTTTATCCCTCCGTTTTCCAAATCTTGCATGCAGTGAAAATATGACATTATAATGAAATCATAACAATAAAACCACAATAATAATCGAAAGTTGAAACTAATATATCAGTGCACTGTAAAACCCAATCCAAATGATGTCACGGTTCTAAGGCTACGCGTTGCCACTCAGGGTCTCACACCCGAGACTCTCTAGGTACATCAGCTCCCGGTATCTCGGTCACTGCCCGAGGTATATGAACATGCCTTCCTGAGAGTAAGCAGCCCAACGGGGGTCAACTCCACTCAGTCAGGGCCCCGTGACTACTCCAGGGCCCATCCAGGCCAACGACCCTCCCTGGAGGAGACAATATACACAGGTAGGAAAGTACAGTACAATAACAGTATAGTTTACCCTATGTCCCCTCCGGACATCCCAAACAAAATTCACATATAATCCAGACTGGTCTCATGCCCAAAACATTGTAATAGCATATATAAACAGTTCATATAAGACTCATTGAAATCATAAGTGGAAATAGTAAAACAGTTTATGGACGCAAGCCTTTTATAAATCAAACAGCCCACTCACTCTCGGTCCTTGCTGCTCAACGATCTCTAAAACCTGTATTTTTATACCTGAGGGTTACTTAAGGACCCTATAACATCAATACAAAGACCCTAGAACAGATCCGCCTCAAAATTGCATCCCAGGCACTATTCTCGGTGCTTCAAACCCCATTTTTACTAATCTAACGATCTCCGATCGACACGAAACCACCTCCATTGGATCCGTATCGTCGAAACCTTGAAAATGGTACCGGCCCCACCAAAATCACTGTTCGAACGCGCCCCCACGCGCCTGGTCAACGCGTGGGTCAACGCTGCTACAGTACTGCTGACGTCAGCAGTGACGTCATGCTGACGTCAGCATGACGTCATCACTGACACTTGTCAGGTGACACGTGGCATGTTCTGATTGGTCCCTAGTCTGACAACATCTGACAGGATGACGTCATCATGACGTCAGAAGTGACGTCAGCATGATGACGTCATCATGCTACAGTACCGGGTCAGCCCGTTTGACTGGAACCGGGTCGCCGTCGACCCACGGCTTGAGCCGATTCCACCGTACGATTCCAGCCACCATTTTCAACGGGGTTCATCCCTATAGGGCCGTCTAGGTCTGTTCTGTGGTTCTATAACCTCAAAACGGAAAGAAAACAAGAAGAAACGTACCAGTACGTCGCTGAAGTCGCTGAAACTCACGGTTAAACTCCGATCGTCGTCTACAGCGATCAACGCCGTCTCCGTTGTCCAAACCGATCCCAACCAACTCGTCTCTCACTCTAGGACATTTCTATCACCAAATAATCGATTTCCTAGCATCAAAATAGGTTGGTTCGAAACAACGGATCAAAACGGGGCTTTCGGGTTTTCGGCCTTACCGCCGCCGTGTCACCGCCGTAGGCTGCGCCGTCGTCCATTTACGCTCCTGGGGTCCTCACAGTGCAGACTGGAGCTTCCCCTGCGTCGAGGTATTGTGGATGTCGCGGTTTGCTTCTTGGACCTGATTCCTTAGTGTTTCGGGTCTGAGTTTGCACAGGATTTTCAGAGCAGGGACAGGGGTGGTGGTCGCCGGTGTCGCACGGTGATGATGATCAGATGATGGTAGTGTTGCTGGTGGTCATCTGGTGCGATGAGGGCGATGTGTGTTTGGGTGGAGAGAAAATGGGAAGAAGATGCACGGGTTAGGGGGGAATGGATGTGTGTTTGTGTGTGTTTGAGAGAAAACAGGGAGTGATCGTGCATGAAGAAGAAAAAGCAGAATGAATGGAAGGCTAGGATTAGTTTAGGCAGAAATCCAATGGCTAGGAATTAGGGAGGGAAAATTAAATTAGTATAAAATGGTTAAATAGTGTAATGTTGCTTTATTGGAATAGTATGGACTTGGATGGGTGACACTTGTCACTCATCCACTGGTTTGATTTAAATATTAATTTGGCACGGATTCCCATAATAAATTAATATTTTATTCCGTTCTTCTCGGTTCGTAAATTCCGCTAAAACGCTTCCTTGACCATAACTTCCTCATACGAACTCCGATTTCAGCGTGCCGCCTGTCTACGGATTCGTGATGTCCCGACCTGCGTCATAGTCATGGGTCAAAGTCCAAATTATTTCTCGGGTCAAAAGTTAAATTTTCCCCCATTCAGGGGCAAAATAGTCTTTTTACATTAAAATATTATTATTCTCAGTTCGGGTCGTTACACATAGCCCACTCTTGGGGCGTGTGCGGGCGCGTGGTCCATAATTTGGGGAAGTGTTCAACACATGAAATCTTCTATTCGATGTAACGAACATTTTGGGACTGGTCTCGCGTCAATCAGGCACCGTCTCGATATGTTTTGGGGGATCGGAAGGTTGAGGTTCGGTTTAAAAATAGTTAAAAGTTCGGGAAAATTACGGGGCTTTGGTAGGAGGTTAATTAAGTAGTTAGTAACCTTCTATTCAAAGTTGGACAGGTTTGGGAGTCCCGGTGATGGTAATCAGCTCGGGGACCCGTATGGCCCGCAAATCGAGGCGGCAGCTCGGACGGTCTATGAGTGGACCTTGTTTTCAAAATTCGTGCATGCGTAAATGTTTATTATATGTTTTAAATACTTGTTTGTGATGCCATGAGTGTATTTGGATGTGTGGTTACGTATAGGAACGTATTTCGAGGTTTCCGCCTTATACGGTGCCTATACGGGTCTGTATGTCCTTATTGTTCTAAATGAAATGGTTTTGGATTTCAAATGGATAAACTCGGGTATAAGACCCATTTGGTTTTGTCTCGGGCATATGACACTAATTACGACCTTTGGGTTTAAATCGTGGTCGCGACGTGTGCTATGTGCACGGCGATCTACGATACGACGCTCACCTCTAGATTAGGATGTGTTCCTTCCAAAGAGGTCATGATGCACGATTCGTTGTCTAGCAGCTTGGGGAGGCTCGACTTCGGAGTGCTGACGGTTCAGGATATCGATCGGTGATGAGTGAACCATGATCTTGTGATGGTCGCGTCGGTTGATACGTTCACGGTGACATACTAGGATTGAGGGCGGTCTTGGATGGATGGTTGCACGCATCACTATGATCGGAGTCGTGACTGACCCTTAGATATCGGGCACGGTGCCCAGTTGAGTCATATGTTCGGGCATGAGACCCAGTTGTTTTACACTGATGATTTTGGGTCAGGGACCCTAGATGGATTTCCAAGTTCATGACGGTTTATGGGAACCAGCATGAACTCTGGAAAGGTCATTGTGGTTCATGACGGTTTATGGGAACCGGCATGAACCTTTGTCAGGTCATTCTGGTTCATGACGGTTTATGGGAACCGGCATGAGCCCTGGTTAATAGATGTTATGGATCATGACGGTTCAAGGGAACCAGGCATGAATGTTTATGTTATGTATATATATGTATTCATCTACCTTCCTTTACTTCTATTATCTCCTCTGCAGAGGGTCGTTGCCCTGGGTGGACCTCGGAGTAGTCACGGAGCACCGACTGAGTGGAGTTACCCCCCAGCTGGGTTCCTTAATCTCAGGAAGGCTATGATTACTATTACCTCGGGTAGGGTCAGTGGTCTGCGGACATTGATCTTGACTTTGAGAAGACTCGGATTGAGACTTGGGTAGCATGCGCGTAGCTTTGGAAACCGTGATAGGATTGGTTGTGTGAATTATATGTATATATGATGTATGCGATATGAGATCTATGATATGATGTATGATGTTCGTTTACACAGGTTTTGGGCAGTGGCCCGTATGGTCATTTTCATTATGGTTCTTTCAATCTTGGTTTTGGGCTTAGTTCCCGCATATGATTTCTGGATAAATGGTTTTCGAATGCATGCATGCTTTTTAGTGAAGGGTACAAATGTCTTCTCTTTAAATTGGTTTTATAAACTCTTGTTTTGTCCACTCACAGTTTTAAATGTTTTGACTGCCCTTCAGGTTGACATGGGATGCGGACTGTAGCAGAGACCGAGATATCACATACCTCCTCCGGATCCTAGCGTACTCTGATAGCCTGGGAGGGCAAAGGTTAGAAATATCCCTTGTATGACACTTCGTGTCAGACGGGAGCAGGGTCATCCCGCACTAATCCCGGGGGGATTGCGATGGGTCCTGTCAGCTACTCATTCTTTTATCTCGAAAAGTTGCGGACTGTTAGCAGATAGAGAGGTGTCCGCATTAGGTGGTGATATGGGTGTGAGTACACCCACAGTTGAAGTGTATGTAGTGAATCAGGTGTTGAGAGAGTGTCCCGTGATGGTAAATGATGTTGGGTTAGTAGCTGATTTGATACTCCTAGATTTGCATGATTTTGATGTTATTCTGGAAATGGATTGGTTAACATTACATTATGCTTCTATCGAGTGTTTCGATAAGAAGGTGACTTTTCGGAGTCCAGGGTTACTAGAAACTACCTTTCAGGGATGGCAGCGAGCATTTCCTATTGGTATTATTTTGACTCTGACAGAGAGCAAGTTGTTGAGGAAGGGGTGCTAGGGATATTTGGCTAATGTTGTTGACACACATGTTGTACCGTTAAAGGCAGAAGATATTTCTATTATGGGGAAGTTTCCAGATGTTTTTTCAGAGGATTTTCTGGGATTACCACCCCATCGAGATCTTTAGTTCACTATTGATCTTATTCCAGGTACGCGACCTATTTCCCAGACACCTTACCGTATGGCGCCGGCTGAGTTAAAAGAATTGAAGGCACAGTTGCAAGAGCTGGTAGATATGGAATTTATTCGACCCAGTATTTCTCCGTGGGGAGCTCCGGTCTTGTTTGTAAGGAAGAAGGATGGAAGTTTGAGGTTATGCATTGATTATAGGCAATTAAATAAGGTAACAATCAAGAATAAATACCCACTTCCTCGGATCGATGACTTGTTTGATCATCTGAGAGAAGCTCAATACTTTTCTATGATCGATCTTCGCTTCGAGTATCATCAGTTGCGGGTTAAAGTAGAGGATATACCCAAAACAGCTTTTAGAACCTGGTATGGTCACTATGAGTTCTTAGTAATGCCATTTGGTTTAACTAATGCACCAGCAACGTTTATGGATTTAATGAGCCGAGTGGTTCGGTCATACCTGGATTGTATTGTCATTGTTTTCATTGATGACATCTTAGTATACTCGAAGAGTGCGAAAGCGCACGAAAAGCACTTGAAGATGGTGCTTAGTACCCTAAGGAAGAAGCAGCTATATGCGAAGCTTAGTAAGTGTCAATTCTGGTTGACTAGTGTTAGTTTCTTGGGACATGTGATTTCAACTGAAAGAATTAGCATAGATCCCCAAAAGATTGAAGCGGTAGCAAATTGGGAACAGCCAAAGACAGTTATTGAGATTAGAAGTTTCTTGGGATTAGTTGGTTACTCCAATCGTTTCGTAGAGGGATTTTCTACCATTGCTGCGCCATTGACACAACTGACTAGGAAGGGAGTCGGATTTGTTTGGGATGAGGATTGTTAACAATGTTTTTAGGAGTTGAAGAGGGGATTGACATCTTCTCCTGTGTTGGCCCTTCCTGATAATTATGGAGAATTTGAGGTATATAGTGATGCTTCCTTGCAAGGTTTTGGGTGTGTGTTGATGCAACATGGAAGGGTTATTGCTTATGCTTCCCGAACCCCACGAATTGAATTACCCCACTCACGATTTGGAGCTTGCAGCAGTCGTACATGCGTTGAAAATTTGAAAACATTATTTATATGGTGAAAAGTGAAGGATCTTTACTGATCATTAGAGTTTAAAGTATCTCTTAACATAGAAGGAACTGAACATGATACAACGTCGATGGTTGGAATTGATTAAAGATTATGATTGCACCATTGAGTATCATCCAGGGAAGGCTAATGTGGTAGGTGATGCCCCGAGTTGGAAGTCAGCAAATTCGATGGCACATTTGAGGATGATTCACTTACCTTTGTTAGTTGAACTCCATAAAACTGGGGTGAATTTGCTTGTTGATAGTCAATGAGCCTTACTAGTTGGTTTTCATGTACGACCAGTCCTTGTCGATCGGATTATTGATGCACAGTTTCAGGACCCTATGTTAGGAATCATTCGGATTGAGGTTGAAGCTGGGGAGAGACAGGACTACTGAATTCGTGAGGATGGAGCCTTAGTAAATGAAGGCCTATTGTGTGTCCCTGAGGATGCAGCACTAAAGAAAGAGATTATTGATGAGGCTCATAGTTCAGCATATGCTATGCATCCTAGTGGAACCAAGATGTACCGTACACTCCGTGAACATTACTGGTGGTCTGGTATGAAGCGTGAGATTGCGGAGTATGTTAGTCATTGTCTGATATGTTAGCAAGTGAAAGCCGAGCGACAAAGAACGTATGGAGCGATGCAACCATTGCCTGATCCCTGAATGGAAGTGGGATCATCTGACAATGGATTTTGTGTTTAAACTTTCTATGTGAGGACCCGTCCCAATCCCCCTGGGATTAACGAGGATAGCTCCTGATCCCGTCTGACACGGAGTGTTAGACTAGGGTAAATTAAAACCTTTAGCCTTCCCGCTTCTAGAGTACGCTAGGATCCGGAGGAGGTATGTGCTGTCTCGGTCTCTGTTACAATCCACACCTTATTCAACCTGAAGAGCATCGAAAACCAGAAAGACTGTGAGTGGACAAAAATAAAGAGTTGATAAAACATATTTCATAAAAGACCTTTATGCCTTTCACTAAAAAACATGCATGCATAGTAAAACCATTTATCCAATCACATTTGTTTAAAAAACGATAATCATACGCCCCTTGCCCAAAATCATTTACAGCAATCAAGAACATAATAAACATATGTGGGATCTCAGCCCAAATCCATTTATCAGTCATAAAACACAATTTCTCAAACCAATTGAAATCATGTTTATCTAATTCATATAAACAATCCTGTCACGGTATCTAGAGCTACGCGCGTACTACCCGGGGTCTCAAAGCCCAAGTCTCCCCAGGGTCCACCCAGGTCAATGTCCGTAGATCAATGGCCCTCCCTGGGGGTTTTAATCCATATCCTTTCTGAGGGTAAGGAACCCAACGTGGGCGACTCCACTCAGTCAGTGCTTCGTGACTACTCCGGGGTCCACCCAGGCCAACGACCCTCCCCGGAGGAGACAATTCATATATATAGGATGGTATACAAAAAACCATTTAAAATCATTCTTAAAACCTTTCAAGGGTTCATGCCCAGTCCCTATAAACCGTCATGAACCAGAAATCCATTTGAAGGGTTCATGCCGGTCCTCATAAACCGTCATGAACCATGAAAACCATTTATGGGTTCCTGACCCGAAATCAAAATCTTAAAACATAACTGGGCCCTAAACCCGAATCCACATACAAAGTGGGCCTCCAGCACAAATCGTAAACCAATTGGGCCTCGTGCCCGATTTCGTAAATTAGATGGGCTTCGTGCCCGATTTCGTAAACCAAATGGGCCTTGTGCCCTATAGGTAAGTCAACTGGGCCTCGAGCCCGATACACAAACCAATTGGGCCTCGTGCCCGGTACGTAAACCAATTGGGTCTTGAGCCCTGTACGTAAACCAACAAGGCCTCTGGCCCGATGCCTTGTTAAATCAAATGGACTTTAGGTCCGAGAGTTCGTAAATCAAATGGGTCTCATGCCCGGTCCATATTTCCAAATACGAAATCGATCCAAGAACCAATTGGGCCTCTGGCTCGAGAATGTAACTAAAGGGACTTCGAGTCCGAGGGTTTCCAAAAAGAATGGGTCTCAAACCGGAGTTTACCTTTTCAAATCAAAACCATTTCATTAAAATATTTTCCAAAATCATAAGTACGGAAAATCAGTGTAAAACTGAAAACCTCTATTTACGTGCAAGCACGTAAATCGCCTCGAAATACGTGAAACCATGTAATTCACCACTATCCAAACCAACATCATAGAATCATATTTATAAACCATATAGAACATTTATGCATGCATGATAGTTTAGAAATAAAGGTCCACTAACAGACCATCCTAAGCTGCCGCCTCGGTTTGCGTGCTGTAAGCCTCACCGGGCTAATCGTCGTTACCATGACTCCCAAACCAGTCCAAATCAATCTAGAGGGTTACTAACTACCTTATTATCCTCTCATTTAAGCCCCGTAATTTTCTCGAATTTTTACGGATGTCCCGAACATTATCGAGACGGTGTTAATCGACAGGAAACTAGTCCCAAAATGTTCGTTACATCGAATAGATTATTTCACATGTTAAACACTTCCCCAAATTATCCCCACGCACCCTTACGCGCCCCCGAAGGGGCTGCGCGTGAAGCCCACGCGCTGCTACAGTGTCATCCCCTACCTCGCGTGAACCCGGTCTGACTGGTTTTTCCGGTTCGACCAAACCAATGAACCGATCCAGCCAGTTCTCTCTTGTTTCCCAGCCATTTTCCTCCCTATTTCATCCTATGTTATCCTCTAATCCCCAGAAACCATTTTATGAATTAAAAACCAAGAAAGCTAGCCCATAGACTCACCCGAAAATGATGAACAGTGACCACGCCCTTCCTCCTCTGTTTCCTGCCGTCCCAGCCATCCTCCGTCCACGATTTTGATTCCAAAAGACACATATGACCATTGGAAACATTTACAAATCCTTAGAATCGATCCAAAACCTTTAAACCCAAAAGTCCAAATTTGAACTTAAACATACCTCGCGGGTTCCCGGCCACCGTCGTGTCAACCCTCGCCGTCAACGCCACCATCACGCCTCCTTCATCATCACCTCACACTCTCTCAGTCATGCTCAAGGAGTCTCACACAAACACAAAGATATGGTGGTGAGGTTGTGTGCTGTTTTTGGGAAAAATAGAGACGGTGGTCGGGTTTGAGGAAGAAGGAAAATGATGAAATCTGATGAAGGTGAAAAGAAGAGAGGGATGAACGGTGGAGATGAGGGGGAAAGATAAGATGAAGGGCCAGGATTTAAAGATGAGATGGGTAGGAAATATAAAATAATATAATTAATATTATTTTAATCCAAATCTCACCAATCAATGTGAGATCCACAATTTGGGGTTAATGTCCAATGGGATGAGTGACACTTGTCACTAATCCATGGGTGCCACTTAAAAGTCAACCAATCAGATTTTCCACCTAATCATCGCCTCGTAATACATGCATAGTGAAATCGAACTTCTGTGAACCGTCACTTTCCCGTTCGAAGTTCGATTTCGACGTGCTGCTTGTCTATAGATTCGTATCGACCCGATCTACATAACAGTCCTTGGCCCTTAGCCATCGGACCTCCCGGATAAAAAGTCACCTATTTATCCCTTTTAACCAAATTACCAAAATACCCATGAACTTCCGAACGTCATAACATCCTCCTCGAACGTCGAAATCGAACGTCGGAATCGAACGTGCCACTTGTCTTTGAACTCGTGACATCCAGAACTACGTCACAGTTATCGGCCAAAGTCCATTTGTCCGCTAGAACAAAAAGTCAATGTTTTACCCATTCTATGGGCAAAATCGTCATTTTGCACCTTCCGTCTGCACGTACCCCACTAATCACCGATTAACCTTACTAATCCTTGATTAGTCACTAATCTAATCCTGAAATTTGGGACGTATCGTTACTGGTATCAGAGCATGGTTGTGCGCTCTGAACCCGAGTTATCATGGGGTACCCTGATAACTGCTCTGATACTAACAAGTAGTATCAGAGCAAGGTTTGCTCTTGGTGTATAGCGCAGGTCGAGGATGTGATGTCTCAATGGGCTACAGTTCATTATCAACCTGATAGTTAGGATGCTGATACGATAGTTAGTAGGATTGAATCGTGGAACATCTTGGTTCGGCATTTGATGCCGGGGTTGCCATAGTTCTGTCGTGGATGGCAGTGTGGGGCCCTACGAAGGGATGAACATAATAGTGCTTTTAAGTTTTGGATCATGAGACGGTTAGTTGGGATCATCTTTCACGATGTCGTAGGATCGATTTTGACGACAGTTTGGTGTTATGACCATTAGATGGTCGAATTTTGTTGGATTAGATGGCTGTGCTTCCTGGAGCAGAACCCTAGTTGAATTGAGGGTAAGATTAAATTGACGTCCGTGCGATGTCGAGACCGCGGGGCCGGTCAGATTGTGGATTTTACCGCTGAGGACAATTGGTTTCCGAGGAACCCTAGGGTGTGATCGTGGAACCGTAGGTGAGTTGTCGAGCGGTTCGACCTTGACAACTTTTCGGAGTCGAGACCGTTTGGTCGGTCTAGTCATGTCAGCTTTGGTGATGGGACTGCACTCTGCAGTTGAGGTTGTAGTAATCGGTTAGACCTAGTTGGTTGTCGTACTACTCTAGTTGTGATGGATTGTTGGTGCAACTAAGGTCATGGGAAACCTGGTAGATGACATTTGTTGAGTCAAGTTATGACTGGTTAGAGTTTGGTTGGACAGGTTACTAGGGTTGGTACCTGTCGATGGAATCCTGGAGTGGGCATACAGAATAGTTAGTACGGGCAATTGATTCCATTGGATGCGGAGTCTCAATAGCGATGTCTGGTGGTTAGGTCTGCACGAGTCTGTGGCAGCCACTACTACTGAGAGTGGTTGTAGTTGTGGTTGTTGAGAATCTGGGGACGTTCAGGGAACGCTTCCTTTTCTTGGTTGAGTTGTCAGGGTGACTGAACCCAGATTTTTTGGGTAAGAGGGAGACAAATTCCCTCCAATTTGAGCAGAGGTACGGGGTCGTCGTTCGGTATGAGCGGAGATCCCAGGTTTTCTGATTTGCATTCGGTGTGCTGGTGTTAGTGAGGGTGTGCTGGTACTGGTACTGGTGCTGGTGCGACTGATTGTGATGGCGATGAGTCAAGAGTCAGGATGTGACTCCGTCGAAATGGACATGTGTTTGGTATCTGTGGTCCGGCAGTGGATGACGAATAGAGTTAGACTGGTCATGGACACGTGGTTGATATCCGAGTGTGTCGCTTCCAATCTGATTGGAACTTCAAAATTGAGAGAGGTTGTGATTGAGGTGATGAGAGGAGTGCGGGTTTTTCGTATTAGTAATGGGTATTTCAAAGTCATTTAGGGTGACTTCTTAGGTTCTGCCATGGCAGATGATGTTTGTGTCACCAGTACGTTGATCGTGTATTGGTTGGTGGACCTGGGATTTGTCTTGGGTCATCAGGAGGAGTTGGGTTATCGAATTTAAGTGAATGAGATTTCTCATTTTCTGCTTGGTGGCAGACGATGTTGGATTACATGGCGTGGTGAATGCAATGAGTTTTGGTTGCATTCACGTGGGATAAATCTTAGTGTCATCGTCTTGGATCATCCTTGATTTTTCTAGGAGGAATACCAAGGATAGATACAAGGTAATTGGAGAGGACCCACAATCTCGGCCTGTCTCATCCTTGACTGATCTGTTTAGATGTGGGAATTGGTTGAGGAGTTATGTGGCTGACGAAGGATTCAAGAGGGTGTGAGATCCTATGATCGAATTCCAGGTGGATTGTTAGTTGAGTGAACTTGTGTGGATCCTAGGTGGATCGGGATTCTAATGTTGAGGACTTTAGCCATCGTGATGATCGAGGATCGTGACTTGTATGGTCGGGTGACGTAGTGATGGATCTGGATCGTGATCTTGATGGTCCAGATAAGTGGAGAGTTTATCGCTCTTACTTGGATATTTGAGTTGAGGATGATGGGACTGAACTTCTTTTTGAGGTAAATCCTGTATGGTGTATTACTCGAGCGAGTAGGTGTTCGACGAGGTCGGATTTGGTCAGCCTTATATGTGTGGATGTTGGGATTGGCTTCCTTATGATGTCAATCCAATGCAGGGTGGTAATCGTTTGAGTTGGTAATCGTGTAAGCAGGTAACCGATAGGTTTGGAGTTGATGCATCTCGGTAGACGTGGGTGAGATTAGATGCCAGTTGGCATGAGTGGGTACGCCTTGGTGGGTTTGAATTGGATTGGTACGTATTGGAATACGTGATTGGAAGTAGATGTTTGGTTACTGGTCAGGTGACCATGGGACTGGAAATGGATTATGGGTTGGAGTTTTGATCTGTCTAATACTGGATTGGACAGATGTACTCCCAAATTGAAACGTGTTTGACTACGACCTAGGTGGTTGTAGGCTGGTTGGTGGATGGATGTACGTACCTTGTACGTTGTTCGAGGTATGATACTGGGCAGACTTGTGGTGTCTGGTGGTGGTATATAGTTTATACCAAAAGTACGTAGGTGAGCGTATTGGTAGTCGGCTTAGTTCCGATGCCATTGGATTAGTCGAGGACGTGAACTGGACATTGGATACTGTGCACTAGGTCATAGTGTTTCTTATAGGTCCAGTCATACTCAGGTTGAGTGAGTTGGTGGTTAGAATAACCACAAGTAAGCGTAGTGTCAGTTTTCGACTAGCGACTGTCAAGTGGTGACAGTTTGTCCGGATGTGTCAACGAGGTTCGATTTGTGAGTTCTGTTGACTCCCAGTGGGAGCAGATGTGAGGATAGATTAGTGATTGGGCAAGGAATGGTCGAGTTGTTAGTGTCAGGGAAATAGTAGATTTGACAAGTGGTATCAACTCGGAACGTGTGATCACTATCACTCGATGTGGTTGAGTGTAGTCGATGCGACGTGAGTATTAGTGGAACGTCTGGATGCAAATAAGTATTGTTCTGGTTAGTTGGTGTACGAGTGTACACGTGTTGTGAGAACAAATTATTTCCACGAGGTGGATGTGGAACCAAGCTAGTTGGAATTTCGGGGACGAAATCAATTAAGGAGGGAAGGTTGTAACGACTCGTCCGGAATTTCGAGATTAGATTAGTGACAAATCAAGGAATAGTGACTAATCAAGGACTAATCAAGTATTAGTAAGGTTAATCGGTGATTAGTGGGGTACTTGTGGACGGACAGTGCAAAATGACGATTTTGCCCCTAGAATGGGCAAAATGTTGACTTTTCGTTCTGGCTGTGAAATGGACTTTGGCCGATGATAGGGACGTAGTTCGGGACGTCACGAGTTCATAGACAGGTAGCAGGTCTGATTCCAACGTTCGAGGAGGAAGTTATGACGTTCGGAAGTTCATAGGTATTTTGGTAATTTGGTTAAAAGGGGCAAATAGTTGAATTTTGACTTGGGAGGTCCAATGGCCGAGGGTCGAGGACCGTTATGTAGATCGGGTCGATACGAATCTATAGATAGGCGGCACGCCAAAATCGGACTTCGAACGGGAAAGTTACAGTTCACAGAAGTTTGATTTCACTATGCACGTACTACAAGGCGATGATTAGGTGGTAAAATCTGATTGGTTGACTTTTAAGTGGGACCCATGGATGAGTGACAAGTGTCACTCGTCCCATTGGTCATTAACCCCAAATTGTGGATCTCACATTGATTGGTGAGATTTGGATTAAAATAATATTAATTATATTATTTTATATTTCCCACCCATCTCATCTTTTAATCCTGGCCCTTTATCTTATCTTTCACCCTCATCTCCAACGTTCATCCCTCTCTTCTTTTCACCTTCATCAGATTTCATCATTTTCCTTCTTCTTCAAACCTGACCACCATCTCCATTTTTCCCAAAAACAACACACAACCTCACCACCATATCTTTGTGTTTGTGTGAGAAACCTTGAGCATGACTGAGAGAGTGTGAGGTGATGATGAAGGAGGCGTGATGGTGGCCTTGACGGCGAGGGCTGACACGCACGGTGGCCGGGAACCCGCGAGGTAAGTTTAAGTTCAAATTTGGACTTTTTGGTTTAAAGGTTTCAGATCTATTATAAGGATTTGTAAATGTTTCCAATGGTCATATGTGCCTTTTGGAATCAAAATCGTGGACGGACGATGGCTGGGACGGCTGGAAACAGAAGAGGAAGGCCTTGGTCACTGTTCATCATTTTCTGGTTAGTCTATGGCCTAGTTTTCTTAGTTTTTAATTCATAAAATGGTTGCGGGGGATTAAAGGATAACATAGGATGAAATAGAGAGGAAAATGGATGGGAAACAAGAGAGAACTGGCTGGATCGGTTCATTGGTTCGGTCGAACCGGAAAAACCAGTCAGACCGGGTTCACGCGAGGTAGAGGATGACACTGTAGCAGCGCGTGGGCTTCACGCGCAGCCCCTTTGGGGGCGCGTAAGGGCGCGTGGGGATAATTTGGGGAAGTGTTTAACATGTGAAATAATCTATTCGATGTAACGAACATTTTGGGACTAGTTTCCTGTCGATTAACACCGTCTCGATAATGTTCGGAGCATCCGAAGGTTTAGGATCGAGTTTAAAAATACTTAAAAATTCGGAAAAATTACAGGGCTTCAATGAGAGGTTGATAAGGTAGTTCGTAACCTTCTAAACTGAGAGGTTGAGAGGTTGATAATGTTGGGAGTCCCAGTGACGACGATTAGGCCGGTGAGGCTTACGTCACACAAACCGAGGCTGGAGCTTAGGCCGGTCTGTGAGTGAACCTTGATTTCTAAACTGTGATACATGCATAAATGTTCTATATGGTTTATAAATACGATTCTATGATGTTGGTTTGGATATTGGTGAATTACATGGTTTCACGCATTTCGAGGCAATTTACATTGATTTTTCGTACTTATGGTTTTGGAAATAGTTTAATGAAATGGTTTTGGATTTGAAAAGGTAAACTCGGGTTCGAGACCCATTTTTTTTTGGAAACCCTCGGACTCGAAGTCCTTTTAGTTACGTTCTCGGGTAAGAGGCCCAATTGGTTCTTGAATCGATTTCGGATTTGGAAATATGGACCGGGCACAAGACCCATTTGATTACGAACTCTCAGACCTGATGTCCATTTGATTTAATAAGGGATCGGGCCAGAGGCCCAGTTGGTTTACGTACCGGGCTCGAGGCCCAATTGGTTTACGTACCAGGCTCTAGGCCTAATTAGTTTGCGTATCGGGATCGAGGCCCAGTTGACTTACGTACCGGGTACAAGGCACATTTGGTTTACGAAATCTGGCATGAGGCCCATTTACTTTACGAAATCGGGCACGTGGCCCAGCTGGTTTACTATTCGGACTAGAGGCCTAGTTTGTATGTGGATTCGGGCTTAGGGCCTAGTTATGTTTTAAGATTGTGATTTCGGGTCAGGAACCCATTAATGGTTTTCATGGTTCGTGACGGTTTATGGGGACCGGCATGAACCCTTGAAATGGATTTCTGATTCATGACGGTTTATGGGGACCAGGCATGAACCCTTGAAAGGTTTTAATAATTATTTTAAATGGTTTTTCATATACCATCCTATATATATGAATTGTCTCCTCCGGGGAGGGTCGTTGGCCTGGGTGGACCCCAGAGTAGTCACTGAGCACTGATTAAGTGGAGTCGCCCCCGTTGGGTTCCTTACTCTCAGATAGGCTATGGATTATAACCCCCCAGGGAGGGTTATTGACTTACAGACATTGACCTGGGTGGACCTTGGGGAGACTTGGGCTTTAAGACCTCGGGTAGCACGTGCGTAGCTCTAGATACCGTGACAGGATTGGTTATATGAATTAGATAAACATGATTTCAATTGATTTGCGAAAATGTGTTTTATGACTGATAAATGGATTTGGGTTGTCATCCCATATATTTTTATTATGTTCTTGATTGCTGTAAATGGTTTTGGGCAGGGCCCCGTATGATTATGGTTGTTTAAACATATGTGATTGGATAAATGGTTTTACTATGCATGTGCTTTCTAGTGAAAGGCAAAAAGGTCTTTTTATGAAATATGTTTTATCAACTCTTTATTTTTGTCCACTCACAGTATTTCTGGTTCTCGATGCCCTTCAGGTTTAAGACGGTGCGCATTGTAGTAGAGACCGAGACATCACATACCTCCTCCGGATCCTGGCATACTCTAGAAGCTAGAAGGCTAAAGGTTTTAATTTTTCCTGGTCTGACACTCCGTGTCAGAAGGGATCAGGAGCGTTCCTCGTTAATCCCGGGGGGATTGGGACAGGTCTTGACAACCTAGGATGCCAAAAGGACATGATGGCGTATGGGTGATTGTGAATAGGCTCACGAAGTCAGCACATTTCTTGCCAGTGTGAGAGAACATTAGGATGACCCAGTATGCTTAGTTTTTCATTGATGAGATCATACGGTTGCGTGGTACTCCAGAATCCATAGTTTCAGACAAAGATCCGAGATTCACATCACGGTTTTGGCAAAGTCTACAGGAAGCATTTGGGACAAATCTACATTTTAGCACTGCTTTCCACCCACAGACCGATGGGCAATCAAAACGGACCATTCAAATTTTGGAGGATATGATGCGAGCCTGTGTTTTGCAATTTCAAGATACTTGGGATTCACACGTAGCACTAATGGAGTTTCCAAATAATAACAGCTACCAGGCGAGCATTGGAATGGCCCCCTATGAAGCTTTGTATGGACGACAGTGTAAAACACCCTTATGTTGGACATAAGTGGGTGAAAGGAAATTGTCAACCTCAGAACTAGTAGACCTTACCAAGGAAAATGTTGCACTTATCCGAGACAGACTCAAAGCAGCCCAGGATCGACAGAAGAGCTATGCCCACCGTTGAATCAAAGGTCTTGAGTTTGAAGTGGGGGATTGGGTCTTCTTAAAGGTATCTGTAACGCCCCGGAAATTCGGGAAATGTAATATTGTAAAACAATGAATAAAATGACGATTTTACCCTTGTGATTCGTATGGTCAAATTGTTGACTTTTTGATTGGAGGGTCTAACGGGCGTTGAGTGATGACCGTGACGTAGTTCTGGATGTCACGAGTTCATAGACAGGTGGCAAATTCGATTCTGACGAACAGGGTGAAAGTTATGATGTTCGGAAGTTCAGGGGCATTATCGTAATTTTGACGTTATGAGGGAAAAAGTTGACTTTTTGTTTGACAATTGATATCCATATGACTCGAAGACCGTTAGGTTCGTCTCGAGGTCCCGAGTACAACGACAGGCGGAACGCTTGAAACGGACATCGGGTGACCGAGTTACGGGTCACGGAAGTTGGAGGGCATTTTCGTAATTATTGCACAGAGGGGCAATTTGGTCTTTTCACCACGGGTTACTGTAGCAACCGTGGGGAGACAGTTGTCGCACCGCCTTGTGTAGTGGTTTTGCACGATCCAATTGTTTAAACCATAGTGGACTGAACGGTGGGAATTGTTTATGGGATTTGAGGTATTGGAAGCAGCCCATCGTGGCTTGATCAGAGCTCCAGTGCACGGGTGGTTTTAAAAATGGCCACGGGCTCTGTGTGCGGGAAACAGTTCCAGAGTGGTTCAGTTGATTCCCACGGGTAGTCTTCCATTCTGAGGGGTTTAGCTGAGTGTCACTGAGTTGGGGAACTCATTTCGATCATTTGGGTAGTCTGAGAGAGAGTTGAGCGAGTGCTCTGAGACGGGGAAGAGAAAAACACAGAAATGGAAGGAAATTCAAAGGTTGGGTTTTGAGGTGAGTTGAACCAAACTGAGGGTGGAATTAGTCTTCTGGGATCCTTGCTAACACGACCGTGCAAGAATTGAGGAGGAATGATCAAGGTTTGCTCAGGAACTCAAGTTCCAGTTTCTGGAAAAACACAGTGTTGAGGACGACGACTTCCAGGTAACGGCGAGTCCAATTGATTGTACCATTGTGTTCGTCTAAGTTCCCTTAAGCTACTGGTGAAATTAATTTGAGAATGGAGTTAGTTTGGGTGAGTTCCAGAAGTCGACTTGTTCGACTGTTTGAGCTTGAGTTGGGTCTATTTACTGTTAGTCGAGATTGATCGTTAGTACAGACCTAAAATTAATGGATTAGAGAAGATAATAGGATTGAAAACGGGAATTGAGAATTGAACTCGAACTGGTCGGGTTGAGTCGCGGGTAATAGACCCGTTTATCAGTCTATCCGGGTAAGGACGAAGACACTGTAGCTTGGCGCGTGGCCTTCACGCGCAGCCACTTTGGGCGGCGCTTGACGGCGCGTGCGATGTTAACTCCGATCACGGTTAACATGGAATTTGTTCCTTTCAGTCTAATTAACATATTACCTTTAGGATTCGAGTTGTTCGGGAGTCGTTCGGGATAATTTCGGGAGTCCGGAAGGCTAAGTCTCTAAGTTTAATTTCGCCGACAAATCCGGGAAAATTAGGGAAAAATCATACGAGCTATTTGAGGATGTTTGTAACCCTCTTGTACGTTTTTACAGGCCCGGACACTTCCGAATCTACGGAGGAGCGCGCGGGACGCGATTGACGCGTCCTAAAACCGTGAGTGGACTTTTTGATTTCTTAACTGGGCATGCATGACTATTTTACTTATTTATCTTATGGTTTTACATATGATTTTATGATGGTGATATGATATTCCGATTTTACGTATTTTTTTCACGCTTTTCAAGATATTCATCGTATTTCACGCATTTCGAGGTTGCAGTTTTTGCTTATGCATGAATGATGTTTTGATGAAGTATCTGGATATGATTATGCATGTTACGGATTTATGATGTATTGATTATAATTGTGAAGTGATTTCGGAAATTTCATGTTTTGGAAATTGCATGTGAATTCGGACATAAGTCCTACTATGACGTGATATGATTTCGGAATGATGTTGGGAAACGGTTTATGATAAATCCTGGTTTAATGTGTTTTAAAAAAAGCGGTTTTGGGTTTAAAGACCCGGTTGATTGTTGGATCCGGTTTTGGGTTTAAAGACCCGCTTTATTGATGACGGGGGCGGGCCCGAAAATTGGGTTTAAAGACCCAGATTGAGTTTAAAGACTCGTGAGTTTAAAGACTCGGTTATTGTGATACCCCCGAGGCCTATTGATCAGGTTTTGAGTTTAAAGACTCGTTGATATCCCGGGAAGGCCTGATATTGAGTTTAAAGACTCGGATGGATCCAACGGCATAATTGTGATTATTGATTCACTTTTTTACTTGATTTGTGCAATTGATGTTTCAAAATGACGGTTTCTGGATTCTGGTAATATTAAATTGTTTTACATGAGTTATGACGATTCTCTGTAACGTTTTTCATGTGTTTCGGAAAAAGAGTTTTCAAAGGCTTAATACGTGATTTTTGAATATTCGGTTATGCATGCGTGTTACAAAACTGGAGGGCGAACCCGATTTCGAAAAACTGTTTTCCTGTAAAACTTATGTTCGGCCCACTCAAACTTTGTTGTTTTAAATTCCCTCCAGGTCATGGTACAAGTGCGGGGGCAAGCGCCGAGGCAGAGGCGGAGGCATAAAGTTTTCTGTTGCGAAGTAGTTAGTTCACAGAGTAGGATTTGTTCTTTAACCTGTTTTGTAATATTATGCTCTGTGAAACTGTGGACTTGACGTCCAGTCGGATGTATTTGTTTAATCTCCCTGGTCTGACAATGGGCGTGATGTAATATTATTTAGTTTTCCGGTCTTTTGGATTTGATTGTTAGACGGGAGCAGGATGCTTCCCAATTATCGAGTCGATAATCGGGGTGGGTCCTGTCAATTGGTATCAGAGCCTAGGTTTACGATTCATGTCTGGCACTCGGGTGTGCCTTGATTATTGTACTAACTTATTCCTCTTTCAGCGACCTGCCATGCCTCCGCGACGCGAACCCCCTCCACGACCTGATGGCGACGCCGAGAGTGCTTCAATCGAGCGAGCCCAGCGTCTTGGGTCTACTGTGTTTAGTGGTGGAGCGGATCCCGAGGATGCTCACCGTTGGATTTCTCGGTTCGAGCGGATTTTTGCTGTAATGCACTGTCCTCCTGAGGAACAAGTTGTATTGGCTACCTTTTTGCTTGATGGATCTGCTTATGAGTGGTGGTATACTCTGGAGTTGTCGGGTTGGGATGCCCGTACAGTGACTTGGGAGACCTTTCGTGAACGGTTTCTAGATCAGTATTATCCCCGTTCATTCTGTGATGCTAGGGAGACCGAGTTTCTGCAGCTCCAACAGGGGAGCATGTCTGTAGCCGCGTATGAGCAGAAATTTCAGATGCTAACCCGTTTTACTCCTACTTTTGTATCTACTGAGGCTGAGAAATGTCGTAGGTTTGAGCTTGGCCTACGGGGTGAGATACGGGCTATTGTGACGGCCGGAGCTTTTGCTACTCTCAGGGAGTTGTCTGATGCCGCAGTGCGGGTTGAGGTCAGTCTCCCGATACGTCCACAATACTCTAGTGGTGGACAACGTCGAGATCGTTCATATCCTGAATCGTATGGTCAGAGAGCCCCGAAGAAGGGACGTTATGGTGGAGCCTCATCTGTAGGCAACGATCGTTATGGCAGGCCTGGTAACTATCAGAGTCCCGGATTCCGAGTGCCTAGGGTGCAGACTGCTCCGCAGGCGAGCGCGACTTCGGTTGCTTCCACGAGACGGCAGGATGGTGGTTTTTCTCGCGATGCTTCCAGTGTTATCTGTTTCTTCTGTGGCGAGCGGGGCCACTATCGGAGGGAGTGTCCATTTTTGCCACAGGGTGGTGGCGCATGTCGGGGTGGTGCAGAGCAGGGACGGAGCATAGCTGCAGTTTCTGGGACTGGGAGTACTCGAGGAGGTGGTACTGGAGTGGCTAATGGACAGAGGGGCCGGGGCCGTGGGCGAGCAGCTGGACCACAGGCCCGAGTTTTTGCTGTTACGCAGCAGGAGGCCAGGGCAGCACCTGGTGTTGTGACAGGTACACTCACGATCTTTGGGCATGATGTTTGTGCTTTAATTGATCCCGGAGCTACTCATTCAATTATATCACGGGACTGTGAGTTGTTGGCGGGTAGAGAGGTGTCCGCCTTGGACTGTGACTTGGGTGTGAGTACGCCTATAGGAGATGTATTTGTGGTGAACCAAGTGTTGTGGGAGTGTCCCGTAATGGTAGGTGATGTTGGTTTGGTAGCAGATTTGATACTCTTGGACTTGCACGGCTTTGACGTCATTTTGGGAATGGATTGGTTGACGCTCCATCATGCTTCTATAGAATGTGTCGATAAGAAGGTTACTTTTCGGAGCCCTGGGTTACCGGAAATCACCTTTCAGGGAATACAACGAGCAACTCCTGTCGGAGTGATTTCAGCCCTGAAGGCAAGTAAATTGTTGAGGAAGGGGTGCTAGGGATACTTAGCTCAAGTGATGGACTTACGAGCTGCACCATTGAGGGTGGAGGATATACCGATTGTACGGGAGTTCCCGGATGTCTTTCCGGAGGATCTACAGGGATTGCCACCGCATCGAGAGGTCGAGTTCACTATTGATCTGGTTCCAGGTACGCAACCTATCTCTCAGACACCGTATCGTATGGCGCCAACTGAGTTGAAAGAACTGAAGGCACAGTTACAAGAATTACTTGAGATGGGATTTATTCGACCGAGTGTATCCCCTTGGGGAGCCCCGGTGTTGTTTGTGAAGAAAAAGGATGGGAGTTTGAGACTCTTCATCGATTACAGGCAACTGAATAAAGTAACAGTCAGGAACAAATACCCGTTGCCTTGGATCGATGATTTGTTCGATCAGCTGCGAAGAGCGCAATACTTCTCCAAAATTGATCTTCGTTCTGGGTAATCATCAGTTGCGGGTTAAGGATGAGGATGTACCCAAGACAGCCTTTAGGACCCGATATGGTCATTATGAGTTCCTTGTGATGCTGTTTGGCTTGACCAATGCACCCGCAGCGTTTATGGATTTGATGAACCGAGTGTTGCAGCCTTACTTGGATCGCTTTGTCATCGTGTTCATTGACGATATCCTAGTCTACTCGAGGAGTGCGGAAGCGCACGAGGAGCACTTAAGGATGGAGCTGGGTACCTTGAGGGAGAACCAGTTGTATGCGAAGCTCAACAAGTGTCAGTTTTGGTTGACGAGCGTGAGTTTCTTGGGGCATGTAATCTCAACTGACGGGATCAGTGTGGATTCTCAGAAAATTGAGGCAGTGGCGAAGTAGGAACAACCAAGGACCATCACTGAAGTCAGAAGTTTCTTGGGCTTGGCTGGTTACTACAGGAGGTTTGTAGAGGGTTTCTCTACCATTGCTGCCCCGTTAACGCGACTGACGCGGAAGGGAGTCAAGTTTGACTGGGATGACGATTGTGAGCGTAGTTTTCGGGAGCTAAAGGAAAGGTTGACATCTGCTCCTATACTGACCCTTCCAGACGACAGTGGGGAATTCGAGGTGTACAGTGATGCATCCTTACAGGGTTTGGGATGTGTGCTAATGCAGCATGGGAAAATGATTGCCTATACTTCGCGCCAGTTGAAACCGCATGAGTGCAATTATCCTACGCACGACTTGGAGTTAGCTGCTGTTGTGCATGCGTTGAAAATTTGGAGACATCACCTGTATGGTGCGACTTGCAGAATGTTCACGGATCACAAGAGCTTGAAGTACTTGTTCACTCAGAAGGAGTTAAATGTGAGGCAGCGACGGTGGCTAGAGCTAATTAAGGACTATGATTGCACAAATGAGTACCACCCGGGAAAAGCCAACGTGGTGGCTGATGCTCTAAGCCGGAAGCCAACGCATTCTGTAGCACATCTACGGACGGTTCATTTACCACTTTTGGTTGAACTCCGTAAGACTAGCATTGATTTGGGTTTGGATGGCCAAGGTGTCTTGCTGGCTAATTTTCATGTGAGACCACTTTTGATCGATCGGATCATTGAGGCTCAATCTCAAGATCCTGTCTCATGTGTACTTCGGATTGAAGTTGAAGCCGGTGAGCGGCTAGATTTCACAGTCATGGAGGATGGAGCTTTGCTAAAAGAAGGACGGTTGTGTGTGCCCAACGTTGAGGCACTAAAGAAGGAGATCTTGGACGAGGCTCATAGTTCGGCCTACGCGATGCATCCTGGTGGGACCAAGATGTATCGTACCTTGCGAGAGCACTACTGGTGGCCGGGTATGAAACGGGAGATTGCCGAGTTTGTCAGCAGGTGTCTGATTTGCCAGCAAGTGAAGGCTGAGAGACAACGACCTTATGGAGCCTTGCAACCACTACCGATCCCGGAATGGAAATGGGATCACCTAACGATGGATTTTGTGTTTGGACTTCCTAGGACACCCAGAGGTCACGATGGAGTTTGGGTGATTGTGGACAGGCTTACGAAATCAGCTCATTTCTTTCCGGTGCGAGAGAACTTCAGGATGTCACAGTTGGCTCAGTTGTTTATCGATGAGATCATCCGTTTGCACGGTACTCCAGAATCAATAGTTTCTGACAGGGACCCGAGGTTTACTTCTCGGTTTTGGCAGAGTCTACAGGAAGCCTTTGGGACGAAACTTCGCTTCAGTACGGTATTTCATCCTCAGACTGACGGCCAGTCTGAGCGGACCATCCAGACTTTGGAGGACATGATGCGAGCCTGCGTTTTACATTTTCAGGACACTTGGGAGTCACATCTAGCCTTGATGGAATTTGCCTACAACAACAGCTATCAGGCGAGCATTGGGATGGCTCCGTACGAAGCCTTGTACGGACGGCAGTGCAGAACCCCGTTGTGTTGGACGGATGTGGGTGAAAGGAAGCAGTCGTGGGGAGACAGTTGTCGCACCGCCGTGTGTGGTGTTTTTGCACGATCCAATTGTTTAAACCATAGTGGACTGAACGGTGGGAATTGTTTATGGGATTTGAGGTATTGGAAGCAGCCCATCGTGGCTTGATCAGAGCTCCAGTGCACGGGTGGTTTTAAAAATGGCCACTGGCTCTGTGTGCGGGAAACAGTTCCAGAGTGGTTCAGTTGATTCCCACGGGTTGTCTTCCATTCTGAGGGGTTTAGCTGAGTGTCACTGAGTTGGGGAACTCATTTCGATCATTTGGGTAGTCTGAGAGAGAGTTGAGCGAGCGTTCTGAGACGGGGAAGAGAAAAACGCAGAAATGGAGGGAAATTCAAAGGTTGGGTTTTGAGGTGAGTTGAACCAAACTGAGGGTGGAATTAGTCTTCTGGGATCCTTGCTAACACGACCGTGCAAGAATTGAGGAGGAATGATCAAGGTTTGCTCAGGAACTCAAGTTCCAGTTTCTGGAAAAACACAGTGTTGAGGACGACGACTTCCAGGTAACGGCGAGTCCAATTGATTGTACCATTGTGTTCGTCTAAGTTCCCTTAAGCTACTGGTGAAATTAATTTGAGAACAGAGTTATTTTGGGTGAGTTCCAGAAGTCGACTTGTTCGACTGTTTGAGCTTGAGTTGGGTCTATTTACTGTTAGTCGAGATTGATCGTTAGTACAGACCTAAAATTAATGGATTAGAGAAGATAATAGGATTGAAAACGGGAATTGAGAATTGAACTCGAACTGGTCGGGTTGAGTCGCGGGTAATAGACCCGTTTATCAGTCTATCCGGGTAAGGACGAAGACACTGTAGCTTGGAGCGTGGCCTTCACGCGCAACCACTTTGGACGGCGCGTGACGGCGCGTGCGATGTTAACTCCGATCACGGTCAACATGGAATTTGTTCCTTTCAGTCTAATTAACATATTACCTTTAGGATTCGAGTTGTTCGGGAGTCGTTCGGGATAATTTCGGGAGTCCGGAAGGCTAAGTCTCTAAGTTTAATTTCGTCGAAAAATCCGGGAAAATTAGGGAAAAATCATACGAGCTATTTGTGGATGTTTGTAACCCTCTTGTACGTTTTTACAGGCCCGGACACTTCCGAAGCTACGGAAAAGCGCGCGGGACGCGATTGACGCGTCCTAAAACCGTGAGTGGACTTTTTGATTTCTTAACTGGGCATGCATGACTATTTTACTTATTTATCTTATGGTTTTACATATGATTTTATGATGGTGATATGATATTCCGATTTTACGTATTTTTTTCACGCTTTTCAAGATATTCATCGTATTTCACGCATTTCGAGGTTGTAGTTTTTGCTTATGCATGAATGATGTTTTGATGATGTATCTGGATATGATTATGCATGTTACGGATTTATGATGTATTGATTATAATTGTGAAGTGATTTCGGAAATTTCATGTTTTGGAAATTGCATGTGAATTCGGACATAAGTCCTACTATGACGTGATATGATTTCGGAATGATGTTGGGAAACGGTTTATGATAAATCCTGGTTTAATGTGTTTAAAAAAAAAACGGTTTTGGGTTTAAAGACCCGGTTGATTGTTGGATCCGGTTTTGGGTTTAAAGACCCGGTTTATTGATGACGGGGACGGGCCCGAAAATTGGGTTTAAAGACCCAGATTGAGTTTAAAGACTCGTGAGTTTAAAGACTCGGTTATTGTGATACCCCTGAGGCCTATTGATCATGTTTTGAGTTTAAAGACACGTTGATATCCCGGGAAGGCCTGATATTGAGTTTAAAGACTCGGATGGATCCAACGGCATAATTGTGATTATTGATTCACTTTTTTACTTGATTTGTGCAATTGATGTTTCAAAATGACGGTTTCTGGATTCTGGTAATATTAAATTTTTTTACATGAGTTATGACGATTCTCTGTAACGTTTTTCATGTGTTTCGGAAAAAGAGTTTTCAAAGGCTTAATACGTGATTTTTGAATATTCGGTTATGCATGCGTGTTACAAAACTGGAGGGCGAACTCGATTTTGAAAAACTGTTTTCCTGTAAAACTTATGTTCGGCCCACTCACACTTTGTTGTTTTAAATTCCCTCCAGGTCGTGGTACAAGTGCGGGGGCAAGGGCCGAGGCAGAGGCGGAGGCATAAAGATTTTTGTTGCGGAGTAGTTAGTTCACAGAGTAGGATTTGTTCTTTAACCTGTTTTGTAATATTATGCTCTGTGAAACTGTGGACTTGACGTCTAGTCGGATGTATTTGTTTAATCTCCCTGGTCTGACAATGGGCGTGATGTAATATTATTTAGTTTTCCGGTCTTTTGGATTTGATTGTTAGACGAGAGCAGGATGCTTCCCAATTATCGAGTCGATAATCGGGGTGGGTCCTGTCAATTGGTATCAGAGCCTAGGTTTACGATTCATGTCTGGCACTCGGGTGTGCCTTGATTATTGTACTAACTTATTCCTCTTTCAGCGACCTGCCATGCCTCCGCGACGCGAACCCCCTCCACGACCTGATGGCGACGCCGAGAGTGCTTCAATCGAGCGAGCCCAGCGTCTTGGGTCTACTGTGTTTAGTGGTGGAGCGGATCCCGAGGATGCTCACCGTTGGATTTCTCGGTTCGAGCGGATTTTTGCTGTAATGCACTGTCCTCTTGGGAACCCGAGGCATGAATGCGTGAGAAGTAGCCCTATTTTTTTCATTAAATTTCGAGGACGAAATTTTTTAGGGGGGGTAGATTGTAACGGCCCGGAACGTTGAAAAGGGCAAAAATGTAAATTTGGAAAATTTTTATGAAAAAATGACATTATTACCCTTGTGAATAGTGCGGTCAAAGTTGACTTTTTACATGACATTTGTTTTTCACGTAATCAAGGACCATTACGTAGGTCTCGATTCCCTGAGTTCGTAGGCAGACGGAACGCTGAAATCAGACTTCAGATGAATAAATTATGAGTCTAGGACGATGAAGGCCATTTTGGTAATTGTGTTAAGGAGGGGTAAAGTGGTAATTTATACAGCCATGGATTAATTAGTTATATTACACTGTCCTTAAGTCCCTAAGCGACACATGGCACCAGGAATAACAGGTGAGTGACCTGTCAGCCGTGGGTGAGTGTGTGCAAATGTGTGTGTGTGTGAAATTGAAAACAGAGCACCGTTTGAAATTGAAAAGTTTATGATTGAATTGATAAGGATCAGAACACCGTGAGGGACTGGGTAAACAGAGACGCTAGAGAGAATTAAGAGACTGAGATAGAAAGGAAAAAACGAGGGACAGAGAGAAAGATAGAACCCAGAATTGAAAAATTGTGGGAAAGTAAGGTGAAAATTCCAAGTCGAAGTTGTGAGCCTTGAGGATTCAAATTGAGACCTGAGTTAGCTTCCTGAGACCATTTTGAATGGATCCACATCAAAATAGACGGAATTAGACATTATTTCAATCAAGACCCGAAGCTCCAAGTTCTTCGAAACATTGAGCTTGAGTTCGAACGATTTGAGGTAAGAATTTTTGTAATTAATTATGAACGAATGTTCATTACAACCTCACGATGCTTCCTGTTCCAATTAATTAGAAAAACTAAGATGAATTCAGTGCGATCAGAATTGAAACCCGTTCGAAGTTCCCTTGAGAAGTTGATAGATTTTGGCTCTGATTGATAACTCTAAGTGTACAGAACTTAAATTAAGATGGATTAGATGTAATCAGGTGAAGAAATTGAAATAATTAAGGTCGAATTGAAGGAGAACAAACCAGGTCATGTCCCGGGTTCAGAACCCGTTTATCATGGAAACGGGTGAAGGAGGAACAATGTAGCATTTACTGTGAAGGCGCGTGGCTTTCACGCACAGCCCTTTTGGGCTGCGCGTTAGGGCGTGTGAGGCCGTGTCCCTGGTCAAGGTCAACATATGATTTTATCCTTTCAATGTAACGAACATTTTGAGACAAGTTTAAGTCAATCGTACGCCGTTTCGGGGTAGTTTTGAGTGTTCGAATGTTGAGGGTTTTAATTTAATTACGTTTAAAAAATCCAAAAAATTGGGAAAACTAATGTGAGCTTAATTAAAGTATTTGTGATCCGAAATTATGAAATTTGTCAGGCCAGAACACTCCTAAGGAGTCCGGGGAGGGTGCATGACACGATTCCCGCATTCGGAGTTAGTGAGTGGACTTTTGTTTTCTAGCCGAGCATGCATAACTATTTTTGCATACTCATTTCATGTTTCCATATATGATTTTATGCTTATGATTATGATATTCCTGCTTTACATGATTTCACACTTTTCGATGTTATTTATCGCATTTCTACGTATTTCGAGACTATGGTTTCTGCAATGCTTTGGTGATGGTTTGGTGGATGATTTTATATGATTTGTACGTATCATGTTTTGATAATGTTTTGTGGATATGATTTGGGATTTGAAAGTGAAATTCGGACATGATTCCCATTGCGATTGCATATGATTTCGGATTTGGTTTTGGAATTTGGATTACGATGGTTTCTGGATTTTCTATGAATTAGTTTTGGGTTTAAAGACCCGGCTGATTGATGACGGGGGAGGGCCCTTGATGGAGATATGTTGAGTTTAAAGCCTCAGTTATTGTGATATCCCCCGAAGCCTATTGATTGTGTTTTGAGTTTAAAGACTCGTTGATATCCCAAGAAGACCTGATATATGTTGTTTTGAGTTTAAAGACTCGGATACATCAAGCAGGTTCGATTCGTTGATGTTACATTCGGCTTTACATGATTTTATGATTGTTTTCCATAACGGTTTCCACATAGTTCATATATATGTTTTTAGATACTTAGTTATGCATGCGTGTTTTGCAAAAGGAGGGTGAACCTTGGTTTTCATTAAAACTATTTTCCATAACTATTAATTTTAGTCCACTCACACTTTTATGCTTTTAACACCCTCCAGGTCATGGTGCGAGTTTTGGGGCTAACACCGAGGTAGAGGCAGAGGCATAAATTCTTCCCATTGTGTGGGTAGTTAGCTCACAGAGTAGGGTTTTATTCTTATCTTGTACGGTTAACTATGCTCTGTGATATTGTTGACTTATTGTACTGTATGTTGTATTGTACGTTCTCCCTAGTCTGACAATGTATGTGATGTAGTTAATATGGTTGTTTTGGTCATTTGTGTTCGGGTGTCAGACGGGAGAAGGGTTCTTCCCGATTATCGAGATCGTAATCAGGGTGGGTCCTGTCAAGCGGCTACTCTCAGGCAATGCTCCGTGACTACTCTAGGATGCTACGAGATGTATGGAGGAGACAACCACTAGTAAGGATGGTAAATTTAAAAATTGAAATCAAACCAGTGGAAAATCATTGTAAAACCATTCATACCTCAAATTCAGTCTACAACATTTCAACAGGGTCTCAACCCGAGGTATGACTTTCACAAATTGTTTCCACAAGTTTAGGATTCAGGGAATGCGATCCAATCCAAAGCTCATAGGGACTCATCCCGTATTCAAATCCAAAACCAAATCACAATAAGGTTTCATACCCGAAGTCTCATTTCATAAACCATAACTGGGACTCATGCCCGATTTCATAAACCAACTGGGCCTCAAGCCCAATACCTTATATTTCCAAATCCGAAATCATTTCATTAATCAAACCGTTGAATACACAAGCACGTATAAAACCCGAAATAAAAACATAAACCTTGAAATACATACAATTTCACATTATATGTAAATACCGAATACGACAATCATATTGACACGACCCATCCCAATCTCCCCGGGTTAGGGAGAACAAAAGAGAAAATGAAGATAATATCCAAATGGTTGAGTTTTGGCCCAATCAGATGAGGGATAAGTGTCACTTACTAATTGGTCCACCCAGATTCTTTACGCAATCCAAAAATGCCATTTGTCCACTTTTCTCGGTTTAGGTGAATAGTCCAATTTCTCTTATGTGACCATAACTTTTTTGTCCAACGTCTAGTTTCGAGGTCCCATCTGTCTATAGACTCGTAACATCCTGATTTACGTAACAGTCCTCGATCCTCATGTATTTGACCATATGGGTCAAAAGTCAACTTTTTGCCCATTCATAGGGGTAGTCACGATAAATCTTAATTACCCTTAATTAATCCCGTGAATTTGGGATGGGCTGTTACAATCTTCCCCCTTTAAAGAATTTTGTCCCCGAAATTCAAACTAACCCAGTTCCAAATCCAATTTGTGGAAAGTCAAACCTGCCTCACATCAAGGGTACCCTCGTGTACACGTACACGTCCACTAACAAACCATAGTACTTGCCTGTACTCAACCACGTCTCACCAACATCCATGATAATAGTCAATTTCGAACGTCACTCAACGTTGATCACAATCACACTCACCGGTAGCTTTGACATACTAGTCACCTACACCGGTACCATGTTGACAATTTTGCTACCACATCGAAACTTTCCACTTTTCAGTCTGACGATTCTTCTCAACCATCAATCCACACTAGCATCAAGCTAAAGATCTGCTCTCAATGAGAAATCCTCCGCTTCACTAAGCGATCACTTAGCGTCAATCCCATGCACAATGATAAACACATTACCAACGGTTTATAATTGAAGCAATACCAAGTTCTTTGTCCCTCCCTCGTCTGTCTCCAACACAAACCCCAACTCACTCTGGAGTCCTACTAATGTACCTCGTATCAAATATCATATAGTAACTCGCACCACCCAGCAGTTAAGCCTGAATGTACCACTTTTTCATGCTTGTGCTAGAAGCACTCTTGTCCCTTCCAGCCTCTACAACTCACAGTCCATAAAGATACAACTTTTTCTAAAACCCTCTAAATACACTCCACACTGGACATACCACAGTATACTCACCTTCCTCTCTGAGCCCTTGTGGTCCCCCGACCAACTCCAAAGATAGCCCAGCAAGTTCATTAACCAATCTCATCCCTTGGTTCATTCCAAAGGTCAACCAACTTATGCCACCAAGACATACCACTCCCAAACCAGTTGGTTATCTACCACCGTACAATAACACTACATGGTCATCCACCACCAATACCACCTGACATCTTACTCAACATGTGTGTAACTAGACCCCATCGAATACTTGCCCCAGCAGTGATACACATCTCCACTCTAGGTTTCCACTAGCCATCCACAGCTCTGAGTTCCGGCTCATACACTCATTGAACCCTTATACAATCACTCTGGGCTAATGCATAGTATTCAATGTCCATTTCACGTTCTCAACATACCACAATATAGGAACTAAGCCGATTTTCCAACACGTCCACTTAAAATACCATTGGTACATACCCCATGCAATCGTAACACCCCTGTATCTAAACCATCCACTACATGACTCCTAACCAATCACAATTCAACTCTAGAGCCTGTCTGTCCAATCCTGTTCGTACTGATTCGCCACTGCCAATCCTAACTCTCTCTTTCCTTAACTACTCAAGCTACAACCAAATCGACTAACAACTCACCCACAACATCTCGATCACCTTGATCGTCTGAAACACCACCTGATCCAACTAGGATCCACACTACTCTCTCAGCCAATGACCCAAAGCCAACGCAGGTTCACCAAATTGATACTCACTCAACATACTTGTAACAACCCATCCAAAATTCACGGGATTAATTAAGGATTAATTAAGATTTATCGTGACTAATCAGGAATTAGTCATGGAATTTCGAACAGTCGGTGTGAAAAATGATTTTGCTACTAGGAATGGGTAGAAAGTTGACTTTTGACCTGGATGGTCAAATGCAGGAGAACCGAGGTCCGTTACGTAGATCGGGACGATATGAGTTCGTAGAAAAACGGCACATCAAAATTGGATGTTGGATGAAAAATTTATGGTCATGGGAGCATGGCACATCTCGAGTTAATCCTAGGGGGATTGGGATGGGTTATGTCAGAGTGGTATCAGAGCGGGGTGACAGCTTGGAATCAGAGCATGGTTTTCTCTTGTAGTATGCGCTCGTGCAGGATGTGATGTCTCTACGAGGAAACAGTCTGTCATCAACATGAGAGTTAGGGTAAAGAGTAGGAGAGCCTAGTGGAAACACATCGAGGGTAGGTTACATTTGGCATCTTATGCCGTCGTTATTCCATTGTTATGCCATCGTTAAGCAGTTCTAGACCCCTCAGAGGGTTGGATATGATGACTTGTCTGAGTAATAACCAATGAATGGTTTAAAAATTTGAGTAAGCTAGTTTTGGATTTGACGACTTCTCGAAGTCGGGACCGTTGGACAGTCAAAATAGGGGTTGTACTGCCGATAGCAGCTAAGGTCATGAACGATTCTAATTGAGACTGTTGAGAGTTGGGTGATGTTTGAGGAATGTTTTCTTCTTGTGTGGTTTTCCGAACTTGCACGGTGGGAATTGTATGCTCATAGTGTAGCCGAACTTGCACGGTGGGAATTGTGTTGAGATGACAGATATGATTGAGATGACTAAGTGGTGATTGGGGGGAATCCCAGAAAAGAATGAGTAGTTTTGGACGACATGGAAACATCATGGAAATTAGTGGATTTGGGGAGATAACGATAATTCTCCAAGCCTTGAGTGGCAGTCGAACGTGTATATTGGTTGTTGAGCAGGATAGTGAGGATACCGAGTGGTTGGGTGAGTTGGAGTTTGTTGAGATACTGGAGATGCGGGATACCTGGTTTGGGGACAGGTTCCCCAGTGGTGGTTAGACGTTTTGCACGAGTGTGGTGCTAGGGAGCTGATCCCATAGAATTGGGACGTACGACGTTGGTTGAGTGGGGTGAACCGAGACGATTCAGTTTGGTTAGGGTTGACCTTGAATTGGATTGGTTTTCCAGGACACACAGGGCATGTTGTGATGATCCTGAGGGATTAGTGGACTACCTGTTACTACTCAGTTTAGTTTTGAGGAATCGGGCATAGTGGTTAGTCGTGTGATGGTTAGTTCTTAGTTGAGACTAGAGGAGACCAGGGAGGATCTATAGGGTCTAATTTCAGAATTTTATCGACAGAGTTGAGGACTTGACACCTGGGATTTGGATCAAATTGGAATGACTAGAAGAGCAGACAATGCTTGGTGACACCATTACCAGTTGTTGAGTGAGTATCGGTTTGGTGGAACCGTGTTGGCTTTGGGTCTTTGGCCGAGAGAGTAGTATGGATCCTAGGTGGATTAGGTGCTGTTTAAGACGATCGAGGTGATCGAGGCTTGGTGGACGAGTTGTTGGTTGAGTGGTTAGAGCTCGAGTCGTCTGGGGATCGAGGAAGAGTTGGGATTGGCGGTGGCCAATCAATACGTTAGGGTTTGGAGTTATAGTCAAATCGCTCATCCATTTTGACTATCGAGATGAAGTATTCTCATGGTATGTGAGGCGATACTTGGAGTATCAATTAGGAATGGATGAATAGCCGATGCCTCGGGTAGGATGTTGGAAGGTAACCGACAAGTCAGGGATTGGTACGTCTTGGAGGACGTGATTGGGATTAGACACTCTTCAGGTGTTGGTCAGGTGACTAGGAGACCCATGATGGACGCTGAGTTGGAGCGTATGATCGATTTACACGTTTTTTGAGGTTATGATTTGATTTATGCTTTACTTGAGGTTTAAACGATTTTTCTTATATGCATGCATAACTTTAGAAACCGTAGGGTAAAAAATTATGTTTCGAATTATGTTTTTGAAAATATTTGTTTTTTTCCACTCACATGGTTTTCGTATTTTGAAACCCACTAGGGCCATTGTACGAAGTTCGGGGCTGAGCGAGAGACAGAGGCATGATCAAGAGTGTGAATATCTTTGGTCTGACAAGCTAAGGGTAATTTTCGCATTCCAAATTACATGCCAAACCGGAGTAGGGCCCTAATGTAGTTTAGGTAGCGTTTTTCCGGGATGGGTCCCGTCAACTTGGTATCAGATCTAGGATTTGGAGTTGTGTGTGTTATATCTTGCCTATGAGATGTGAGCCCCGTGAGCTGCCTGGTAATTAGATGAGTATTATCCTGAATTATTAGGTCGAATTGAGATTGTATGGTACATATGAGAATGATGGAAACATAAGCTTTCTAGTTTAGTAACTAATTGAGATATTGAAATGACGAAAATGTTTTGTTATTGAATTTGACGTGTGTTAGTGAGAATAAGTATTATTTCTATTGGAATAAGGCAAATGTTCATGGTGTTGACAAGACATGTTAATAAAAGGATGGGTTGAAAATATTGGATATGGACTTGAAAAAAGTCGTAAGCAATGATTAGAGGTTTGAAGAAGCTGAAATGTGAGGTTATTGATTCAGTTCTCAATATAAAATAAGGATTTGAAAATGAGGTAAGGTATTATGAGTTCGATAAGTATTGTAATGAGAAGAAAGTCATATGGAAACAAGGTCGTGTAGATGTACCCCCAAGGAATATAAAAATTATTTGGTTAGTATCAGATTCTAATTGGTGTTGGATTTTATTCTGAAAAGCAATGAGGTGATGGCCTACGCGTAGTGTCGTTGTATGATATGTAGTGGTACTTGGAATAGTAAGTGGTTAGGTTGAATTTGATTTGATAGAATATGAGCGATGTTGGTTACTTGAAAGGCTGATATTAGATTACTTAATAATGCAGGATCCCAAAACGAAAGGGAAATAGTAAGTTATATTTGGTAATGTTGTGCTTCTGAATATGATTCAAAGAATGAGTAAGGTTATTTTCAGAATACAGGATTTTAGAATTATTAATGTTAACGTAAGTTGCAATTTAGGATAAGAAGAAACTGTTAAGGTGATTGAGTTTCGAGCAACTCAATTGTCCAATTTTAATATGTATATGAAATTGGTTTTGTTCTAAATTTCGAGGAAGAAATTTCTTTAAGGAGAGTAAGTTGTAATAGCTGGAATCTCAAGGAAATGTTGAATTGGGAAATTTTATAAGAAAATGACGATTTTCCCTAAGTCAAGGAGTTGGCTTTTTTTGGTCAAAGTCACAATGTTGACTTTTACCACAGATCTCTTTTGGGAATTCCGAAAGGAACATTACGAAGGTCTCGGGATTCTAAGCTCGTAGATAGGTGGCATGCTAAAATAGGATCTCGCATGAGATTGTTTCGGGTAAAAAACCCTTAGGGGTATTTTGGTAATTTGCATTTGAAGGGCATTTTGGTCATTTTGTGTTATGGTACTATTGTATGCTGCCACGTGTTAGGGTCTAGAGAGACCTGGAATTCTCTCTTTTCCACCGACTTTCATACCAATTTATATGTAATATGTGTTTTTGGTGGTTAAAAACTGAAAAAAAAAAATTGAGATTGAGGAAGAAATCAGGGAGAACAAAGTGGGGAGAATGAGGGAAATTGAAGGAGAGGCAGAGGGTGGTTAGAACTGTAAGAAAAAGGGGTGAAATCGATAGAGGAACCGTGATGTGATTGACAAAATAGTGAAGGGAAAAGCTTCAGACTCATTAGGTATTCTTCGATTTTTTGGTTTTGGACCAAGAAACATAGAACCAGTTGTCCCAATAGCCTTCTAGAGATTGTACGATGATGATAGTGATGTGAACCATGAGAGTTGCACATAGAAAGGCCTCTAGACAACTCACAGATGACATGGCTGCCAAGGTAGAAGTGTGAACCATAATTGTGAGGAATTGTCATCCTTGGATTTTATTAAAAAGCGCGTTGTTCCGTTCGATGGCATAAAAAGTACCTATGAGTGGACGTTTATTTTTATTAAAAAATTATGCATGCATATTTATGAGTTTTAAATGTTTTTTTTATGTGTTTTGAAGATAATTGAGTGGTTGGAAATTTTATCGGACTTTTGGTGATTTTATGAATATTTTATTGCACGTTTTACGTGATTTATGTTTTTGAATTTCGTTTTGATTACGAATTCAAATTGAATGTGATTTATGACATGTGATTTTGTGATATTGGATTTTGATGGTTTTCATATGGTTTTTGGATGGTTTTCGGAAATAGTTTTGATGGCGTGTTTTACGATATTGTGTTTGAGTTGTGGTTTGGAATTAGGCCTGGGATTTTGGATTATGTCTTTTGAATTGTGATATGGATATGTGGTTATGGTATTGTGTTGTGATAATTGTGATGTTATGTTGATAATGGATAACCCTTCTCGATGTGCATGTTGGTTAGTAGTCTCACACGTCGAGCCAGGGGCTCCATATCCTAAGACTAATTTGGTGCTGACTCAGATGTTGAGCTGGGCTACAGATCATGAGTGAGTGTGTGAGGTCCACACTTGGACATCGAGTTGGCTCCAGATCCCGAGTGGTGTGGCAAAACCACACCTGGAGATTCCAAAACAAACGTGTTCGGGTCCTGCTAATCCCAAAACACACGTGTTCGGGTCCTACTCTCGTCTAACAGGTAACTTCAAACACCAAGTGTACCCTCGAAATCCTATCAGACAAGGGATACCTAAAAACTCAGGAGTTCATGCCTTTATTTTGTAAGCAGTATCGACTCTCATGCAGAGTTCTTAGAGGGTTTCAAAATCAATTAGAATGTGTGAGTGGACGAAAATATAATGGTTTTTAAAAATATAGTGTGAAAACATGCTAATTTCCTTTTTTTTTATATAAAACTATGCAGGTACCAATTTACAAAGAAAACATTAATCACATAATACGTGCAATAATAAGAAAACCAGTAACTACAGAAACCTGCCTAACATGAACAATACAAACACAACCATACCAATTACACTAAATCCATCAGCATACATAACTAATCAATCACATTAACTGACCCATTCCCGAGGTTAGCAAACTGAATTATCATCTAAAATGTGCACTACCAGTAGGCTTATATCACTTGGGAATTACGAATCCCAGCTCTACGTCCGAGTGTGGACTGGATCAAGAATTATAGAGCCCAGCTCAACGTCCGAGTCACGGTCCTAGGAATTACGGAGCCCCAGGCTCGACATCTGAGATAAGTCTTGGGAATGATGGAGCCTAACTAGACGTTCGAGACTATCTATCACAATCTAGCATGTTGAGGAGGGTTATCAACCACATCACAATGACACATATATCCAAATCATATTACACCTCAATGCCATAATCACACACTAAAACATATATGCATGCTTAGCTTTAGAAAACGGAGGGTAAAACGTTATGTTTCAAATTATGTTTTTGAAATAATTTTTTTTGTCCACTTACACGATTTTCATGTTTTAAAACTCTCCAGGGTCATTGCACGAAGTTCAGAGTTGAGCGAGAGACGGAGGCATGATCGAGGGTGTGAATATCCCTAGTCTGACAAGCTAAGGGTAATTTTGGCATTCCAAATTACTTCACAGACGATAGCAGGGCGTGGACATTTTATGAAACGTTTTTCCGGGATGGGTCTTGTCAGATATTGTAAGTGATATGCTGCAACCAAGTAGGATGAGTTTGTGTTTGTGTGAGTAAGTGAGTTGAGAGTTGGGAGAAGAGAGTGAGTTGGGAGTTGAGAGAGAATAGTGAGTTGGGATTAAGAGAGATAAAATAGCGGTAGGTGGGGAGAGTAAGTTGCAATGCAAGGTGATTGTTGAGAGTTTGTGAGAAAAGGTTGTTTAAATTGGTAGATATTAGTTAGGGTTAGGGTTTGTATTAGGCCTCTAGCTTTCTAAAGTAAAATATGTTGGGCATGGTTGGAATTTGAGCTAAAATAAAATTATTTGGGCTATTAATAAAAATCGGCTAGATACTAAATGCCTAATTAATAATGGGTTATATATTCGAGGTTACGTGCAAAATTGAATTGGCCGGGTCGGATTGGACTTACCAGGACTTGGCCTAATAGGCCTATATATTAGGTTTGAATACCTTAAGCCCAAGTGTAGCCCGTTCAATTTTGAACTAAACTGGCCCGCAACTCATAGTAGGTTAGATTAGGTTTTTGGTTAACGAGTCTAGTAGGTACTCACAAGCGTGTGGGCTTCTGGGCCAAATGATAATGACTACTAGATGGTAATATTGTCAACTATTATAGAAAGTAGTTTTATTGGCACCCTTTTATAACTGTTTTCCTCTCCATATTCCAACCTTTTTCTTTATTAATTTTTACAAAAAAAATAATTATAATACAACCCACATGAAAGGAAGAGAAGGGCTGAAGATTGGAAGAAACATTTATTTTACTTTATTTTTTTGGAATTCCATATTTGTTTATTATTCAAATTATTATTCATATTTATCTTATTTGATTTTAAATGATTTATAGTTATTATATGTTTGGATACATGGTAATAAAAGAAATGTTAGAAAATTTAGTCTAAAATTTATATGTTTGGATACAAGGTAATAAAAGGAAGAGAAGGGCTCAATAAAAATTACGAAAATTTAGTCTAAAATTTATAAATTTTTAATGAAATTTTGGAAAAAATTTAAGTACCCAATATTTGTTATATAGGACTAATAAAAATTATAAAATGACTGATATAATAAATATATGATGAATAATATGATATAATATGGTTCTGATGATAACTAATAGTATGAAATCTTAAACATAAACATAAATTGAAGGGAATTACTATAATTGAATGTTAATATAATTAAAAATATAACAATAAGCTTGATATTTATTCAATGGAAGAAAGATGATAAAGTAAGTCCAAATATATTTGAAATTGGAAAAAAAGATGAAAAAATATGGCCAAACTTTGTTAAAAACTTGGAAGGAATGGATATAAAAGGAAATCAATTAGCAATTATCAGCAAAGGGCTTTAAACCCAAGACTCCAATAAAGAAGCTAACCAGAATGCCAACTCGGCTAAGTTAGCCCTATTGCAAGTTTAAACTCGTATAATATATAATTGATAAAAACTGACAGTTATCTTCTTCTTCCAGCTGGGTGTACAACTTGGGTTTATCGACCGGGCAACTTGACCCGATTCAAACTCTTTCGTTTTACGTCTAATTTTCACTAATTAACACCCTATCTCAATTGTTTTGATCCCATAAAGAGATATGTGGGCTCAAAACAAGAAAAATTGGCAAAATATCAGTTAATTTCCTTCACCCCCTTTAGGTGTTGGACGCCTATATTTCCAATATATCGAGCGAAATATCAGAAAAATTTCCGATATTTCAATCCATGGTTATATGTGACAGACATAACATAGAAGTTGACAATCAATATTGGTTGTCTCTTCTCCAAAACCTTTTTCTTTCTGCCTCCATTAGTTTGAGCCCAGAGAATTTACAGATGTAAGGAACTCATCCAATTAAAAATAATATTTTCATTTGCTTTTAATTTCTAAATTGAAATTATTAAATTACCAAATTATCCTTCGATCTTAATGATCGCATTCCTTAAAGTTTACTAAATTAGCAAAACAAGTTAATTCGAAAGTTAGACTTTAAAATTTTGATTTAAATTTAGTATTTTCTCAAATAAATTGATTGGGAGAAATTAGAAACTTTATTATTTTTATTTACTTTAATTTTACTTATTTTCTAGTTTTTCTCCTAAAAATCTAATCTCTTATATCATTTTTCTATCTTCCCACTCTCTCCCTCTCTCTCTAACAACCACACTCTCTAATTGCGCCTCAATCTCTCTCTGCGATCAGCAACAACAAACCCACCAGCCACCACCACGCACAGATCCAGCCACAAGCAGCCCTAGTGACAGGACCCTCCCCGTAATCCCCCTTAATTAGCGTGGGAGGACTTGCTCCCGTCTGACACGATCTTGTAAAAAAAGATCATAATACCCTCGAGATTAAGTAAACATCCTAATCACGTGTCAGACCAAAGACACTACTACATACTAACAAGTATGATCAGAGTACACACTTTTCATGATGCCTCAGCTTTCAGACAGCCCGCGTCAACGATCAACCTATAGGGTGTCAAAACCAATAAAAAGTGTGAGTTGACAAAAATAGAGGTTTGGAAAAATCATTTACTGAAGTCAATCATTAAACCCTCCGTTTAATAAAGCTATTCATGAATCAAATTTACGAATAAAACATCTATCTCAAAACACGTGCTGTACCTAGAAAACCAGTAACATCATAAACCTTACCAACATCAAACCATAATAAACATCACTGCGTATACGACTAGACCAAAGCACGTACTCAACAAAATAGAAAGCCAGCCCTGTCAATATCTCAACAATGACATGACCACATTATTGCAGAAGAATACTAATCACACAACACCAGCTATACTGAAATAACCAACAAACCGAACCAACCAATTATATTAACCGATGTCTGCTGCTGAAGCACCATATCAAGGTGCACCACTAGTAGGTTAATATCACTCAGAAAAGACGGAGTCCCAAACTCAATGTTCGAGTGTGGACCTGCTCAGGAATGATGGAGTCCCACACTCGACATCTGAGGAATGGTCCTAGTCTCAAGAATGACGGAGCCCGATGCTCGACGTCTGAGAAGAGTCTCACGAATGACGGAGCCCAGCTCGACGTCCGGGATGAGTCTCTGGAATGACGAAGCCCAACTCGAAGTCTGAGACGAGTCTCGGGAATGACAAAGTCCAGCTCTACGTCCGAAAATTATCTATCACAATCGGCATCTCGAGTGGGTCATCAATCACATCATCACAATCATATTTTCACAGTCACATAACGAGGTAATTAGATATTCATAGTCACATAAAGAGGCAATCATATATTAACAGTCACATTATTCACAGTCACATCGTATCATAGTTACATCATAGTCCTTATTATAAAATCGTATAAAAACCATATAAAAATGCATGCATAGAGTTAGGGAAACAAAAGTCCACTCACACGTACTGTCGCTTGCTCAAACAGGAACCGTAAGCCAATCCAAAGTCTTCAGAATGAAAGGGCCTATCAAAGTCATACCTGAGGGTCACTAACAATCAATATAAGTCCATATAAGAAACACCTAAAAACTCCAGAACAGAATACTTGTCTCGAACATCCTTCTCGAGGAGAAAACACTCCAAAACACCAACCAAATGATCTTTGATCGATATGAATCCACCACTATTGGATTCAGGACATCGAAACCTTTCAAACAAGACCAGTTTGACCTCAAAATTTGTTCCTACGAACCCCTATGCGCTTGTCAAAGTTTGGTCAAAGATGGTCAATGATGGTCAATGCTAACGTAAGATGCTAACATCAGTATCTGCCACGTCAGCACTGATAGGTCCTGACAACTCGCCACGTGGCACCAACCTTGGTCTGCCATATGGCCTAACAAGTTGGCCCAAATGTCTGTTAGGGGTCGTTCGACCCATATGACCGACCTGATCATATCTTCATCATTTCTCACCCGAAATCCATCATTTGTTCACCAATCGAGTCGTCATCTACCCAGTAAACAATCCACTACCCCAAAATTGTAAAAACGTACCTCAAAGCTCCTGGTCAAGTTCGATTCTTCACGGCCAAACTTCGAGCTTCCTCCCAGGGCTGTTCCAACTACTGTTTCTTTCCGTTTTCATTCCTTCACTCTCATATGAACTCAGAGAATACGATGGAGGCCTTGGGTTAGAGTTTCAACGTGGAAGAACCAAAACTCAAAATCAAACCAAAATGGGTTCACGGGTTTTTACCTGGTTCTCAATTTTCAAGTAGCCATCATGGCTCATCTGTCCTCTACCGTCTCTCTGAATCTCTCAGCCTCACGCTTGTCTCTTCACAACAAAAGTTGGGGAAAAGATGGGGGATAGATGTGGGGTATGGGTTTCGGCTATGTAAGTGTGTTTGAAAAGGGAGGGTAGATGCAGCTGATAAAATATGAGAGCTCTAGGGTGGGTGGCACTTGTGACTCATCCTATGGTTCACAAATAGATATTTTGGGTCCCGTAAACACACAAACCCCAAGTCTTTTTTCTCATAAAACGTGTAACAAATATCCTATTTCTCAATGTGCCACCTGTCTACATAATCACGATCCCATGTTCTATGAAAAGGGCCTTGGTCCACATGCAAATGACCTTTCGGGTCAAAAGTCAACATTTTCCCCTTTAGGGGAAAAATCGTCATTTCACTACAAATCGTCCAATAATCCTTGATTAAATCTCCTAAATCCCCTGGTAATCCCGTGTTGACAAGGTAGGTCGTTACACTCACCAACAAGCCCATAAAACTCCCCTCCTCGGGACGACCTTATCTTTACCACTATCGATGTTGAAATTCATCGTGGAGGAAGTACCACCGTTGAGAAATCCAGTGAACACCATTGTTGTCTGCAGCGTTTCCGGCTAATCCAAATTGTGAGTTTTTCTGGGAAAGATGAAGCCATCCCTTCAGTGTTTCATGATTATCGGAGTTCATAGCTCACGAATCGAGGGTTGGCAACGAGTGATGTTTGTAGCTTCTCGGAAGATTTTGTGCATTATGAGTATTGTCTAAAGAATTGAAGCCCGGATTCGGGATCCTGGGGCCTCGTAGATATGTTTAGTTTTTTGGATTGTAAAGTGTGGTAGACGTCAAAATTAATCATTAATCTCGGTAAAAAAACCTGGATTAAACCAAAGAATGAAGATAAGCGAAGAAAATTGAAGCCTTGTTTTTCTTTTCCAGTAGGTAAGAGAGGTATGGGAAAGGGGGTAAAGGCAAAATTTAGCCCCTCAAATGATACTATTCATGACATCTTGCCCAAGGAAATAATAATGGTAGAGGCACATCTAATAGTCATGATACTATTCATGAAGATGGTGAGGCCTTCGACTGGTCCGAGAGCTTCAAGAGGTGAGTGAGTGATGTAATTTGTAGGAAAAGGTGTTAAAATAATTGATTGATTTTCATTTTCCCAAATTGAACATCCGTGTTTGCTGTCCAATTCTAGTTTTTTCCCCAATTTCTATTCATCTGTGAATCGTAGAATGTTTGGATTGTTGTGTTTTATTACATAATTGTTGTTCATCTGTGATTGAATAATTTTGATTTTTTCCTAATTTCTGGTCATCTGTGATTTTGGCTCTAATTATTGTTCAAATTCTGAATTCTCAGTTTATGAATTATGGTTTTTTTTTCTGTTCATTAGTGAGTATGCTTTCTGGGTTTTCTAGTTGAAAGTTGCTTATGATGTGCAAAGTAGTCATTAAGCTACTTTATGATTGGTAGGCCAGCTGCCTTGCCCAGAAATGGGGGGAGGCCAGAATAGCCCCAGGGCAAGCCTTGCCCAGGCCATCCTCCCCTCCGTTAGAAACTAAAACCTAAGGGCTAGAGGCCAGGAGCTGCCTTGCCCTGGCCAAAAGCCCCCCACTGGACATGTTCTAAGGGCACCCTCAGGTAATATCCTTGCCTTACACATCAATGTCATTAGGTATTTTTTTTATCCATTTACATCTTTTGTAACAACCCGAATTTTAAAGAAAATGTAAATTAAAAAAAATTAGGAAAATTAAATGTGAAATGACCATTTTGCCCCTGTGAAGGGAAAATGTTGACCTTTGACCTGGGAGACTATTTGGACTTTGACCAATACACATTCGTAGATCGAGACATCACGAGTCCGTATACAGACGACACGTCGAAATTGGATGACAGACGAGAATGTTATGGGTTCACTAGTAAAAAATATGCCTTTGGTGGCAAACAATATTTGTCACGAAAAGCCAAAATTTTCCGGCTAAAGTCTTCCGCGGCGAAAATATTTGTCGCGACTTTGTCAGTAAAAGCTCACCAGCAAAGATCTTTCGCGACAAATTTGTAACATTTGCCGCCTTAAAATTTCTTTCGCGGCAAACTTTCCGCGACAAATTATTTGTCTGCATTTCACGGCGAAATTTAATTTGCCCGAAAAACAATTCTGTCCCTGCAAATGTATTTGTCGCCTTAGCTATTATATCCTGGCAAACTATATTTACCACCATAGTAGATCTATCATGACAAATATGTTTGTCACAATAGGACATGCACGAACATGTAGAAGCCATATACCGGCAAACATCTTTGTCGCCATAGATTGTCTCTCACGACAAATCTACTTTGCCGCGATAGGTTTCCTTTCACGACAAATTGATTTTGCCGCGATAGGTTTCCTTTCACGACAAATCGATTTTGCCTCGATAGGTTGTCTTTCACGACAAATCTATTTTGCCGCGATAAAACTTCTATGGCAAACATCTTTGTCGCCTAAGGTTTATCTCATAACAAAAATAGTACCTGATCTATGGAAAGTCACAACAATTATAGAAAACGTAATATTTATATAAATTAATAACATCGCATACAAAATAAGTACGTAGTAGCTAAATTTTTAAATGTCCAAAATAAGTACGTAGTAGCTAATAATTAAGTTTCTGAATGTCAAACTATATTCTACATGAGCATGGAAAAGAGACTATCCTAGGGAGCTTTGACCATCATTTTCACCGTGTTCATCAGTCGATGGTACTTCAAAATCAACTGCTGGTGCTTCAAACCCCGGGACTCTTGACTTATTTTGTACTAGTTGTTGGAGATACAACCGCATATGTGCAAGTTCCTTGTTAGCGACCTCTTGAGATGCCTTTGCAACCGTCAACTCACCCTTCAAATTGTCAACCTCCGTTTGCAAGTGTTTGTAACATGTCTGCGCCATATATACTATACTATATATTACCCACACAAAAACTTAAAACCAACACAATAATCTCCGAGGCAAAGATGCATGCATCTCTTCCTTCTCAGTTCTCTCACTTATGCTACCTTTCAGGGCAAAGAAAATCGTAAAAGTGAAAACAAAATATCAAATTGGAAGGGACTGTGAAAAACCATCACCCTAGAAGCTTATAAAAATCAATCACTACCAACCAGGTGGCTCAACAACTTAAGTCAATGGGAAAGACATAGATGTAGGAAATCAAATAACAAAAGTTAACTAAACCAATAACAAAAGCTAGATTTCGTGGGAATCAAAATATCTTTTATACATATTGACAACGGGAGACAAATTTTGAACCATATGTGATAAATCTGTAGTGCAAATTGAATGAAGAAAACAGAGAACCGTACTGCAATAAGTGTATAGCCTGCTCAAAATATGTACTACACATAACAGTCAAGTCTTCCTACACAAAAGGAAATAACAATGAGAATCTGAGAAAAGAAAGCTATCAAACATATGATAACAGACCTCGAAGGGGGTAAAGCAGCCCGATCACAAAAGCGTAAAATAATTATAGTAGTACTAAGGTAAGGGAACTTACTGTTTTGGTTAACAGTTCCCGAACAATTAGAAAACCATACTCACAAAATAAAGTGAAGAAGCAAAAAAAGAAAGCATTCACAAGATACAACCCGAAGAAACAAGAGAGAGTATGAATCAGGAATATGAATCATCTGATGCCCTTAGTAAAAGTTCTAACAACTTAGACATACAACTAACAGATACATATATTATCAGCGCGCAAGCACAGCCAGCAACATGATTCTTCAAATTTCTGCATCAAAGGTCTAATTAACTATATATAGCAATCTAGTCTAACCCAATCCAAACTAATCACACAGATCAATCATTGCTTTAAACGTTTAAAGTATTGTGTAGTGTTGCAGTTTACCTTTCTTGGAAGATTACTTTGAGCTTTGACCCGAAAACCTTCTCCTACCTACCAATCTAGGCCTGCCTCGAAACCAGCCTTTCTTCTTAAGCTATTGGTACTAGGCCTCTACAAGAGAATGTATAAGTATATCAATTAGTCTAGTATAGCATGTGATAAGCTAAGGCTAAGAGAATACCACAGTAATAACAGAATACGAAGGTATAATAAGGTTAAGCGCGGGAATGCAATCAAATCTAAGGCTTTCAAGCTCAAACCCTTGGTAAACTTCACAAGCATAATTCAACTCAAACAAAATCGGGACCAACAAGAATTTTTGCCAAAATTGAAGTTCCTTGAATAACCCTCTGACCCAACAGTTCTCCTCACACATTACATCTCTCCCAAAGGCAGAAAATAAATACATCAACTATACAGGTGAAACTTTCATGTTATGGACTATGATTTATCAAATTCCAACCCTAAATCACGAGAACATCATTCTGTGAGAAAAAAGAAAACTCGCACAAAGACCTAATACTTCTAGAACTTCCAAAACATGAAACTAAAGAAAGGGACAAACAAGGAAACAATATGATGACCAAACTTCATGTGGTCAACAGCCCCACCTTCAAATTTTTACCCCTGCCACTCTGTAGTCAACAGCCCCACCTGTTATATATAGCTAGTAAGCACAAGTCTAGTGTAGCTCAAAGTCTAGCTCTCCCAGCTTTCTCATTTCAGTTTCTCACCCACATAAGTTTGGACTGGACAAGGATGGCCCATTTACATTAGCCTTAAAGTTCTAGAAATAACTGCTTATTATTCTTATTTTTACGAGCTCTAATGTGAAAGTGTCATCCTAATGGATTTGGCATTTGGGTAACTAGCTATAGATATGTTATAAATGAACATTTCTTAATTAAGTTGACCAAATTTATTCAAATACATGCCCACTACTGAAAAATTAAAAAAAAAACAAATAAAAAATCTTATCGTCCAAATTTTAGGCCTTCAGGATTATAACTTCCTTTTTAGAGAAAGAACATAGCTTTAATTTTTTCCCTTGCTTCTTAAGAAACATGGCTTCTTTTTCTATGTCAAAGCAAACAGAGTGTCAATGTACGTAGCTTCCTTCCATTGTCTATCAAAAAAGTGAAAAACTAAATAAATAAATAAAAAGGGGGAAAAAATATATACGAGGGCCAATATGTCATTTTGTTTTCTGTCGCAAGGAGTCAAGGGCTAACGTACAACGCTCAAGTATCAGACAAATAAATCTAAAAAAGAAAAAACCAACAAATGAGAAAATGAAATAATATAGGATGCTTCCCTTGAAATCAAGTCAGCAATAATAGTTTAAACTTATAAAAGAAGTCTTCGAATTAACAATAAATATTGGAAGGAAGTTGAATCATTGAGAGTGCATGACAATGAAGATGAACTATTCTAAAAATGATAGTGTCTCCTATCTTTGAGGATGCTAATATATGGAACATAAAAACCCATTAAAAAGTGAAAGAGATACAAGGTTATAAAGTTCAGTTAAAAAACAGTTTATTTGTCTTGGGCCATACTATTTCGAGCTTTTATTTCTAAATCTGTACAAGTCAATTGTTCACTAAAATTTCCAAATCTATAGATCGCTAGATAAGCTTTAATTTGATTTAATGAACATATAAATCCTTTAGGAATTGGAAGAGGTACAAAGTTTGAAATTTGAGTAAAAATCCTTTTAGTTTGTCGAAATAGTGCAGTACATTCTTCCATGTTTGTTTCTTCAGTTTGTTATCATCATCTTTTTCACTTGTAATTAACCCAAATCCTCAGGAGTTAGTTGTATTGTTGGTGGCTTCTCCTAGCTGCGTTTGTTACCGGAACTTATGCAGAGTTATCAAGCTCTTTTAACTTCTTTTATGCTTCTATTTCAGGAGGTTGAGTATTCGGGTGGTGGTATTCCTCTATACTGAGCTCAAAGTTTGGTTAGGGACGGCTGTCAATCTCAGTAAGGATGCACTACACTTCCGCAAGCAGGATGAGCAAATGACTAGCCTGGATAATGTGATTCTTTCCAGTTATGAATTGATATAACTATATTTTGTGGGCATAGACAAGGGAGCTTGTAGTACTTGTTTAAGTGACTCAAAAGGATTACCACAAAATCCATACTTTTAATACTTTGGTTTATGCCAGCAGTTTTTGTAGTAGTCTAAATTAACTTTAATGGGTTAGTCGATTTCCTCTTCTAATCCTAGGTGTTTTTCGATAATCCTAGGTGGTTGTCGATAATCCTAGGTGGATTTGTTGGTTCCCTGGCTTTGTCCTACAAGGCTACAAAAAGAAGAGGAAAGATGTCCCCTGAAACAAAAATTAAGAATAAGCTTAATTGGGAAGCCCACATATGTGAGACATCACAGAACATTACAGGCTGTTGATCACGTTGACCATAAGTCAACACGATTAGCAGCATTGAGAGGTCTTGAATAGACAAAAATGACACTGACAGGCATCACACTACTAGGATGATACAAAATAGTGTATACATGTATGTGCTTATCCCGAATTCCAAATGCTATTTGACACTTCACCTGAATTTGAAATGGTAGGGAAGAATTGTTGTTAAGATTTCCTATTGAAGTTCCAAGACATAATTTGTTCAAATGTCCCAGCCTTAACACTTAAAATTGTAGTCTAATACAAACATTCTGTTTTAGTCCGCCACAAATTAGTGGCATTTGGATATATAAAACTGATATTAAAAACATCTGCAATGCAGATTGGTCGTTCAAGAACTCAAACATTATAATATGGCATCAGTTTTCCTCCAAAAAGGAAGTATCCAGCATCCCCCATTTCTGAGTTCAACAACTTAGTTTAGAGTAGGCAGAAAACACAAAAGCTTTCAGTCAAGCTAACATTTGAATGTAATCACTTGGTAAAAGAGTCAGATGCACAGTAACACATAACAAAAAGAAGAATACCCACAATACATAACAAAACGTTGAGTTAAAAAACTAATAAAGCAAGTAAACACCATTTCCATTCACGTTCCATTAACAAAGAGCATAAATAGCAACCTTGGAATCTGAAAACTGTAATGCTTTGGGGTATAATCTGCAACCAGCTCTAAACATGAGACAATGTTCATGTAAAGCAATGTAATTATCCTATATAAACATAAGTGTAATAGAGTTATTATTGTTGGATTAGTTCTAAACAAACTTAGGTGTTATTGTTAGGTTAGATATAGCCCAGATGTAATAAAGTTATTATGATATGCAGAGGTTGTTTGGATTAGTATCCTATATGAATATAAGTCTAATGCAATCTAATTATCTTAACATTGAATACAAGTATAAGTGTAAATAATCTCATCACTGGTCGCATCCTCAAATATCCATCTATATCTTTTCTATCCAAAATAATCCAGTAACACATAAAAAAAAAAAAAAAAGAATACCCACAATACATAACAAAACGTTGAGTTCAAAAACTAATAAAGCAAGTAGACACCATTTCCATTCACGTTCCATTAACAAATAGCATAAATAGCAACCTTGGAATCTGAAAACTGTAATGTTTTCCATATTTTGCATGAAGATAAATTGAACGATCAGAACATAAAAACGCAAGGTTTGAATTGGAATATTCAAATATTCCAATAAAATGCAGATAAAACCAGCAGTATAGCTTAACACTAATAACCATAGGGCATGAATAATATTCAAATATTTCGATGCGGAAAGTTCAAATGGCGAAGCAAACCTACCTGGAAATCAATAATCTCCGATTCCAAGTGCCTTTAAAACTTGAGTGAAAGTTCCCTCAGCTCAAAAACTTTGACTTGTGGTGGGTAAATACCTGAGTTTCAATAACAAAAGCCATAATTGGAACATGTTTAAATGCCGTTACCTTATTGCACACACACGAAATGCATGTGAATAGACATTTGATACAAAATCCCTTTTGATTGTAGAAAAAGAAAGTATCAAACCAGACACAAAATAAAGTAAATCTTAAAAGCATCTGATGCAATTAAGAACTCCCCATCAGGAGTTGCCTTGATTTTAGTTGTTGCAATTTCAAATCTCAGGTTCTGGATCAAGTCAACCCTTTGCATATAATCTGCCAACATTATCAAGCAAGAAAGACCTCCCATTTGATGATGTGACTGCTAAAGAGTTTCTCTATCGGTTAAATAAATTCGAGACATGTTCATCTCCAAGTGATTCTCAAAATATATCTTTTTTTAACAAAATGATGAAACTTTATGTCATAAGAGAAATTGTATAGTGAAGAGGACAAATTATCTACCAGGTACAGAAGAGAAGAGAACATTAATTCAAACGAAACATTAATTCAAACGAAGCACAGCTTGCTTAAAAATTAAAATTCATCATGGCACTATCACTTTCATTCTAGAATAATATTGGATGAAGTTTGTTCCAGAACAAGGATGAAATATCTGCTGATACTTCAGTATATCCCCATATCATATACTAGATAGAGATGTGTTCCTAAAGGAGGAAGCCAGGATGACACATCCAACACTAAACTCCTCAATCAAACCCTAAGAGCATGCCCTCACCACCTACCTACTAAGGTCATTAGCAACTAATGCAAAAGAAATTTCCTACTCTAGGCCTCCCTCAATGATGAATGAAAAATTAGTAGAGCTCATGTTGTTACAATTACAGAATTACCCCCAATATTGCCAAAAAATGGGAAAACTTCAAATTTTTAGTATTTATTTCGAGTACCAACTGGTACATTTCTCCATCTTAATTATCGGTCCACTCTTCTAATTAAATTCCTTAATTATGCATGTAGTAGTGGTTTAAGAATTGAAATTGGAATAGTAACCAATTGTCAAATCAAATCCTTTTTTAACTTTAAGTCCGACTAGGAAAAACATCAACTACTCTAAATGTAAAACATAATAAGAAATAACCCTTGACATAATGAATACGCAAGAATATTAATGAACCACATCAAGTACGTACATATATTCCAAGAAATTAATAGGACGAATTGGCTCTACCTATATTTGTACAGGGAGATGGTCTCAGACTTTATCCAGTCTTAGAACTTAGAAGTGGTGATGGTAAAGAACAAAGTAACATGTTCCTGCATGTCATTCCACTCCATAGAATATGTGGAAAATCATTTTTACTCTTTCCGGTTGTACGTAACATATTCCTATCATTCCACTCTCGTGGAGATGATCTCATAGACTGATTTTGGACTCCATGATATCAGATAAAACTTATTATGAAGTTCTAGTCAATTCAAGATGAAATAACATTTCAAATAAATTTGTGGCCACAAATCGAACCATGATTAAGAAGTTCCTATGTCCAACACTAAACTCCTCAATCAAACCCAAAGAGCATGCCCTCACCACCTACCTACTAAGGTCATTAGCAACTAATGTACAAGATATTTCCTACTCTAGGCCTCCCTCAATGATGAATGAAAAATTAGTAGAGCTCCAATAGGCTCAAACACCGACACACCCCCCAACCCCCACCCCCCTCTCCTTACTTCCTTCCTTCAGCGGGCCTTGAGAAATTAAGCATAAATGCAAGAATTGACCGAATCATGAGCCAAAATTTGATTCCAAAAACGGAGTGCAGGAATGCAGGAACTCAATAGAAACGTAGCTGAGAAAATTTGATCAGAAAATTTGAAAGGAGAAGAGAGGAACCTTCTTGCGGAGACCAGAGATTACTCGTAATGGAAGAGGGATGTGACACCGCCTGAACAGTGCTTCCCTGGCTTTAAGGACGGAACTCCAGCGCACTTATATATTGAGCTAGCCAATCGTATACTGGGGGTGCTCCCCGCCGGTTGTTGGAACGACGCGAGCCAGCCTCGATTCAGGCTTCTCTCTGGAGTATAAAATGTAAGATGGAGGATGCTAGGTATTGGAAAGTTCTCTCTGGAGCGAGATAGGAATTGATAGGGCGGGCTTGGGGAAGCTTCTCTCTGGACTGAAGATGGAGGCGCGCACTGCACAGAGATCAGCTGGAGATGTTTCGCGCAGGGCAAAATTTGTCCCCAATAAAGCCCTAAAACGATGTCGTTTCAACATCTTTTTAATACATTTGCTGGCAAACTATAATTTTGCCAGGATAGGCTCCAAATTTTCGGCGGGAACTTATCCCGCTCTGTTTTTTCCAGATTAAATTGTGAACATATAATTAAATCTGAAATTATTTTTTGGGAAAATACTTTGCGAGAAACTAATTTGCCGCCATAGACCCCTTGTTTGTCGCCTAAACTATAGAGTGAAAACTTTAATCACCGGTTGAACCTTTCTGGCAAATTATGAATTTTGTCACGATAGTGTCTCTCTCGCGACAAAGTTTTGCTTTGCCGCGAAATGTTTTGCCGCAAAAGCTATCAATTCTTGTAGTGGTTACGGAAGAATTTACATACTATTCGAGTTTTACGAGATGGGTACAATGGCATATATTAATTGGTCAAAATATCCCAACTTGGACCAATGGATGAGTGACAAGTGTCACTTATCCCATGGCCCAACTACCCAAATGCATGCACATCATCTTCATCTTCATTTCCTTCCTTCATCCTCACCCGAAACCCAAACCACCCATACACACACCACCATTCCATCATCTTTGTTGCTGCTTGAGTGAAAGAGAGACTGAGAGAGAGACTTGAGATGATAAGGAAGACATAAATGATTTAAGACCCGGTCTTGGAAGTAAAAACGATGAGCAAGACCCATGAGCTTAAGACGCAAGAACGATAAGTAAGACCCATGAGCTTAGAAAGGCAAGATCGGTGAACAATCTCACATCACTCGGGGAGCAAAAAGGTGAAATGCCTTATATGTGTGGACACGTATCTATCTAACACAAGGCTTTTTGGGAGCTCACTTGATTTGGGTTCGGTTGGAACTCCAAAGTTAAGCGAGTTGAGGCTGGTGCAGTCCCAAGATGGGTGACCTATTGGGAAGTTGCACATGAGCTCCCAAAAACAAAACTGTGAGGGATGGGCCCAAAGCGGACAATATTGTGCTAGATGGGTCGAGTCGTGATAGAATGGTATCAGAGCCGGACCCCGATTCGAAGTGTGCCAGCGAGGACGTTGGGCCCTAAGGGGATGGATTGTAAGAGCTGGTCTTGGAAGCAAAAACGATGAGTAAGACCCGTGAGCTTGGATATGCGAGATTGGTGAACGATCCCACATCGCTCGGGGAGGGAAAAAGTGAAGTGCCTTATATGTGTGGACACGTATCTATCTAACATAAGACCTTTTGGTGGCTCACTGGCTTTTGGTTCGGTTGGAACTCCAAAATTAAGTGAGTTGAGGCTGGTGCAATCCCAAGATGGGTGACCTACTAGGAAGTTTCATGTGAGCTCCCGAAAACAAAACTGTTAGTGCTGGGCCCAAAGCGGAAAATATTATGCTAGATGAGTCTGGTTGTGACAAACAGCGAGGACAACCGCGTACAATGGCCGAAAAAATCGAGAAGGTAAACCATAGGATTTCAAAATTGGTTTTCGAGTTTTAGGGTTTAAAAACATGAACTGAGATTAGGGTTTTAATCCTTGAACCTATGTGAGGCTGTAGGAAGAAAAAAAGAAGGAAGTAGTGGCCGGGGTGGACTTCGGTGGACACTAAAAAGTTGGCCGTGGAAGATCAAGCTCCAACAGGTAATTTACAGCCTTTGTTTCTTGATTTTGATATCATAGATCCCTTCCTGGAATCATTACGAGCATGTAGGAAGAAAAATGGAGTGAAAAGTTTGAGAAATGAAGAAGATATAACCGTGTCAAGGTCGCGGGTTAAACGATCCGTTACAGCCAAACGGGTCGACCTCGCCAGAGGTTGAAGGGGATGACGTGGCAGTCATCGCTGTCAGTCCATGTGGCAAATCAAGTGATGCCACGTGGCAGGCTGTCGGGTCCTATCATATATCTTTGCTCATACAACTAATATTTATGGATACCCAAGTCCGGTGGTATTTTTGGCCACCCTTTATCACACACCGCATGTGACAGCAGAGATAGGCTTATTGCATCGAAAAATGTGCACCATCAAGTGCCAAGTGATTCTAAGTTGATTGATGGGTGGAGTACTGAAAATTTTGTGGTGTGTCATGTCAAATTTATACTGGAGAGATACCTCAAAATAGTCCTGAGCCTGCAAATATAGTTGTTACTTCATGCAGCTAAGAATAACGGATGGGGAAACAGTAAAAAACTTGTAAGTTGCATGTAAAGAATAATGCGTAAAGTAGTGAAGGGCCTCCTTTACTTGTTCACGCAGCTAAGAATAACGATTGGGGAAACGGTAAAAAACTTGTATGTTGCATGTAAAGAATAATGTCTAAAATAATGCTGGAGCAGGAGGCCCAAAGGATCAACGTTAAACAAACATGAAAGGTTAAAACTTCTGCGTCATGCTCTTCCCCGGCGGCCACCCTGGCCCAGTGAAATGGATGATCAGTCAAACTGAATTGAACAATAAGGAATGTCCTCACAACACTCAAGTCTCAACAACTAATATTTAAAGGTCTCTCAAATCTCAATCCCAACTAAGTAACCTTGTCATCTGGGATATGGCTTTGTTTGCTACTTTAATTAAGTATGGAGTATATTTTATGGTCAGTACGGACATCCAATCACGTGAGGTCCATATATACAGTTGATGGGTGTCACTCTATGCTATTTTAATATATAGAAGCCAAATTAATTAATATTCACCACATTCACGGGTAGAGCAAGAGAATGAGATCGATGGTGGAATACCAAACCCACGGCCTCTGCACCATTCAAATTGCGTGTACCTCCTCTATAATACTACATATATCACCATCATGTGGCCGGGGTGTATATATATGTGTGTATATATATAATTCATATATTATTATATAACTAAATTTTGGTAAATATAATCAACGTACAACGTATAACTGATTCTAATGAGTTATTCACACAAACACTTTCTAAAAATTGCTTTTGTTTTCACAAATAGTCTCTTAGATTTTAGACCTTACTTAAATACCCTTTTAGATTCCAGAAAAATTACACATAATCTATAAAATATAAAAAATTATTAATTAAATGTAATATAAATTAAATAAATACTAAAATTTCTTTATGGTTGTTTGAATACATAACATTCTAATTTTTAGCAAGTTTCAATTAATTGATTAGAACAAGAACCCTAATCTATGTAGGATTATTATGATAAGAAAAGGAACAATTTTTTATTCGGTATCTACGGTAGGAAAGGAACAATTTGATTTGGTATCTATGGTAGGAAATGAACAATTTGATCTGGTTTGAATCACATATGGCCACAAGATTCCACATTATGCGGAAAGTTGGTTTTTCTCTTTCCACCACCATCACCAAAAGTAGAAAGGTCCTTATATCGAAAATCTACGATGGAAGAAGCTGATGCAGGGGTGGCCTAATGGAGCATCTGTGGAAAAGGAAGGGTATGTAGGTTATGGAGTGGTGGTTTGTGGAACACCCCGATCCGGAAAGTCCATAAGGATACGAAAATTGAGGCATGTTGGCCTACATCTGTACAATGATGTTCATATGATAGAAGCCCTTTAATTTAAAACGATTTGTTTTATGAAGGTCAGGAAAAACCTAACAAGTGAAAACCGATTACATTTCACCCAACATCGGAAGTATAGAGCATAGGCACATATGGATGATCATACAATTGCACACTACCTGTAATTACTCGATTATATCACCGTGTCACTCCATGCCCAGGAGTGAGTGTCAGAGTAGCAACCACGCCTCCTCGAAATACGTGCGCACCAACGAGACTTGAAGGGTTCAAAACAAGAGGGAGTGGACCCAATAGCTTATTTCAGTGTAGAACCATAGTCAATAAAACATTATTTAACCCCTCGTTTTATCAAACAAAATCCCAAAAACAGTAATAACATACTTGCACCTAATACGAGAGATAATGAAAATCATCTAATGATAACTTAAAAGCACATCCATATGAGTCATGCAGAAAATAAAAAATAAATCACAATGTCAACCTTGTAAACACATGCTCTTGAGTCGTTCAACATAATTGGGTATTCTGCTCGTGTACCATGACCACGTGAAGGATTGGATGCAATGGACTGCCACCATAAGTCCCCTAGAGCTCGTTGACAAGACTGATGCTTTTAAACTAGTATAATGAGCAGCACGGGTGAACGATCACGTCGAGGACTGGTTTATGGCCTACAGACGAGTACTAGATACCAGCGACTCCTAAATGGGTTCTAACTTCTCTATTTCATCAATGCCTCAGGGACTAACATGCAAATGAAATATATGACTCAACAAGGTACAAATTATCCACAACCATCGTATCATAGCACAACAAATAAATCCAAGAAAGCCTCATAAATCAGCATCTCAAACATACCCCACAAGTAGTTCATATACTAATTCATGCATGCTCAATAAATAGCATAAGCATAAATATCATAAAACATGCAAGTAAATATTATTATAAAATAAGTTCAGGGAAGGGGTTTCGTTCACACACTAGTCGAGGAGTCGAAATCGCCTAACATATCAAGCTAGCACAAGCTCCAAGTCCATCTAGCCCTAAGCAACCATCCACAAAGTTTACAATTAACTTATAAACCATCAAAAACATAAAACCCCTATAGGGTAGCCCAAAACGGTGCTTAAAAGTACTTAATAAGAACCTAAATATGTTCTAAAATGCCAAACACCCCAAAAAATAGAACCCACACGTTGCTAGGAATGGTAAAACAGCTCGTATACGTTTTCAGGAACCATAAAATAGCTCCACGCGCCATTTAGGGGTTGTAAAACCATCCCACGCGGCTCCACGGGTTATAAAACAGTCTTACGCGACGTCACGTGCTAGCTTGGGCTCAGAAAGTTGCTCACGCGGGCCACACGCTAGGAGGAGTCCACATGAGCCAACCACATGGCCCCCACACATGGCCACACACCCCCATGAGTGGTCATGCACGCATGTGCCCTCATGCGCCATACGTTTCTTTAACAGTGCTCTGTACATGTCACTTGTACGCCCCACAGGTGCGGGAATCTTCTCTAGAATATTAAAGAAAATATTCCGTTAGTTTGATCGTTAGAACTGACGTTGACCAACTACTGACTAACGTCAGTTGAACATTGACCCACAGTCGCTAAAGCTTTCCTGAAGAAGATGACAGGACCATTGCTAGCCCCGCCGTCCACAATGGTCGTAATCTGAGTTTTTCACTAGAAAAATCCCAGAATCCTACGAGGTCCTTCTCCCTCAAATCTAACCCATCTTCAACATGCAAACAACCAATCCATACCTACTCGATACAGGGAATCAAAAATCTAGGTTTAGGGTTCAAAGGCTACCTAAAATGATGAAAAAAAAGGCAAGGAAAGTGTACAGTCACTGCACTTCCCGGCGATGCCCTCCACCATCGGACCTTACACGAAAACTACAAGTACACCTATTAGTCTAATCATTTTGTTCTTAGAAAATCGAAGATGAAAGATTTGGGGTCAGGTATTACCTAATTGAAGTCTGAAAGTTGTTGGGAAGCTACGGTGCCGTTGAGAGCTTTTCCAAAAACCAGCGAACCCAAACCTTCACCAAATTCATCGTACTTAACATGCAAGAGTGTGGTTAAAGTCATTGAGAGGAGGTAGTTTTATTCAACTAGTTTTTAAGTGAATATCTTACCTGAGCCGTTGTGGAATCCCAGTTTTTCTGCAACACTGCGATTTTTGGCCACCATCATCGTACCTACCTCAGATTCAACATTCAAATATTCCATCAAAAATTTCTCGACACAAGGATGACGATAGTCTAGGCCATGAGGTTTGAGGTTTCCTGAAACGTCTTCAAGCCATGTCAGGTGGAAGTCGGGTCGTGGGTTGGGTCGCGTTCGATGACCCTAAAATCGGCCACCGTCGACACCGTTGGTTGAAGGAATCATATTCAGTGGCTGGTTTATCCTTGAGGGTTTGAACGGTGATAGCCTCATAGGTGGATGGGAGAGAATTCGATGCCGAGGGAAAACGTGGCAGTTAACGGCTACTAGAGTTCGTGGGGATGGGTCGTTGATTGTGTCTAGTGTCAATATGTTCGAAGGGTTTGGGAGATCAAGAATAATCTGATAGTGGGCTATGGTCTTGGGGAGTTTGCAGTCTCGACAACTTGAAGGAGAAGCTGTACAGTGTTGTTCGTTAAGTACATGTGGGTATGTGTGTGTGTGTATAAGAATCAGAAGACCAAGTTGGGCCTCTCTAACGGGTCGAGTTCATCAAAAACAAGGATTCTAGGTTTTTAGGCCAATTAAAACACAATGGAAGTAATGTGAGCATTGGGCTATGTCACAAACATTCAGATCTCCAAAAGTGGGCTGGGGTCAAAGTAGGAACAAATGAAATGGCTTTAGCTACAACAAGGTCAAATTTTGGGCTTCCAGTTTGGGTCTGGGTTATCTCGGGCTTAAGGTTTGTATTAGGCCTACATAGGGATCAATCCAACCCCACACCAAACGAGGCCTAACAACACTAGTGGGCCCAATTTTGTTTGTATTTTTTATTTCTATATTCTAGAAAGATATGTATCAGTCTACTCCCTTAATGAAATTTCGTCCTCAAAATTTGATCAACATTAGTTAAAGGAACAACTTCCAACAGTTATCCAAAATTTTTCTGTGATACCATAACCAAAAGTTCAACTCCCTTGCACGGTCTAAAAAATTAAGTGCTCCATCCAAGAGATTTGTCATTTGTCAAGCTAATGGTGTGTCTCCTTAATAATAGTAAGCAATTCAAGAAACTTTTCTCCTCCATGATACAATAAAATAGATGCTTCCTAAATAGTTTTCTGAATGTTCTATAAGGATTCCTCTGTTATTCAATAGTTTCTTCCCTGAAAGATCTCGAACCCTACAAAGTAGGTTAATTCTTCCTTCACTAACAATTCCAAGTAGGTCCAGCACTCGAAAAACCTCAATGTCCCAACAGTTTCGTAAAAAGATTCACCCCAAGTTATTTGAATTCAATGACCTCGACGCTCCATCCAAAAAGACATCAACAATCCCTCTGATTATTCCTAAATGTAGTGGCGAACCTTAACACTAAAAGTTTTGTAGGGTTCAAAGTAACTCAAGTTGGGTAGGGTTCAAAGTAACTCACCAGCTAATGCGATCTGCGTAACAGTTCCCCCTAGACCACAGTTCTAGGTGTACAACTTGTATTGGAATAACGAATCTCGGATATGCCTCGAGGTTTGATTGGTGACCCAGCATAACACTTATGTAAAGTACTAATTCCAATTAATTGATAGCTAACAAAATAACGAAAATGCAACCCAATGTTAGTCCTTCGGTTTTTTCAATTAATCAATGGTTCCTCCAGTTTCTTCTAAAAGTCCACAAGTCTAAATTGTCCCCTCAACAATGAAATATTGAACATGGTGAAAGTCCCTCAAAATTCGTAAGTTCTAATTGTTGTTAAACTCATAACAACCACCACGCGAAACAGGGTAAACACTCAGAAGGGTGAGAGTGGGGTAAAGTTTTTAAAATCCTTATCTCACGATAGGTGTCATCTTTCATCGTGAAGGTACCTAAATCTTCATTCAACACGGTTCAAGAATGGTCAAGATTTGATCCCTAAAAGTCTAAGTAGTGTGGAAATGTTCAAAGGAATACGAACAACACTCTGCTACCCAAGTGCGTTAGGACAATATAGGGAGGAGGTCATCTAAAAGAGAGCTTTAGCAATTGCTGGGGGAGGAGTAGAGCGATGAAATGAAATCATATGATTCACAGTCAAAGTATAACCCGAATGCTCCCAAGTAAAGGATACCAACTTAAACAGGGAATAAAACTTACCACCGATAAACTAGTGAAGGTGTACCAGTAAACGGTCAAAGCGACAAGCGCGAGTAGTGACTAAAATTCTCTATACTAGGGTCCTTATCAGTTCGGGTATAAGTTATGGTCGGTTAATCCAACTTCCACTCAGATTGTTCGACAAAACAACCTTGCCTTAGGTTAACGTTCAATTGTAAACCTGCAACCAATAGTTCGTACTAGCCCGTAACACAAGTTTACCCTAGTATTAGGACCACCAAATTCTGCTTGTTCATTCAACTAAGCTTCAAAAGTTTCCTATGTGTAGTAAAAAAAATGCTTATGACAATACTTGCTTGACCGGCCTAAAAGTAAACTTCAACAACGCCCAACGCCAATCAAAAGGTCACATTCAACTAAAAGGATACAATTCAAGGAAGATTCCTACACAACAAAACGAAGGTCGTTGATCAACGCTCAATTTAAGATCGTTCTGTCAGAAGATACGTGCCAAGTTAAGGTAAAATTGTCTCATGTGACCGTGGAATATGAACATCATGCTTGTACTCAGAATTAAAAGAAGGTTGAGTACGTGATTGTAACCTATTCTGCTAGGAGTGTATGGAAATTGTTAGAACTCGAATCGAAGCCAACTTGGTCAAACACACATGGGAAGATCCTCAATAAGCAACCTAATTTGATGTACCAGTTAGTAACAAGTTTGAGTATCAATCCCAAGGTGGGGCTGGAGAAGAGGGTCCAATCGTACATAAACCCACAAATCTCAGCGAATCTCTCTTACCATGTAGGGCACCGGAAGAAGGTGAGGAAAAACCGCAAGGTAAAATCGAGTACGTGAGATGAGGCATAAATGCCAAAACGTGAAATTATAGTTGAAGAACCTAAATGCATTTACTAATTCCGCAGGGAGATGAAGCTTATTAAAACTGAGCTGCCCTCAAAGGTAAAAAGTAGTAACTAGAAATGACTCCAAAATTTTAGTTTAAAATAGTTTAAGAAAAAGTAATGAATAGAAGATGTGACCCCCGGTTCTGGAAATGTGTGAATTGGTAAAATAGAAAATAGAGTCGTAATAGAAAATGTAGCAAACAAGTTAGGTGAATGTAAACAACATCAAGATGTATCACATCATAATATGTGGTACAATCACATCACCGGTATCTCATTAAGTAAACCCAAAGTTATGTGGTAACTAAACGCCACCATGATGAAATTCGTTCTGAAGGCAAATTTCATTAGTGACCTGGTAGAAAGGCAAATAGTTGTAGCAAAACTAAATTATTGTAGAAAATTTGTCAACTCTCTTAAAACGCTTGGGGAGGCAATTACCAATTTTAAAATGAAATTTGAAATGGAAGTATCCCAAGCAATAAATTCTAGACCAAGTAACTTGAATTGTTTCCAAGGTGCGTTCCAAGACAACTTGAGTCACACAACTACACAAAACGGTGATAGGGTTCTCAGACTAAAGGAACCACGACTGTAAGTCCATGATGACGAATAAAGGTGTAGTTAAGAAGTTGGCTTCCCAACCTATTGGGAGGTCCACAATGATTATTCAACATAAAACCTACGATAGATTGCATGATCTCGATCTTGAGGTAAATGTCTCACGACCACTAAAAAATGAGAAATATTCCTCATAGTAGCCTACAAGGCACCCCAAATTTGTGAATAAGATTACTTGCGAAAACCCTTGCTAAATTCCTAAAGGAGGTTCCAAAGTCCTAAAGAGGGCAACCTCGATAATCGATTATAACTTAGCTGGTCCAGAATGTTTTAGTCTGCAAAGTCAACCTGAGCTCCCAAGATAGTTCCAGAGATTTTGTGACAAGGAAAACCGTCAAATGAGTCCATCGATTAACCTCAAATTCATCACCAACATCGTTGAATAACTCGTTCTCACCACCTATACGAGCCCCAAGCTCGTAAGCACTACCCAAATGCGAAATTCGATGGAACAAAGTCTAACTAAATTCGTAGCTATGGGCAACAAAAGTTAAGACGAACTTCGATCTACTCGTGGGAACTCGAAATTAGACTGTAAATGAATTATAACTAACGTCAAAAGGCGTAACTAACCATTTGAAGAGTGGCTTTGACACTAGAAATCGGGTCGTATGCTCATCAAGTTTCTGAAAACTAATGACACATCCTAGAACCATGCTCTGATACCAAATTACCACACTCGGATCTAGGAAGTCTATAAGAACACGGAAATCGAGGCATGATGGCCGATAGCTGGACAATGATGTTCAAATGATGAAAGAAATTTAATTTAAAACTATTCTTTTTACAAAGGTCAGGTGACACGTAATAGTGAAAATCGATTATATTTCACCCAACAACAGAAGTACAGAGCATAGATGCATATGGAAGATTATACAATTGCACAGTACCTGTAAATACCCGATTATACCACCGTTGTCAGGACCCGACCCTCCTCAGTCAGGACCCGACTCATCTAGCACCATATTGTCCGCTTTGGGCCTCGCCCTCACGGTTTTGTTTTTCGGGAGCTCATGGTGCAACTTCGCAGGGGGTCACCCATCATGGAATTGCACCAGCCTCAACTCGCTTAACTTTGGGGTTCCAATCTCCCCCAAAGCCACTTGAGCTCCCAAAAGGCATAGTGCTAGATAGGTTTGTGCCTACACCTTTAAGGCACACCACCATCCTCTCCCAGACCATTCCCCCTCATAGGAATGTGGGATTGTTCACCGTTCCCTCCAGGACACGGGTCTTACAATCCACCCCCCTTAGGGCACAACGTCCTCGCTGGCACACTTCCCGGATGGGGTCTGTCTCTGATACCAAATTGTCAAGACCCGACCCTCCTCAGTCAGAACCCGACTCATCTAGCACCATATTGTCCGCTTTGGGCCTCGCCCTCAGGGTTCTGTTTTTCGGGAGCTCATGGTGCAACTTCCTAGGGGTCACCCATCATGGAATTGCACCAGCCTCAACTTGCTTAACTTTGGGGTTCCAATCCCCCCCAAAGCCACTTGAGCTCCCAAAAGGCCTAGTGCTAGATAGGTGTGTGCCTACACCTTTAAGGCACACCACCATCCTCTCCCAGACCATTCCCCCTCGTAGGAATGTGAGATTGTTCACCGTTGCCTCCATGACACGGGTCTTACAACCGTGTCACTCCAACCCTGTCAATGAGTGTCAGAGTAGCAACCACGCCTTCTCGAAATATATGTGCAGTCACTTGACCTGAGGGGTTCAAATATAAGAGTGAGTGGACCGAGTTACTTATTTAAGTGTAAAACCAATGTCAATAAAACATACTTTAACCCCTCGTTTTATTGAAAAATATCCCGAGAACAATCATAACATACTTGCATGTAATACAAGAGATGATGATAAGAATCTAATAATAACTTAAAAACACATCCAGACAAGTCATGCATAAATCATAAATATATTAGAATGTCAACCCACTAAACCCTTACTCTTGAGTCGCTCATCATAACTGGGTATCCTGCTCGTGTACCACGACCACGTGAAGGACTAGGTGCAATGCATTGTCACCACGAGGTCCCTAGAGCTTGGGGATATGACTAACAATTCTTAACTAGTGTAATGAGCATCGCAAGTGAACGATCACATGGAGGACTAGTTTGTGGCCTACAAATGGGTACTAGATACTACCGGCTCCTAAGTGGGTTCTAACATCTCTATTCCAAGAATGCATCATAAATGAAACATCTCACACATACCCCATAAGTAGTTCATATAGTAAATCATGCATGCTCGATAAATACCATTAGCATAAATATCGTAGAATGTTTAACGACCCATCCCGGGAATCGGGATTAGATTAGTGATTAATGACAGATTAGTAATGGTAATCGGTGATTAGTTGGGGGATTTCGGAATGGACGGTGTGAAATGACGGTTTTGTCCCTAGAATGGGCAAAAAGGTTGACTTTTGTTCGGACGGTCAAATGGACTTTGACCGATGACTGTGATGTAGTTCGGGGCGTCACGAGTTCATAGACAGGTGGCACGTCCGATTCCGACATTTGAGGAAGAAGTTATGGTGTTCGGAAGTTCGAGGGTAGTTTGGTAATTTGGTTAAGAAGGGGAAATGGGTAACTTTGTATACAAAAAGTTATTTTCACGTAATTCGAGGACCGTTAGGTAGGTCTCGGTCCCCTGAGTACAACGACAGGCGGCACGTGGTCATTGGATTTTGGATGGCTTGGATATTGGTCTAAACGTGCGAGGGGCAAAATGGTAAATTGTCATTTAGGGGCATTTTGGTCATTTCCTGCATTGGGATCTGTGCCTAGTTAGAGATGGACACTTGGCTTGCTTTGGAATTTGTGTCCACAGGCTTTTGGACACCTGGTCCATCCTGGATGGTGGTAGAACCCTCATCCACCGTCTCAATTCAGTTTTAAACGGTTGTGTGTTTGCCGAAGAACAGAAAAACAGAGACACAAATTTTGTGAGAATTCAAACACCCCTCAGCTATCCTCAATTGGCTGTGTCGTGCGAACAAAAACGAGGGGATAACGATGTGGAATGTGGTGGTGATGTCGTGGATGGCCATCGTGCACGGTGGCGGTTGGGTAAGGGCCAGACCCGTGAACTCCCCTGTTGAGATTCAAATGGCACGTGATGATTTCTTGGTTATCGATCGATTGTAATGGATGAGAGAGGTTACTGGAGGTCTGGGGAATCTAATAAGCTCGTGTTCGAGGTCAGGGATGGACGATAAGTGAACCTTCCATGAAACTTGTTTTTAAGATTCGAACATGGCAACCTTGGTTGTGATGACTGACAATTGAAATGGTTATTTGGGTGAGGTCTTGGACTTCAAAGGGATGCTTTTGAAAGTGGAATGAGAGTCAGAGATGGCCGGAGAAGCAAGAACACAGAGAAGGATGTTTGGTGTGGAATCGATGATCGGGAAGGTAACCTCTAGGCCTTGTTTTTCAATTTTGAAACCGTGGATCGATTACATAAGATAGGATGTTGCTATTAGGATGAAAAGGGGGTGGAATCGGTTTGAAAATGGTTGAAAACCGGCCACGTCGGTTCGGGCTGAACCATGAACCGGTCGGACCGGGTTTACCCGAGGAAGAAGATGACTGGGTGCAGGAGCGTGGCTCCCACGCGCAGCCTCTTTGGGAAGCACGTGAGGGCGCGTGGAGCCTAGTCTGAGGAACTGTTTAACATGTGATATGTTGTAATCGATGTAACAAACATTTTGGGATTGATTTCGAGTCGATCGGACATCGTCTCGATATGTTTCGGGATGTACGAAGATTTTAGGGCTCGTTTAAAAATAGCTAAAAATTCGGGAAAATTACAGGGCTTTATTATGAACATTATGAAGTGGTTAGTGACCTTATTATGGGATTTGGACAGGTTCGGGATAGCCGGTGATAGTGGATTAGCTGGGAAAGCATATTTGCAAGCGTATCGAGGCGACGACGCGAATGGTCTGTGAGTGGAGTGGCCTTTGCTTTCTAACTTATGATGCATGCATATATGTTTTCTATACATGATTTCTATATTTGTGATTTGATATTTATGATTTACGATTTTGCACGGGTTTCGAGATAAGTACGTATTTGCACGTTTTACGAGCTTACGATTTATATTGTGATTTGACCATGATTTTGATGATTTGATTTCGGGTTATGAAATATGATTTGATTTCAAAGATTTCTAATGGATTTTGGATAGTGATTTCGGGCTTGAAGCCCAGTTCATAAAAGGGATTTCGATAAACGTGATTTCGGGTTTGGGAATCGGATTTCGGAAAAAGGAGTTCGGTTTTCTTAAACGGTTTGAATAACTTGAATATAGAATGGTTTTATGACATGGGTTTTCATATGCATGCATTGGTTTTTCATGGAGGGTATAAATGTCGTTTTATAAACTGTTTCCAACTTATCCATTATTTTTGTTCACTCATAGTATTTTGTGTTTTCGATACCCTCTAGGTTGTTCCGGTGCGGGCTGTTGGTAGAGAGAGACGGAGACATCACACACGCGATCCACAGTAGATTCTGCGCGCTCTGGGAAGTCCGGTACTTGTCGACGGTTCCTTTTGGAAATCCGTTGTCCGGCTTAAATGTTACATGGATGTTGGACGTCGGTTTAGCCTTCGTGTTACGCGTACGTTAGACGGGAGCATGACTTAGCCCTTAATCCCGGGAGATTGGGGGTGGATCGTGTCAGAATGTGCAAGTAAATAGTATTTTAAAATAAGTTTAGGGAAGATGTCCACTCACACACTAGTTGGGGAGTCAAAATCACCCGACATACCAAGCAAGTAGAAGCTCCAAGTCCATCTAGCCATAGGCAACCATCGACAAAGTTTACAATTAACTTACAATCCATCGAGAATACCAAGCCCCTCTAGGGTAGCCCAAAACAGAGCTTAAAAACACATAATAAGATCCTAAATATGTTCTAAATTGTCCAACACACTGTCAGGTACGGTAAAATAGCGCTTATACGATGGCGGGAACTCAAAAACAGCTCCATGCGCCATTTAGGGGTTGGAAAACCACCTCACATGACTCCACATACTATAAAACAGCCTTATCTGTCGCGACACGCAAGTCTGGGCTTGGAAAAGTGGCTCGCGTGCCGCCACATGCTAGAAAAAGTCCACATACGCTAACCACGAGCCCTCCACGCATGGCCACATCCCCCTACCGAGGTCACGCGCTTGCATGTGCAGTCAAGTGCCACACGTGTCTCCAACAGTCCTTAGCACGTGTCACACATAGGCCCAACACATGCAGGAATATTCTCTGGAGTATTCCCAGAATATTCCAGAGAATGTTTCTACAATTCGACCTTTAGAATTGACGTTAAGCAACCTTTGACTAACGATTGACTAACGTCAGTTGGCCGTTAACCATTGACCCACAGTTGTTGGAACTTCGCCGGGGATGGTGATCGGACCGCTACCAATGTCGCCATCCACGGTGGGCTGAATTTGGCCATTTCATTGGAAAAATCCCGGAATCCTACAAGGTCATTCTCCCTCAAATCTAACCCATTTCCATTATGTGAACAACCAATCCATACCTACTCGACATGGGGAATTCAAAATTCTAGTTTTATGGTTCAATGGCTACTTAAATTTGTTGAAAAGGGGCCGGGGTCTTTGACGGTCTCTGCACTTCCTAGCGATGTCCTCCGCCATCGTACCTCACATGAAAACCACACGGAAACCCGTTAGCCTAATTGTTTCGTTCTCAAAATAATCGAAGACCACAGATTTGGGGTCATGCATTACCTAATCGAAGCCTGAAAGTCGTTGGGAAGCTACAGTGTCGTTGAGAACTTTTCTAGAAACCACGAGCACAAATCGTAGCCAAACATAGTCGTACTCAACATGTAAGAGTGTGGTTAGGGTCAACAAGAGGAGGTAGGTTAATTTAACTAGTTTCTAGGTGATGAGCTTTCTTGAGCGTTCGCGGAATCCCAATTTTCCAGCAGCCTTGCGATTTCTAGGCACGATCGTCGCCGTTGCCATAGTTGCCACAAATTTGACATGAAAATATTCCATCCAAAAGCTCTCAACACAAGGATTACGTTAGTCTTGGTCATGAACGTTGAGGTTACCTGAAACGTCTTTAAGTCGTGTCAGGTCGTGGGTTGGGTCGCATTCTATGACCCTCTAATCAACTGACCTCAACGTTGTGGGTTGAAGGAATCATATTCCCCCCAGCAAGGTGCAGCCGTATATGTTGTTTGTCGATGGCTAGTTCATCCTTGAGGGTTTGAAAGGTGACAACCTCTCGAGTAGATGAGAGAGAATTCAACGATAAGGGAAAATGTGGTGGTTAATCAATGGCATAGTTCGTGGGGATGGATCATTGATGGTGTCTGGTGTCGATATGTTCGAGGGGCTTGGGAGATCATACATAATTAGATAGTGGGTTGTGGTGTTGGGGAGTTCGCCTTCTCGACAGCTTGAAGGAGAAGCTGCACAATGTAGTTTTCTAACTACACGAGGTGGTGCATGTGTGTGTAAGAATTAATAGACCAGATTAGGCCTCCACAATAGACTCGGTTCAGCAATAGCAAGGATTCTGGGCCTTTGGACCAATTAACACAAATTGGATGTAATGAGAGCATTGGGCTAAATCACAAACATTTAGATCTTTAAAAGTGGATGTGGGTCAAAGTTGGAACAAATGAAATGGCTTTGGATACAACAAGGTCAAATTTTGGGCCTCAAATTTTGTCCTTGGTTATTTTGGGTTTAAGGATTGTAGTGGGCCTACAAAGGGTGACAGGAACGTCCCCGAAGGAACATTGAAAGCCGTGCCCGGTCCTGCTCCCATCTGGCAAGTTGACTGAAGTTCCCAAATTACCCTTAGTACTTACCAAACAAGGGATAACCATACATGTGCCCACTCATACCTACACCTCCTAATCAGCCTCGATTATCAAGCCACGACCTGGAGGGTCAATAAAAACACATAGGGTGTGAGTGGACAAAAATAAATCAGTTTATAAAACATGTAACAGAAAAGACATTTCTACCCTCCACGTAAAACCAATGCATGCAGTCAAAAATCATTTCATAATCCATTTAATTTCCAATAGAAGAAAACCATGTATGAAAACCAAAATCATTTTCCTTTTCTCAAATCTTGGGCCTTAGCCCGAAATCATAAACACAGGCCTCACCCCAAAAAACCGGGCCACTGCCCACACATTTGAAACCATCGAAATCAATAGTAAATCAAAAATCAATCAATCTGTTGGATCTTAATCACCGAGTCTTTAAACTCACATATATCAGGCCTTCCCGGGATATCAACGAGTCTTTAAACTCAAAATATATCAATCAAGGGCCCTCCCCCGTCATCAGTCAACCGGGTCTTTAAACCCAAAACCAGATCCAACAATAGTACCGAGTCTTTAAACCCAAAACCATATGTAATTCACAGCAAATCCAAAATCCATCGTAAACCAATTTCGAAAATCAATTCCGAGATCACCTTTATTGAAATGGAACTCATGTCCGAATTTCACGTTCAAATCCCAAATCATATCCATCATCCATTTCCAAATCCGAATTCGGAACCATTATTCCGTAAGCTGGCATCCGGAATAACCATTCCGAACCCAAATCCGGAAATCCACTTTCAAGTTTCCGAAACCAATCTCGTTCATCAAAACCACTTTTATGAGCTGGGAATCAAGCTAGAAATGAATTTTCCCAAAATCCGTTTTAAAACTTTGAAATCAAATCGTATTTCAAATCCCATATTCAAATCACCAAAACCGTGGTCAAATCACAACATACTCGAAATCTCGTAAAACGTGCAAATACGTAATAATCTCGAAATACGTGCCCAAAACCGTAAATCATACTCACAATCATAATCAAAACATGATACACACAAATCATATAAAATTATCCATTAAACCGACATCAAAGTATATGAGAAACCATAGTCTCGAAATACGTGCAATTATGTATTGCATATCAAAATACGTATAAATACGAAATCGTAATTACCATAAACCATAATCACAATCATAGAAATCATCAATAGAAAGCATAGAAAATAATTATGCATAAATTAAATTTTCGAAAGCAAGGTCCACTCACACCGTCCAAACGGCTCGCTTCCGAACTGCACGTTTTTCCATAAATCCCAAAAATCATAATTCTTGTCCAAGATCAATATCGAGGGTCACTAACACTTTAATACACCTCATATAATTTTCCCCAACTTTTCTGGGATTTAAATACGTATTTTAAACGTTACGAAAACTTCCAATACCCTGAACACTATCAAAACGATATCCGATTTCCTCGAAACTAGTGCCAAAATGTTCGTTACATTAACAGGAGCAAGTTTCATGTTGAACTCACCTCTAGATTCGGTCCCACGTGCCGCCGTGAGTGGCTGCGCATGAAGCTCACGTGCTAGCTATAGTGCAAGCACTGTTCATCGTATCTACCCGACTATCTGTTAAACGGGTCGTTCAACCCGCGTGATGACCCAGTTCAATCCTGCTCAATTCCAACTTGTTTTCTATAATTCAAATGTCCAATAGCATCGTCAATACATGAATTAAAGGTATGTCATCTCAATTCCAATTATAATTACTTCTAATTATCCAACTCAACTCAGATTTACGAAAACTGTTCATCATTCAATCCCTTCAGTATTCATCGATTTCTTTTAATTGTTCAATTAGGAAGTATCATAAACTCATTCTAACCATGAATTCAAGTTCAATTTGACTTGAACATACCTTTGTATGATCGAACTCAATCGTGAAAATTCCAAATCGTCACGGGTCCAGTCCTTGGCCAATACTTCCTCGATTGCTTCCGGTTTTGACCGTGTTCGATTACTCGAGGTCCCAAAAGTCTTAATCGAACCTTAATTTGGCTTGGGTTGTCCTACAACTCAAAATTGAATTTCAATTGTCCAAGAAACAGGTTTTGGGTTTTTTTTAATTTCCTTTCACCATTTTCATCACTTTTCTTCCTCTCTCAATCTCAACTCTCTGTTCTCCATCTCTTAATTCTTTTCTTGCTCTTTTTTTCTCTCAATTTGGTTGTAGGGGAGGTCGATCAATCAAAGTTGTGGCTGGTCTCTATTTTTCATTTCAAACACACCAACACAGTTCAATTCTCTTTTACCTGCACACTCAGCTAATTCCCACCACCGCACACACACACACACACACACACACACACACACACACACACACACACACACACACACACACACACACACACACACACACACACACACACACACACACACACTGTGCACTTGCCACCTGTTGCTCATTAGTGCCACTAATTGCTTCGTCAAAGTGACAAATGTAATTTGGTGGCATCACCATGGATGAATCAGCCCATCATCGTCCCATTTCTTATTCAATTAACCAATTACCATTTTGCCCCTGCTTTGACAATTTACCGAAATGCCCTTCCCACTTCTAGACCCGTAACTTGGTTGTCCGAACTCCGATTGTCGCGTGCTGCCTCTCTTCTGACTCAGCGTCTCGATACCTACCCAACGGTCTTCGAATTACGTGAACATTCCATGTCGTTTGAAAAGTCAACAAATTTCCCCTTTAACCAAATTACCGAATTACCCTTGGACTTCCGAACATCATAACTTTCTCCTCGAATATCTAAATCGGACGTGCCACCTGTCTATAAACTCGTGACGTTCCGAACTACGTCACAATCATCGTTTAATGTCTTTTTGACCGCTCGAACCAAAAGTCAACCGTTCGTCCAATTCCAAGGGCAAAATCGTCATTTTCTTCAAATTTTCCAAATTTCCCTTTTCCGAATTTCCGTGTCTTTACATAGTGATCCATCAACCCCACACCTAACGAGACCCAAAGACACTTATGGGGGCAATTTTGTAATTTTTCAATTTTGACTTCTAAATTCCAGCACGGTATGTATTAGTTTGTGATTCAAATGGTGTTTTGTGGCAGGTGTGGTACGGTACATGAAAGGGGTGCTAACGATGATTCATGTTGAAGCAGTGGCAGCCCATAAGGGTGTCAAGTTAGTAAGAGAGCTAGGTTTGCGTGGTGGTGGCTGCTCTGTCACATGTTAGGGAGGATGTCTCGGCCTCCGTGTGATTAACGACACCTCTTACCTGGTTAGTTTAGTGGAAAAGGTGAAATTCCAATATGCTCCTTATACTGCAACCTTGGTGGCACGTAGGCTTGCTAGAATGGGATTATTTTCTAGTGCTAAATTTTTGTGGTTGTACGAGATGCTATTTTAGTGGATGCTAGTTGAACGATATGGGTTGGTACGTGGCACTTTTTTTACTTCGATAGAGTTGTAATCCCCCTTAAGGTTTTCATGAGGCCACCACGCTTGGGACACCACCGTGATATGTATAATTATATTATAAATGAATTATCGATTTCTAATCAAAAAATAAAAAATCTACTCGACGCTGATGTAAGCTTAATAAAAAGGTGGGTGATCAGTTAATGGTGGGAAATGGCGATGTAAAAAAGAAAAGAAATGGTGGTAGTGTAGGCTGGGCTTCTACTGAAGTTATCATATTTTTCAATGACTCGAAGGTGTTTCTGAAAGATGTGTTGATGAGGTGGGAAAAGATTACTGTTGGAAAGAATTAAAACTTGCGTAAACTGCAGTTGGAAGAAGATTGTTAGAGTATATTATGATTTTTCCTCTTATACTATGCCTTTATAGAAAAGGGTTTTTTTTTTTTCTTTTTAATTCATCAAAAGCTAGGTTGACAGGACCCCTCTCGAAAATCAAGGAGATTTGATCCCGTCTAACAGTTAAGTCATCAACCAAACCATACTCCAAGTAAACACGATAAAGATAAAATGTTCTCCGCTGTCAAACAAGGAATATTTACAAAATCGATTACGGAGCACAAGTATTAATACTAAATACAGCTAAAAATGTTCTCCTCTACCCTAATATGATGTAGAGTACACAAAATCTCATCTATGTATATGCCTCCGATCACTAGGTAGATCCTCGAACTCGAGTCACAACCTAGAGGGTAAGTAAAATCATAAAGATGTGAGTAGACAAAAATAAACTTGGAAAACTTTTAAGAAAAAAAATACATTTCTACTCTCTGTTTTAGAAAACTATGCATGTATATAAAAACCGTTTAAATCCTAAATAACAATAGAACAAAATTAATGCCCACGAAAAATATGTAAACCATTCATAAAACAACAAACATAAATAACAACCTTAATCACCATGCAAACCACCACAATACTCAACATGAAACCATCACAAAAATCATAAGCGACCAATCCCTATACAACCCATCCTCGATGTACAACAATAGTCATCATATCCATTGCAGTACAGGTAGGCACACCATTCGAGATCTAGTGCCTAGCACGACGTCCAAGTGTGCACCTCACTCACTTAAGATTTTGGAAGCTGAGCTCAACGTCTAAGTGATAACTGACTCAATATGTGGAACCCATTTTGACGTCTCAAGGATCTGGAGCCCCCTGCTCGACGTCTAAGATAATAAATCCACAAGTGCCTCAAGGAGGGTTATCCGTAATCATCATAATTATCACAAAATTTCACATAAAAAGAAGACTGAGAAACACATTCTCATATCACGTCTCAATATCATAAATAAAATCCACAATCAGAATCTCGGGCCTAAGCCCAAAGCGCAACTCATTCACAAACTCTGTAAAACGTGCCATGAAAAGAAAATCTGTAAACCCATCCAGAAATCACACAAAAATCACCAATATTCCAACATCAAAATAACTCATGTCACAAATCATATTCAATCCAAATCTTCAATCGAAACGAAATCCAAAAATGTAACTTATGGAAAATCTCGTAAAATATACAGTAAAATAATAATTAAATATAAAATTATCGAAAATCATATAAAAATCTCAATCAACCATGTATTTCCAAAAAAAAAAATAGAAAAACATTTATATCAATTACATAAGCATGCATAATATTTTAAAAATATATATATGTCCACTCACGGTTTTATTTTGCAGTTTACTCTGTATTCGCACGTTCGTCGTCCGCCTCGGGAGTTGTATTTCCTGCAAAAAATATAATTTCAGATTACTGAGAATCTACATAACCCCACAATACGACCCTAAATTCTTGAGATTTAATTTCGAATTTTTAAAATAAAATCAACACTTGGGACATTCAAAACTACCCCAAAAGGTGTCTGATCGACTCGAAACCTGCTCCGTTGGATTCATAGCAACAAAATCTACAAAAGAATGTTAACTTGAGATATGGTGGAAAATTCCCCTACACGCCACCAGAAGTGGTTGTGCTTGGGCTCACAAGTGACCATTGTTCATCGTCTTCCTTAGTACACTAGAACTAGTTCTCTGCAAAACAGGTGGCTCGAACCGATGACCCAACCCATTCCTAAATCGCCTGAAACTCAACATTTTTCAATTATATTTCGTCCAAAATCTTCTACACCAACGCATGAAGAGATCTATAAATCCAAAACTAAAGAACTTACCTTGAAAACTGTCCACCAACCTCCCACTTCTCGGCCGTCGGTCATGCTCACCATCTGAGTGATTCCAACATCCAAAACCTCAACCCAACAGCTTGTTAAGATCTTAAGAACTCTGAGAGGGAAGGTATTAAATTTTTTTCCCGAGTTCCTAATCAGAAACTGATTGTGTGATGAACACCTGCAATCTTCCTTCACAAGTTTGTCTCTAGACCTATGGGTTTGCGACTTTCTCTTTGTCTGAATCTCCTCTTATCCCTTTCTCCTCCTTTAGTCACCTAATGAATCCCGGTGTAATGGTGAGCTTACTCACTCATAGGCTAATGTCGTTTTTGCTTCAAAACTTTCTCACACTATATCCTTTCATGTATACTAAGTACCTATATATACATATCAATCCCACAAGTTAGGCGGTGTACCAAAGAAAACACAAGAACAATCATGATAAGTATCATCACCTTATCATTTAAGCACAATTACCAAATTACACTTCTAAGGAAAAATTACTAAAATACCCTTACACTTTTGGTGTAGTGTTTTTGAGACCTTCACAATGTTCTTTATGAAACATCCCATGAAAGTTTGGGTCAAAAAGTGAACTATTTGATCCTACATCATCCTTTTACCTAATTTTCACCAAATTCATTTTCTTCAACTTTCCAGACCATTAAATCTACCCTCCTAAAAATAGTTTCATCCTCGAAATTGTAAACAAGTATATACAATCCCATATCCTAGTTTATGTCCGACTTCTATTCGAATATCTAGATATTTTAAGGCATATCCTACTATGCATAATTTCCTGAAAACATAGAATAATATATAACAAATCATAATCAAAGGTAAATAGTTCACCTATCTCCAAGCCTAGTGTCTCACAAGCCTCTGATCGTATCACATCAAATACTCAGGCTTATGGCCCTGAAGATTGGCCACGTTTTCTCGATAGGTTTTGGGTTCCATTGGTCGAGGTTTGACTTCCCCTCGATGTGGCAGAAGTCTATGCATGATCAGTTGCGCTTTGTCTAGTCATGCCACCACTTATCCTCAATGTAACAATGTATCGTAGGGAAACTACATTCATGTCTGTTCGATGATTGTGTCGAGGCTCAGCTAGACATAGTGGGCGTCTATGACCTTGACCACGAACTTTGGACATCTTCTAACCCATTCTCTTCACTTCTTGGGACTACTTCACCACTACTAAATGATCAGGTACTAACACTATCTCTTCTTAGAACTTTCTAGCTTTAAACATCCATATACGAATTCTCACGCTTTTGGTTAGAACTTGTTCCTAGTTGTTTCATCGACAAACTTCCCTCTACTCGTATCTTCACATTTGATAATTCTCACAAAGTGGCATATGTGCCTGCAGTTCGAACGACCCGAATCTTGCCTCGTAACCCTAAGTCAAACCATCAACACTTATCTGTCCCATTCGCTACAAGTGACGGGGAATATTTGGAAAGACTCAAGAAATTTTGCTCAAACTGGGCCACCGTCATATTTCCTTACTGTAAATGCAAAAACTTCATTTCTTTACAATCTCGGTATGATTGGTAGGAAACTGATGTAGAAAGCAGTCTTCAAAAGTTCATCTATAGCCCCCGCCACCACTGATAATCAAACTCAGATGGCTGAAAAGTAGTGATAAACACCTTGTACTTGGACGGACACCGCATAATCTAAAAAATCCTCTCTAAAAGTGTAATCCACTCTTCTGCCTGCTCCGAGCTCACCTCGCCCGAGAAGGTAAGAGCCCCCAAACACTGGGCTCTCTCTATATCCGACCCCTCTCTGACCCATTCAACTTCATCTACTGGCCGTGCCAGGGGATCACGCCACAGAGGCATAATCATAACATATTTTATTTCTCCCCAAAACAAACACACTTAGTTCACACTCTACACACATGAGTGTAGTAAATAGACAAAACCTATGGTCTAATACCACGTGGACAAGACTCCTCCCAAAAACTGGGGAGACTTGCACCTTTTTGACAGTTAAGTCATCAACCAAACCATATTTAAAGTAAAAATTATGAAGATAAAAAGTTCTCCACTGTCAGACAAGTGATATTTACAGAGCATAAGTATTAATACTATATACATATCAGAAAGGTCCAGTTCTACCCTAATACAATGTAGAATGCACAAAATCTCATCTCTGTTTATGCATCTGGTCATTGGACAGATCCCCGACCTCAAGTCACGGCCTTGAGGGTGAGTAAAATAATAACGATGTGAGTGGAGGAAAATATCGTTGGAAAACATTTTTGGAAAAACATACATTTCTACTCTTTGTTTTAGTAAACTATGCATGCATATAAAAACCGTTTAAATCCCAAATAAAAACAGAAACACACAATGACCTCAAAAAACGCATAAGACATCCATAAAGCAACAAACATCAGTAATAGCCTTATTCACCATGCAAACCACCACAATCGTCAACACAAAACCATCACAAAATTCATACACAACAAATCTATATACAACCCATCCTTGATGTACAACATCAGTCATCATAGCCACTGCACTACTGGTAGGCACACCACTTAGGATTTTGTGCCCAACTCGATGCCAAGTTTAGACCTCACTCACTTAGGATCTGGAGCCCAGCTCGACGTCTGAGTGAGAACTAAATCAAGATATGGAGCTCGAATCGACGTCTGAGTCAACACTAAATCAGCCTTAGGATCTAGAGCCCTCGGCTCCACGTCTGAGACTGTAAACCGATAAGCACCTCGAGGAGGGTTATCTGAAATCATCACAATTATCACAACATTCAAATATCACGAACACTGAGAAACCCATACTCATATCACATCTCAATCTCAAAAATCAAATCCACAATCAGAATTTTGGGCTTAATCCCAAAACACAACTCATCCACAAACTGCGTTAAATGTACCATCAAAAGAACATCCATAAACCCATCCAGAAATCCCAAGAAAATAATCAATAGTCCAACATCACAATAACTCATGTCGTAAAACATATTCAATCTAAATCCTCAAATGAAACGAAATTCGGAAAGGTAACTTATGAAAAATCTCGTAATATTTTAATAAAAATAAACGTCCGCTCGCGGTTTAATTTCACAGTTTACTCTTGATTTGCATGTTCCTCGTTCGCCTTGGGAGTTATATTTTTGGCCAAAAGTATAATTTCAGATTACTGAGACTCTACATAACCCTCCAATACGACCCCAAATTCCCGGGATTTAATTACGATTTTTTAAAATTAGATAAACACTTTGGACACCCAAAACTACCCCAAAACAATGTTTGATCAATCGAAACCTGCGCCGCTGGATTCATAGCATCAAAATCTATAAAAAGTATGTTAATTGGAAAATGAGATTCGTTGGTATGCATCCCCACGTTCCACTAGAAGTTGTTGCGCAACCACCGTTCATCATCTTCCTCAGAATATCAGACCTAGTTCTTTGCAAAATGGGTCACCCGACCCAACGACCTGAACCAATCCTAACTAGCCTAAAACTCAACATTTTTCAGTTCTATTTCGTCCAAAGTTTTCAACACCAACCCATGAAGAGATCTCTAAATCCAAAACTTTTTCGCCCTGATATTTAAGTTGGCGACGTTGTTATTTTAGCAGTTAAATAGACAATGGTCTCAGGTTCTCTCAAGTCATGAACCAGACTTAAATAGACAATGGTCCCAGCCTAGGACTAATTGACAAGGATGGTATCTCGACTTGGTGAGTTATGAACCACGCTTGAATTGTGTATCTCGAAGTACCAATTACTACTTAAGAAAACTTGGTTTGTACTGAAATAGAAATCGAAGTGCAAATACAGAAATGAAGAAGTAGTGGATTTGCATAAGAATTGAAATTACAAGTACAAAAAGTAAATTATTTCATTCTCATTTCAAGCCCGTTACAAGCAAGAAATTCCAGAAATAATCAACTGAAATGAATGGCATAACACTCAAATGCATCGACAAGACCGTCGAACAAGAGGTTTGAGTTCCTCAGAACCAGACATGAGTTGGATATTGGAATGACCTTCCGTGTAACCGTTAGTCGAGATGGCTTCTTGTGAAATGATGGCCGAAGATTGTCCATGAGCTGGTAGTCAAAATTAATTTCTATGAGCTAGTAGTCAATAATATCAACCTTTATGACACTAAATGTTCAGAAACAAGGTTAATATTCTGTGAATCTCAACCACAAGTCCATGAACTAATCAGTTAGAAAGAGGGCAACTTTTATGACACTTGATTGGTTAGAAAGAAGGTTTGTGCAGGAAATGAAGCCAACCATTATGACATTTCTACTAGAGCGATTAGAAAGACAGTTAGGTAGTTGCATAAATGCCTCGAATGGGTGAGAAAAGAATATGCATCTTGATTTCTTAGGTTGAAGTAAGAAATTTTTGTCACAAGGGCTAGCTATTTTAATCCATGAAACCTTGGTTAAAGGTGTTCATAGGTTCAAAAATTGATGGAGATCTATTTGCTATGTTTGATTGGTTGATTGTTGGTCCTTTAAGAAGCTGAGTCGTTATCTATATATAGGCGGTGAAGGAGTTCTCAACTTACCGAGTTAGGTCCCGCACGGGTTTGAGTTTGCCATTTTTTCCGTTGGGATACTCCCTCGTGCCTCAGTTTTCTTTGTGTTCTGTTAGCACGACCCACACTTTCTTCCTCTTCACGCCCAAAGAGAATTGGTCGGGGCTTGTGTTTGTCTTGGGCCTTTAATTTCATTGAGCCATCATCTTGGGCTCATAGGGGATTTTTTTGGGTTTAAACATTGCCCCCTAAATTTGAAATGTTGTAGTTATAAAACATTTTCAATTCACATGATTGACACGATCATGTCCCTCGCCCCATCTCTTTGCTTTACCTATGCGTTTTGGTTGTTCCAACCATAGTCTCCCATAGCTCTATCTTTCTTATTGTGAGTTCATCACCTTATCTTAGTGGAAATATCATGACTTCGAAGCTTACACCTCGCCGTAAAAATATGGATGATTCTCCCAACTATCCCATCTCGTTACCCACTTTTATGACTCCCTAGATCTATGGTTTGGGCTTTAAACTCCATTCAAGAGCTTCTTATGATATTTTGGAGTTCACTGAAGGCGATGATGAAGTTATTCATGGTCTCTTTCCCATGACTGATTCAGATCATCATTTAGCTCTTGGTCCTTACTGGAAGGGCTCTCTTTTGGACAAGGTGATTACTCTGAGTAGTCACTTAAGAAACATCCAAGTTCCTCCCATATATGAGTAGATGTCGTTTCCATGGGTGAATCTAGAACCTGCACGGAAGCATCTCTTCCCTTCTCTAGTTCATTTGAACCTTGCACGTCCTTGGAAACAATAGGTCCAAAGGAAACAACAGATGCACTCGGAGGAGCTCTAGAGCAACGACATATATCATTTAGGGAGTCTTTCCACTCTTTCCATTACTCTTGATTCAGGTCTTTTGCACTCAGCTTTGTGCTTCTAGAACAACTGCACAAACACGTTTGATTTTTGGACCCATGATGCCAACCCTCCTGGATATGGGTGCTTTGTTTGGACTGTCCCTATTGGGGAATATGGCTAACTTTACTTTTTCCTTTTCAAACAACTCAAATAAGGATCGTGGCCCGCTGATAATTAGGCAACCTCAAGAAGTTCCCCTAGTGCTCTTTCTTTCCCAGTTCCAGTCTATCTTTTGCCCATTTCATAGGAGCGGGCAACTTAATATTGAAAGTGAGTTCGAAAATCTTGGGTTCTCATATTCTTACATGGATTTTATGTATAAGAAAATCAAGTTCTACCATTTATGGTTGGATTGATTCATGTTTCCTAATACCATGAGGGGTCAAACACTAGAATGGGTCTTACAAGATGAAATGCTGGCATCTTGTTCAAACATAGCTCTAAGCTCGCTAGTTCTAGCCCACGTGTATGGTGTTGTACGTTCCATACACGTTTGGCCCAACTTTGAATGGGTCAAGTGTGGCTAAACTAGGTGTTTCCACAATTCCAAAGTTGTGCAATCGTATTTCCTGATGATATGGTCCCAGCTCAACTTCTAATGCCTTTACCTCTCCTCTCTTTCTCCATTAGGAATTACCTGTCATTTTTTTCCACGCTGTTTACTCGCTTTCGAGACCAATGGGAGGCTTGTGATTAGGAAATTTTTGTGGTAATGAGAATGAGGTTTTATCTATTTGTCTACTGTTCTAGTCTGTAGAAGGATCCAAGCTCAAGATTTCATGAGTTGCATCCTTGCTCGAGATCTCCTAAAATGTGGTAGCAAGACCAATAGGTCGTCCCCTGGCTTCGAAGTGTATTAGTCTAATTATTGTTCTCGTCAACTTGGCTTTTGCTAGGCCATCTTTGCATTCCACGTTCGAGGTATGAATATGGGAACATCGTTCTGTTTTGGAGATTTCTAACCCAAAGTTGGAAATCACTACTAGAGACTTGCTCTTCAATGTACCTATGACCTTCTGGGTTGCTATGGAAGCCTTCTATGGGTGCATTGTTGTTTTTGACTCGTGGTGGGTTTCCTACTTCAAGCAAAAATTCAGCTTTGCCCCTAGGGAGGTATGAATACGCCAATTATTTATGCTGGAGCGTGCCACAAGCTTTGATTCGACTGTTTCGGTTTCATTTGAACACAGGAAGTCAAAAAATAATCAGGTTCCTCCAGATACTATTTCTTTTGGCTCATCCATTCTCTTATTTATTAACCTATATCTTCTGGTTCGTTTGTTTGTGAAATCATTCTAAACGAGGAATGGTTATCATCGGTCCCGACTGATAATTCCCTTTCTCGGATTAAGGACGCTCCATAAAATCCCCCTGTTCTTGATTATTTAAAAAGCTTAGAGACCAGAATACCCCAGACGACCGTCCTCAGTTGCTATCGGTAGTCCCATTTCCAATTCTTCCTAGATCCTCGGTTCATCAACCCTTAAGGAGCGTTGTTCCAGATATGTCTTCGGTAAATTTCTGCCTTCGAATTTCTGATCTCATGAAAGATCCCAGTCTTGATGTCCTCAGTTCATTTCCCTTGTTTGCAGGTTGGTCTATCGTTGAACTCGAGCGTCTAGATTCTGATGTGGCCTTCCTTTCTTCACTTGCTTCTCATATCGTACAATCATCAGATCCAAGGTCATCAGAGCTTAAGGCTGCCAAAAAAAGTGATTAGATCCTTTATGGCCAGAGATGATCACTCTGATGTAGGTGAATTGATTCAAGCAGTGGAAATATTTTCACGATCCACCCCTACGACCTTGTCTACTTCTCTTTATGGCCAGAGATGATCTTCGTTAGAGTTACCTCATTCCTCATAATGAATTTGTTCGTATAGTAGGTTTGTATCAAGACGCGCTTCAAGAAGTGGAGGTTCTTCGTGTACAACTCGTTGAGGTTGAAGCTACTTGTGCACGACCTTGGCAACAATATGAATCTACCAAGTGTCACATGGAAGTTGCTTGGGAAAATTTTTAAAGAAGGGAGAAACGAGCCCATGAAGCCTCAATTAAAGAGGCGGCCCTTTCCATCAATATCAAGATGTAAAAGATGGGCCTCCATGTAACCACCTAGAACTTCGAGGAAAATAGAATTTGAAAAAAATTATGGAAATTGTGATTTTGCCCTTGGAATGGTTAAATGCTGACTTTTAACCCGAGTATTTGTTGGACATTCTACAAAGATCATTACGAAGGTCTCAGACATTACGAAGGTCTCAGACTTCTGAGTTCGTAGACAGGTAGTATGTTGAAATCGGACATTGGAAGTATTCAATACGAGTTGGAATTGGCAATGGGAAATATGGTAATATTGGTTACACAGGGTATTTTGGTAAATTCACCATGGGAAACTTTGTGAAGGGACAAGTGTCCATAAAATTCGGGATCTTTCCCTCCCTAATCCTTTACTAGCCTAAGTATTTGTTTATATTGGTGATGGGTGTGTGTTTGTGTGAATTGGGGGAGCTCCATCGACAAGGAAAAAAGATGAAGAAAAAAATGGAGGTTGTGAAGGAAAAACAGAAAGATGAGTGGGAAGAGGCCAGAGGAAGGAAGAGGAAGAGGAAGAGATGAAAGAGAGTTAGAGAGAAAAGAGAAAATAGGTGACACTAAGAGAGAGTTAGACATTGCAGATTGAAACAAACTGGGGAGCAAAGTTTGGTCGTGAGTTGTGCGGGTCGTTTGAAATTTTTTCACATGAAACAAAGGTTGGTAATTTGTTGGACGAGTCAGTAAGGTCCTCAGAAGACGAATAGGAGGAATGTTTGACATAGGAACAAGGTAGAAACTGACTTGGAATCCATGGCCGAAGTGAAAGGTATCGAATAGGGATTTTGGAAGTAAGTTTCATGATTCTAAGATCATGGATCCTTTCTTGAGATAGATTAGAAGATAATGATTAGAAAAGGAACTTAAAACAATGTAAAATGGACGTTTTAGAGCTAGGTGAGGTCGCCCGCGTTGGGTTTGAGCTGTAGACTCGTGGATCGACCAAACCTAGGCTTGAAGATGATGAATAGTACTTGCACGTGAAGCCCACGCTCAAGAAAAAACTAGGCATGTGAGGGTGTGTGCTAGCCTACCTCAAAATACGGTCAACACAAAATTCTACGTATTTGATGTTATGAATTCAACAGTACAGTTTTCAAGGCGATCAAAGATCATCTCGGGGTAGCTTTGATTGTCCAAAAGTTTATGTATTGTTTTATGTTCTTTTAAAAATCTCGAAAAATTAAGGGATTAAAGTTTGAATTATTTGGGATGATTAGTGGCCCTAAAAGTGGTTTGTGGCAAGCTTTCAAGGTTTCAGGAATTACGAAAATGCCTGCAAGTTGGTATTGAATTGCACAGATTGAGTGTGAGTGGGCTTTATTTTCCCTAAAATTTTATGCATGCATATTTACATGCTTTAAATGCTTTTTGTTAGTGATTTTAGTTATGCTTAATTGGTTATTATTTTTACATGATTTTTGGTGAATTTAGGGATTATTGGAAATGCACGTTTCATGAGAAAATTACCTATCTCGTGTTTTGGATTTCTATTGAGTTTTGGAATGGGTTTAGACTCGATATGAAATTGTTCCATAATTTTGGTGATATATTGTTGATAGGAATTTTATATGATTTTTTATGATCTTATGGATGATACGTTAGAACTAAGCATTAAAGTAAACATAAAGTTACACTCAACACTTAATGGAAACATTTGAAAATTAAAACCCTTTTTGTAGAATGGATGATACACTAGAACTAAGCATTAAAGTACAATTGGGGATGCGCGCTCCGAACGGATGATCTGCAATTCAGCAGGTGGCTATCGACACTATTCTTGGGCTGTTGGGATTGGTTCAGTAGCATGCTAACGAATTTCCTTATTTCAATCATATCTTCTTCAATATAACTCCGATTGAGGTACTTGTTTTTGTCTGGATTCTTGTAATTTTCGAGCATAATCCAATTCTGCACATTTTTCACAAAATATGTTATTTTCTCCTATTGTTTGGCATTTAAACATTAAAAGATATGCATAAAGGGTGTAAAATGATGCTTAATTCAAGGCTTATCAAATACCCCCACACTTGAACTTTGCTAGTCCCTAGAAAATACCAAAATAAACTAAGGCTTTGAAACTCAAAATTTATTTCTTTTTTTCCTTTTTTTTTCTTAAAAACAATAACTACTATACCCTTAACTATTTGTCTCAAATTGTATCAACATAAGTATGGCATCGAAGATTTACACTAAAGAGCTATATAGCATATGGAATTCAAAATGTAATACAACATAACAAAATACATCGACAAATAAGACAATTAGTAAACTTGGTGAAATGAATCTCAATATGAATAAAACAAATATGAATCAATTCACGTGGATATGCACTCATGATTTCCACTCAATGTGTATAGGGTTTGTGTTTGCTCTCATGGTATGTGAGAAAGATGCTCACATAATAGAAAGTAAGTACTTCATAAAAATTTCAAACATAAACCATGAGAAGGTAACATACCTGCACAAACCAACCAAAACCATAAGCTTACTCAAGTAATAGACTCAACTAATCAAAGTTTACTCATCTCAAGGATCATAAGGTCTTTATTTTAAGGTTGTAATGGGGTTAGGTGTATAGGCATGGAATATTTAGGATAATGGTATTAAATTTTGTTCCAAGACTCAACCAAAAGCTCCATCACATAGGCATAAGTGCTTCTAATACCCCCACATTTAGATGTTGCTAGTCCTTAGCAAATACATTAAACATGTTTGAGCATTGTAATTAGGACAAAGGCCGAAATCTTCAATAGTTACGAATTCACAAGTATAGGGGACTTAACTCAAACCCAAAATTTATTTACCTTTCGAGAGATTCAAAACATTGTTCTTTTCTATTTCTTTTATATTTCTCTTTTTCGTTCTTTTCCTCTTTCTTTCTTTTTTCACATTTTTTTTCGTGGTAATTCTTTATATTACAACGTAGTTTGAACAAGTCCGTCCTTATACATACATACAATTCTTCAAACATCAAATCTTCTTTTTTCATAGCATCTTGAATTCTTCAACCAAGTCTTTAGAACAAGGAAAATGATGTCTATACTAGGCTCATGTGAATAGATGTTTAGGGTGATTAAAGAAAGGCTCAATGTAGGCTTAAAGTGGTTAAACTAGGGGAGTCACACTTATGCGAACAATTAGCGATATGAATGTTTGGATAAGTGGTGTTAACCCTATTGTCTTAATCAAGTCCAAGATCAGTGAGTTTATTTACTTAAAAGTTTTGAAAATCACAAAGAATAAGTTCTAGTACTCTAGAGTTCATTAAAATCTATGGCAAGTGGTGATGAGGCATATACATATCAATTTAAACAAAGAACTCCTATGAATCACTCAATAAAAAAGTATATATGACTCTAAAGCTCACATAGGGATCATATGATTTATACATATCTTAACATGCTTGTTCTATATTAGTTTAACATGCATCATCCACTACAAGTCATAAACATTCAAGTACAAAGTATTAACAAACGAATTCAAGTTGTAGTGATCATCTTTTAGCCTTGTCTTATACCTTTTTTTTTTCCAGTAATATCATAAACCGGTTTAGGGCATCCTAAGACTCTTAAAAATAAAGACGTAAAACATACAAAATTTTGTATTGTTTTGTTTTTGCCCGAAATAATTAAAAGAAATTTTTTTTTGAAAACAAATTTTTAAAAAAAGATTTTGTCGAAAAAAAAAAGTAAAAATTTTTTTAAAAAAGTTTTTTTAAACAAATCTTTTTGAAAATAATTTGTTTTTTTTAACACTTTTTTGAAAACAAACGTATTTTTTTTAGGAAACAAATTTTTTAAAAACAATTTTTGGGAAAAACTATTTTTGTGAAAACTATTTTTTTGTGAATTTTTTTTTGTGAAAACATACTTTGTAACAACTTTTAGATACAAATTTTTGAAAACTATTTTTTTGAAAACAATTTCGAATGATTTTTTTTGTTCATAAAAATAGTTTTATGAAAACAAATTTAAAAAAATGAATTTTCTTTTTTTTGCAGATTTTTTTATTTAATTTTCTTTGTTTTTTGAAATAAAATTCTTTTTTTTTTGTAAAATAAGACTCAACAAAGTTGTACGAAAATCGAAACACAGAATCAAGAATGAGATAGAGTATTACGAAAATAAAACAAAAATAAACGAAAATAAAAGATAAGGGAAAAGAATGCAAATCTGTTGTAGACTCCTCCATTGAGTTGCCTCTCAACATGCGCTTGAATTTAACGTCTTTAGCCTAGACAAAGTGCGTCAATCAACTCGTTCGATGCGAGGCCTATGCACTCTTTCAAACTCCACATCTTTCTCACCAATTGCCTCTAGGTAAGGTGTCAATCCATCTTGAATATGATGATCAAGTTTATGCACTATCTCCTTGACAAGGGCGTCCCCAAGTCTAATTCATGGGCCTTAGATTAAGTGAATTGTATATTGAGTGCTCCTTCAAGAGAGTTAGGTGAGAATATGTACATGAAAAGAAGACGAGATATAAAACAAAATATATACAAAAAATAGAATTGTATGTTCAAAGAACAGGTTATATACAAGTGAGAAGCAAAGAAGTATAAACAGTTTAAGAGTATGCAAGGTATAGTCACGAAAAAGGCATGCAAAGGCACAAGTTCCCAAAAACACCTAAATTGATGCAACACATAAGGAGGTACATGAAAAATGGTGAGAATGCATAATAGGGAAATCATTAGAACTTGCACAAGACATAATATTACGTGAAAATGCATGAAAAGAATGGTCTGCACCTTTGATCCCACTTCCCTAGATTCACTTTGTCATAGGGGGCCCAGTGGTGAAATCTGAGTATCATGAAATCTCAAGAAGGGTATGTGATAGGCCTTTAATTAAGCTTTTTTTAATATTATTTTATACCCTTTATACTTATATTTTAATGATTAAATACCAAACAATTTGAGAAAATAATATATTTTGTGGGAAATTTGCAGAAATAAATAAAGCATCGAATTCTGAGCATTTTGGCGAAAGAATCGTCCTAATTGAAATTATAACGAAGAAGTTATGGACGAAACAAGGATGGAAACCAAAAATTGCAAGCAAATTCAGTAAGGGGCTACCAAAGTCAAAACCCCAGATCATTTGACTCAACCCAAAGTCCATCAGTGTGAGGCCCAATGTCGCAATCCAATTCCAATTTGCGCTACACACGTGAGTTCAGCCCACGACCGGCAAACCCAGCCCAAATCCATCAACACGACCTGAATCCAGAAGACCTGCCCACGCGTGACCCGTGCTGTAGCCACTGACAAGCCTACATTGTGTCTGCAAGCCCACACCTATTTCACCTTCTCCATGTCAGCTAGCCCACGCCGATGTACACCTGCCTTGATCTGCATGCGCTTGTCGAAGCCATCCCCTGCTCCACCTGCCTGATTCGCTAAAATACAGCAGCCTTTTTCAGCAACCTCCCACCGAATCTACTTGCCCTGCTCAGCGTCCCACGCTTGCATAGTTTTTCCAGCTAACAACCCTAATTATTAACCTTTTCACATCATTTCATCATTTTTATTTTATTGTTTTTTGTATTTAATTTGTATTTCTTTTTTTTTTAACTTTTCTTGTGGTACTTCCTGTATAAATAAATAGGCCATTTTCATTGTAATCTTCCTCTCCTCCTCCTATTTTCTACTCTCTTTTAGCTTCTTTTAGTTATTTTCTTAACTTTTTCTTATATTTTCTTTAGACTTCTCTTTGTACACATTTTTATGTTTTCCTTAAGAAAAACCGAAGGCTAGGTAATACTAAGGCAATTCGAGAGTTTTTAGGCTGAATTCCTCGTATTTCTTCCTCCATCTTCACAAGGTTGTCTCTGTTGTCAGAGATTCTTGTGAAAGTACATTTTTTCTACTTAAACTCTTATTATTGTTTCGATTTTACTTACAATTCAATATATGTGTTAGTATTTTCTTTCTAACATGTATAAATATGAATACAATCTTTATGTGTTTTACTTTCTGAATTTTACTTATTACATATGTTTTAGTGCTTAAACTTTAATTCAACGCTAAGTGTCTGCCACTGTCGGTGCACTTAAAAGAGGATTGAAGAGATTTAATATTGATTGTTGTCGACGCATTAAATCAATAACTTAAGGTGAATCATATTTTAAGTGTCTGCTGTTGTCGGTGCATTTACAATATGAAAAATGTATGCTTGTAATTGAGATGATAAATGTGGGATTTCGTGATTGGTTCAATATGAGCAGAATGTTAGACTGTTGGTAAAATTTGTGTTTGAAGCAAGTCTTTTGTAGGAGTAGTTTAAATAATGCAATTGTTAATTTCAATTTACTTACGTAAAAGTGTCGATTTTTTCTATATTTACGTAAAAGTGTCGATTTTTTCTATACTTACGTAAAAGTGTCGATTTTTTCCATGAAACAAATCTATGGTTTGTAAATTTTAGTTAGCATGAGCATTTGCATTTGCATTTCAATTTTTAGTTTATTTAAAATGTAGTTTCGGCTACAACTCTTTCAAAAACCCACCAAATTATGTCATTCTTTAATTCTTTAATTCTTCAATTCATTTATTCATTTATTATTTTATTATTTTATTATTTATTATTATTTTTCACTAACCATTATTTAATGTTCTCTAATTTTTCCGTTTAAGAACGATCCCTATTTTATTCTTTGATACGTAGTGCAAGCGTATCAGTATGCAATTTACCAATGCAATAGATAGTTTTAAAGTGACATGAATAACTTTCAAATTTCGCTTCTCATAGTATTTTCCTGGGCTTATGGCCTGCACGTACTGATAAAATATTTCAATCACTTCCACCATTCAAAATTAATCATGGCCAGTTGGTATAGATGTAACACAAGAAGCAAGGACTAATTTCAAGAATACCCCAAGGCTAACTTGTGCAGGGTATGTACTCCATTCGAGTTCTCTTTCTTAGTTCCCCACTTGTCACCACTTGTCACCAGAATTAACCCCCATATATAGCCAAGACTAGTTTGAAAAACAAAATTTTTATTTACAATTAAAACGTTTTTATCAACAAGTATCACAATTTATATACAAGTATGAAAGTTATGTATGAATATGATATTTACATTATGAACATATTTGCACAAACAAAATCATACAAGAGATTATTTCAGTCCTCCGCAACGACGCCAAAAATTGATACGCTAGAACTAAGTATTAAAGCAAACACAAAGTCACACTCAACACTTATAGAAAACATATGCAAATTAAAATCTTTATTTTATATAGAATGTAGCATTGATAAGTAGGGATCATTCTGAACCAGGGATTAAGGGTACATAAGTATGTTTATCGTTTGATTGATTAATTGTGGGTAAATAGATTGATTTAAAAGTCATATGTGATTAAACTAATCTAAACTAACCTAATCTAATATTTACAGGGTCAACTCATTCTTCTTGCCTAACTCATTCATGATTGTATTAATTTCAGCCTACATAATCCTATAATCTTATTCTTATGAGTTACTTGCATATTGTCTTATGTACGTGCATGAGACTCCCGACGAAACTTTCAATCACCTAGACTCGGGACACCCTATATCTTAGTCAAGCATTAAGGGAAAACACACAAACGTAACAAAAAATAGAATCATAGAATACATAGAATATTGAAGCAATACAAATCATAAAACGAAGAATATTGTTAGAAAACAATTCATATAGCCAATATTCAAGCATAAGAAATAAATCCAAGGTAAAAAAGCTATGTTACACTTTTTATTTTCAGGACTCCCTATGGATACGAAGTGAATGAGCACTCTTTGGTGAGACAAGCAATGACTACTCAAGTTAGTCACGGATGAATGTGTAGACCGTGAAGTATGCTGTGATTATTCTTACACTTGAAATCTTGAATATAATCAAAAAGGAAATTTGGTTGAGCAGAGTTTTGGTACAAAGAACGAGCGACTCTTTGAAAAATGATCAAAGCTAACTATTTATAAGCATATGACAAATCCCTAGCTCAATTCCAGATTAAAATAAGTAATTCAAATCCTAAAGAAAAAGGAAGTACAAATCCTAATGAAAAGGGAAATACAAATCCTAATTAAAAAGGTAATATAAATCCTAATTTAAAAAGGTAAAACAACCTAATAAAAAGGAAGCAAATCCAAGCTTGAATTGGACAATTTTTCTTAAAAAGAAGGAAATAGGTACTTGTTTTGAACAGGATTCGGTGGCCAACAGGATGAAACAGGATTCAGTGGCCAACATGATGGTCAACTCGCTGGAAGCTGGAGTGGAATTTCAGTAGGCGCTGGCCTAAAGTAGAAAGGGAAGTTCAGCTGTCAGTGACTGGCCAACGCTCCTAGGCAAGGGGAAGGAGGTTCGGTACATGCGCGTCGAACAAGTCTTCAGGAACTTCGAGACGCACGCTCCGAATAGATCATCTGCAGTTTAGCAGGTGGCTGTCGACACTTTTCTTGGGCGGTTGGGATTGGTTCGGTAGCATGCTACTAAATTTGACAGGACCCATCCCAATCCCCCCGGGATTAACGTGGGATGACCCTGCTCCCGTCTGACAAAAAGTGTCAGACAAGGGATATTTCCAACCTTTGCCCTCCCGGGCTATCAGAGTACGCCAGGATCTGGAGGAGGCATGTGATATCTCGGTCTCTACTACAGTCCACATCCGATGTCAGCCTGAAGGGTATTAAAAACAAAAAGACTGTGAGTGGACAAAAAGGAATAAGTTTCGTAAAACACATTTATAAAAGATCTTTATACCCTTCACTAAAAAGCATGCATGCATAGTAAAACCATTTATCCAATCACATATGTTAAAACATCTATAATTAGGGTCTCAGCCCCAAATTCTGTAAATCGAGTTATACGGGCTCCTGCCCAAAATCATTTATAGAAAACCATAACACAATGAACATATGTGGGGTCTCAGCCCAAATCCATTTATCATTATAAACACAATTTCCCAAAATCAATTGAAATCATGTTTATCCATTATATTTCATATCCAGAACCTGTCACGGTAAATATAGAGCTACACGTGTGCTAACCGGGGTCTCAAACCCAAGTCTCTCCAGGGTCCACCCAGGTCAATGTCCGTAGATCAATGACCCTCCCTGGAGGTAACGAACCATGCCCATCCTGAGAGTAAGGAACCCAACTAGGGGGCGACTCCACTCAGTCAGTGCTCCGTGACTACTCTGGGGTCCACCCAGGACAACGACCCTCCCCGGAGGATACAATCACATATAAAGGATGGCATATGAAAAACCTTTTGAAATCATTATTTAAATCTTTTCCAGGATTCATGCCCGGCCCCTCATAAGCCATCATGAACTATAAAATCCTTTCATGGGTTCATGCTGGTTCCCATAAACCGTCATGACCCGTAAAAACCATTTCAAGGGTTCATGCCGGTTCCCATAAACCGTCCTGAACCATAAAAACCATTTGTAATACATAACTGGGCCCTAGGCCCGAATCCACATACATAAACCGTCCGTAAATCAAATGGACCTCAAGTCCGAGAATTACCTTTTCAAATCCAAAATCATTTCATGAAATCATATCCAAAACCACAAGAATGGAAAATCAGTGTAAAACCAGAAAACCTCGATTTACGTGCAAGTACGTAAATCACCTCGAAATACGTGAAATCATATAATTCACAAATATCCAAATCAAAATCATAAAATCATATTCATAATCCATATAAAACATTTATGCATGCATCACAGTTTAGAAATCAAGGTCCACTCACAGACCGTCCGAAGCCACGCCTCGATACGCGTGCCATAATCGTCTCCCGGGTCAATCGTCATCACCGGGACTCCCAAACCTGTCCAAATTCATTTAGAGGGTTACTAATAGCCTCATTAACCTCTCATTGAAGTCCCATAATTTTCCCGATTTTCTAACTATTTTTAAAACCGAACCTAAACCTTCTGATGCCCCGAAACATATCGAGACGGTGTCCGATCGACTCGAAACCAACCCCCAAAATGTTCGTTACATCGAATAGATGATTTCACATGTTGGAACCATCGTCAAATTCTCCCCCACGCGCTCGCACATGTCGCCTGAAGTGGCTGCGCGTGGGAGCCACGCGCCTGTGAACAGTGCTTCTTCTACCTCGGTCAGACCGGTCCGAACCGGTCCGGTCCAGTTTTCCTGCAACTTGGACCGGCGTGACCGGTCCAAGCTCATTCCGGCCCAGTTTTTCACCGATTCCACTCCTAATCGATCCTAATCTTCATATAATCGTCCTAGGAACCTAACCTAATTAATTAGAGATCCTAAAACAACCTAAACCCGACCGGTCCAAAAAGTCCCTCACGGTTCGATTTTCCCGAAACCTCCCAGGGCTTCCCCGACGTCCAACCACCACCAAAACCTCTCTAACAACTCCCTAGCAACCTATTTAACTCAAACCGATCGTCCAAATCGATCCATAACAATAGAAATGAAAAATGGATTGAAATCGGTTAAAATCGATACCTGTGCACTGTTTCCTCCATCGCCGTCCACGACGGCTCCGCCTGGCCAGCCACCACGTTCAGCTGGTCCTCCTCACTTCTCTGGCCTCTCTCAAATGGTCAAGGGTCAGGGTTTGGGTTGTGGATGAGAATGGTGGATCGGGTTGGTTTTGGGGTGGATGGAAAAATGGAAAATGGTCGATGCAATTTGGAAGGGGAGATGCATGAATGAATTTGGGTGGCCTATGGATGGGTGACACTTGTCACTCATCCATTGGGCCTCCATTAAATATCTGGGCCCACTAGAGACAAACTGCACTTTTTGTCTCGTAAAATGTGTCGTCGTGAATAGTAACCTAGGACTTTCGTGAACCGTAACTTCGCCGTCGAACGTCCGAATTCGACGTGCCGCCTGTCTATGGATTCGTATCGTCCTTATCTACGTAACGGTCTTCAGCCCTCGGCCATCGGACCTCTCGGTCAAAAAGTCAACATTTGACCTCCTATTCACCCAAATTACCAAAATGCCCTTGGGCTTCCGAACGTCATAACTTCCTCCTCGAACGTCGGAATTGAACGTGCCACCTGTCTATAAACTCTTGACGTTACGAACTACGTCACGGTCATCGGTCAAAGTCCATTTGACCGCCCGATCAAAAAGTCAACGTTTTGCCACCATTAGGGGCAAAACGGTCATTTCGCATCGTTCGTCCGATTTAGCCTAACTAATCACCGATTAACCTCACTAATCGTGATTAGTCACTAATCTAATCATGGAATTTGGGACGGGTCGTTACAAAATTTCCTTGTTTCCATCATATCTTCTTCAATAACTCTGATTGAGGTAATGCTTTCACTTAAATTCTCATAATTCCGAGCTTAATCCAATTCACCACATTTCTCACAAAACATATTATTTTCTCCTATTATTTGGCATTTAAAAATTAAAAGATAAACATAAAGGGTATAAAATGATGTGTAATTCAAGGCTTAACAATGGATTATTTTAATGGTGTGTTTTAAGAGGTTTTAACATAACTTATGGTTTGGGCTTAGGCTCGTGTTTTCGAGATTTAGATTTAGATTATGAAATTAATACGAGTTATTAATATGTGTTTTCTCGATATCTATGATGTGATTATGGATCTATGTAGTTTATGGTGATATGAACAAGCTTCCTCAAATGGCTTGATTACGTCCAGATGTTGTATCCCTGGATAACCACTTATAGACTGTATCCATGAGTAGTTAAATTCATTGGTTGATGCTCAGATGTTGTATCTCTAGGTGGCCGCTCATATGTTATATTCCCATGTGGTGATATAATGTGATGGTTGGTGTACCAGTAATGCAGTGTGATATATGTGATGATTGGTGTACCAGTAATGCAGTGTGATATATGTGATTGGACACTCGGATGTTGTATCCCCAAGTGGGACCTCTGATGATGTATCCTCGAGTGGCTATGTGTTGTGATTGTTCGTATTCAGGCATCGAGAATGGGTATGTTCATTGTGGCTGGATCAATGTGATCGTTACGGTTGTGTATTGGTACAATCATATATGTGTTGTTACTTTGATATGGATTTATATGGACATGTTTTTTTTTTGTATTACTGATTTTCTTATAACGATAAGTATTTCTAGATTGCCATTTTAATGATGAAACTTATGCATGCATGGTTTTATCAAATGGAGGGAATTATTTATGGTTTTCGAATGTCAGGACCCGTCCCAATCCCCCCGGGATTAACGAGGGACGCTCCTGATCCCGTCTGACACGGAGTGTCAGACTAGGGAAAATTTGAACCATTAGCCCGCAGGCTTCCAGAGTACGCCAGGATCCGGAGGAGCTATGTGATGTCCCGGTCTCTATTATAGTCTGCACCGTATTCAACCTAAAAGGCATTGAAAACAGAAAGACTGTGAGTGGACAAAATAAAACAGTTTATAAAACATATTTCATCAAAGACCTTTCTGCCCTTCACTAAAAAGCATGCATGCATAGGAAAACCATTTATTAAACCACAGACGTTTCCATAACCAAATCCATACGGGCCCCTGCCCAAAACCATTTACAGAAATCTAGAACAATATAAACATATGTGGGATCTTAGCCCAAATCCATTTATCAACCATAAAACACAATTTCGCAAAACCAAGAAATCATGTTTATCATATATTTCATATAACCAATCCTGTCACGGTATCTAGAGCTACGCGCGTGGTACCCGGGGTCTCAAGCCCAAGTCTCCCCAGGGTCCACCCAGGTTAATGTCCGTAGATCAATGACCCTCCCTGGGGGTTATAATCCATAGCCTTTCTGAGAGTAAGGAACCCAACGGGGATGACTCCACTCAGTCAGTGCTCTGTGACTAATCTGGGGTCCACCCAGGCCAACGACCCTCACCGGAGGAGACAATAAATATATAAAGGATGGTATACAAAAAAACCTTTTGAAATCATTCTTAAAACTTTTCAAGGGTTCATGTACAGCCCCCATAAGCCGTCACGAACCATAAAAACCTTTCAAGGGTTCATGCCGGTCCCCATAAACCGTCATGAACCATAAATCCATTTACGGGTCCCCAACCCAAAATCACAATCTTAAAACATAATTGGGCCCTAAGCTCGAATCCACATACAAACTGGGCCTCCAGCCCAAATCGTAAACCAACTGGGCCTCGTGCCAGATTTCGTAAACTAAATGGGCCTCATGCCCGATGTCTTAAACCAAATGGACCTTGTGCCCGATATGTAAGTCAACTCGGCTCCGAGCCCGATTCGTAAACCAACTGGGCCTCGGGCCCGATACGTAAATAACCTGGGCCTCTAGCCTGATGCCTTGTTAAATCAAATGGACTACAGGTCTAAGAGTTTCGTAAATCAAATGGGTCTCGTGCCCGGTCCAGATTTCCAAATCCGAAATCGATTCAAGAACCAATTGGGCCTCTGGCCCAAGAACGTCACTAAAAGGGACTTCGAGTCTGAGAGTTTCCAAAATAAATGGGTCTCAAACCCGAGTTTACCTTTTCAAATCCATAACCATTTCATGAAATCATTTCCAAAACTATAAGTACGGAAAATCAGTGCAAAACCGTAAACCTTGATTTACGTGCAACCACGTAAATCGCCTCAAAAAGCGTGGAACCACATAATTCATTAATATCCAAATCAACATCATAGAATCATATTTATAAACCATATAAAACATTTATGCATGCATCACAGTTTAGAAATCAAGGTCCACTCACAGACCGTCCTAAGCTGCCACCTCGTTTTGCCTGCAGTAATCCTCACATGGCTAATAGTAGTCACCGGGAATGCCAAACCTGTCCAAATCAATCTAGAGGGTTACTAACTACCTTATTAACCTCTCATTGAAGTCCCGTATTTTTTCCGAATTTTTAACTATTTTTAAACTCGATCCTAAACCTTCGGATGTCCATAACATTATCGAGACGGTGTCTGATCGACACGAAACCAATCCCAAAATATTGGTTACATCGAATAGATTAAAAGTCATGTTGAAGTCATCCCCAAAGGATGCTTCACGCGCCCCCACGCGCCGCCCAAAGGGCCTGCGTGTGAAGCCCACGTGCCGTACTATTCATCGTCATCAAGCTCCAGCCAACCCGGTTCGCCTGGTTCGAACCGGACCGGACCGGTCTGAACTGGCGCGACCGGTTCATTGTCCAATCTCTCCTATTTTCGATCCAATTCGGTCCATTTTCATTCTAATCTCTTCCTAATCTCATTTCCTATCTTTCTACCATTTAAAATCATGAAAAAGGATTAAGAATCTCGCCTTCTATGATTAAACCATAAGCTTGATCTTCAAGCTCGGTTTCTTGACTTTCTAGCCCTCCTTTTCTATCCAAATCGATCCTCCTCGAGTTGCCTTGGTCCCTAGGTCATAATAGAATTAAAAGGAACTCAAAACCACGATTAAAACTCAACCTTCGATTTTTGAAAATGGAAAATGGCTCTCGGGTTCGGTTTTGCTCACCTCCGCCGTGGACCGCCGTGAGCCGTCGTCCTCATCATCTCAGTCTCTCCCTATCTCTCACACACCCGTAAGGATGTAGATATGGTGATAGTGTGATGTGGTGTGGTGTTTGTTTTAGAGAGAAAATGGAGAAGGGCGCTCGAGTTTATGAGAAACCAGAGAGGGATGGTGATCAGGTGAGAGGGAGAGAAGAATGGACGATGAGGATTAGAATGTGAGGTAGAGACGGATGGCTAGGATGAGAGGTGGGTGAATTAAATTATAAAATAATATAGAATAATAATATTTAATTAATTAGATCCACAAATTGGGGGTTTGGGCCAATGGGATGAGTGACACTTGTCACTTGTCACTCATCCATAGGTCCCACCTAAATATCTGACCAATCAGATAATGCCACCTAATCAATGCCTCGTAATGCGTGCATAGTGCAATTGAACTTCCGTGACTCATAACTTTCCCGTTCGAAGTCCGATTTCGGCGTGCCACCTGTCTATGGATTCGTATCGACCCGATCTATGTAACGGTCCTTGGCCATCGGATCTCCAAGTTAAAAGTCAACTATTTTTCTCTTTTAAACCAAATTACCAAAATACCCATGAACTTCCGAACGCCATAACTTCTTCGTCGAATGTCGGAATCAGACGTGCCACCTGTCTACGAACTCGTGACGTCCCGAACTACGTCACCGCCATCGGCCAAAGTCCTATTGACCACCTGAATGAAAACTCAAAGTTTTGCCCATTCTAGGGGCAAAATCGTCATTTCGCACCGTCCATTCGCAAGTACGCCACTAATCACCGATTAACCTTACTAATCCTTGATTAGTCACTAATCTAATCCCAAAATTTGGGACGGGTCGTTACAACCTTCTCTCCTTAATTAATTTTATCCTCAAAATTCGAACTATACCGATTCCATAACCACCTTGTGGAAAACAATTTGATCTCGCAACACGTGTACACTAATACACCAACTAACCAGAACAATACGTGTCTGCACCCAGACGTTCCACCCACACTCACGTCAGATCGACTACACTCAACCACGTCGAGCGATAGTGATCACACGTTCCAAGTTGATACCACTTGACATTTCTACCCTTTTTGTTAACGCATCCGACAATTTGTCACCACTTGACAGTCGCCAATCGAAAACTGACATTATGCTTACGTGTGGTAATTCTAACCACCAACTCAATCAACCTAAGTACACAATCACCAACAAAACATTCGACTTGTGTTTAACTGGACCCATCAGAAATACCATGACCCAGTGCACGGTATCCAACGTCCAGTTCACGTCCTCAACTAATCCAATGGTATCGGAACTGAGCCGATTACCTACACGTTCACCAACGTACTCATGGTATATCTCATATACCATCACTAGGCACCACAATTTTGCCCGATATCGTACCTCGAACAATGTACAGGGTACGTACCTCCATACACCAACCAGCCTACAACAACAACGACGACCTAGGTCGTAGCCAATCATGTTTCAATTCTGGAGTCGATCTGTCCAATCCAGTACCAAACAGATCAAACTCCAATCCATCATTCATTTCGAGTCCCTTGGTCACTCGACCAGCATCATAACATCTACTCCCAATCACATAATCCACTACGTACCAATCTGACTCACGCTTACCCCAGCGTACCCACTCAAGCCAACTGGCATCAAATCTTACTCACATCTACCGAGACGCAACAATTCTGAACCTATCAGTTATCTGCTCATTACATTCGATTGACTTCATAGGGAAGCCAATCCCAACATTCACACATCTAAGGCTGACCAAATCCGACCCCGTTGGAAACTTAGTTGTTCGATTACTATACCATACAGGTTTTACCTCGAAAAGAAGTTCAGTCCCATCATCCTCAACTCAACTATCCAAGTAAGAGTGATAAACTCTCCGCCTATTTGGATCATCAAGATCACGATCCAGATCCATCACTGCGTCACCCGATTATAAACATCACGATCCTCGATCGTCACGACGTCCAAAGTCCTCAACATCAAAATCTCGATCCACCTAGGATCCACACATGTTCACTTAGCTAACCATCTACCTGAGATCCGATCATAGGGTCTTACACCCTTTTGAATCCTTCGCCGATCACTTCACTCCTCAACCATTTCCCACATCTAACCAGATCAGTCAAGGACGAGACACGTCGAGACTGTGGGTCCTCTCCAGTTACCTCGTATCGAACCTTGTCTTTCCACCTAGGAAAATTAAGGATGATCCAAGATGATGACATCAAAATTCATCCCACGTGAATGCAACCAAAACTCGCTGCACTCACCACACCATGTAACCTAACATCGCCTGCCACCAAGCAGAAAATGAGAAATCTCCTTCACTTAACTTCGATATACCCAACTCCTCATGTTGACGTAAAACAAACCACGGGTCCACCAACCAATACACGATCAATGTACTGGTGGCAACAACCATCATCTGCCATGGCAGAACCTGAGAAGTCTTCATAATGACTTCGAAATACCCATTACCTATGCGAAAAACCCGCACTCCTCTCGTCACCTCAATCACAACCTCTCTCGATTCCGAAGTTCCAACCATATCAAAACCAACACACTTGGACATTAACCACGTGTCCGTAACCAGTTTAACTATATTCGTCATCCACTCTTGGACCACAGATAACGAACACATGCCCATTCCGACGGAGTCACATCCCGACTCGTGACTCATCGTCATCACAATCACTTGCACCAGCACCAGTACTAGTACCAGCACCATCACTAATACCAGCACCAGTATCAGCACACCGTGTGAAAAACTAACAACTCTGGATCTCCACTCATACCGAGCAACGACCCCGTACCTCTTCTCGAATTGGAGAAATTCTACCTCCCTCGTACCTAACAACTCTGGGTACAGTCACCCTGATAACTCATACGAGAAAGTGAAACGTCCCCTAAACGTCCCCGATTCCCAACAACCACAACTACAACCACCCTCGATAGCAGTGCCTGCCACAACTCGTGTAGACCCAACCACCAGACATCCCTATGGAGACTTCGCATCCAACGAAATCAAGCGCTCGTACTAACTACTCTGTATCCCCACTCCGGGATTCAATTGGAAAGTACCAACCCTGATAAGCTGTCCAACCGATCTCTAACCAGTCGTAACTCGACTCAACCAATGTCGCTACTCGGTCGTCCATGACCTTAGCTGCACCAACAATCCATCACAACTAAAGTAGTACGACAACCAACTAGGTCTAATCGATTACTACAACCTCAACTGCGGAGTACAGTCCCATCACTAAAGTTGACATAACATGACCAACAGATGGTATCGACTCCGAAAGGCCGTCAAAGACAAACCATTCGCCAACTCACCTTTCTGAACCATACATCATACCTTAGGATTCCAATAGCACTACCTAGGGTTCCTCTGAACCTAACTGCAGAAGGCAATATAAACAAAAATTTGACCGACCCCGCGGTCCCGACATCGTAAGGATGTCAATCTAATCCTACCGTAAGTTCAAATAGGATTCCTCGAACTCCGCTGCTCCTAGTAGCATAGCCACCTAACTCAACAAAATTCGACCATCTAATGGTCACAACACCGAACTAGTCATCATAACCGATCCTACAACATCGTGAGAGACGATCCCAACTAACCGTCCCATGATCAGAACTCTAAAGTACTATTACGTTCATCCTTCCGTAGGGTCCCACACTGCCAACCTTGATAGAACTATGGCAACCCGGCATCGAGTGCCGAACCAAAACGATCTGCGATTCAATCCTACTAACTATCGAACCGGTATCCTAACTATCAAGTTGATAACGAACTGCAACCCATTGAGACATCACATCCTCGACCTGCGAGACACTCCAAGAGCAAACATGCTTTGATACCACTTGTTAGGACCCGTCCAAATCCCCCCGACCACCCCCCCCCCCTCCCCCCGGATTAACAAGAGACGCTCCTGATCCCGCCTGACAAGGAGTGTTAGACTAGGGAAAATTTAAACCTTTAGCCCGTAGGCTTCCAAAGTACGCGTCTCTGTTACAGTCCGCACCGTATTCAACCTGAAGGGCATTGAAAACAGAAAGACTGTGAGGGGACAAAATAAAAGAGTTTATAAAAAATATTTCATAAAAGACCTTTATGCACTTCACTAAAAAGCATACATGCATAGGAAAGCCATTTATTAAACCACATATGTTTTCATAACCAAATCCATACGGGCCTATGCCCAAAACCATTTACAGAAATCTAGAACAATATAAACATATGTGGGATCTCAGCCCAAATCCATTTATCAACCATAAAACACAATTTCGCAAAACCAAGAAATCATGTTTATCATATATTTCATATAACCAATCCTGTCACAGTATCTAGAGTTACGCGCGTGGAACACGGGGTCTCAAGCCCAAGTCTCCCTAGGGTCCACCCAGGTCAATGTCCGTAGATCAATGACCCTCCCTGGGGGTTATAATCCATAGCCTTTCAGAGAGTAAGGAACCCAACGGGGGCCACTCCACTCAATCAGTGCTCCTTGACTACTCTGGGGTCCACCCAGGCCAACAACCTTCCCCGGAGGAGACAATCCATATATAAAGGATGGTATACGAAAAAACCTTTTGAAATCATTCTTAAAACCTTTCAAGGGTTCATGAACGGCCCCCATAAGCCGTCACGAACCATAAACACCTTTTAAGGGTTCATGCCGATCCCATAAATTGTCATGAACCATAAATCCATTTATGGGTCGCCGACCCCGAAATCACAATCTTAAAACATAACTGGGCCCTAAGCCCTAATCCACATATAAACTGGGCCCCCGACCCGAATCGTAAACCAACTGGGCCTCCTGCCCAATTTCGTAAACTAAATGAGGCTCATTCCCGATGTCGTAAACTAAATAGACCTTGTGACACGACCCCATCCCAATCCCCCCGGGATTACCGTGGGATGTGCCATGCTCCCCTCTGACACGAAGTGTCAGACAAGGGATAACCTAAAGCCACTGCCCCATCGGGGCATCCAGAGTGCGCAAGGATCGATGGAGGAGACATGCAATGTCCCAGTCTCTGCTGCAGTCGCATCCGTGATCAACCTGAAGGGCATTAAAAACAACAAAGGCTGTTAGTGGACGAAAATAAATAAGTTCATAAAACACATTTCACAAAGATATTTTTGCACTTCATTAAAACGTATGCATGCATCGAAAACCAGTAAGTAAACTATTTACTAAAACAACCGTTAGGGCCTTATCCCAGAAACCATGGCTCAAAACCAAATGTGGGAACTCAGCCCAAAACCATAAAACCAAAGTTCAACACCAAGTGGGCTACCGCCCAAAACCATAACCTTAAATACCATTCAAGAAAACATGTTTAAACCATCATGGGCATCCTAGATGCCTAGCGTCCCAGACGCCATATCTCACGGTATCAAGCAACGCGTACAACCCGAGGTCTCACTGGGTCAATATCTCTGACATCCCAGATCTCTAACGTCCCAGACGTCCAATCATAGCATTCCTGCTCCTGAGTCATCATACGGTCCGGTAGCTCCGTATAATGACCCCTCGCAGGCAATGCACCGTGACTTCCCCAGTGTCCCAGACACCTGAAGGAGACCATCACCAACTCCTCGTATCAAGATGGTTTATGGAAAATAGTTTACCAAATCATTTCAAACATCTCAAGGGCCCTTCCCAGAATTTCCATAAAACCATCACAAGTCCAGACATCTAATTCCTCCAATCCAAAACCATTTATTCAAATCCATTTAGGGTCCCCGACCCGAAATCACATTTATAAACCAACTAGGCCTCATTCCCGATTTCGTAAACCAACTGGGCCCACGACCTGATTTTGTAAAGCAACTGGGCTCCTGGCCCGATTATATAACTCAAATGGGTCTCAGCCCGATTTCGTAAACAGCTGGGCCCCTGGCCCGATTTCATAAGGCAATTGGGCCCCCGGCCCGATACGTAACTCAAATGGACTCCAAGTCCGAGGTTTCCAAAACAATTGGGTCTCATGCCCGAGTTCATCCTTCCAATTTCAAAACCATTTCATTCAACTATTTCCAAAACCATAAGTATAGAAAATTAGAGTAAAATCGAAAACCTCGATTTACGTACAAGCACGTAAATCGCCTCGAAATGCGTGAAACCATATAATTCACCAGTATGTAAATCAACCTCATATAATCACAATCATAATCCATATAAATAGTTATGCATGCATAAGATTTATAAAATCAAAGTCCACTCACAGACCGTCCAACGATGCGCCTCGATACGAGTGCCATAGGCCTTCCTAGGCCTCGCCACTATCACCGGGACTCCCAAACCTGTCCAAATCACACTAGAGGGTCACTAACCTCTTTATTAACCTGCTATTAAAGCCCCGTAATTTTTCCAAATTTTTAACTATTTTTAAACTCGATTCAAAACCTTCGGACACCCCGAAACATATCGAAACGGTGTCTGATTGACACGAAACCAGTCCCAAAATGTTTGTTACATCTAATAGATTATTTCACGTGTTGAAAACATCCCCAAAAGATAAGGCACGTGCCCCCACATGCCCTAGAAACCCCCTGCACTTGAAACCCACGCGGCGGGCACTGTTCATCGTCAAGCCCCAGTGAACCCGGTTCACTGGTTTGAACCAGTTCAGTCGAACCGCTGAACTGATCCGACCGGTTCTCACAGTTTCTCGTTCATTTTCCTTCCTAATTCCACTCGTGTAATCCTCTCAAACCCAGAAACCTTCCTACGATCTAAAAACCAAGAAATGAGGATCATTTCATACCTATTCGTTGAAGAACACGACCGGCCACCTGCAAAAACTCCTCCCCCTCATCTCCGGCCACCATGGCTCCTGAAACCGGTCCCACTCAACTCCAATGGGTCCTAAGATCACAACCATATCAACCAAATCGATTGTCACACCCTAATAAACAAACTTCGAATTTGAAAATGAAAGAAAGCCCTCGGGTTGCTCACCTCTGCCGTCCACCACCGTGAGCCGCCATCTATTCAATCACCTTCTGCCCTCATCTACTCTGTCCCTTCCTACTTTGTCACTCTCACGGTTGCACACAATAACTGGTGGGGTGATGTGCTTCGGGTGTGTGTACAAAGAAGGGGGGGGGGGGGGGTGTTCGGATTTTTGGAAAATGGAAAAGATGAAGGCTGGTGATAATGTGTGAGAGAGGGAGTTTGGACCGCTAGAATGATGAGGATGGGTGAGATGAATGGTGGATATTTGAGATGAGAATTAGATAAAATTATAAAATAAAGAAATAATAATATTTTAATGTATAGATCCACATTTTAGGGTTATTGGCCAATGGGATGAGTGACACTTGTCACTCATCCATAGGTCCCACTAAAAATATCTGACCCAATCAGAATAAGCCAAGTGTCCTCGCCTCGTAATGCGCGCATAGTGAAATCGAACTTCCGTGACCCATAACTTTCCCGTTCGAAGTCTGATTTCAGTATGCCGTCTGTCTACGAATTCGCATCGTCCCGTTCTACGTAACGGTCCTCGGCCCTCGACCATCGGACCTCCCAGACAAAAAGTCAACATTTCACCCCTTTTAACCAAAATTACAAAAATGCCCCTAAACTTTCGAAAGTCATAACGTTTTCCTCGAACGTCAGAATCGAACGCGCCACCTGTCTATCAACTCGTGACGACCCAAGCTACGTCACGGTTATCGGTCAAAGTCTGTTTCACTGCCTGAATGAAAAGTGAACGTTTTACCCACGACTAGGGGCAAAACTGTCATTTTGCATTGTTCGTCCGATTTCGCTTAACTAATCACCGATTACCCTCACTAAATATGATTAGTTACCAATCTAATCCCGGAATTCGGGACGGGTCGTTACACCTTATGCCCGATAAGTAAGTCAACTGGGCTCCGAGCCTGATTCGTAAAATAATTAGGCCTCGGGCCCGATACGCAAATCAACTGGGCCTCCGGTCTGATGCCTTGTTAAATCAAATGGATTACAGGTCCGAGATTTTCGTAAATCAAATGGGTCTCGTGCCCTATCCATATTTCCAAATTCGAAATCGATTCAAGAACCAATTGGGCCTCTGGCCCGAGAACGTCACTAAAAGGGACTTCGAGTCCGAGGGTTTCCAAAACAAATCGGTCTCGAAACCGAGTTTATCTTTTCAAATCCAAAACCATTTGATGAAATCATTTCCAAAACTATAAGTACGGAAAATCAGTGCAAAATCGTAAATCTCGATTTACATGCAAGCACGTAAATCGCCTCGAAAAGCGTGAAACCATATAATTCACCAATATCAAAATCAACATCATAGAATCATATTTATAAACCATATAAAACATTTATGCATGCATCACAGTTTAGAAATCAAGGTCCACTCATAGACCGTCCTAAGCTGCCACTTGGTTTTGCGTGCCGTAAGCCTCACTTGGCTAATCGTCATCACCGGGACTGTCAAACTTGTCCAAATCAATCTAGAGGGTTACTAACTACCTTATTAACCTCTCATTGAAGTCCCGTAATTTTCCCGAATTTTTAACTATTTTTAAACTCGATCCTAAATCTTCGGATGTCCCGAACATTATCTAGACGGTGTCCGATCGACACGAAACCAGTCCCAAAATGTTTGTTACATCGAATAGATTAAAAGTCGTGTTGAAGTCATCCCTAAAGGATTCTTCACGCGCCCCCACGTGCCGCACTATTCATCATCATCAAGCCCCAACTAACCCGGTTCGCCTGGTTCGAACTGGACTGCACTGGTCTGAACCGGTGCGACTGGTTCACTGTCCAATCTTTCCTATTTTCGATAAAATTTGGTCCATTTTCATTTTAATATCTTCCTAATCTCATTTCCTATCTTTTTACCATTTAAAATCATAAAAAAGGATTAAGAATCTCACCTTCTATGATTAAACGATAAGCTTGATCTTCAAGCTCGGTTTCTTGACTTTCTAGCCCTCCTTTTCTATCCAAATCGATCCTCCTTGAGTTGCCTTGGTCACTAGGTCATAATAGAATTAAAAGTAACTCAAAACCATGATTAAAACTCAACCTTCGATTTTTTTAAATGGAAAATGGCTCTAGGGTTCAGTTTGGCTCACCCCCCGCCGTGGACCACCGTGGACCGTCGTGAGCCACCGCCCTCATCATCTCATTCTCTCCCTATCTCTCACACAACCGTAAGGATGCAGATATGGTGATAGTGTGATGTTGTGTGGTGTTTGTTTTAGAGATAAAATGGAGAAGGGTGCTCGGGTTTGTGAGAAAACAGAGAGGGATGGTGATCCGGTGAGAGGGAGAGAAGAATGGACGGTGAGGATTAGAATGTGCGGTAGAGATGGATGGCTAGGATTAGAGGTGGGTAAATTAAATTATAAAATAATATAGAATAATAATATTTAATTAATTAGATCCACAAATTGGGGGTTTGGGCCAATGGGATGAGTGACACTTGTCACTCTTCCATGGGTCCCACCTAAATATATGACCAATCAGATAATGCCACCTAATCAATGTCTCGTAATGCGTGTATAGTGCTATAGAACCTTTGTGACTCATAACTTTCCCGTTCGAACGTTGGAATCGGACGTGCCACGTGTCTATGAACTCGTGACGTCCTGAATTACGTCACAGCCATCGGCCAAAGTCCATTTGACCGCCAAAACAAAAATTCAACGTTTTGCCCATTCCAGGGGAAAAATCATCATTTCGCATCGTCGTCTGCAAGTACCCCACTAATCACCGATTAACCTTACTAATCCTTGATTAGTTGCTTATCTAATCTCGAAATTCGGGACAGGTCGTTACATCGAAACTATGTTTTTTTTAATATTTACTTTTGTCCACTCACATATTATCTTGGTTGTGAAATCCTCTAGGTCCGTTGCACAAGAATTGAGGCTGCTTAGGAGGCGGAGGGATGATCTGGTAAGAATACAAGCATCCCATGTTTGACAAGGTTCGAGTGTAAATTTGGTATTTAGGTATACTTGTCATATGAGAGCAGGGACCAGGTGTCGTTTACGAGGTGATTCTAGGGTAAGGTCCTATTAACTTGGTATCAGAGCGTAGGTTTAGTTGGGCTTGCAATAGTCATGCCTCCAAGATGTGAGACTCGTACATGGCTTGGTACTGAAAGGAGTAGTGGAGCCTAGGATAGTTGTAGGGCTGAAAGTGGATTTTAATTATCAGTTGAACGGTGAGAAAGTTATGTGGGTCGGGATGGTAAGTGAGCTCACTAGTGAAAGTCAATGTATTTGTTAGTATCTTGGACCCAGATGAGATGAATAAATTTCTCTGGTTAGAATACATATTGAAGTTTAAAGTGATGAAAGGTCTTCTGTCGGATCTAACACATCTAGTGATGCTTGGGTGATGATGTAGCACGTTAGTATTATGATGGATTATGATTAATGAATTAGGACACCAATATGAGTTAGGATATTTAAGTTGAAATTGGCTATGATTCGAGTTGTTGGAATAGGACTCAGAAAGTGGAAACATTGTTACAGTTTGAATCTTGAAAGTGGTTTTGGGTTGGAACCCGAGATACTACTATGGGCCCGATAGTTTTAGTTGAGACAAGGTCAAGGATTGGATAAGGGTACTTGACTATTTTTGAAATGGTTTGTGATATGGGTCCTTACCTTAATGAGGGAATCCATGATGCGTACATTTAATATGTGGTAGTTGACGTGTGTATATCTTGGGATGTGTAACACCAGTTAACGAAAGTAGTACGGATCCCCAATTGAACTGAGGTAGGAGAGAGGATTTGGACTTGGGAAAATGCGAAGGAAACAAAACCCCCAAGAATGAAATAGTTCATGAATCAAATATCAAGATACAAATGGGATTGAATTGTAATAAGGCTCTCGTGTACTGTTATTTGTGCTTCGTTGATCAAAGTGTATGAAAGTAGTTGAAGGTGATCACGGAGTAAATGCCAAGACTCCCTGGTACTGAAAGCCATAGAGGTTGCTTAAGAGTGTTATCGGTTATTGCCACTGTGATGTGTTGGTGTTTCGTATATGAGCTAGTTGACGAATAATGATTAGGTTTTTTTTTCTTTGCTCGTACTTCGAAGTTCACCACTTTTGATTGGGGACTTGATTGTTTGTTATGTTTTATTGTTTTCCTATATGTATATAACTGCAGGGTTTGGAGATTAAAAGGTTGTTATGTATGTGACCGTTAAAACCTGGTGAGTCAAGTTATCTCATCTATGACTTGGAACTGGTAATAGTGGTCAAAGGTTGAAGGTGTGATTCTTTAGAGAAAAGAATAAGATTTCAGGGACCAGAAGATGTCCAAATATTTCTTCACCCTTGGAATCTATAAGGATTAAATTCGAGATAAAAAGGTTAAGTGAAGTTGGTTAAGAATTGCAAGTATGTTGTTATGTATTGTCTAAAGAAGATTTATGTAATCCATAATACTTGATTGTAGATGGAGTTATAATTTAGTCTAACTCTTATTGGTAAGAGAAAAGTTTCACATGCAAGATCAAGTGACTGTATGAGATTACTAATCTAGATTATGGCAGATTCTCTAGAATTGTTTTAGAGAAGGCTATCTAGCAGTAGGAAACGTGATGAAACATTATGTGGTTAACCAGATATGAAAAACGGAAGTTGGTGAAATTGTGGGTTTTTTTTTATTTCGGGTGTTTGATTATGACCTTGGAATTGAGGAACTATGTACTTAAGCAATTTCTAAAGGCCTTGTATTTCATTAAAAAGTAAATATTAATGATAATTCCGTATATTCAGAAATCAGTGGTATTATGGAATTGAAAATGGGATTACAATTGGAAAGTGGTTGAAATTTAAAACTATAGTCCAGAAGAAAGTTGAAAGGTGAAAATGTTGAGTAAAATCTTATGTAACGAATAGGAATTCGGAAAGAGTTTGGTTATGTTCGTGTTGGTGTTAAGCTAAAGTTTTACGTGAATTGGGTATGAAACTTCATGGTACTTCGTGGTTATGACATTTGAGTTTAATTTCGGTTTGGTGATCTCTTGACTTGGTTTAGCCTAGATTTTAGGCTAGTGTGGTTTAACTTGTTTATTATGGTATTACTATTATGATAAGAACTGGCACATGACTTGGATAATATCGTACAATGACTTATGTAGATTTGTAGTGTGAAATATTGATTTGATTTTGGTACTCTTAATTTTCTTTGTTTTAGTGATTTTTTTTATACGATTATATAGATTTGGAGAAATGTAGGCCCCATCTTGGTTAAGTGAGTTGGTTAATTATTGTGTTTCCACATTTTGTGATTATGTGATCTGAAACAAGATACCCTAGTGAGGATTAAGTTATTGAGATTTTGATGGGTAATGTTCGAGATGCAAGTTATATCTTATATAGTTGTTTATTGTAACTCATACTTGGGATGATGATTAGTTTTGTTTGATTGGAAAAGGCCGAGCCTCGAAGGTGTAGTGAGATATTAGACTTGTCCAGATGTAATTAAGTATGGTTTCTGGATATGGCCCGAGCGACGTTGAACCAAGTACCCTCGGTTGCTCACATGTTTTAGTTCGACTACTTTTTTTCAAGGGCATGAAACTTATGATGACAATACTTTGGTATCATTGTTATCCAAATTTCGAGGATGAATTTTTTTTAAAAAGGGGTAGGTAGTAACAACACGAGACTTCGAGATAAATAGAATTGGGAAAATTTTATGGAAATTACGATTTTTTCTTTGGAATAGTCAATTGTTGACTTGTTGACCCGAGTATTTGTTGGACATTCTACGAAGAGCATTACAAAGGTCTCTGACTCTTGAGTATGTAGCTAGGTAGTATGTCGAAATTGAACATTGGATTTGATACGGGTCAAAATTGGTAAAGGGCAATATGGTAACTTTGGTTACCAAGGGTATTTTGGTAAATTCACCATGGGAAATTTTGTGAAGGGACAAGTTTCCAAAAAATTCAGGATATTTCCCTCCCTAATCCTTCACTGACCTATGTATATGTTTATATAGGTGATAGGTGTGTGTTTGCGTGAATTAGAGGTTCTACACATAAATGAAAGAAAAAAGAAGGTTATGAAGGAAAAAAAAAGATGAGGGGGTAGAGGCTAGAGGAAGGTGGATGAAGAGAAGAAGGAGAGTTAGAGAGAAAGAAGAAACTAGGTGACACTGAGGGGGAATGAGACATTGCAGACCGAAACAAACTGTAAAGCCAAGTTTGTCCGTGAATAGTGGGGGTTATTTGAAGTTGTTTCACGTGCAACCAAGGGTCGTAGTGTGTTGGAAAAGTTTGTAAGGTCCTCAGAGGACCAAGATGACGAACGTTTGATGTAGGAACGAGGTAGAAACTAACTTTGAATCCATGGTCGAAGTGAAAGGATTCGAGCAGGAATTTTGGAGGTATGTTTCATGATTCTTAGATCATGGATCCTTTCTTGAGATAGACTAGAAGAGAATGATCAAAAAAGGAAAGAAAAAGAGTGCAAAATGGACGTTTTAGAGCCGATTCAAGTCCCCTGGTCGGAACTGAGTTGCAGACTCATGGGTCGACCTAACCTAGGCTTGAAGATGATGAATAGTACATGCGCATAAATTCCACGCACAGGGTAGAAATTGGGCATGTGTGGGCATGTGGCATCCAACCTCGTAATACAGTCAACGTAAAATTCAATGTATTCGATATTACAAATCCAACGGTACAGTTTTCGAGGCGATCAAATATCGTATCGGTGTAGTGTTGGTTGTCCAAAGGTTTATGTATCATTCTATGTTCATTTAAAAATCTCAACAAATTAAGAGATTAAAGTATGAGTTATTTGGGATGATTAGTGACCCAAAAAGTGGTTTGTGACAAGCTGTCAAGGTTTCGAGAATTACAAAAATGCGTGCAAGTCGGTATCGAACTGCACAGACTGAGTGTGAGTTAACTTTATTTTCCCTAAACTTTTATGAATGCATATTTACATGTTTTAAATGATTTTTCTAACTTATTTTAGTGATGCTTGATTGTTTATTATTTTTATATGATTTTTTGTGAATTTATGGATTATTGGAAATGCACGTTACACGAATTTTGGATCTCTACTAATTTTTGGAATGGGTTTATACTCGATATGATATTTGGTTGATACGAATTTTATATGATTTTATGGATTATTTTAATGGTGTGTTTTAAGAAATTTTGACATAAGTTGTGGTTTGGGCATAGGCACGGGTTTTCAGGATTTGGATTTGGATTGTGAAATGAATATGAATTATAAATATGTGTGTGGCTTTTGTGATGTGATTATGGAGCTATGTGGCTTGTGGTGATATGAACAACCCTCCTTAGATTGCTGGATTACGTCTAGATGTGGTAACGATGGATGACCACTCAAATGTTGTAACCCTTAGTGGTTGAGTTGTATGGTTGACGCCCAGATGCTGTTTTCCTAGATGGCCACTCAGATGCTATATCTCCGAGTGCTTATATAATGTGATGATTGGCCTACCAGTAGTACAGTATGATATATGTGATTGGACACTCGAATGATGCATCCCCGAGTGGCTATGTGCTGTGATGGTTAGTATTCAAACATCAAGGATGGGTTGGTTCAGTGTGGTTGGATCAATGTGATTGTTACGGTTATGCATTTGTATGATCATATATGTGTTGTTACTTTGAATCCCTCCAGGGTTGTTGCATGAGAATCGACATTGCTCAAGTGGCAGATGCATGGTCTAGCAAGAATAAAAGAATCCCTTATCTGATAAGGTTCAAGGGTAAATTTTGTATTTAGACACTGGGCCTCAAGCCCGATTATGTAAACTAGTTGGGCATCAAGCCCAATTTCGTAAACCAACTGGGCCTCGAGCTCTATTTCGTAAACCAACTAGGCCTCGAGCTCGATTTCGTAAACCAACCGGGCCTCCAGCCTGATGCCTTATTAAATCAAATGGACTCCAAGTCCAAGAATTCATAAATCAACTGGGTCTCATACCCGATTCCATATTTTCAAATCTGAAATCAATTCACAAACCAATTGGGCCCCTGACCCGATAATGTAACTAAAATGGACTTCGAGTCCGAGGGTTTCCAAAACAAATGGGTCTTATGCCCGAGTTTACATTTTCAAATGCAAAACCATTTCATTAAACCATTACGAAACCATAAGAACGAATAATCAGTGTAAACTATAAACCTCGATATACGTGAAAATACGTAAATCATCTCGAAATAAGTGTAAATATGTAAATCACCAATATCCCAATCATCATCATAAAAATCACATATGTAAAACATATAAAACATTTATGCATGCATCAAAGTTTAGAAATCAAGGTCGACTCACAAACCGTCCGAGCTACCGCCTCGATATGGGTGCCAATATGCCTTGTCGGGCTAAACACCGTCACTGGGACTCCCAAACCTGTCCAAATCACACTAGAGGGTTACTAACTACCTTATTAACCTCTCATTGAAGCCCCATAATTTTTCCGAATTTTTAACTAATTTTAAACTTGATCCTAAACCTTCGAACATCCCGAACTATATCGAAACGATGTTTGCTCGACACGAAACCAGTCCCAAAATGTCCGTTACATCGAATAGATTAAAAGTCATGTTGAACACTTACCCAAAATACCCTCCACGCGCCCCCATGCGCCGCCGTATGCATTTGCGCGCGAAGCCCAGGCGTCTGGCACTGTTCATCGACAACTCCAGCGAACCTGGTCTAAACCGGCTCATTGGTTTGGTCCGGTTCAACCAAACCGACAGACTGACCTGGCCGGTTCTCCCAATTTCGGCCACCATTTTCGACGGGGTTTTCACCTACATGCTCGTCTCATCCCCCTCTACCGATCTACAAGTTCAAAAACATAACATGAGGTCGGGAACTCACCTGTTCGAAGAAGAACAGTAGTCGGCCATCTGCAACACGTTTCTTCTGTCGACTCCAACGCCCAAGACCTCAAAACCAGTCCCATTCGACTCGTCTGAGCCCCTAGAATATTTAGGATCAACACCAACGGTTAAGACAAGTCCAAAACTCAGTTTCCATTTTTGGCTTTAAATCGGGTTACGGGCCCTACCTCCGTCGTGGCTGCGCCGCCGTGCCTAGTTCGTCCTATCACGTTGCCCTTGTCCCTCAGCCACTCTCTCACGATCTCTCACACGAACATAGAGATGAATATGGAGGTGAGGTGGTATATGTTTGTGTTGGTTTTACGGTTTGAAGAAAACAACGAGAAGATGAAGGCTGACTCACGGAGGAGGGAGAGAGAAATAACAGACGAAATATAAAATACTAATACAATAATTAAATAAATATTTTAATCCTAAGTAATCACCTAATCCTAGGCTAGATCCACTTTTTGGGGAAGCCACCAACGGGATGAGTGACACTTGTCACTCATCCAAGGGCCCCACAAATAACTAATCCCCCAATCAGATTTAATTATTATTTTATTCAAATCCCGAGACGTAAATCCCCGATTTCGATCCCATGACCATAACTTCTCTGTTCGAGGTCCGATTTCGACGTGCCGCCTATCCACGGACTCGTGACGTCCTGATCTACATCACGGTCATCGGTCCTCATATGTTTGACTCCCCGAGTCAAAAGTTAACATTTTGCTCAATCCAAGGGCAAAACGGTCATTTTACACCATACGTCTAATTTTGCTCAACTAATCACCGATTAATCTTACTAATCCTTCATTAGTCACTAATCTAATCCCGAAATTTGGAACAGGTCGTTATAACCTTACCCCCTTAAATAATTTCGTCCTCGAAATTCCAACCATTCTGATTCCACAATTACCTCGTGGAAGGCAAATTCGACCTCACATCATGTGTACACTTGTACACCCACTAACTAGTACGATGTTTGTCTGCACCCAAACGTCCACCAATACTCACGTCGCATCAACCACACCCAACCACATTGAGTGACATTGATCACACGTTCCGAGTTGATACCACTTGAAATTTCTGCCGGGATATGACCCTCCTCGGTTAGGACCCAACTCATCTAGTACGATATTGTCTGCTTTGGGCCTCCTTGCCCTTGTCCTCACGGTTTTGTTATCGGGAGCACACAGTGCATCTTCCCAGGGGGTCACCCATCATGGAATTGCACCAACCTCAACTCGCTTAACTTTGGAGTTCTAACCAAACCCAAAGCCATTGAGCTCCCAAAAGGCCTCGTGCTATATAGGTGTGTGCCTACACCTTTAAGGCACACCACAATTTCCTTCCTAGACCATTACCCCATCACAAGAATGTGGGATCATTCACCGTTCCCTTCAGGACATGGGTCTTACAACCTACGTCACGTGATTGATTCTTGGGATACTTCGAGGAGGTTAGAAGACATTCGTAAGGTGAATGAGTTTTCATATGTGTTCTAGGGAATCTTCCAAGGTTTCTGCTACTAGGAGATTGAGTCCACCATAGAGCTTCCTCCGAGCACTCAACCTATATCATAAGCACTATATAAGGTGGCACCGACAGAGATAAAAGGGTTGAAAACTCATTTATATGACTAGATACAAAGACAGAGTTCTTTTGACTAAGTGTATCGCCTTAGGGTGTACTGATGTTATGTGTGAAAAAAAAAGGCGATAGCCGGAGGTTATAGAAGGCTTTTGGGATTTACCTACATTTTAGTACGGTTTCTCATCCTCATAATGGTGGTCATAAATTTCAACTTAAAGGAAGCCACTTGGAAGCCTGAGATACTAATGTGGGCCCAACATCCCTATCTTTTCTAGGGACAATTACAAATTTCGAGGAAATTTTTTTTTTTGAAGGGGAAGTTGTAATGACCTAGACCTAAGGTAAAAGCGAAATTGAGAATTAAATTTGAAACTGACAAATTTTCCTTTCGATTTCATAAGTCTAGAAGTCGATCTGAATTTGGGAAAGCTTTTAGAAGCTTTCTTGGTTTTTTTTTTTCTAGGTCTCGAACTCATGAGTTCATAAAGAGGCAACATACAAAAATTGAGGTCTTTTTGAGGAAGACGTGGGTCTAGAACCTTTAGAGGCATTCTTGTAGTTTAGGGAGGTAGATATGTTGGGAAGATTATTTATTCTTTTCTTGGGATCCTTCCTTTAGTCCAATCTCCCCCTCTCGCAACCCTACTCTCTTCTTCCCATGAAAAAACAAAAAACCTAAAATAGGTGATTTTGATTGAGGACATATCGAGCCAAACTGAGGTTGTACATAGACTCCACTTGACTCCACAAGCTAGTTGATTCCAAACGAAAGCAACCTCAAATGTGAAGAATTGAAGGACAAAAGTGAACTGAGTCTTTGCAATCAATTTCTTGCCAAAATAGGCAAGATTTCTTCTTTTTGTTCATAATTGGATTCCTAGAGTTGAGTAAATAAATTTTCATGTATGGATCAAGGAAAACAGTAAAAAAATGAGGAGTTGGAAAATCGCAGGAAATGGCTATTTCAAGAAGAATTTCCAGTTGTTGAGACTGTCAATAGCAGCCATGATAAGGTGTTCAAATCAAGTTCCCTAACAAGTTATAGGAGCTTGTTCGGCTACGCGTGTTAATGTGGCATGCCACCTAGTAGCCACCTGAAGCGACTTGGTAACATAGTTAGCAGCCTAATCTGGCAGGACCCGCCCCCAATCCCCCTGGATTAAGGGCTAAATCCTGCTCCCGTCTAACTTATGCATAACACGAAGGCTAAACTGACGTCCAACCTCCATGTGACACGTCAATCGGACAAGGGATTCTCGATCCAACCGTCCTAAAAGTATCGGGCCTTCCCAGAGTGCGCCAAATCTAATGTGGATCGCGGGTGTGATGTCTTCGTCTCTCTCGACCAACAGCTCGTACCGCAACAACCTGGAGGGTATTAAAAACATGAAAAGACTATGAGTGGACAAAAACAAATAATAATTTAGAAAACAGTTCAGAAGAAATTACATTTTTACCCTCCACGTAAAAACCAATGCATGCATATCAATTCATGCTATGAAACCATTTCATATCAAAACCATCAATGAAAACCATTTGAAAACTCGAATCAAATCCGCTATTCAAATTCAGGCCTCAGCTTGAAATCACAAATCAATCTCGAATACGGGAACTCAATCCCAAAACTCATCAAATCCATATCATCCGAGCCACTGCCCAAAACATTCTTAAAACCAGTGAAAAAAATCAATCATGTGAGTTTGTTGGATCTCAAGTGCGCCCGAGTATTTAAACTCAAAACCAAGCGCAATAATCAGGTCTTCCCGGGATATCAACGAGTCTTTTAACTCAAAACACAATCAACAGGCCTCGGGGGGTATCACAATAACCAAGTCTTTAAACTCAAAACATCTCAATCCAGGGCCCTCCCCCCGTTAATCAACCGAGTCTTTAAACTCAAAACCAGATCCAACGGTTTTTCTTTTTCTTTTTCCGGGTATTTAAACCCAAAACCATTTTTCAATCAACAGTGAAAACCATAGAAAACCCTTCTCTGAATTCGCAACAATGATTACATAAGCTAGCATCCGGAACCATCATACTTCAAATCCCAAAATCCAATCATCAAAACCATGCTCAAATCGCAAAATCAATCGAACTCTCGTAAAACGTGCAATCACGTAAATATCTCAAAAACCATGCAAAACCGTAAATCACCAAGATCATAAATCAAATCATAGAATTACGTATAGAAAACATATAAAAACATATATGCATGCATCAAGGGTTTGAAAGCAAAGTCCACTCACAGACCATTCTGCCCTTCCCTCGATACGCGTGCACCTATGCCGTTCCCGGCCAATCCACTATCACCGGTTTTCCCGAACCTGTCCAAATACCATAATAAGGTCACTAACTATCTCACAATGATCATACTTAAACCCCGTAATTTTCTCGAATTTTTAACTATTTTTAAACGAGCCCTAAAACCTTCAGACATCCCGAAAACTATCGAGACGATGTCTGATTGACTCGAAACCATCTCCAAAATGTTTGTTACATCGAATACTTTAAAAGTCATGTTGGAACCTTCCTCAAAAGGCGTACCACACACCCACACACGCCTCCTGAAGTGGCTGCGCGTGGGCCTCACGCGTGACTACTGTTCATCCCTGTCCTCTCGTCGAACCGGGTCCAGACCGGTTCGGTTTAGGCCGGTCTAATTGAACCGACGGTCACGGTTCACGGCCATACCAACCTTCCTTCAACTCGATTTCAGCCCTATTCGATCCTATTCTTCCTTTTAAGCCCTTTCCAATCAATCCCTAAGTTCATAAATGTGAAAAACAAATTAAAACAAGATACCTTAATTGAATTGTCGAACCGATCAAGGTCCTCCTTACTGTTTCCATGGCTCTAGCCATCTCAGGTCGTGGTTTCAAGTCCACACACTTCCTTTAACCACTAATCCTTGTTCCAATTAACCAATTCAACGAATAACACCTCAATATCCACATACCATTTTCAATCAAAAACAGGGCAAAAATATGGGTTGTGATGGTACCTTCGCCGTCGAGCCCCGTCGTGGGTACCAACAACATCGTCTCACCTTCATGATCATCATTTAATTCAATTAGACTGTTGAACGATTGCCTAATCTCACATTTGAAATCCACAAAAATAGAGGATGCAGGCTTACTGTTCCATGTTCCTCGCCGTGCACGACGGTGCACCACCAGCATTACTCAATTCGTTTCCACCTCCCCTTCAAGCTTGATTTACCAAGAAGGGACAAAGGACATGAATTGGAGGTTGTGGGTTGAAGAATCTCTCACAATTTCTTAGTTGATTCACCCATACATCGAACACACATTCACAACCCGTTCACCTTTGTTTTAAACTTGTATAAGGCGGTCACAAAGTTCCACAGCCCTCTAGAGAAGGGACATGTGTCCCACATCCATTGGGCACCAATCCCAAGCACAACCAGGTGTCACAAGTGCACTGGCACATATCCCAATGTGACAATTTACCAATTTGTCCTTGCCATGACAATTTACCATTTTACCCCTCGTACCTTTAGACCCATACCGAAATCATCCGAAGTCTGATGATGATGTGCCACATGTCGTTGGACTCAGGGGATCGAGACCTACCTAACGGTCCTCGAATTACGTGAAAATTCCATGTCGTATGAAAAGTCAACAAATTGCCCTTTTTAACTAAATTACCAAGGTACCCTCGAACTTCCAAACGTCATAACTTTGTCATCGGATGTCGAAATCGAACGTGCCACCTGTCTATGAACTCATGACGTCCCGAACTACGTCACGGTCATCAGTCAAAGTTCATTTGACTGTCCGAACGAAAAGTCAACATTTGTGCCCATTCTAGGGGCAAAATCGTGATTTCGCACCGTCTGTCCGAAATCGTCCAACTAATTGCTGATTAACTTCACTAATATGTCAATAACCACTAATCTAATCCCGATTTACGGGATGGGTCGTTACATAATTAGCTGTCATAGTTAGCATACTGAAGGCATTATTATATTTCGTTAAAAGCTAACGGCGTCATAGCAGAATAATTAACACCATTAATTTGGAAGGAATATCCCAATTTTGTCATAATATTATGTCAGGTTTGATGGAATTTTTTCATTTGAAATAAGCAATACTCCACCGTGACTGTGCATATGCTTGATAGGCACGTGGGTGCACATGGCGCATGTTCGGCCTCAAAGTGGTGGCGCATAACTGGGCTTCATCTTTCTTTAGGCGCGTGGAGCCATTTCCCTACCTAGTAACATATGTCTATGGTTTTGTACGTTCCAGACCGATTTTTGGTGGTTTTGAAGCCATTTGAGGTCATCTAAAGCCCCGTTTGAGTAATTTCAATTTGTAATGGATGACTACAGGGCAGGTTCTGGTTTAGCGGTGAAAAGAATCTGGTTATTGATGTGTTAAAGGGTTCCTTGGGACTAAGACTTCCTTCACAGGGATTTTGGATGTATTATGAATGGATTTAGATTTATACCATTGTTTCTACTAGGAATATCATCCGACGGTAGCATAGGATTTCTCCGACACGTGATGGGATTTTTTCCAATGCGTGTTTATTGAAAATTCTCCGATGTTGGAGCCACATGATCTCTCTCTAGCAGATCATCAAGGCTTCTCTTTTTCTGGTGGTGTAGGGTCTTCCTTTACCAAATAGTCAAGGTTTTTCTAATGTTGGCATCTAATAGCTTGTTATTTATGCATGTTTTAGTTATGATTCAATATCTTTTTTTCTTAGCTTTTGCATAATTATGTCATAAAATAGGACAAAATTACCCTTATTGTGAGCCATGTGCAGATTAAAAGTGTGGGATCAATTCTAAGTAAAAATGAAGGAAATGACCCAAGTTGAGTCCAAAGTTCCTAATCGAGTCCAAGAACCAGGACGTGTTCAGTGTGCCTATCCCAGGACTTGTCCAAAGAACTAATACCTCGCCCTTGTTCATGTTTTATGTATCGGGTCTTTGTTCCAGGCCCTATTCCAAGTTCCAAGTTATGTGCCTGGTCTTGTGCCAACCGAAGTTCCAGGCTGTGTGCCAGCCCCTGTCCTTTTTTCCAGTCCTAGTTCCCAGCCAGGACCTGCCTGTGTTATAGCAGATGCCTATTAGAGAATCAGACCCTCTGCCAACCAAAGGCCAAAACGTGTTCCTAAGATCATGTCTTTAGGTCTTTTTCCACCTTGTTCCATCAAAAGACATCACTGTTCCAGATTGTCAACTTTAGGCCTAATCGAAGACCAATCCCAAGACTAGGTCGTGTGCCAATTTTCTAGCCCGTGTGCCTGATTTTCAGGGTCTTGCGCCAGAAATTCCTGATTTTGGTCCCCTTGTTCCAATGGGTAAATTCTTAGCTCTGGCTAAGATTTTTATATAGAATGACCTACCTTTACCACTTTTTCTAATGGTGTATTCAGATCCAACTTTGGTGGACATTTGATTTTATGGATTTTGAGGGCCAATTGCAGGGTCGTGTGCCAGCTCGCCAGCCAGGGACATGTCACTGGTGACATGTCCCCAGAATGACCTGCTTTGCTTCCAATCTCTATTCATTCCAGAACCAGGCCCTGCACCAACCAAAGTCTAAGTTATGTCCCTTATGGTCCATTTTGAGGTTTTGTTCCAGCTTGTTCCATTGAAGACTTCAAAAGATCCACAAGTTCAAACTAGGCCCTAGCCGAGAACTAGGATGCCAGTTTTCAGTGTCAATTCCAAGTTCTCTGGCCCAGGCCTTGCATCAACCAATGTTCAAGCATGGTCTTAATGGTCTTTTTTTAGGCCCTATTCCAGCTTGTTCCATCGATGTCCTCAAGAGTTCCTTAAGTCCAAGTAAAGGCACAAGGCACGTTCCAAGTCCAGGCCCAGCTATATCCTAGTGCTGATTAGTGGTAGGTTCTTCAACTTTCCTATTTAGTCAAGGACTAAAATAAGGAGCAAATTAAGAGCCAACAACATTGTAGGAGTTGACTTGTGGCTAGGTCTTGTTGTGAGGCTCACGGCTACGGTTTTTACTCTCCATAAAAGGACCAACTTAGCTTAATTTTGGGGGTCGTTCTTTTACTCTTTGGAATCCCGAAGCTCTTCCTAAACTCAGCCTCATCTCATACTTAGTCTTTACGGCTTTCTGCATTCAAATACTTAGTTTTCTTTCTTCTACGTTTTGATATTAACAAACTAGTTCTTCACAGTTTTGTGCTTTCATCTTTAGAAATTAGTTCTTCACGATTTTACATTCATACACTTAGTTCTTTATTGTTTTTCTTTGTTATACTTAGTTCTCTTAATTTCATACTCTTAGATTTGTTCTTTAAGGTTTTAAATTCATAGAATTTGTTCTTGATGTTTCTTATTTATACACTTTAATTCGTTTGCAATTTTAGATTCATAATCTTGTTCTCTTTACGGTTCTCCATTCATATTATTAGATTCTTTTTTTTTTCTCGAACTCAACACTTAGTTCTCATTATATTTCGAGTCTTACATTAGTTTTTTAATGGGTTCGAGATTCTTAGACTAGTTCCTTTTCAATCTCCGATTCATTACTTTTGGAGGGTGGCTTCCTTGTGGATGTTCATCCCTCCTTTGAAGTTCATCCCTACTTTTTGTTCCTTTAATGTTCACTTCAATAATGTATATGTCCTTTATTTTAAATATGAGTGAGTAGTCCTTTACGGGTTAGGGCTACTTGAAGCCCTTAATATGAGTTGTTGTACTTAGTTCTTCTTTGCTTATCTTCATTATGTGTTGATTGAATTGAATTGATCTACTGTGCTTAAGTAACTCAATGGGATGTGTGTAAGTATAGCTAACTTATATGCATGAAATTGTAGATGACATGACTTAGGTTAGACTGGGATATCTACCTAGTAAATGTAAGCATCAAGATTAAAATGTGGACTTTTAGTTGTAGATTGAATTGGTGAAACCTGAGCATATTTATATTCTTAGGCTAATATGGTTTCATTAAATCCTTTTCATTTACATTGCATCACCAAAACGTGTGGTAGGTTCCCGAGAGCATATGCCATGCCTCAGGAATACAACTAAGAAAGGATAAATGTGTTTAATGAGCATATGCCCTGCCCTAAGCACTGGCACCTAATTTGAGCACTTAATGAAGATGGATAATAAGGACTAAAGACAATAAGAAGTGGTAGGGTGGAAAGTAACGATAATCTATCTTTAAAAGCAGCTTAATCATTTCTGTAATCACTTCATTTGCAAATTGTGCAATTAAACAGTAACCCACATTGTGTTTATATCTCAACTAAGTCAACAAAAACTAAATTGAATTGGACACTTTTGAGCAAGTGTCTATGGAATTCAACCTTTGCATATCACTATACTCTTAAAACAACTTGTGCACTTGCCAAGTTATTACACATGGAAACCTAGTCTTGCATAATCATCATTGTATTTGACTTATCGTCCATCAAGTTTTTGGCGCTGTTTTATGGGACTTGTCCCTCAACGGTATCCATTTATTTTAATCTATTGTCCTAGTGTGTTTTTATTTTTTGTACGTAATTCAATTTTTACGTTTTCTTTCTTGTTGAGCATATGATGCTCTATGTGAGCATGGAACCGTGGGCCAAGTCGTATTATCCTAGAGGCTCGGCCTAATGCTAGAAAGATCACTTTCTTTCGGCCCCAAGTAACCAAGGAGGTTGGGGACACCCCCAAAGATTGACCAATGAACTAGAACCATATGACTAAACCTACTCGGCTCCATACAACCAAGGATGGGGCAGCCCACCACTTTGCACATGGACCCCTCCTCCTCCAACTCCTAGCCACGTTCCATATCCAAGAACACTTCGGCAAGTAGTGGAAGAGGATGATAAAATGTATGACCTTCAAGTGTGACTTCTCTAGGCACCCGAGTGGGAGAGTGACGAAGTGGGCTATGGAGGCATGGATGTTCAACCACCAAGTAAGGACATGGCTCCTACACAAGAAATAGTCCCAGCCCTAAGAACATTGCAGCAAGTACATGACGAGGATGTTGACCTGTTTGCCCCTCAACTGAGCCTAGTGGTGGCACCTGAGTGGCACAAGTCTGATGAAATGGCTTATGTGGAATTAGAAGATCAAACGCAACTTCTCCCCATGGTAATTGAGTTGTCCTGTAGTTCTGATTTGGCCCCTAATCTTCCTAACACAATGCCTACCGATCAACCTCACGTTATGCCTCAACATGACCTGGAGCCCCTGCCCAAGGCTGTGGCCAACTTGTTACCTCAACCATCACACCATGGCAAGGATGAGGACAACGACAAGGACAAGGACAGCCCCATGGTCCCCTTCCTTTATGCTCCCATAATGGCAGCCCTCCCAATGCCATGTACCTTCCCCATGTCCATGGTGGCCCCATCATTGGACCTTTTTCCAATCAAGGGAACACACACGGGTGCACACCCTAAGAACACTATGCCCCTACCCACAAACATGGGCGTCGACTTCGCATTCTCAGGACCCTACTTCTCTATATCCTTAGCTTTCAAGTTTACTAAGTTGACTATGTGCGTTGGTGTGAGCTCTAATTCATTGCCTACTCTTTTGTGCAAGCTTTACAAGTCGTGCTCAAGGAAGGACATGGGATCCCTCAAGGTGGATGTGAGCAAGCTCAAGGAACAAGGCTCAATAAATGGGCCAAGGCCACGACCTAGGAAGTTCAATGCGTACCTACGGCCTACCCATCATAAACGTTGTCCTTATGCGACACTTGGGATCAAACACATCATACTTAGTTTTAAATCACTTTTGTATTTGTTCCCTGATTTGTTGAGGTCTAGAAAGGGGATTCCTTCTCATGTGTCTAATCATTTCTTTTGTAATGTAGAAAGGACATCACTACAGGTGGCCCAATTTGGAGTCCTTCAAGGGCCTTATGTGTCCTCCAGTACCCTTGTGTACCCTATCTCGTCATGACTATTCCAACAACACTTGGAAGGTTATCCCTGTGCAGTTCCCTCACCAACAAGTAAAGCCCTAGACCATGCGCACTGCAATGCCCGCTTGGTACAGGACTTGGCCAAGTTCCCTGACTGATTCTCAGTACATGACTTGCACAAGCGTCCGGATCAGCACTCACGCAAACTCCTTAGACAGGCTCCCAGACCAGTTTTTGGTACAAGACCTAGTCCGGCCCTGTGCAGGCTCTTGGGAAAGCACTGGAAATTCAGCCATATGGTAGTAGAGACTGGCCCTCTCCTACAGTTCTGCTCCTAACCCAGCGGTACTAGTTCCAAGACCAGCCTGCAGTACCAGCACCTGGTCAGCACCCACGCAGGGATTTTTAGTCGTTCAAATAGGATTTTTAAGTGCATATTTAGGCAGCCTATGGAACCTCCCTAGGGTAGGAAACATCCTAACCCTGGTTTGCATTTATAAACCTTATTTATTTCCACTACTTTTGTAATCCTACAAAATTTTATGACATGTTTTTATTTTTATTCACACATTGAGGACAATGTGTCATTCGGGTTTGGGGGTGTGGTTTAAACTTTATTGTGGGAAAAATTCAGGTTTGGGGGTATCAATCCAGGATCTATCTTACTTTTATGTCTTTATTTTTGTTTTTTTTTTTGTTTTTTTGTTTTTTATTTTTACTTGTTTTTACTTTTGTGTTAACTTTGTGTCTTAGTGTATTTGAAACTACTTTGCACTACTTTGTTAATAGAAACTTATAAACATGAATCATCTTTGGTGCCTATTTTTTGTTATGGATTATTGAGTTCCCATTTTGCACAACACCTTGTCATGCCTAAGTTATTGAGTTGTTAAAACACTTGTGATTGAGTAATCTTGGAACATTAGTGGAGACTACCCATGTGTGATCTTGTGCCTATATGCTTTCTTTGTGAGTGATTTCATTATTTCTACACTGCTGAATTCGTTTATAACTATTATTATTAATTTTTTTACATCTCATTATTTCTCTGCATTGGTGTTTATGAACTTAATCATGAGATTCTCTAGATTGAATGCTTGTATGTTCTCATGAAATGATCTAGGCTATGCATGTTTAGCTAACACGACCCATCCCAATCCCCTCAGGATTAACGCGGGATGTGCCATGCTCCCGTCTAACACGAAGTGTCAGACAAGGGATAATTCATACCTCAGCCCATACGGGGCTCCTAGAGTGCGCTAGGATTGGTGGAGGAGTGCGATGTCTCGGTCTCTACTACAGTCCTCATCCGTGAACAACCTGAAAGGCATTAAAACCATTAAAAGCTGTGAGTGGACGAAAATCAATAAGTTCATAAAACACATGTCATAAAAAGACATTTACGCCCTTCACTAAAAAGTATGCATGCATTCGAAAACCAGTAATCAAACCATTTACATAAATAAACCATTAGGGCCTTAGCCCAAAAACCGTATATCAAACTAGGTGTGGGAACTCAGCCCAAAACCATAGAATATCAAATCCATAAATCCAGAACCAAGTGGGCCACTGCCCAAATCCATAAACATAAATCCATAAACACTGAAATACCATTTCATAAATTCAATAATCCATATTTACCAAATAACCATCCTCGACATCCCAGATGCCTAGCGTCCCAGACGCTTGACGTCCTAGACGTCATATCTCATGGTAAAAGCAACGCGTGCTGCCCGACGTCTCTCTGGGTCCATACCTCTTACATCCCAGATGTTTGACGTCCTAGACGTCTAATCATAGCAATCCTGCTCCTGAGTCACTATACGGTCCGATCACTTCGTATAATGACCCCTCGCAGGCAATGCACCGTGACTTCCCCAGTGTCCCAGACACCTGGAGGAGACCATCCACAGATCCTCGTATCAAGATGGTATAGTGAAAACAGTTTTATAAAGTCATTTCAAAACATCTCAAAGGCCCTGCCCGGAATTTCCATAAAACATCACAAATCCATTTAGGGTCCCCGACCCGAAATCACGTTTATGAAACGTAGGGTCCCAGACACGAAATCACATTTATATATCATAATTTGGCCTCATGCCCGATTTCATAAACCAACTGAGCCCCCGACCCGATCACATAACTCAAATGGGTCTCAACCCGATTTCGTAAACAAATTGGGCCCCCGACCCGAACACATAATTCAAATGTGTCTCATGCCCGAGTTCAACTTTCCAAAACCAAAACCATTTCATCAGACCATTACCGAAACCACAAGCACGTAAAACTACAGTATAAAATCGTAACATCGAAATACATGCAAATACGGGATTACCTCGAAATACGTGCAACCATGTAAATCACCAATAACGCAATCATCACTATAGAAATCACATATATAAAACATATAAAATAGTTATGCATGCATCACAGTTTAGAAAACATTGTCCACCCACGGACCGTCATATGCTGCCGCCTTGATATGCGTGTCATACGCCCTTCCGAGCCACATCACGATCACCGGGGCTTCTCAATCTATCCAAACCATACTAGAAGGTTCCTAACTACCTCATTAACCTCACATTACATCCCCGTAATTTTTCCAAATTTTTACACTTTTTTTACATAGGCTTTCAATCTTCGGACACCCAAAACTATATCGAAACGAAGTCCGATCCACACGAAACCAGTCCCAAAATGTTCTTTACTTCGAAATAGATTAAAATTCATGTTGAAAACTTACCCAGAAACTTACCCAAGCGCCCCCACGTGTGGCACTATTCATCATCTTCAACCTTAGTCAAGCCCTGTCCAGACCAGTTCAGACCGGTTCTCTGTAACCTGGTCCAACTCGAACTGGCATTCCCGGTTTTTTGCCCATTTATCCTCTATTTTCAACCTATTTCATCCCAGACCTTCGTCCCAACCTCTAAACTCGATCTACGTGATCAAAACATGAAAAACAAACGTAAAACTCACCTTCCCGATCGATGATAAACCGGTCGTCCTTCCACCGTCGTGTTCTCACGATCCCAGCCGCCTCTGACCACCATTCCAAGTTCAAACGACTCGTACAACCACCAGAAATTTCATAGGATGGTTAGAATCGAAGCACAACTACCAAAACCAAACTTTCAAATTTGAACCAAAACTCACCATTTTTGGTTTCTCTAGCCACCGTCCACGACGATCCTCGACCTCGCAACCGTTCTACTCGACCCAGTCTCCCCTTCCATTTTCCTTCATGGTCCAAAAGAAAATTGTAACGACCCGTCCCAGAATTCGGGATTAAGTTAGTGACTAATCATGATTAGCAGGGTTAATCGGTGATTAGTTGGGCGAAATCGGACGAACGATGCAAAATGACCGTTTTGCCCCTAGTCGTGGGTAAAATGTTGACTTTTAATTCGGACTGTCAAATGGACCTTAACCAATGACCATGGCGTAATTTGGGACATCACGAGTTCATAGACAGGTGGCACGTTCGATTCCGACGTTCGTGGTGAAAGTTATGACGTTCGGAAGTCCAAGGGCATTTTTGTAATTTGGACGAAAAGGGGGAAAATGTTGACTTTTTGACTGGTAGTTCCGATGGCCGAGGGTCAAGGAGCGTTAGGAAGGTCTCGAAGCCCTGAGTCTGTAGAAAGGCGGGACGCGTCGATCGGAGTCCGAATGACCAAGTTACGGGTCTGGATGCGTGAGGGGCATTTTGGTAATTATCTGCACAAGGGCAAAATGGTAATTTCACAGGGGTACTGTTTGAACAGGGACAGCCGTGTATGGGAATACTTCATGATCAGTGCACGGGGGTGAATTTTTTATGTAATTGATGGGCTGAGGAGTTGTTTAATTGAGAATGGAATTGTTTATGCATTGTGTGGGAGTAGGAGAGTGTGCACGGCTCCATTTCCCTGCCGTTGGTGTTTCTGAAATGGGAAGAAAATAGAATTGTTTCCCATGCGTGATCAGCCTTTCCAAGGACAAACTGAGGGGATTTGTGAACGGGAAGGTGATTAAGGAATTGAGAGAAGTACTCTGAGATGGAGAGATGGAAAATGAGAGGAAAATGGTGAGGGAAAGTTCAAAAAGCCCGAAACTGGTTTTTGATCAATTCAAATTGGAAATTCAGTTTTAGGCCATCCCATGCCTAATTGAGGTTCGAATAAGATTTCTGGGACCTTAGTTAGTCGATCCAGATCAAATGTGGCAAGCTTCGAAGCTCCTAGAGCCATGGACGGACGTGGTGGATGGCTGGAAAAATTGACCTTGGAGTCGTGGTGTTTGAGGTGAGTTCTTGTGAAATTAATTGCGGAATCATCTTTAGGGGGAGTATACGAAGCTTCCTAACTAATCAATTGAAAGAAACGATGCATGTGTGATGAATTGGAACATTGAACCCGATTAGGACCCGTGTTCGATTGAGTTGGTTTTAGGCCGTGCCGACTTGAATGAGTGACACAGACCTCAAATTAAGGATGTTACGAGTTTATCTGATGGATTAATTGAAGGAATTGTGTGGTTTATCACAGGGATTGAATCGGGTCAAGACACGGGTTGCAGACCCATATTGCAGGATAAACGGGAGAGGAAGAAGATGAACAGTGCTGGTACTGTAGCAGGCGCGTGGCTGTCACGCGCAGCCACACACGGTGGCGTATGACGGCGCGTGGACACGAATTCAAAGGTGAGGTCAACATGACTTTTATCCTAGACAATGTAACGAACATTTTACCTTTGGTTTCGTGTCAATCAGACACTGTTCCGACATTGTTCGGGATGTCCGAAGGTTTTAAATCGAGTTTAAAAATAGTTCAAAATTTGGGAAAATTACGGGACTTGAATAGGATGTTAATGAAGAGGTTAGTAACCCTCTAATGTGAAATGAACAGGTTTGGGAGTCCCGGTGTTAGTGACGGGGCCCGAGAAGGCTGATGGCATGCGTATCGAGGCGCATGGTTAAACGGTCTGTGAGTGGACATTGGTTTTATAAATTTTATGCATGCATAACTGTTTCATGATGATTATATTTGTGATTATATGATTTGATTCGGATTTTGTTGAATTAATATGATTTCACGCATTTCGAGGCGATTTACGTGTTTGCTCGTAAATCGAGATTTTCCGGTTTTGCACTGATTTCCATATTTGTGGTTTGGTTATGATTTCATGAAACGGTTATAGACTTGATAAAGTAAACTCGGTCTGAGACCCATTTGAGTTATAATATCGGACTAAGGGCCCAGTTGATTTATAAATATGATTTCGGGTCGGGGACCCAAAAATGGAATTGAATAAATGATTTTGGATTTAATAAATCAAGTATTTGGACTTGTGATGGTCTTATGGAAATTCAGGGAAGGGCCCTTATGATATTTTGGAAATGAAAGATAAACTGTTTTCCATAAACCATCTCGATATGAGGTTATGTAATGGTCTCCTCCAGGTGTCTGGGACACTGGGGAAGTCACGGTGCATTGTCTGCGTGGGGTCATTGTATGGAGTTACTGGACCGTATGATGACTCAGGAGCAGGATTGCTATGATTAGACGTCTGGGACGTCTAACATCTGGGATGTCAGGTTGTGGATTTGACTGCTGAGGGCAGTTGAGTTCCTCTGAACCCTAGGGTGTGAGTGTGGAACCCTAGTTTATGATGGTTGGGAAAGGTGAACCTTGGTTCTTATAAATGGACTAGTATTGTGAGTCCGTAGTTTCTGAAGGTTTCATGATTTTCCGATGTCGGGGTGGTCTACCGAGGCGAACCCCAGATTATGACTGGTGGATTGGGACTTGTGCTGCGACTAGCGGCTGAGGTCGTGGATGGCTATGTGGATGACTCTAGTGAGTCTAGCCAGAACGACAGAGATTGATTGTCAGATGTGAAGTGAATTGGTGGGATTCGATCCACGGGTACGGTTATGAGATAAGATATGGAATTCCGAGTTGGACCGGATAATCATGTGACGCATGGATATGGATCTCGATAGCGATGATTGTTGATCGATAGTCGTGTGGGGATGACTGACTATCGAGGGTAATTGGTGTGGTTGTAGCAGATGAGAATCAGGGGACATTCAGGGAACGTTCATTATCCTGATGTGGATGGTCAAATTGGAGGTATCCATAGTTGTGGAGTACGAGTAGTGATACGGGATCGTCGTTCGGTATGAGCGGAGATCCAAGGTATCAACTTTGCACACAGCGTGCTAGTGTGGATGTTTGGGTGCATGTGTGTTGAGGCAAGTGTTGATGATACTAGCACTGGTGCTAGTGTCGGTGATTGAGATTGAGATGAGTCACGAGTTGGGATGTGACTCTGTCATGTTGGACATATGATCGGTATGTTCGACTCAGTAGTGGTTGAGTCATGGACTGGATAGGATCCATCGGAGATTGTGAGGTTTTGGGATAGGTCCTCAATCGTGTTGAGATGCCAAGTGATGGATGGATAAAAAGGTATGTTGAGACAAGAGGAATCTAGGGATGACGTTCCCTATGTCCTGAGAATTAGTGGATTTGGGGAGTTGTTGTCAACTCCGAGATTGGGTGACGGTGTGTTGCTAATGTCCTCAGAAAGTACAAGGAAATTACTGGAAATGGAAAAGACGAGGAAAACCATTGGTGGTATGGATGTGGGATTTTGTGATTATGAATCACATGGAAACTTGAGGGTTGAACCTGTAAAGGTTGAGACGTGAGACGGAGGTAGCAAGGTATGCACATCCAAAAAGAGTTGAGTAATTACCGTTCGGAATCAGGGTGTATGCATAAATGGTTATTGACGGACGTGAGGTCTGAGTTTTGGATTGATTGCGGACACATGGTTATCTAAGTGATTTGGGGATATAGGAAGTCCAGTGGTCTAACTTGACACCCCATTGGGAGCATGTCTGTTCCCAACATGGTTGGAACTTTGGTTTCGAGAAGAGTTGTGATTGCTGGACGAGAGGAGTGCTCGTTTTCGCATTGGTAATAGGTACTCTGAAGTCAATGGGATCGACTTCTTATTTTCTGCCCTGGCAGACGTTGATTGTGGTTACAAGTACGTTGAGCTTGTATTGGTTGATGGACCCATGTGTGGTTGGGGTCATCAGGAGGAGTTGCGTATTTCGAAGTTAGGTAAGTGAGATTTCTCATGTTCTCCTTGGTGGCAAACGATGTTGGATTACTTGGTATGGTGGGTGCAGTGAGCTGTGTTTGCACTCACACAGGATGGATGATGATGTCATTTTATTGGATTATCCTTGGTTTTCCTAGGTGGAATGACAAGGATCGATTTGAGGTAATTGGAGGAGACCCACAATGTTGATGTCTTTCATGGTGAAAGAATGATTGGATGTGGAAGTAGTTGAGGAGTGTTGTGTTGTTGACCAAGGACTCATGAGGGTGTAGGACCCTACGATTGGATTCCGGATGGATTTTTAGCTATGTGAGCATGTGTGGATCTGAGGTGGATCTGGATTGTAATGTTGTGGACATTGGACACGGTGACGATCTGGGATCGTAATGGTACCCGTCGGGTGGCTTGATGATGGATTTGAATTGTGATCGGTTTGATCAGATTGGGTGAAGAGCTTATCGCTCTGTCATATGTTTGGATATGGGAGTAATTCGACTAAACTTCTTTTCGAAGTTAATCAGTACTCGAGCGAGTTGGAATGCTTATGCATTAACTCGAGGATTTAACTTGTGAATGAGTGGATATCCAATAGGATGTAATTGGTCAGTCTTGGATGTGTGGATGTTGGGATTGGCTTCCCTATGAGGTCAATCGAATGGGTTGAGCGGGTAACTGATAGGTTCTGTTTTGGTGTGTCTGGGTAGACGTGAAAGAGATTTCGTGTTTTGGAATCGAATTTCTGGGTGACGATTCAGGGTTTGATTTCAGAACTTGAAAGTGGATTTCTGGATTTGGGTACGGAATGATTATTCCAGATGCTAGCTTATGGAATAATGATTTCGGATTCAGATTTGGAAATGGGTTAAGGATATGATGTTTGGGTTTGGATTCGGGATTTCTTACGAAATTGCGGATTCGAATTCGAATTTGGATTTGGAACCGGATGATGAGTAGGGATGAGCGATTTGTCTAGTATGGGATTGGACAGGAGAACCCCAGTATCAAATTATGATTGACAGTGGGCCATATAGTGTGCTTATTGGAGAATAGATGTACGTATCATGTACGATGTACGAGGATCGGTACTAGACAGGCCGAGTGACACCTGGTGACGGTACATGGGAGGTACCAGTGGTGTGTGGTTGTACGTGTTGGTAATCGGCTAAGTTCCGACACCATTTGGATGTGGTGGTGAGTGTGAACTGGACATTGAGTACTATGCACTGGGCAGAGTAATTTCGTTGGGTTTAGTGATTTTTATGAGCAGGCGCTCTTAGCCACGGATGGCTAGTGAAACCCTGGTGTGGAGATGTGTGATCACTGATTGGCGAGTATTCAATGTGTGTTAGTTACACCACCTAATTGAGCAAGATGACGGTATTTGTACACTCAGGATGAGTGAGTTGGTGGTCAGTGTAACTACGAGTAGCCTTGCGTGATGTTATCACCCGAGATATTTCCAGCGTCATGGTTCGCTGACGGAGTCGGCTGTTATGGACATTGAGATTGATATATGTCGCAGGATTGGGCTTGCCCTGCGAAATGAGATCATGTGGTTGATCTTACGCTACTTTGAGCGAGTGGTAGTATGGGGTGATGTCACCGACTGGCGGATGGTTGGACCTTTATCAGGGTGGTAAAGCTTAGTGGTGACCGTTTGGCTGGTGGCGTCGGCATGGACTGACAAGTGTGATTTCGTGACTCCTAGGGGGAGCAGACGTCAAATATATTAGTAATTGGAAGAAACCGACAAGCTGAAGGAGTCAGCTAAATGGTGAAATCGACAAGCGATATTAACAAGGATCAGGTGATCAATTTCACTCGTGGGGGTCAAGTGTGGTCGGCACGGTGAGAGACCGTGATGGGACGTCTAAGTACAGGTGAGTTTAGTTGGTGTACGGGTGTAAACGTGTCGTGAGGTCGAAATGTTTTCCACGAGGTGGATGTGGAATAAGGATAATTGGAAATTTCGAAGACGAAATTATTTAAGGGGGGAAGGTTGTAACGACCTGTCCCGGAATTCGGGATTAAGTTAGTGACTAATCATGATTAGCAGGGTTAATCGGTGATTAGTTGGGCGAAATCGGACGAACGATGCAAAATGATAGTTTTGCCCCTAGTCGTGGGTAAAACGTTGAATTTTAATTCGTACTGTCAAATGGACCTTGACCAATGACCGTGACATAGTTTGGGGCGTCACGAGTTTATAGACAGGTTGCACGTTCGATTCCGACGTTCGTGGGGAAAGTTATGACGTTCAGAAATCCAAGGGCATTTTTGTAATTTGGACGAAAATGGGGAAAATGTTGACTTTTTGACCGGGAGTTCCGATGGCAGAGGGCCGAGGACCGTTAGGAAGGTCTCGACGCCCTGAGTCCGTAGACAGGCGGCACGCGTCGATCGGAGTCCGAATGACCAAGTTACGGGGTCTGGATGCGTGAGGGGCATTTTGGTAATTTTCTGCACAAGGGCAAAATGGTAATTTCACAGGGGTACTGTTTGAACAGGGACAGCCGTGTGTGGGAATACTTCATAATCAGTGCACGGGGGTGAATTGTTTATGTAATTGATGGGCTGAGGAGTTGTTTAATTGAGAATGGAATTGTTTATGCATTGTGTGGGAAGTAGGAGAGTGTGCACGGCTGCATTTCCCTGCCGTTGGTGTTTCTGAAGTGGGAAGAAAACAGAATTGTTTCCCACGCGTGATCAGCCTTTCCAAGGCCAAACTGAGTGGATTTGTGAACGGGAAGGTGATTAAGGAATTGAGAGAAGTACTCTGAGATGGAGAGATGGAAAAATGAGAGGAAAATGGTGAGGGAAAGTTCAAAAAACCCGAAACTGGTTTTGATCAATTCAAATTCGAAATTCGGTTTCAGGCCACCCCATGCCTAATTGAGGTTTGAATAAGCTTTCTGGGACCTTAGTTAGTCGATCCAGATCAAATGTGGCAAGCTTCGAAGCTCATGGAGCCATGGACGAACGTGGTGGATGGCTGGAAAAATTGACCTTGGAGTCGTGGTGTTTGAGGTGAGTTCTTGTGAAATTAATTGCGAAATCATCTTTAGGGGGAGTATACGACGCCTCCTAACTAATCAATTGAAAGAAACGATGCATGTGTGATGAATTGGAACATTGAACCCGATTAGGACCCGTGTTCGATTGAGTTGGTTTTAGGCCGTGTCGACTTGAATGAATGACACAGACCTCAAATTAAGGATGTTGCGAGTTTATCTGGTGGATTAATTGAAGGAATTGTGTGGTTTATCACAGGGATTGAATCGGGTCAAGACACTGGTTGCAGACCCATATTGCAGGATAAACAGGTGAGGAAGAAGATGAACAGTGCTGGTACTGTAGCAGGCGCGTGGCTGTCACGCGCAGCCACTCACGGCGGCGCATGATGGCGCGTGGACAAGAATTCCAAGGTGAGGTCAACATGACTTTTATCCTAGACAATGTAACGAACATTTTAGCGTTGGTTTCGTGTCAATCGGACACCATTACGAAATTGTTCGGGATGTCCAAAGGTTTTAAATCGAGTTTAAAAATAGTTAAAAATTCGGGAAAATTACGGGACTTGAATAGGATGTTAATGAAGAGGTTAGTAACCCTCTAATGTGAAATGAACATGTTTGGGAGTCCCGGTGTTAGTGACGGGGCCCGAGAAGGCTGATGGCATGCGTATCGAGGCGCATGGTTAAACGGTCTGTGAGTGGACATTGGTTTTATAAATTTTATGCATGCATAACTGTTTCATGATGATTATATTTGTGATTATATGATTTGATTCGGATATTGTTGAATTAATTTGATTTCACGCATTTCGAGGCTATTTACGTGTTTGCACGTAAATCGATGTTTTCCGGTTTTGCACTGATTTCCATATTTGTGGTTTGGATATGATTTCATGAAACGGTTATAGACTTGATAAAGTAAACTCGGTCTGAGATGGGTATCCCAAGAGTCCTGAAACTGTAGTACACATGACCTCATCATGTCCTCCAGGGTCTGAATGGTTCTTTCAGACTGCCCATCGGTCTGTGGATGGAACGCAGTACTGAAACGTAGGGTTGTTCCCAAAGTGCCTTGCAAACTTCGCCAGAACCTGGAAGTGAAACGCGGATCACGATCGGACACAATCGATTCCGGCGTACCATGCAATCGTATGATTTCCTTCACAAACAAGTGAGCCAGTCGATTAGGTTTATAGGTCTCCTGAACTGGCAGAAAATGGGCTGATTTGGTTAACTGATCCACGATCACCCATACTCCGTCTACTCCACTCTGAGTTCTCGGTAACTTAATGACGAAGTCCATGGTGATGTGATCCCACTTCCACTCGGGAATCGGAAGTGGCTGCATAGCCCCATACGGTCTCTGCCGTTCCGCCTTAACCTGCTGACGGGTTAAGCATTTTCTTACGAACTCGGCAATATCCTTCTTCATTCCTGGCCACCAATAATGGTTCTGGAGGGTACGGTACATCTTTGTACCTCCCGGATGCATAGCATAGGCCGAACTATGGGCCTCCTCAAGAATCTCGGCCCGTAACTCTGCCACTGCAGGTACACACAAACGGCCCAATTTCACAAGTGCCCCATCGTCCCGGATGGTGAAATCCTCTCCCATCCGCATCGACCTCAATTCTGTAAATACAGAGTATCGGATCCTGAAGTTGTGCTTCGATAATCCGATCAATCAGTATAGGTCGTACATGAAAGCTGGCCAACAAAGCTCCACGTTCATCCGTACCCAAGATAACTCCCGCCTTCCGGAGTTCCACTAGCAAAGGAAGATACACCATCGCTAGGTGTGCAACGGATCCTGCTGACTTCCTGCTGAGTGCATCAGCCACCACGTTGGCCTTACCCGGATGGTACTCAATCGTACAGTCATAGTCCTTCAGCAGCTCCAGCCATCTCCGTTGTCTCATGTTAAGCTCCTTCTGAGTGAATAAGTATTTAAGACTCTGGTGGTCGGTGTATATCCGACACGTTGCGCCGAACAGATAATGCCTCCAGATTTTCAGGGCATGAACCACCGCTGCCAACTCCAAATCATGGGTAGGGTAGTTCAACTCATGAGTCTTCAGCTGCCGGGATGCGTAGGCGATAACCTTGCCAGTCTGCATCAACACGCAGCCCAAACCTTGCAGTGAAGCGTCACTAAAGACCAAGAATTCTCCACTGTCATCCGGCAATGCAAGGACAGGTGCAGTGGTCAATCGATCCTTCAACTCTTGAAAACTCCGATCACACTGCTCGTCCCAGATAAACTTCACTCCTTTCCGAGTCAAACGAGTCAATGGTGCAGCAATTTTGGAGAAACCCTCCACGAATCTCCGGTAGTAACCTGCTAATCCGACGAAACTCCGCACCTCGGTCACCGTTGTCGGTCTAGCCCAGTTGGTCACCGCTTCTGTTTTCTGGGGATCCACGCAAATCCCATCCGTCGATATCTCGTGTCCCAGAAAACCAATACTGCTCAGCCAAAACTGACACTTGCTCAGCTTGGCATACAATTGTTCTTGTCTCAGCCTCTCCAAGACCAACCGTAGATGTTCCTCATGTGCACGGGCACTCCTCGAGTATACCAAAATATCATCGATGAACACAATCACGAACTTATCCAGGTAAGGTCGGAAGACCCGGTTCATCAGGTCCATGAATGCTGCTGGAGCATTCGTCAAACCAAATGGCATAACAAGGAACTCGTAGTGTCCGTAACGGGTTCGAAAAGCAGTTTTCGGAATATCCTCCTCCGAAATCCTCAGTTGGTGATACCCAGACCGCAAATCAATTTTCGAGAAGCACTGAGCTCCCCACAACTGGTCAAAAAGGTCATCGATCCTGGGTAGAGGATATTGGTTCCTTAGCGTCACCTTGTTGAGTTGTCGATAATCAATACACAAACGGAGACTTCCCTCATTCTTTACGAACAACACCGGTGCTCCCCACGGTGAAGTACTCGGTCGGACATATCCCAAATCCACCAACTCCTGCAATTGAGTCTTGAGTTCTCGCAACTCGGCCGGCGCCATCCGGTATGGTGCCTGGGATATAGGTCGGGTACCCGGGAGTAGTTCAATTGTAAACTCGATCTCCCGCGATGGTGGCAATCCAGGTAAGTCTTCCGGGAACACATCCGGAAACTCAAGCACCACCAGTATCTCGTCGATACCCGGAGTATCAACCCGATCTGACACGACATTCGCCATGAAACCCTGGCATCCCTTCCGAAGAAGTTTGGTAGCAGTAAGTGACGAAATCACTTCAGGAGGCGAACCATCTCGTTCCCCCTGAAAGATAACCTCCGGTAAACCCGGGGCTCCGCAGAATCACTTGCTTGCTACAGCAGTCGATGAGCGATCCGTACTCCGACAGCCAATCCATCCCTAGGATTATATCGAAGTTGTGGATATCCAGAATAATTAAGTCTGCTGGTAAATCCACACCCTCAATTCTTACCGGGCACCTCCGAATCACCTGATTCACAAGGTACACGATGCCCATCGGGGTGCCAACACCCATTTCGCAATCCAAAGCTGATACCACACAATCAAGCATACCAGCACAACTCTTCGAAATAAAAGAATGTGTAGCCCCCGCATCCATCAATACACGTACAAGAAGGTTTAAGATATGTAGTGTACCTGTGACCACGCCTGGGGTAGTCCTCGCCTGCTGCTGGGTCATTGCAAACACTTGGGCCCTCGGCCCTCCGTTCCGTCCGCGCCCGCGCGCGCCACGCCCAGCACCACGGTCACCTCCCTGACCGCGACCTCCATTAGTGTGGGAAGCCGTGCTCTGCACCACACTAGAGCCCCCAGCGTCGTTGTTCTTGGACAACTGTGGGCAATCACTGGCATAGTGGCCCTCCTCTCCGCAAGCAAAACAAGTTACTGGCCTCAGCCTGTCCGAATGCCCGCCAGAAGCACCGCTGCAAGATGAGCGCTACACATAGTTATATCCAGATCCTCTGCCCTGAGAGCCTCCACGTCGACCTGACCAGCCACGACCCTTGAAGGATGAGGGTGCTCCCATGTAGCCCCCTCCCTTATTGTTCTTATGGACCGATGGTCCACGATGTGGGCGATCCTGACGTCGCCCCTCGCCTGAAGGTTGTCATGTCTGGTGTGCCGCCAGACTAGCCTCGACACGCACCGCAGCGTCGACCAAATCTCTTAGTGAAGCATGAGTAGCAGCAGTCACACTTTCCCGGATCTCCCCTCGGAGTCCAAGCTTGAACCTTAGGCATTTGTCCTCCTCCGTGCTCACGAATGATGCAGCGAACCGGGAAAGTTTCCTGAAAGTTTTCTCGTAGTCCGCAACGGACATATCACCCTGCTCCAGCCGCAGGAACTCAGCCTCCCTTGCCGCGCGGAACGATTGCGGGTAGTAGTGGTCCAGAAATCTGGAACGGAAAGCTTCCCAAGTAGTGGTATGGACAGACCACCCAGACATTCGAGTCCGTGCCACCACTGGTAGGCTCCTCCTTCCAGCAAGAAGGCCGCCAAGGTCACTCGTTCTCCTGGAGGGCAGTGCATCACCGAGAAGATCCTCTCCCACTTGGTGATCCAATCATGAGCATCCTCGGGGTTTGATCCCTCGCAGAAAGGAGTGGCTCCCAAATGTTGAGCCCTTTCAATGCTCGCGCATTCCATCTCCCACTCCAGATCCTCGTCAGTTCGTGTATGAGGAATTCTCCTAGGAGGCATAACCAACTGTCAAGAGGCATAGATCAGAAAACAATATTCTTAAAAGTCGAAAAGTAACTAGTACTAATCGCTAGTCTAGCATGCTGACCATACCCTAGTACTGACCACAACCTAGTGCTCTGATACCAAGCTGACAGGACCCGCCCCGATCCACTCTGGAACCATATGGGGACGTGCCCTGCTCCCGTCTGACACCCAATAATTCATACCAATTTTGACCTCAGAACTTCAAATGCATAAATAATCAAATTAAAGTCATACATCAAATCCGAATTAAACAGATGTCAGACAAGGGATGAAATTCAAAATTACAAGTTGCGAGCACGACTCTAAAGTAAAACCTGCGGGCAAACCACCCAACAGGGGTTCAGGTACGCAGAAGTAGATCTATGCCTCAGCCTCAGGTTCCTCCTCTACCTCAGTATCACGACCTGGAGGGGTTACCAAAAACATTAAGGGTGAGTGGACTGAAACTCAAGTTTATAAAATCATTTGATAAGTAAAACATATAATTTACCCCTCCTTTTTCCAAACATGCATGCAGTATCGTTTAAAATCATAAATAATATAATATGAAGCATAAGGCATGTAATAAAACCATAACCATAATTTTAGCCACTGCACTATACACTCCAATTCGACATCCCTGATGTCTGACGTCCTTGACGTCAATAAGGTCACAATCACAAGGCTACGCGTGCCACTCGGGTCTCAATTTCCGAGTTCAATCCCCGAACCCTGTTCGGTTACAGCATCCCCGATGCTTAGCGTCGTAGACGCTGGACGTTCTAGACGTCCGTGACCTCTCTGGGGTACCTCATCCGGAGGAGACAATATAATATGGAAGGATCTATACAGTGCAGTACCAAATACATTTTATTGATATCCACATGCAAACATATATGTATACATAGGTAAAATCTGAACCGATCGTTACGTTTCATCAACACGTTTCCCGAGGCAACCGACCCTAACCGGACCCTTCAAACTATCTCAGATCAACATGGTTAATTCACCACAAATGTTCAGAATGATGAGAGGAATAAAAGTCATGTTGATCGTGATCGGAGATAAGCCCCAATGCGCCCTCACGCGCCGCCCAAAGTGGCTGCGCGTGAAAGTCACGCGCCTGACACTGTAGCTGCAGTGTCAGCACCTTCACCCGTTTGTCTGTAATTCGGGCCTGCCGCCCGCGGGTTGACCCGGTTGATTACCCATCAATTCCTACTCGATTTCAATCCAATTTGATCCTAACATGTTATTTAAACATCTAATTTAAGTTCTGAGCTATTAATTATCCAAAACCAATCCTTAAACGGCCCCTCGACCCGTGATCATCCAAACGGGTCAATCACCAGAACTCACTGGTTTCTAAACCGAAATCAAATTAACCTTACATGAAGCATCACAGTATCACAACGAACTGGAAAACACACTCAATTGAATCAACACTCGCCTGGAAGTAGCCGTCCAAACCTCTGAAATTCCTCTGAACACGGCAGTCACCGTCCCAGCTCACCCGTGGCTGGTTGCCTTCGATTTTGATATGGTTGTGTTCCAAATGCTCCCAGAAAGCTTACTCTACGATTAGATTGGCTCAACACATCGTAGAAATCAAAAACCCGATTTCCCTCCAAAAATTCCCGAAATGGTTTCTCTCTGGTTCCACCCTTAATTTCAGTCCTTTCAATACCAGAGTGAAGCTCACACACTATATAATCAGTTTTAATTAATTTCAAGCCATCCCAGACGCTCGTGGGTGTCCAATTGTCCACTGAAAAATGTCCCCCGAAAAGCTTCGAACTTGAATAATTAATAGGGTCGTGCACGGTGGATGCAACAGACCACGGTCTAAAGCATCAGACACTCCCCACTTTCCAGCACACAATCGCACAACCAATTGCACGTTTGAACCACCGCACATGGTGGTGCCGCCCTTGTCCCCCGCGGCTTGCTACAGTAACCAGGGAAAAAGACCAAAATGCCCCTGGTTCAATAATTACCAAAATACCCCTCACTTCCTAGACCCGTAACTCAGTCATACGAAGTCCGATTTTGGCGTGCCGCCTGTCTATGGACTCAGGACGTCGAGACCTACCTATCGGTCCTTGAGTCGCGTGAAAATTATTTGTCAAACGAAAAGTCAACATTTTCGCCCGTGAAGTCCAACTTACGGTAATGCCCCTGAACTTCCGATAGTCATAACTTTTTCCCTGATCGTCCGAAATGGACATGCCACCTGTCTATGAACTCGTGACGTCCCGAACTACGTCACGGTCATAGGTCAAAGTCCATTTAATTCACCAATCAAAAGTCAATAATTTGGCCATACCAATCACAAGGGTAAAAGCGTCAATTCACACCTTAAATTACAATATTAAAATCCTTGAATTTTCGGGGTGTTACAACTGAATCGGGTCAAGACACGGGTTGCAGACCCATATTGCAGGATAAACAGGTGAGGAAGAAGATGAACAGTGCTGGTACTGTAGCAGGCGTGTGGCTGTCACGCGCAGCCACTCACGGCGGCGCATGATGGCGCGTGGACAAGAATTCCAAGGTGAGGTCAACATGACTTTTATCCTAGACAATGTAACGAACATTTTAGCGTTGGTTTCGTGTCAATCGGACACCATTACGAAATTGTTCGGAATGTCCGAAGGTTTTAAATCGAGTTTAAAAATAGTTAAAAATTCGGGAAAATTACGGGACTTGAATAGGATGTTAATGAAGAGGTTAGTAACCCTCTAATGTGATATGAACAGGTTTGGGAGTCCCGGTGTTAGTGACGGGGCCCGGGAAGGCTGATGGCACGCGTATCGAGGCGCATGGTTAAACGGTATGTCGGTGGACATTGGTTTTATAAATTTTATGCATGCATAACTGTTTCATGATGATTATATTTGTGATTATATGATTTGAATCGGATATTGGTGAATTAATATGTTTCACGCATTTCGAGGCGATTTACGTGTCTGCACATAAATCGAGATTTTCTGGTTTTGCACTGATTTCCATATTTGTGGTTTGGATATGATTTCATGAAATGGTTATAGACTTGATAAAGTAAACTCGGGCTGAAACCCATTTGAGTTTTAATATCGGGCCACGGGCCCAGTTGATTTACGAAATCGGGCCCGGGGCCCAATTGATTTACGAAATCGGGCCAGGGCCCCAGTTGATTTATAAATATGATTTCGAGTCGGGGACCCTAAAATGGAATTGAATAAATGATTTTGGATTTAATAAACCAAGTATTTGGACTTGTGATGGTCTTATGGAAATTCGGGGCAGGGCCCTTGTGATATTTTGGAAATGAAAGATAAACTGTTTTCCAAAAACCATCTCAATATGAGGTTATGTAATGGTCTCCGCCAGGTGTCTGGGGCACTGGGGAAGTCACGGTGCATTGCCTGCGAAGGGTCGTTGTACGGAGTTGCCGGACCGTATGATGACTCAGGAGCAAGATTGTAATGATTAGACGTCTGGGACGTCAGACATCTGGGATGTCAGAGATATGGACCCGGTGAGACCCCGGGCAGCACGCATCGCTTTAATACCGTGAGATATGACGTCTGGTACGTCAAGCGTCTGGGACGCTAGGTATCTGGGATGCCGGAGATGGTAATATGGTGTACGTGTACCACTGGATTTATGAAATTACTTTTGGTTGAAACAGTGTTCATGGTTTCTGGGCTAAGGCCCTAAAAGTTATTTCTAAATAATGTTGATTACTGTTTTGATGCATGCATACGTTTTTACTGAGGGGCATAAATGTCTTATAAAATGTGTTTAAAGAACTTGTTTATTTTCGTCCACTCACAGCCTTTATTGTTTTTAATGCCCTTCAGGTTGAGCATGGATGCGACTGCAGTGGAGACCGGGACATTGCATGCCTCCTCCATCGATCCTTGCGCACTCTGGAAGCCCGTTGGGGCAGTGGCTTTAGGTTATCCCTTGTCTGACACTTCGTGTCAGACGGGAGTATGACACATCCCGCTGTCATCCCGGGGGGATTGGAATGGTCGTGTCACAAATGTTGATGATAGGGGGGTGTTAGTGTGGAATTGGGTTCACGGTTCAATGGGTTCTCACTGGTTTTAGGAGGAAATAGAGATGATCGTTGATGAAGAAGGTGATGATGGATGAATAGTGGGGATGAGAGGGGTGTGAGAATAAAATAAATAAAAAAAACAATCAGACCAAGATCCACAATTTACGGGAAGTGAGCAATGCGATGATCCAAGGGCCCCACATAAAAATATCTGCCACATGTCAGTTTCTTGGTTTGCGTTAATAGTCATGTAAAACGTTCTAGACCCGTAACTTCTCCGTCGAACCTTCGATTTCGACGTCCCGCCTGTCTACGGACTCGTGACGTCTCGATCTACATTAGGTCATCGGTCAAAGTCCATTTGACCGCCCGGGTCAAAAGTCAACTTTTCACCCAACTCCTAGGGGCAAAATCATCATTTCGCACCATCCTTCCGAATTCTCTCAACTAATCCCCGATTAGTCATCCTAAACCATAATTAATTAATACTAAATCCCGATATTTGGGACGAGTCGTTACATTAGCTCCTAAAGGCCTTTCCCTACCCTTATTGCATGCTTCCCTTATGCCCTTTTGCAACCAAACACTAGCCTTTCTTTCATCACCTACACGATAACCTACCCAAAACACTTAGGTCAAAATCATGGCCATACCCTCAGTCCATTTTTGTGTAAGGATGCCTCAAATGAGAGTTGTGATGAGAGTTAGTGTCATGTATTGGTGTTGCTTTTATGTGTTTTCAATAAATGTTGATGTATGCATTGTATGGTTGAGTAAATTTTGTTTAGGGCCTTGGTTCAATTTTAAAGGGAAAAAAAATCTCAATGTTCATATATTCAATGAGAAAAAGAAAAAGAACAAAAATAAAGAAAAGGAAGCAAAGAAAAGTACTTGAACCGAGGAAACCCTAAGTCCTCTTTATCATGTGTCGTGGATCACAAGTGGGATCTTAACACTAGTTCAAGTCATGGCCTCTCATGCCTTGACACACCATGGATCCTTTGAATCCTATCCTTCCTTTCAAAAATCCCCTATCCTAGCCCCATTACAACCAGAATAAAGACCCAAGTGATCTTGTGAATGTCCTAGTTAAAGGTTGAGATAAGTATGTTCGTTCTTGAGCATCAATTTCCTTCTTGAGATGTTTTAAATTCAGAAAGTTTTTTTTATTCATTTAACTCATACCTGATTACCTTGATTCCTAAACATAGACTCTTCACATATGATAGTATGGGTGAAACCCTAGGACTCTTATGCATTGAGTGAGATCTTGTGAGGATTAGAGTCGAGGCAAAATAATTGAAGGGTGCTCAACCACTTTTTTTTTTAAACTTGATTTCTTAAGCATGGTATTTACACTTAACACTTGGAACTCGCTATCTTATGCATCTTATAGTTGGTTAATATTTTTGGACGTTTTTAGTTCCTATTAACTTTGAAACGCATATCTCTAGCATGTTAGTGTTTAACTAGACTAAGTATTTGCTTTTAGTGTTTTGCTAAGGGACTAGAAAAAGTTAGGTTTCGGGGTATTTGATATACTGTTATTTATCAATGTTTTAGTTATGATTCAATATTCATTTTTCTTAGATTTTGCCTAATTATGTAATAAAATAGGAGAAAATAACCCTTCTTGTGAGCCATGTACAGATTAACGATGTTGGATCAATTCTAAGCCAAAATGAATAAAAAGCTCTCTTTAATTCCTAGTCCCTATCGAGGTCCTAACACCCAAGTTGAGTCCCAAGTTCCTAATCGGGTCAAAGAATCAGGACCTGGCCCGTGTTCCTGTCCCAAGACCTGTCCCAAGAGCCAGGACCTGGCCCATGTGCCTGTCCCAAAACCTGTCCTAAGAACCAGGACCTAGCCCATGTTCCTGTTTCATATATCGGGTCCTTGTTCCAAGCTTGTTCTAAGTTCCAAGTTGTGTGCCTGGTCTTGTGCCAACCGAAGTTCCGAGTCATGAGCTAGCCCCTGTCTTTTGTTCCAGTCCTAGTTCCCAGCTAGGACCTGCGTGTGTTCCAGCAGATGCCCACGTGAGAATCAGGCCTTGTGCCAATCAAAGGTCAAATCATGCCCCTAATATCATGTCTTTAGGTCTTGTTCCACCTTGTTCCATCAAAAGACATTATTGTTCCAAATTTCCAGCTTTAGGCCTAGCCGAGGGCCAATCCAAGGACCTGGCCATGTGCCAGTTTTCTGGCCCATGTTCCTGATTTACAGGGTATTGCACCAGAAATTCCAGATTTTGGCCCCCTTATTCGAATGGGTAAATGCTTAGCTCTAGCCATGATTTTTATACATAATGACCTACTTTCAGTACTCTGTCTAATGGTTCATTCAGGGCCAACTTTGGTGGACATTTTCATTTATGGATTTAAGGGCCAGTTCCAGGGCCATGTGCTAGCTCGTGTGCCAAGGACATGTCACTAGTGAAATGTCCCCCGAAAGACCTACTTTTGTTCCAGCAGCTATTCATTCTAGAACCAGGCCCTCCACCAACTAAAGCCTAAGTTACATCCCTAATGGTTCATTTTGAGGTTTTTTTCCAGCTTGTTCCATTGTAGACTTCAAAAGTTCCACAAGTCCAAAATAGGCCCCAGCCGAGAACCAGGACCAGGTCCCTAAGCGAGCTTGTGTGCCAGTTTTCAGGGCTAGTTCCAAGTTATCTGGCACAAGCCTTGCATTAACCAACGTTCAAGATATGTTCTTAATCCTCCTTTTTAAGGCCTTTTTCTAACTTGTTCCATCGATGTACTCTAGAGTTCCTTAGGTCCAAGTGAAGGCCCAGCGCACGTTCCAAGTCCAAGCCCAGCGGTGTCCTAGTGCTGATTAGTGGCAGGTTCTTCAACTTTCCTATTCAGTCAAGGACTAAAAAAGGAAACAAATCAACAGACAACGACATTGTAGGAGTTGACTTGCGGCTAGGTCTTGTTGTGAGGCTCACGGGTAGGTTTTGTGTTCTCTATAAAAGGACCAACTTAGCTCAGTTTTGGGGGTCGTTCTTCTACTCTTTGGAGTCCCGAAGCACTGCCAAAACTCGACCTCATCTTATACTTAGTCTTTAACGGTTTTCTACATTCAAATACTTAGTTTTCTTTTTTCTACATTTTGATCTTCACAAACTAGTTCTTCACAATTTTGTTCTTTCATCTTTAGAAATTAGTTCTTCACGATTTTACATTCTTGCACTTAGTTCTTTATTTTTTTTACTGGTATACTTATTTCTCGTAATTTCAGATTCTTAGCTTTGCTCTTTACGGTTTTAAATCCATAGAATTTATTCTTGATGTTTCTTATTTATACACTTTAATTCTTTTGTAATTTTGGATTCATAATCTTGTTCTCTTTACGGTTCTCCATTCATATTATTAGTTTCTTATTGTTTCTTGGATTCAACACTTAGTTCTCATTATATTTTGAGTCTTACATTAGTTTTTTCATGGGCTCAAGATTCTTAGACTGGTTCTTTCGCAATCTCGGATTCATTGCTTTCGGAGGGTGGCTTCCATGTGGAAGTTCAACCCTCTTTTGTAAATCTATACGTTAATCCTATTATGATTAGAAGGGTGGCTTTCTTGAAGAAGTTCAACACTTCTTCTCTTTTTTAATTTTTTGTCTCATTCACTTTTTGTTCCTTTAATGTTCACTTCAATAATGTAATGTCCTTTATTTCAATTATGAGTGTGTAGTCCTTTATGGGTTAGGGCTACTTGAAGCCCTTACTATGAGTTGTTGTACTTAGTTCTTGTTTGTTTATCTTCATTATGTGTTCATTGAATTGAATTGATCAACTGTGCTTAAGTAACTCAATGGGATGTGTGTAAGAGTAGCTAACTTATATGCATGAAATTGCAGATGACATGAGCTAGGTTAGACCGGGATATCTACCTAGTAAATCTAAGCATCAAGATTAAAAGGTGGATTTTTAGTTGTAGATTAAATCTGTGAAACCTGAGCATATTTATATTCTTAGGCTAATATGGTGTCATTAAATCCTTTTTGTTTTACATTGCATCTCCAAAACGTGTGGTAGGTTCCCGAGAGCATGTGCCATGCCTCCGGAATACAACTAAGAAAGGATAAATGTATTTCATGAGCATATGCCCTGCCCTAAGCACTGGCACCTAATTTGAGCACTTAATGAAGATGGCTAATAAGGACTACAGACAATAACAAGTGGTAGGGTAGATAGTAATGGTAATTTATCTTTAAAAGCAACTAAATCATTTCACTAATCACATAATTTTCAAATTGAGTAATTAAACGATAACCCCCATTGCATTTACATCTCACCTAAGTTAACAGAAACTAAACTGAATTGGAAACTTTTGAACTAGTCTTTGTGGAATTCGACCTTTGCATATCACTATACTCTTAAAACAACTTGTGCACTTGCAAATTAAGTTATTACACGTGGAAACCTAGTCTTCCATAATCATCATTGTGTTTGACTTATCGTCCATTAGCTTCACAAGATATTTTTCCTCTAGAACCTCGAGATTTCTCGGATACAGACGCCAAAGGGTATATCTCCACCAGATCGTCTAGACTTATTATGCAGAGTGTAAGGATCCGAATGTCTCGAGGTTTGTTCACATACATGGGGAGTAGGTACCCAAGGTGAGCTTCTCAGACTCTAGCCATTCCATGAGGTAATATCAGCAATAGTTAATTGGGGTTGTTCCCATTGGGATGGTTGGATACTAAGCCGCTACTCGGGAAGATCTGGAATATTGGTTATCACTTGGGATGATGTTAACGAGTCTCAATTCAACCAAGTACTGGATATTGAATTAAATCAAATCATTAGGCATGATGTGTGATTTGATGATTAATAACCGAGAGACTTTATCGACTTATGTAACTTGGTGGTTAATGTCGCGAGTAGCGACTCGGGTGTGAGATATTTAATGAGGATATACTTTCTTCATTGGGATCAGTAGGTGGTGTGGGAGGTGGCTCGGGTTGAAAAGATATGGTTGGTTAGCACAGGTGGCGACTATTTAATTATTTACAATCATCGTGAAAGGTAATGTTATCGATGTTTGACATTCTTAGGTGGTCCACGAGGATATTTTTGGTACCTATTATTTCCTCCTTTGTCTGATAGTCGGCTAACATTCAATTAAGGTTTTTCAACCAGGGTTTCTTTGGACTTTACATTCAGTGCCTTAAAATTAGTAAGGATACTTCATAGATTAAACTAAGTAGTCAATGATTTTCAAATGGGAGACTTTCATAAATTTCAAGGGGGAATTCAAACAAGATCATATCAGGATTTCTATACTCAGATAGTAATGACACATACAAGGTCTTATGGTTTAAAGGAACCATAAACTGCAAGACAAGACCCTCCATGTAATCCCCCTTGATGAACGTGAGACGACCTACTCTCGTCTGACACGACGCTATAAAATGACTAAATTACCCTCATGATTAACATAAATATACTCACCCTATGTCAGACAAGAGATAGCACTATGTCCTACTAAGGTGTCCAGACTACGCAATTTCACGTGATGCCTCCGCCTACACACAGCCCACGTTCACGATCAACCTAGAGGGTGCCAAAACCAATAAAACGTGTGAGTGGACCAAAATAAAGCCTTTGAAAAACCATTTTTTGAAATATACCTTTAAACCCTCCATTTTATAAAATATGCATGCATAGAGAATTAAAATATTGTTTTTAGATAAATCGCAATATATATATATATAAAAACCAGGGTCCAACTCGAAATCACATAAACCTTTATAAAGGCCCTCTGGCCTATATTTCACTTAAAACACCAGCTCTAAGCCATTTTGAAAAAATTTGCACACATCACGAGTAAGTAATGCCAAACCTTATCTAGCTGGTCCAATCAGCAATATGTCAAACCTCATCCTGCTGGTCCAACCAACCGCTAGTCCAACTAGCATCCCATCTGTACTACCAGTAGAAAAATCACGGATCCTCGAAGTCCAACTCCGTCGGCACATGTCGAGTCCAACTTAGACCACATCCGAGTCCATATCTAGGTATATTGGAATCCAACTTTGAATATAGCAACCCAATCGTCTGATTTGACCAATCCAGAAAACAGTATCCAAACTGAAATATACCCGAGTACCAGCCCAAAACAATTATCGTATGGGCACCAGCCCAAAATAGTTATGGCACGGGCACCAGCCCAAAATAGTTGTCATACGGGCACCAGCCCAAAATAGTTGTCACATGGGCACCAGCCCAAAACAGTTATCACATGAGCACCAACCCAAAATAGTTATCACACGAGCACCGGCCCAAAACACGGCTTTCCAAAAACCAACATAATTCAGTATCTAGAAATATAACCATAAATACATTTCAAATCCAAAATTTATCAGGCAATTATAAGCATATCCATAATCATGGAAAATCATATCATAAAGCCAATAAAAACATATAAGTATGTATGCATCAAAGTTATGAAAGAAATTGTACACTCACAGTACCGCCGCTCGCTCAAAACAAGAGTCGTATGCCAACCCGAAGTCTCCGGGATGTCTGGGCCTGTCAAAGTCATACCCAAGGGTCACTAACAATCCACATAATTTCATACAACAAACTCCCAAAACCCGGAACTGAAAACACATCCTGAATGTGCATCCTAAGGAGAAAAACCTATAAAATACCAACCAAACGACCTCTGATCGGCCTGAAACCACCACCATTGGATTCAGAACGTCAAAATTTTTTGAACAAGATCGGTTTCACCTCGAAATTCAATACCACGCGCCTACATGCATTGATCAAAGTTTCATCCACGTGTGGTCAATGCTGACATCTGACTACGCCCAAACTACGCATTAAATTAAATATGTAATTCGAGTGTTATGCAATTTAAACCCTTTTTGTGTAGATGTAGTATTGATAAATAGGGATCGTTCTTAACCGAGGAAATTAGGGACATTAATAATGTGTTAGTAGGAGATAAATAAAAGAATAATGAATTAAATAATTAAATAATAAAAGAATTAAGGAATTAATTAATCAAAGAATAAATAATAAAGGAATTAATTAATCAAAGAATTAGTAAATTAAAGAATAAAGGAATCAAAGAATAAAAGAATGAAAGAATAAAAGAATGGAGAATAAAGAATTAAAAATGGGGGTTTTGAAAGGGTTTTTAATCATGCAAACAAGTAAAAGTATAGATGAACTAATTCTATTTCTACTCTAACTTATGTACAAAGTAGACTTCTCGTAAACACAAACTTCACCAACACACTACAATTACATAAATTTGAATTAATCACGAAATCATACCTTCACAAACTCATATTTCTTCATACATTTTTCATATTATAAATACACCGAACAACGGATTTTTACATACAATATGATTACCTTAAGTTTGTGATTTAATGCGCCGAACAGCGGTTATACATTAAATCTCTCCAACTCTATTCTAAATGCCCCGAACAGCGGATCAACATTTAGTTTCGAAATGAATTTTAAGCTCTAGAATGTAAGAAGTAAATGATTTTTAGAAAGTAAAATACATGAAGATTATACTCAATTTTCACAAAAGATAGGAAGGAGAAACCAATACATATATTGCATTATAATTAGAACCAATAACAAATAAAAGAGTTTAAGAGAATGGAGAGCAAATGTTACACTTTTCAGATTGGGTGAGAACAATGGATTGTTTTTCACAAGGAACACCGAACAGCGGCTGGAACCCTATGAAGATGGAAGAAGATTAAACAAGGAAATTCAGACTTGAACTCTCAAAATTTGTATTGGAACTATTTTGCCAAAATTTCTCCTAAGAGAGGCTCAATTTTGTGCTTCTTGGAAGTGATTTCAACAAGTGAAATCAACTCCTATTTATAGGGGAAAAACTCAAATTAAACCCTAGAAAATAAATAAAAATAACCCAAAATTTACAATAAAATACTCAAAAGTGAAATGATGAGATATGGTGGTTTTTGGGGAAAAGAAGTTAAAAAAACAAAGGAAAAGCTTGAAAAACAGCAAGAAAATCCATTAAATTGCTGCTGGTTGATTTTTGGCAGAGAATAACTGAAGGAAGGGGCAAAATTCGGTCAGAGGGAGCTGGAAAGCTGAATAGTGGCCGGCAGTGCCATGCTGGAAAGTGGGCTGGAGATCGGCAGGCTTGAGCTGGGGTGCAGAAGCTGTCATCGGTAGCCGGCTGCCGAGCGTGAGAAGCTCCATTCGGTACGCGCGCTCTGAACGTCAGAATGGCAGGCTGAGAGCAGGCTTCGCTGGCGGGCTGGGCCACATGGGCTGACGTGATTGGGCCGCACAGGCTGGAGAGTTGGGCTGCACAGCGACGCGGGCCTGGGCTGGAGCTGGGCTTTATTTTTTTCTTTTTCTTCTTTTCTGTTGGGCTCAGGATTTGTTTTGGGCTGTAAAATCAATAAATTATTTAACTTAGTAATGTTTCACCGAAATTCGTCCATAATATTTTCGTTATAATTCCGATCGAGACGTTTCTTTCGCCAAAATGCTCCAAATTACAAACTTTATTTATTTAAACAAAAATAACACAAAATAAATTATTTTATCTATTTATTTAATATTTTAATATTAAAAGCTAAGTATAAAGGGTATAAAATAATATAAAATAATGCTTATTTGAGGACCTATCAACATCAACTGCTGACGCCAAATGCTGATGTAAGCCCTACTTGACGTGGCACTGACACATCCTAACACCACCTACCACGTGGCACCCCCTAACATGTGACACATGGCACTACACATCCCCTACCAAATGGCACGTGGCTCTACACATCCCCTACCATGTGGCACTACGCATCCTCTACCACGTGGACACGTGTCAGATTAAGTCACCTGGTGTCGTCATCATGATGTCATGCTGATGTCATCACTTGCCGGAGAAGATGACAGTTTACCATCGTGCGCCGCCGTCATCGCTGCCGCCTCGTAGGCTAGAAAATTCCATTTTTTCCTGAAACTTCAATCCTTCATATCTCCCTCATTTCTAAACCAAATCTTACAAATTTTTTAAGAAAATTCATCTACACGAGCCAAGGATTCGAAAACTGATACCAGAATTCAGAAATCTCACCTTGATTCAAAGATATGGGCCTCAAAAGCTTCGGGCAAAGTTCATTTCCTCGAACGGTGCAATCCTAGCCATTACCACCCTCAACCTTGAGCTCTACTTGGTTCTGGGGCTCCCTATCGCATTTTTCTTTCCTTGGTTTCACTCAAAAACCCTCCAAATGGAGATGGAAAATCAAGAATGCATGTGTGTGTAGGTTTTGTGCTTGGGAGAAGGAGGGGCAGGGGCGGGGGGCGGGGGCGCCGGGGGGGGGGGCGCAGCAGAGAGTGTGACAAATGAATAATGAAAGGGGACAAAATGTAATTGTTGATTATAAATAGTGCACATAATAAAAAAATGTAAGTGTTTAATATAAATATTTTTCTTAAAACCAAGGTTAACTCAAAAGCAAGATCTCCATAAATCTTCCATTGGGATGGGTATCTGTCAGATCATACTAATAGATGGCATAGTAATTGAAAGATGCAGAAATGCCAAGGTTTGATTGTTTGTTTTCCTCGTGGATTGTTTGGTTGGCAGTTAGGGAATTGAGAATAAGATTGAGAGAGAGATAGATAGCATCTCAATCAGAATCTGAAAAACAAGTTTTCTTTTAAAACGATTTTTTGAACAAAAAGCCTCTCGGGAGTGGTTTATCTTGAATTGATTGGTTGATCAGTTGTTTGAGTGTTTGAATCTTTGTCTTTAAGAATATAACTTCTTCTCCCCTTTATAGATGCATTGGGAATATTTGAAATTGCAATTAACCTCTTCCAAGGGTACCACAGTTGATGCCGCTTTCTTTAAACATTCCATGACAGGACCCATCCCAATCCCCTCGGGATTAACGAGGGATGACCCTGCTCTCGTCTGACACGAAGTGTCAGACAAGGGATATTTCCGACCTTTACCCTTCCGGGCTATCAGAGTACGCCAGGATCCGGAGGAGGCATGTAATATCTCGATCTCTGCTACAGTCCACATCCGCTGTCAACCTGAAGGGTATTAAAAACAGAAAGGTTGTGAGTGGACAAAAATAAAGAATTTATAAAAACATTTCCATAAGAAGACCTTTATACCCTCCACTAAAAAGCATGCATGCATAGTAAAACCATTTATCCAATAATATATGTTAAAACATCCATAAATAGGGTCACAACCCCAAGTTCCGTAAATACAAGTCTCACGGGCTCCCGCCCAAAACCAATTTACAGAAAACCAGAACATAGTAAGCATATGTGGGATCTCAGCCCAAATCCATTTATCATCATAAAACACAGTTTTCCCAAACCAATTGAAATCATGTTTATCCATTATATTTCATATCCAGAACCTGTCACGGCAAGATAAAGCTACACGTGTGCTAACCGGGGTCTCAAACCCAAGTCTCTCCAGGGTCCACCCAGGTCAATGTCCGTAGATCAATGGCCCTCCCTGGAGGTAACGAACCATGCCCATCCTGAGAGTAAGGAACCCAACTGGGGGGCGACTCCACTCAGTCAGTGCTCCGTGACTACTCCGGGGTCCACCCAGGCCAACGACCCTCCCCGGAGGAGACAATCATATATATAGGATGGAATATGAAAAACCTTTTGAAACCATTCTTGAAACCTTTCAAGGATTCATGCCCGGCCCCCATAAGCCGTCATGAACCATAAAATCCTTTCATGGGTTCATGCCGGTTCCCATAAACCGTCATGACCCGTAAACCCATTTCAGGGGTTCATGCCGGTTCCCATAAACCGTCATGACCCGTAAAAACCATTTGTAATACATAACTGGGCACTAGGCCCGAATTCACATAGAAACTAGACCCCCGGTCCGAATCGTAAACCAATTGGGCCTCCGGCCCGATTCCGTAAATCAAATGGACCTCAAGTCCGAGAATTACCTTTTCAAATCCAAAATCATTTCATTAAATTATTTCCAAGACCATAAGAATGGAAAATCGGAGTAAAATCGAAAAACCTCGATTTACGTGGAAGCACGTAAATCGCCTCGAAATACGTGAAACCATATAATTCAAAAATATCCAAATCAACATTATCAAATCATATGCATAATCCATTTGGAAATCCAAAACCATTTCATTTAGACCCATAAAGACATACAGCCCCGTATAGGCACCGTATAGGGCCGAAACCTTGAAATACGTGCCTATACGTAACCACACATCCAAATGCACTCATGGCAACGCAAACAAGTATTTAAAACATATAATAAACATTTATGCATGCACCAATTTAGAAAACAAGGTCCACTCACAGACCGTCCGAGCCGCCGCCTCGATTTACGTGCCATTCGGCTCCCCGAGCCAATCACCATTACCGGGACTCCCAAACCTGCCCAAATTTTAATAGAAGGTTAATAACTACTTAATTAACCTCCCATCAAAGCCCCGTAATTTTTCCGAACTTTTAACTATTTTTAAACCGACCCTAAACCTTCCGACACCCCGAAAACTATCGAAACGATGTCCGATTGACACGAGACCAGTCCCAAAATATTCGTTACATCGAATAGAAGATTTCCCGTGTTGAACACTTTCCCAAATTATGGCCGACGGGCCCTCACGAGCCCCTAGAAAATCGAAAACACTGTTCATCAGCATCAACCTCAGAGAACTGAACCAGTTTACTGTAGCAGTACTGTTCATCTCGAGTTTTCTCCGATTTCTGGACTGATTCGGGGTCCGTTTCATCCCATTTTAATTCCTAAATTCCTATTTCTTCATTTCCTAACTAACCCAATCCCTAAAACTAAGAAAACCACCCGAAACCGAGCTTCCATCCTCCATCAATGGTGGCCGGATTTTCTCCGGCCGTTCATGGCCATTTCCGGCCATCCCAAGCCCCAAAACTAATCCCATTCTACTCCTAGGGTCCCCAGAAACCATTCCTAATCCTTATAATCGAACAAAAACTAATAAAATCGAAATTTGAATTTTTGGGCAATTTCTTACCTCACGGTTTCTCTCCACCGTGGCCACCACCGTGAGCCACCATGGCCGGCCGTCATGTCCTCCTCATCATCACCGTCATCCCTCCAAGTCAGCCACAAGATAAATGGTGAGGTGTGGTGGTATGTGTGTGGTGTGCTTGTTCGAAGAACAAAGAAGAAAATGAAGAAAAATATGGAGGGGGGGTTCGGGTTATGTGAGGAAAAGCAAAGAAATGAAAATGATGAAGTGATGAAGTTTGATGGCTGATGAGAGAATGGGAAATGGAGGGTGAGGATTTAAAGATGAGTTGAAATGGATGGTTAGGATTAAGGGTCGGTGGATTTGATTATAAAATTAATTAAATAATATTAATTAATTATGTAGATCCACATTTTGGGGGAGTTAGCCAATAGGATGAGTGACACTTGTCACTCATCCATGGGACCCACCAAAATATCTGCCCAATCAGATTTCGCCAAATCGTCCCCGTCTCGAAGTTCGTGCATAGTGAAATCGAACTTCCGTGACCCATAACTCTCCCGTTTGAAGTCCGATTTCAGAGTGCCGCCTGTCTATGGATTCGTATCGTCCTTATCTACGTAATAGTCCTCGGCCCTCGGCCATCGGACATCCCGGTCAAAAAGTCAACTTTTGACCTCCTATTCACCCAAATTACCAAAATGCCCTTGGGCTTCCTAACATCATAACTTCTTCTACGGACGTCAGAATTGAACGTGCCACCTGTCTACGAACTCGTGACGTCACGAACTACGTCACGGTCATCGGTCAAAGTCCCTTTGACCGCACCGATCGAAAAGTCAACGTTTTGCCACCACTAGGGGCAAAACGGTCATTCCGCATCGTTCGTCCGATTTCGCTCTACTAATCACAGATTAGCCTCACTAATCGTGATTAGTCACTAATCAAATCATGAAATTCGGGACGGGTCGTTACAACCTTCCTTCCTTAATTAATTTCATCCTCGAAATTCCAACCGACCTAATCTAACCGTTCTTCCCTCCTTAATTAGTTTCGTTCTTGAAACTCCACTATCCTGATTCCACAACCACCTCGTGGAAAGTAGAATCGACCGCAAAACACGTGTACCCTAGTACACCCACTAGTCAACATAAACCTCGTTTGTAACTAGACGTACCACTAACGCTCTCGTCGTATCGACTACATTCGACCACGTCGAATGACAGAAGTCGTACGCTCCGAACTGATCCCACTTATCAGATCTACCGTTTCGCTGACACAACCAACTAGACGGTTCCCTGCTCAACCACTAACTATCCTGACGTCTGCTCCCACTGGGAGTCATCAGACCTCACACCATGATCCACGCTGACACCTCCTACAAACTGTCACCACTTGACAGTCGTCAGTCGCAAACTGATATGACACACACTCGTGGTTACACTAACCACAAACATTTCACTCGACTTGTGTGCAACTAGACCCATTAGAAATACCATGACCCAATGCACAGTATCCAATGCCTAGTTCACGACCTCGACTAATCCAGTGGTATCGGATCCAATCCGACTACCAACACGCTCACCAACGTACTACCGGTATAACCTATATACCGTCACTAGGCACCACAAGTATGCCCAGTATTGTACCTCGAACAACGTACAAGGTACATACATCTACACATCAATCAGCCTACACCCATATAGGTTGTAGCCGATCACGTTTCTACTATGGAGTCCATTTGTCCAATCCAGTACTAGACAAATTGAAACTCCGACCCATTATCTATTTCCAAATCCGAATCCGAATCCGCAATTTCGTAAGAAATCCCGAATCCAAACCCAGAAATCATATCCATAATCATGTCCAAATTCAAATCCGAAATCATCATTCCGTAAACTAGTATTAGGAATAACCATTCCGAACCCAAATCCGTAAAAAGAAAATCCACAGTCAGGCCTAGAATAAAATCCTGAATCGTCACCCAGAATCCGATTCCAAAACCCAAATACAGAAATCCTCTTTCAAGTTCCAAAATCAAATCCTGAATCGTCATCCAGAAATCTGATTCCAAAACTCGAAACATCGTTCACGTCTACCGAGACGTATCAAAACCGAACCTATCGGTTACCTGTTCGACCGATTACCACAACACAATCGATTGACTTCATAGGGAAGCCAATCACAACATCACACACAACACCAAGTCTAACAAAACCCGACTTCGTCAGACACCTACTCCTCGGACAACTACTCAGGCGAGTAGTAAGCCATATGGGATTTACCTCGAAAAGAAGTTCAGTCCCATCATCCTCAACTCCAACATCCAAGTAAGAGTGATAAACTCTCCACCTATCTGGATCATCCAAATCACGATCCAGGTCCAACACTACGTCAACCGACCATAGACGTCACGATCCCCGATCGTCACGACGTCCAAAGTCCTCAACCATTTCCCACATCTAAATAGATTAGTCAACGACAAGACACGCCGAGACCGTGGGTTCTCACTGATTTTCTCGTATCGATCCTTGTCATTCCACCGAGGAAAATCAAAGATGATACAAGACTATGACATCAAAATTCATCCTATGTGAATACAACCAAACTCGCTGCATTCACCACGTCACGTAAACCAACCTCGTCTGCCACCAAGCAGGAAATGAGAAATCTCAGTCACCTAACTTCGATATACTCATTTCACCTGATGACCCAAGACAAATCACAGGTCCACCAACCAATACATGATCAGTGTACGAGTGGCAACCAACAACATCTACATCATCAACGTCATCTACCATCATCAATCATGGTAGAATCCGAGAAGTCACCCAAAATGACCTCGAGTTATCCAATACTAATGCGGAAAACCCGCATTCGATTCGTCACCTCAATCGCAACCTCTTGTGATTCCGAAGTTCCAACTACGTCGGAAACAACATACTCGAACATCAACCACGTGTCCCCGTTAGACTGGTTATGGACACATGCCCATTTACGACCGTATATGTACATCCAAAAGGATGTCAATTCATCCTAACCTGATGTACCACTCTACTGAAAAGTCACAACAGACCCCTGCAGTGATCTGCAGTCAAATCTCTGCAAACCACCATATCTAACCAATTCTGACCAACTCCGGCCAACACTGACCAACTGGTCGCTAGTCCCCCATGACCGTACTCGATCCTCACGTCTCAACTACCTTTGGATCCTATCCAGTCCGTCACTATCCGTGATTCACTCCCGAACCACAGATACCAATCATAAGTCCATCACGCCGGAGTCACATCCCGACTCGTAACTCACCGTCCTCACAATCACCGGCACCAGCACCAGCACTAGTACCAGTACACCAACGCATTATCACCTGCACTGGTATCAACACACAGGCATCCACACTAGTAGCAGCACACTAACACCAGTATCAGTATCAGCACACCGTGTGCAAACTGACAATCCTGGATCTCCGCTCATACCAAGCGACGATCGCGTACCTCTGCTCGTATAGGAGAAACTCTGCCTCCCTCGTACCCGACAACTCAGGGTACAGTTACCCTGACAGCTCATGCGAGAAAAGGAAAACGTTCCCCGAACGTCCCCGATTCCCAACAATCGTAACTACAACCACTCTCGGTAGTAGTGCCTGCTACACACTCGTGCAGACCTAACTACCAGGCACCGCTATCGAGACCCCGCATCCAACGGAATCACTCGCCCGTACCAAATACTCCGTATCCCCGCTCCGGGATTCCATCGACAAGTACCAACCCTGATAAATTGTCCAAACCATCTCTAACCAGTCGTAATTTGACTAAACCAATGTCGTCTACCAGGTCGTCCATGACCTTAGTTGTACCAACAATCCATCACAACTATGGTAGTACGACAACCTGCTAGGTCTAACCGATAAGTACAACTCCGACTGCGATGTGCAGTCCCAACACAAGCTGACATGACTAGACCGACTAACGAACCCCAAATCCGAATAGTCGTCAAAGTCACACCACTCGTCAACTCGCATTTCTGAACCATACACATCCTACCTTGGAATTGCACGATCACACCCAGAGTTCCCCAGAACCCAACTGCATAAGGCAGTAAAATCCACGATCTGACCGACCCCGCGATCTTGACATCGTAAAGACGTCAATCCAATCCTACCATCAAGCCAACAAGGATTCCCCGAATCCGGCTGCCAACTGCCGACTGCAGTAAATCCATTTAACTCAACATATTCTGACCATCTAATGGTCACAACGTCGAATCAGTCGTCGAAACCGATCCTACGACATCGTGAAGACGATCCCAACTAACCGTCTCACGATCCAAAACTCTAACGTAATACTACGTTAAGCCTTCCGTAGGGTTCCACACTGCCAACCCTGACAGAACCATGGAAACCCCGGCATCGAGTGCCGAACCAAGGCATGCCAATCCTACTAACTATCGTACCGGCACCCCGACAATCAGGTTGACCACGAACTGCAGCCCAATGAGATATCACATCCTCGACCAGCATACATACTCCAAGAGCTCCGCGGTTGCTCGAATAGAGACAACCCCGCTCTGATAAGCATCCTACGAGCAATCCTATGCTCTGATACCACGTTGACAGGACCCATCCCAATCCCCTCGGGATTAACGAGGGATGACCCTGCTCCCGTCTGACACGAAGTGTCAGACAAGGGATATTTCCGACCTTTGCCCTTCCGGGCTATCAGAGTACGCCAGGATCCGGAGGAGGCATGTGATATCTCGATCTCTGCTACAGTCCACATCCGCTGTCAACCTGAAGGGTATTAAAAACAGAAAGGTTGTGAGTGGACAAAAATAAAGAATTTATAAAAACATTTCCATAAGAAGACCTTTATACCCTCCACTAAAAAGCATGCATGCATAGTAAAACCATTTATCCAATAATATATGTTAAAACATCCATAAATAGGGTCACAACCCCAAGTTCCGTAAATACAAGTCTCACGGGCTCCTGCCCAAAACCAATTTACAGAAAACCAGAACATAGTAAGCATATGTGGGATCTCAGCCCAAATCCATTTATCATCATAAAACACAGTTTTCCCAAACCAATTGAAATCATGTTTATCCATTATATTTCATATCCAGAACCTGTCACGGCAAGATAAAGCTACACGTGTGCTAACCGAGGTCTCAAACCCAAGTCTCTCCAGGGTCCACCCAGGTCAATGTCCGTAGATCAATGACCCTCCCTGGAGGTAACGAACCATGCCCATCCTGAGAGTAAGGAACCCAACTGGGGGGCGACTCCACTCAGTCAGTGCTCCGTGACTACTCCGGGGTCCACCCAGGCCAACGACCCTCCCCGGAGGAGACAATCATATATATAGGATGGAATATGAAAAACCTTTTGAAACCATTCTTGAAACCTTTCAAGGATTCATGCCCGGCCCCCATAAGCCGTCATGAACCATAAAATCCTTTCATGGGTTCATGCCGGTTCCCATAAACCGTCATGACCCGTAAACCCATTTCAGGGGTTCATGCCGGTTCCCATAAACCGTCATGACCCGTAAAAACCATTTGTAATACATAACTGGGCACTAGGCCCGAATTCACATAGAAACTAGACCCCCGGTCCGAATCGTAAACCAATTGGGCCTCCGGCCCGATTCCGTAAATCAAATGGACCTCAAGTCCGAGAATTACCTTTTCAAATCCAAAATCATTTCATTAAATTATTTCCAAGACCATAAGAATGGAAAATCGGAGTAAAACCGAAAAACCTCGATTTACGTGCAAGCACGTAAATCGCCTCGACATACGTGAAACCATATAATTCACAAATATCCAAATCAACATTATCAAATCATATGCATAATCCATTTGGAAATCCAAAACCATTTCATTTAGACCCATAAAGACATACAGCCCCGTATAGGCACCGTATAGGGCCGAAACCCCGAAATACGTGCCTATACGTAACCACACATCCAAATGCACTCATGGCAATGCAAACAAGTATTTAAAACATATAATAAAAATTTATGCATGCACCAATTTAGAAAACAAGGTCCACTCACAGACCGTCCGAGCCGCCGCCTCGATTTACGTGCCATTCGGCTCCCCGAGCCAATCACCATTACCGGGACTCCCAAACCTGCCCAAATTTTAATAGAAGGTTAATAACTACTTAATTAACCTCCCATCAAAGCCCCGTAATTTTTCCGAACTTTTAACTATTTTTAAACCGACCCTAAACCTTCCGACACCCCGAAAACTATCGAAACGATGTCTGATTGACACGAGACCAGTCCCAAAATATTCGTTACATCGAATAGAAGATTTCTCGTGTTGAACACTTTCCCAAATTATGGCCCACGGGCCCTCACGAGCCCCTAGAAAATCGAAAACACTGTTCATCGGCATCAACCTTAGAGAACTGAACCATTCTACTGTAGCAGTACTGTTCATCTCGGGTTTTCTCCGATTTCTGGACTGATTCGGGGTCCGTTTCATCCCATTTTAATTCCTAAATTCCTATTTCTTCATTTCCTAACTAACCCAATCCCTAAAACTAAGAAAACCACCCGAAACCGAGCTTCCATCCTCCATCAATGGTGGCCGGATTTTCTCCGGCCGTTCATGGCCATTTCCGGCCATCCCAAGCCCCAAAACTAATCCCATTCTACTCCTAGGGTCCCCAGAAACCATTCCTAATCCTTATAATCGAACAAAAACTAATAAAATCGAAATTTGAATTTTTGGGCAATTTCTTACCTCACGGTTTCTCTCCACCGTGGCCACCACCGTGAGCCACCATGGCCGGCCGTCATGTCCTCCTCATCATCACCGTCATCCCTCCAAGTCAGCCACAAGATAAATGGTGAGGTGTGGTGGTATGTGTGTGGTGTGCTTGTTCGAAGAACAAAGAAGAAAATGAAGAAAAATATGGAGGGGGGGGGTTCGGGTTATGTGAGGAAAAACAAAGAAATGAAAATGATGAAGTGATGAAGTTTGATGGCTGATGAGAGAATGGGAAATGGAGGGTGAGGATTTAAAGATGAGTTGAAATGGATGGTTAGGATTAAGGGTTGGTGGATTTGATTATAAAATTAATTAAATAATATTAATTAATTATGTAGATCCACATTTTGGGGGAGTTAGCCAATAGGATGAGTGACACTTGTCACTCATCCATGGGACCCACCAAAATATCTGCCCAATCAGATTTCGCCAAATCGTCCCCGTCTCGAAGTTCGTGCATAGTGAAATCGAACTTCCGTGACCCATAACTCTCCCGTTTGAAGTCCGATTTCAGAGTGCCGCCTGTCTATGGATTCGTATCGTCCTTATCTACGTAATAGTCCTCGGCCCTCGGCCATCGGACATCCCGGTCAAAAAGTCAACTTTTGACCTCCTATTCACCCAAATTACCAAAATGCCCTTGGGCTTCCTAACGTCATAACTTCTTCTACGGACGTCAGAATTGAACGTGCCACCTGTTTACGAACTCGTGACGTCACGAACTACGTCATGGTCATCGGTCAAAGTCCCTTTGACCGCCCGATCGAAAAGTCAACGTTTTGCCACCACCAGGGGCAAAACGGTCATTCCGCATCGTTCGTCCGATTTCGCTCTACTAATCACAGATTAATCTCACTAATCGTGATTAGTCACTAATCAAATCATGAAATTCGGGACGGGTCGTTACATTCCATTTGTTCTCTCATAGGATAGGGGTGGTATTCAGAAACCCGACTTACCCCATTACGACATCTAGTAGCCTTTTGGTTGGACCTTGTGAGTTAGGTATTTGGTCTCCCACAATTGTCCCCTAGCCCAAGTAGCCATCACCATTTGGCCCAGAAGCCCATGGACTTGTGGATATCTATTATGCCTGTTCAGCAAAAGCCCGACTTGATCTACTATGGACCGAGGGTTGCCCTTAAGGTGTTCAAACCCAATTGGCCCGAGTCCAATAACTCCATCCTGATCCACTTGTATAAACTCGACGAGTAAGCCAGAATATATAAGACCATTATTAGTTAGGCACTTAGTACCCATCCCATTCTTATAATAATCTAAACAATTTTACATTACCCAAACCCCAAGCCCAACCAAAATTACTTTAGAAAGCCCAAGGCCACAATACAAACCCTGACCATTGTCAGGTCATATTTTACACATTTTTTATCCTTGATTTAATACATTTTTACTTATATTTTGTTAATATTTCGTTCTATTCAATTGGAGTAAATAATAGATTTTGTGAGAAATGTGTAGATCAAATAGAGCTTTAAATTATGAGAATTTGAGCGAAAGAATCATCTAAATCGGAGTTGTAACGAAGAAGTTATGAAGGAAAGAAAATGGAACACATATTTGGTGGCCATCCACCGAAATAGGCGCAGGAGTACTTATGCGGGTTACTATAATATAACCCCCATTCGGTAAACGCCGGCCGAACTCCCTTACTCATCCTCCGCGCGGGCGTCCTGAAGCCATCATTCCCGATTCGGTGCGCTACCACCAAACTTCCAGTACAGAAGCCTTGCGTGTTGACCAAGGGTGGACTGTGCCCTTTGACCTCCCAAATTCGGTAGTTGACCACCAAAAATACCCTTGAAGCTTTATTCCGTGATTTTTCTCCTTTTTTTGGGATAATTCCAACTTCCTTTCACATGTATTCTTCATATTGTATAAGGATTTTAGTCCTACTTCCTTTTATATTATTATTTTCAATCCCTTTACTTGTAGGAAAGGTTTTTAATTAGATTTCTTAATTGTTTAGGAAGCCTTTTCCTTATAGACTTTAATTGTAAACTTCTATTTGGAGGAGAATTAATTATTCTCTTATAAATAAAGGTATTAGGGTTTATGAAGGGGGCCGAATTTACCTCTTGAAGGTCCCCAAAACTCTGCCAAAGTTTATACTTAAAAAGTCCTTTAATTCTTGTACTTAGTTTAGTTAATGTAGTCTTAATTCAAGCATCTTTCAATTCAGCACGTTTGGATTTCTTGAAAGCTTAGTACTTTGAGGGAGTTTTTCTTCCATCTCTTTTATTCATTGTCCTTTTATTATTCCTTGCTTTATTTATGTTTATGCATCTTTCTTTTATGTCTTTACTTAATTCAATAATGTATGAGTAGTGTAGTCAGGGCTAGGGTTACTTGAAGTCTTAGCCATGTTAGTTCTTGTTTGATTTCTGGTTCTTGACTATGATTGTTATGCATGACTAGATTTGTTGGATTACTGCGCTTCCTGAACTCAATTTATGCTTATAAGCTTAGCTACCTTATTTGTGTATAATTGTAGATATAATTGCATGACGTACCATAATATCATTTTGCAATTTGTAGCATCCCGTTTAAAAGGGAGAATCATATTTGTAATCTAAACTCATGACATTCTAGGATTGCACATCACTTTCTAGGATTAGTGTAGTGTCATCAAATTTTCTTCATGTTTCATGCATTATCACACACCTTCGATAATAGATGTTTAAGGGCGGCACATCACACTTAAACATGCAACCTAAGAGAGGATAATAGGCATGGAGTGAGCCTTAGCCAGACCCCTGCACGAGCACTTAATTCAGAAACATGCATAGTAATTGGATCAAGAAAATCTAAGGAAAACTATAATTGGTAAAGGTGGATAGGAACCCTAGCTCTACTTAGTTAGTTAAATTTGTATTATTAGTTAATTTACTTCATTCAAAAAACGTAACAAACCACCCCCCCCCCCCCCCCCCCCCCCCCCCCCCCCAAATTGCATTTTAACTACTCCACTAAAGTCAATTGAACCAAATCAGATTGGATATTGTTGAGGAACTCTCTATGGGATCGACCTTTGCTTGCATCTATACTATCTACATGTCTTGTGCGCTTGCAAAGTTATTACACGTAGAGGTTTTTCCTAATACATCTATTGTGCTTGGTAAAATCTCTATCAACCATAACGAACGTGCACATGCTTAAACAAACTCTTCATTTAAAATGTCATTTAGAAAAACGTAAGACTGCATAAGCTACTATTAATCTTAGTCAAATGTAATTAAATGTTGATTCTGTTGGAGATTTGATAGTTTTTGTTTATGATTGTTGTTACTCGTAAAGAACTTGTAGATTTTATTATTAGAACTGAATTGATATTTTCATTTGTTCAAAATCATGATTATAAGTGGACGATCTAGCGTGCTTTTTGTCCACAATATAAAGGAATTTCAACTTTTACTTGTAAATAGAATGTGATGAAAAAAAAAATTGTAAGAATGATTTGCAACTTGTTTTTTATCAACTTGATTCTAAAATTTTTTTTAGTTCTGATAGTTGGTAATCACGTCAAAAGATGGGTTACATGTCTCTCATTGATAATTAAAGATTGGTCTTTGAATATGTGAGTAATCTGTTTTAAAATGATTGAGTATCCACATAGTAGATCATCACTTGCCTCTCATATTTTTGACGAATTAGTATGTTGGCACATTCATAATAAAATATTTACTTTGTCATTAAACAATGCATTAAACAATGATAAAGTTGCACTTGAACTTCCTAATCTTCATATGATTGATGGTTTTCTTAAAGTTTTATTTCATGTTTGTTGTTCTTGTCACATATTAAATTTGATTATACAAGATGGATTGCAATTTTCATCCCCATCTATTGATAGAATTACTGATGTCGTACGTTTTATGATTGGTTCTAGTAAAAAACATGAAATTGGGGTTGCATGTTGTAAGAACTTTAATATGCGAAAAAAATAACATTGAGAATGATGTGCCTCATAGGTGGAATTCCACCGATAAACTACTTCAAGTGGTATTACAATATAAAATCTGTCAGGACCCAACCCTCCTCGGTCAGGACCCGACTCATTTAGCACCATATTGTCCGCTTTGGGCCTCGCCCTCACGGTTTTGTTTTCGGGAGCTCATGGTGCAACTTCCCAGGGGGTCACCCATCATGGAATTGCACCAGCCTCAACTCGCTTAACTTTGGGGTTCCCATCCCCCCCAAAGCCACTTGAGCTCCCAAAAGGCCTAGTGCAAGATAGGTGTGTGCCTACACCTTTAAGGCACACCACCATCCTCTCCCAGACCATTCCCCCTCGCAAGAATGTGGGATTGTTCACCATTCCCTCCAAGACACGGGTCTTACAAAATCTCATTGAATAGATATATCCATAAGATTAATGAAACATATTCTTCCAACTTGGCTATCCTTAATGAAATGATTGGGTAGTTGCAAAGCTTGTTCGCAAGTTTTTTCTATTTTTTATTCTTCAACAATGGTATTTTCTAGTGTTTATTAACCTGCTTCAATTCATGTTATTAGTTATTTAGTAGATATCCATGAAACATTTTCTGTTTATAATAATTTTGGTTTGTTTAACCATACTTTGATTTAGAGGAAGGAAAAAGTTGATAAATATTGGTCTGATTATCCTACATTTTTCTGCTTTGCCACTATTCTTAACTATAGGTTTAAATTGTTTGAAATTGAAAAATTGTTGAAGTCAATGCTTAATGAATGCACTGTTAGCCAAAAAATCAGAAGCATTAAGGACCTATTATTTGAGCTTGTAGAGGGAAAATTTGCTTCCCGTAACATAATCTCACCACCACTATGTAAACAATAGTGGTTTTTATTATATTTAAGGTACGACCCATCCAAAGCATAATTGCCTCTTAATTATACTTCCTTGTTGTCGGAAGAAACCCTTTGATTCTAACTTCAAAAGAAATAACAAAATGGTGTCCTATCAAATTTTGCAGCTGCACCTAAGTCAAACCTTAGGCTGCCTACGTATCCGTCACCGAAATCAAGCCACTCGTAGCTCCAGGATTCTTAATGAGTGAATGACCCATTAAAAAAAATGTATTTGGCTATTTAAAAAAATAGAATTAACTTCAAAGAAGTATGAATTTATTTAGAGGGGTGGTTGCATCTAGAATAATCTATATTGCCTACGTACCCTTAGAGGGATCAAACCGGCGTAGTTCTGGAATTTTTAATGAGAGAATTTGACCCATTAAAATATGAAAAGATGTATTTGATTTAGTCTATGACTGTTTGGATGAATTTGGTTAGAGAAACCAGGGATTCGATTTGGAAAATGCGGTTGCATCTAAAATTTTAGATTGCCTACGTATCCCTTTGTGGGAATCAAACCGGCGTAGTTCATTGATTTTTGGTGTTGGAATGAATTTTGGAGCCTGGAAATTTAGGATTGAATGGGTAGATGACCCGTCCTAAATTCCGTGACAGTTTTGTGCCACTTGAATTTGATTTACAAATTGACGAGTATTTTTGGATTCAAACTCGATAATTCGTGATTTGTGAATTTGAGACTTCGAACCCATTATTTGACAATCACATCGATTTTTGGTGATGATGCCCACTTAATCCATCGTAGGATTTACTAAATGAGCCATCAGAGACAATTATTTGCCAATTAGGATGCTAACTTTGAATCCGCAGTATTGCGGGTTCACCGTACGGACCAACCCACGAATCATGTGGTCAAGTATATTGTCTCTTCGTCTTTGTGGTAAGCTTCACCAAAACGTGATTGGTGGATTGATCTTCTTTGCAGCAAAGTTGGCCCAAACACATGACGAAAATATTCGGTTTTATCATCCTCCTTCTTCATTGATAACTGACATGCGCTTTTGTTGGGATAATTAACATGTCGTGCCATGCCATTTAATTCTCATTTTGGCAGATGGCGTGCCCTGGCATTTTCTTTTGCTGCTCCCTTTGTTGTACCTTTCAATGACCAAAATGGAGGAAAGTTGAAAGAAATAACCAAAAGGCTATTGCCTTTATCAATTTTCACTTGCTCCCATCTTTTTCCTTGTCCGTAGCTTAACTTCATCTTTTGTCCCTTTGTGCATGCTTTTGCATGTCTTTATGCATGGTTTTGCATGCTTACATTTTTTTGTTATGGAGTGTTTATGAAATTTTTTTGAGATTATCCACACCGTACCGCGAGCATTACCGCTTCTTTATTTCGCAGTTTGCAAACTCCCTTCCATGATAAGGTGATTCATTCCATTTGCTAATTCCATGTGTGACCGATGAGTACGAACAATTTCGGAGATAAATATGGACGTCTCTTGTATGGATGGTCTACCGACGTTCGTAATCGTCATATCATGGATAAGTATTTTATTTGTCATTCTTCAATTTTTTTCCCTTTGAAAGCCCATGCCGAAGCCGAAATATGGATTTTGGCCCGGTAGGATTCCGAATTCATTGGGCCTAAATTCTGATGACCCAACACTTTGAAATTAAATTGAAAGCTCAATCTGAATAAAAGAACAATTAGTCTTCTTATCGTATTCAAAGTCACCGAACATTTTAGTTCTAATTTGAACACAAACCCCAGAAGGACTAATTTATATCATACAAGGATTTGTGATAGCTAGATCCTATAAAGGAATGAAGTCTGATGCTCATTATGCGTCTAAAAAAAAAGTCTGAGACACCCTACAACAAACCAACGGTTGGCGTCCCATCACTTTCTTGCCGTGAGCCTCTTTTTCCCCTCAGTCCATTACAGTTTTATACAAAGGTTTTTTTTCTTTACCTTTGCTTGCGCGAAAAGACCAGAGAATAAAGACTGGTGTTCGTCTTTTTTCATTGGACTTGAACACAAAGTGAGTAAAGGGTCACCCCTTTTCCATACTTGAGCTTTTTCTTTTGTCAATGATGTTGACGCATATATGTTTTACTTCTTTGTAGGTGGCGTGTAGGCTTTGGAGACTACAGGTGGTGTGTAGCTCCTTTTGGAAAGGACAAAACCTTTCTCTGCTTCTCTGTTGAAAGGTGAGTTGCTCCATATTTATATATGTATAAAAGGCCACCTAGGGCTTGGACTTTCTTCCATGCTCAGAGAGGGTGAGATAGATATTGGCAGTCTGCCAACAATTTTCTTCCACTTCAATTAAATATCTCCTCCATCCCTTTTTACCAAAACCCCTTTTTCCTCATGCTTGCAGGTGACATTAATTTGAACCTTTTTGTCCTTTGTTGCCGACGAAGGAAGTAAGCCTTCTATACGTCTCTTTTTTTAGTTTCCAGTAAACCATACTCGCATAATGACATAAGGCATGTAATCGAATCGTACAAAGGAAGAAAATAAAATGGCATCAAAATTTACCTTCTTTCAATTATCTCTACTCTTGCCTTTCCTTTCTGTGTTGTTTCTCCTCTGCGTACCTGATGCCCCCTCTCCCCCTTTTTCTTTTTTTTTTCCTTGAACTGTCATTCCTTTATATAGGCTAAGTCATGTGTTGGAAATATAGATGGCTAGCTACACATCCTTATCAACCTAGTGTTTACTTTTTGCCAAACACTAGCCATAGCCTAAATTCTAGGTCTACTTGAAGGGGTGGACTTCAATGAGGACTCCAACTTGACCAAAATAAAGGCTCTATTCCAACCTTTCCTTGAGGCATTTGATGGATAACTCAATCACTTGATGTTATCTCCTACTAATTAGGTTTGATTTTGTTTAATCCCTTTTATTTTATATACTTCTATTTATCCTTATTAAATTTTGAAGCCCCCTTTTATATTTATCTTTGTTGAATTTTTTTTTCAACAGATGCCCCCTCGATCATTGTGCGTAGGATATGCCCTACGTGCAAGGGTTGATGACTTCACTTGGATCCCTTTTAACATGTCTTCATTTTCTTTTCAAGAGATGGATTCGCGAGGCTTTCTCGGAACTGAACGGATCTTTTATGGACAAGGGAAAGAAATTTCCTATGGCCCGAGGTACAAAAGATTAATTGCCTTGAGCGCCCTCAAACTTGTTGTACCCCTTGAAAGTCGACCCACCTGGTACATTACCGAATCTGTGAACGCTGGATACCTTGAATTCCAACCTCACGCTGAAGACAAGGTGATTTCGGTGTGTCAATCCTATAAAGCCATTTTCACTGCTCATTGTTTGATGAAAGTAAACAATGAAATTGATGGACACAAGATATTCCAAGTGCGAGAAGAATTTTTTCCTGCCTTGTACAAAATGATCAAGCACAAGATCGAATGGGGCTCAAACTTTAGGTTTTTTGGTCGGGCCACATTTGAAATTGGTGCGAGGGAATGGACTGAGAATATTATGAGCGAATTTGGCAATATCCTACGTAAAAGCAACATTTTCGGGGCTGTAGCAGTCTCCTGTTATCCGTACGAATGCTTGCCAAACGTTTGGAGGCTTTTTGTGAGCTATGGGGCCCTTTATCTAACACTTTTCACCATGGGAATGGAGAAATGAGCATCATGCTTTACGATCTTAAGGTTATTGGCGGGCTTCCCATTTTATTGGATATTCATTATGAGGAATTCACTCCTGCGAATGAGGATTTACAGCGAGGCAACAAGTATCCTTCGACTGTCACTGAACTCTTAAGGACCAACTCTGAGTTATGCGTTTATCATAGCCAGTCCGAAATTTATTGGAGTCAATAGCTTGAACATTTTTACCGTGCGGAGATTAGGTATGAAGCCTACGCCTCCAATAGGAGGCCGTCCTGTTCTAGACCCAACACCCCAGCAATTGATCTTCATATCTCTGATGAGGGACGTCTAGCTGCTTTCCTAGCTTACTGGCTAAGCCGATTTGTTTTTCCTTCAAAGAATTCCAGGATTAGACCTGAAACATTTTTTATGGCATGCATGATGGCACGAGGAGTCAAGGTTTCTCTTGCGCCAACTGTTTTGGGGTATATTTATCATGGTCTTGGAGAGGCCGCCACATATCCCAAAGGTCCCGGTTTATCAGGTGCTTGTCTCCCGATCCATTACGTTCTAGGCTGGCTTGCTGAACATATTCCTGGCTTGTATGAGGCTCGCAATGATATCAGTCCTCCATATGGTCTCCCTTATTTGGCAAAATATGGTGGTGTAGCACCCATTTCGATGGGAATTAATCATGCCAGGGCTATTTTCAGAAGTGATCAACAAGTCAACTATCGCCCAAACCCATTTATTGAAGTTAGTGGACGCTCATTGGGTGACCTGAAGAATTTGTCAGATCAGAAATTTGAATTTTTGGTTTGTACCCGTTCTGCCCTTTTGCCCGTTCGAGTGGGTGGCCATCTTTGGTTAAAACCATATTACCCAAATAGGTTTGCTCGCCAATTTGGTTTTGATCAAGGCGTTCCGGCAAACAAACTTTCTTTTAGCGTCTCTAAAAGACAACAATGCAATGTTGAAGATTTAGCGAGGGCCCAGCTAACTCTGCTTCAACGAGATACAACTGCACGTTTCTATATCTCTCGTACCACCCGTTCCGGACAAAACACCTGGTGGTATTGTCGGTGGTGGATGAGTGCTTCTGGACCATTTATGGGATTATCGGTATCTAGACTTTGTAACTCCCTGAGTAAACAACGTGGTCTCTTAGATCGTATATTTGTCATAAATGATAAAGGCAAGGTCCCACATCACCCAACACAGGAATCATCTCCTCCCTCGAAGGAGAAAAGGATAGAACGTGTCTACAACTCCCAAAGCTCAAATGCTAACCCCAAGCAGTCCCGTCATGAGAAGCCTCTCAACCTTCCTGTTGTTGAAGATGAGAATTCTGCGCCGTCAGATGCTAATAAACGATCAGACTATGGTTCCAGCGGTAGCTCAAACCATCAAGAGAATGCAGTTCATGAATGTGATTTGGAAGTCCGTAGTGGGAATGACAATATGATGTCCAAACCGCTGGATCCTGAAACTCCTATTTCAAAGGAAATATGCCTCATGTCATTTGTGAATTGCATACCTTCTCTTCCTTCGGTGCAAAATTTTATTCACCGGCTACTTGGTGGGGGAAATGGAAGCATACCGGAGAGATTATATTAACAGGGAGGTGCAGAGTATTTTTGACAAATTTTCTTCCTTTAAAACACAGAGAGATTTACTTGCCAGTTATGACAGCATTGGCCTTTCATTAAAGCTTCTCTATCCCATGATTGATGCTCTTGGTATTGGGAAGGCAGAATTCCAGGGGTTCACAACTATCATAGATCACATATTTAAAATGTCAGCACAATATGCTAGAAGCCTCGAGTTTCTGGAAGCGAATGCTGACATAGATGTTGATCTTATTGATGACTTGGTATATAAGCATGCGGAATGTCTCACTGTCATGGAGAACTTGGGTTTGCAGCTAACTGATTCTACCAAAAATCTTGAAGTATGGAAAGCTGCAGAAGTTGAACTTAAGGAAGAGGAGGAGCGGATTCGTCAAAAGCGCGAGGATTTTGAAGTAAAAAAGAACCTTCTTGAGGAGCAACTAAAAGATGTGGAAACATCCTTGGAAGAGCAACGTGAGTTGGAGCAGAAGCTTCGCCAGTCGAGAGTCGATGCTAGGGAAGAGCGCGCCTCTGAATTTAAAGAAACTCAAATCTCAAGCCAGATTCAAGAGAAGCGAATCCGCAAACTAGTTGACTCACTTATTTCTTTTTGTAGTTGAAGAGAGTAGATGTTTCTGCCTTAGATTAGCCTCTCTTTTTTTTTTTACTTTTCTTTTCTCCTCATTTATTTTCTTGGAAGAACTGCATTTGTCCCTTTTTTTTAAATAAGATGGAATAAGATCAATCTTTTTTCAGGAATTTCACCGTGTCTTCGCTTTCTGCAATCTATTTCTTGAAACATTGATGAGCTGCTCTTATTCTTCCATTTCTTTTTTCCCTCGCTGAACGACTGTAACAGACAAGTAGAGTGACTTGTCCTTCTTTCTTTGAAACCTACTTGGAAATGCCGCGGATTTACTAGCTTTACGTCGACATCCCGCTCGCATCAAACGCCCCTTCTCTTACATATGCATTCTTTCCTCCCCAGCTTGAAGTTTGAAGAGGTGTCTGCCAACCCTTTGTTCTTTACGACTTTGAAATTTTCCCTTTGAGAATATTTATTTTGGATATTTATGGCTGCACCTAGCTTTTGGGCTGGATTGCCTACGTACCCGGTGAAGGGATCAAGCCAAACGTAGTTCATCCCTTATTTTTTTTAGGGAAATTAAAACTTTATGGCTGTGTCTAATTTTGGGTTAGACTGCCTACGTACCCTGTGAAGGGATCAAGCCAAACGTAGTTCACCCCTTTCGATTTAGGGTGCTTAAAAGGGGATGGGGATTTGACAGCTGCATCTAGTTTGAGGCTAGATTGCCTACGTACCCCTTTTGAGGGATCAAGCCATCCGTAGTTCAGTGCAAGTGTTGTGTTTTTTTTATATATATATATATGCTCTAACTTTTGCTTGGACCGCCCTTTGCGGGTTTTCATTCCAACGAGCAGTTTATTTTATGAGCCTTAACTTTTGCTTGAATTGCCTTTTCAGGTTTTCAATTCGACAGGCTCTTTACTCATATAGACATCGCCTTAGGTGTGGAATTTCTTGATGAATTTTCCATTTACGCATTGATAAATACACTCTCCTTCCGAGTTGGACAATTCATAGGCTCTTTTAGAAAAAACCTTAGTAACGACATAAGGTCCTTCCCATTTTGGCTCAAATTTACCTTGCATTTTCCTAGTGACAACTACGGGCCTTCGAACAGTTAAAACCAAATCACCCACTAAGTATGCCCTAAGCTTGACTTTTTTGTTGAAAGCTCCAGCAACTTGCGCTTGATAAATTTCGAGCTTCTGTTGGACATCGAGTCTTTTCTCATCAAGAGCCTCGAGCTCTGCCAGTCGAACCCTCGTGTTCTCATCTGTATCTGTAAATTGTACGGCTACCCTTAACGAAGGCAATTGAACCTCAAGCGGTAATACTGCTTCTGAGCCATAAACCAAATTGTATGGTGTACATCCGGTAGCATTGCGAACGGTTGTTCGATAGGCCCATAATGCCTCGGGGAGGCGTTCATGCCAGTCTCTTTTGTTCCATGCCACCACTTTCTTTAGAATGTTACACAATACTTTGTTGAAAGCTTCTGCCTGTCCATTTGATGAGGGGTTGTAGCTTGCAGAAAATGAGTGCTGAAATTTGTACTTTTCACATAGTTTAATCATGGCTCGACACCTGAAGTACGTGGCATTGTCGGATATGATTTTTGCTGGCACCCCATATCGATGAATGATGTGGTCTTTTATGAACTTCGTGACATCTTCAGCTTTCACTTGTTTAAGCGGAATTGCTTCAGCCCACTTCGAAAAATAGTCCGTTGCTGCTAAGATATATTGATGCAGACGTGAGGACTTTGGCCTGATCATGCCTACGACGTCCAATCCCCATGTTTGAAATGGCCAAGATAGAATTGATGGATGTAGCATTTGTGGAGGTTGATGCTTGAAGTCTCCATGTAGCTGACAATCCTTGCAAGTGGTTGCAAATCTTATTGAATCTTGGACCATTGTCGGCTAATAGTATCCGAGTCTCCTAATTTGAGCAGCTAATTTTGGGCCAGCTTGATGAGCGCCGCATGTCCCAGCATGGGTGTCATATAAGGCTTGTGATGCTTCATGGGTTGAGAGAAATCTTAAGAGCACTCCGTCAAAGGACCGTCTATATAAAGTGTGGTTTAAGTACACGAAGCGAGTTGTTCGCCTTCTAATTTCAACTCTTTTCTTTGGGTCTGAAGGTAACCTCCTTAGCTGAAGATACTCAACAATTGGTTGGTGCCAATCATGCTCTTCGATTTCATAAGAGGTAGCAACGTTGGATTCATCGTGCTCATCTATTCTATCCGGAGCTGGTGGTAGTAGATACCGTTCCCCAATGGTGATTTGTATTTCTTTTTCATCTGGTAGTGTTAGAGTTGCAGCTAGGCTAGCTAGTGCGTCAGCCTTATCATTGTCCAACCTCGGGATATGGCTTATTTCAATATCTTCGAACTGTGATGTCAAGTGCTTGGCCCTTTCATGATATCGCACTAAATTGGTATTTTTCACTTCATATTCCCCGCTCAGTTGTCTGATAACCAATTGGGAGTCACCGAATACTCGTAGATGATCCAGGTGCATTTCAAGTGCAATTTCAAGACCAATAATTAATGCCTCGTATTCCGCCACATTGTTTGAGCATGGGGCCATAAGTGTGAAAGAGTAAGGGACCAAGCCTCCTGAGGGTGTGACAAACACAATGCCTACTCCTGCCCCTTTCTTTCGAGCTGCTCCATCAAAGTATAAATGCCATGATGAAGATTCGGTTAAGAACACATTTTCGTCAGGTAGATCTTTCGAGAGCTCTATGTCTGCTGGCACGGGATGTGCAGCCAAGAAGTCGGCTAATGCTTGTCCCTTTATTGCCTTTTGAGGCACATACTTTATCTCAAATTCGGACAGAATTAGGGACCACATGGCTAAACGCACCGACGGTACTGGTTTTGACATCAAATATTTAAGAGGATCGGCTCTTGAGATTAGGATGATATTATGCGCCAAGAGGTAATGAAGAAGCTTCTGTACGACAAAGACTAGACATAAGCATATTTTTTTGATGGAGGAGTAGTTTTCTTCTGCCCCCACCAATGTCCTGCTTAGATAGTAGAGCACATTCTCTTTCTTATCATCGTTGTTTTGAGCAAGCAATGCCCCCAACGAGCGCTCAAGTGCTGCAATATAGAGAACCAACGACCTCCCCTTGATTGGTGCCATCAATACTGGTGGCTTTGACAGGTATTGTTTAATGCCGTCGAAAGTGTTTTGGCATGCTTTGTCCCATATGAATGGCGTGTCCTTTTTCATAAGCTTTGAGAAGGGCTGACATCTTCCAGAAAGATTTGAGATGAACCTGCGGATGTAAGCTAATCTCCCCTGCAGCCCTCGTAGCTCATGCAAGTTTCGGGGAGGAGGCATTTCCTGAATTGCTTTTATTTTAGCAGGGTCAATTTTGATTCCCCGGTATCTGACAACAAAGCCCAGGAACTTTCCCGACACTACGCCAAAAGCACACTTTAGAGGGTTCATTCTAAGTTGATGCTCGCGGAGTCTCTCAAAGACTCTTCTCAGATCACCGAGATGATGACATCTTTCCTTTGTTTTGACCACCAAATCATCCACATAGCACTCGATGGTGTTGTGTAGCATGTCGCTAAAGATCACCGTTATGGCTCTTTGATATGTTGCTCCTACATTTTTTAAACCAAATGGCATCACAGTGTAGCAATATATGCCGATTAGCGTACGGAATGCAGTGAGCTCTTCGTCCTCTGATGCCATTTTTATTTGATTGTAGCCCGAGAATCCATCCATGAAGGATAATGCTGCGAAACCAGTTGTGGCGTCTTCCAATAATTCTGTATTCGGAAGCGGAAATTCATCTTTAGGGCATGCTTCATTGAGATCTCTGTAATCCACACAGACTCGAATTTGTCCTGTAGTTTTTATCTTAACAAGAATAATGCTTGAGAGCCAGGTCGGGTACTTTACTTCTCGAATGAAACCTGCAGCCTTTAATTTCTTAATCTCTGCTTCAATTTGAACTGATAGCTCAGGTCGAAAACGGCGTGGAGGTTGCTTTACCCATCGACTTTTTTCTGACACGCCTAATCTATGAACTGCGACTTTTGGATCCAACCCCGGCATGTCTTGATATCCCCATGCAAATACATCTTGGTATTCTTGCAAGATTTGGGTATAGTTTTCCAGCTCTTGTTGGGTCAACAATGCACTGACAAATATTGGCTTTGGATTTTCAATTGTTCCGAGGTTAATTTCCTGAAGGTCATCCACTGTGGCTTGCCCTCCATCCTCGATTTGTGATGGTGCGGGCATGGCAGTATCTACGAACTCTTCCTCAATTTTGTTGTTACGCTTTATTTCTGAGTCTGAGTTTTCTGATGTACCAGCTATGCTTGACGAGGTGCAGTTTACCTGAGCGTGAGTAGCGACACCCTTTTTGCCTTTAAAGGTCACATTTATCCGTTTCTTAGCCCCCCAACTTTTACTTGCTGGCCCATTTTTAAATTGGAAAGTAGAAACCCACCCGAGTCGCTGGAAGACTGAGGTGCGTGGTGACCTTGTGTTCCCAAGCCGCTGAAATACTGATATGCGGGGCTTTTGCTCCTCTGTCATCTCTTCTCTGAACATTCCTTCCTCCCGATTGGTGAGGATTTCTGGCTCAAGTGTCTTCAGTCTGGGCATTTCCTCCTTATTTGGAATAATCACCTTGAGGATACCATTTCCTTGACAAACTTTGATGTTGGTATTGTCCCTCTTGGCTTTTCGTCTTTTGAATTTTATTCTAAGAGGTTTGGATGATTCCAGTGATGTGTTTGACTTTTTATGAAGAACAACTCGCTTACCTTTGTTGTTTCCTTCAGTAAAGTGAGTCGAGATAGTCAAATCATTCTTTGGGATGGACTGATCAATTTTTCGAAGAGGCCGAGTATAACTTGTCATCAGGGATTCCATGGTATCTTTGATGGAAGTTGGCTCATTCTTAGCTTTTGTGGGGCACTTCACAACGATTTTGAGTTTTGAATTTTTTGAGCTCGACTCCTCCTCCTTTTTTTGGGCCTTTCACCTTGACACAAACTACTTTAGGGAGAACATGCACCTTCTCTTCTTCCTTTGGTTGTGTGTCTCCCCTCCTTACAGATTGCACCATCGTATTACCTGATGATTGATAATACTTGGCATCCGAGTAATTTACCTCTTCCCCACAGAAGGGATCAGTGTCTGCAGAAACCTTTTTGGCTTTTCCGTCTGCGAAGTATTTGAAACACTGATGTAAGGTAGAGGGGACGATGCCATTACTGTGGAGCCATGGTCTTCCTAATAACACTTTGTAGGATGTGTCCGCATCAATTACATGAAATAATGCCTCCGTGTAGAGTTCTCCTACCCTCAATGGTATGGTTATTGATCCTAAAGCCTTCTGCCCCAATTGGTTGAACCCCTGAATAGTTAGCATTGATGGGGATAATTGACGTATATTCATCCCAATGGAGCGTAATTTCTTCAACGGTATGAGGTTAACGGCAGAACCACAGTCAAGTAATATTCTGTTGATCATCGTACCTCCGAGTTCACCAGTGACTTAGAGAGGTCGATTATGTGTTTTGGGCCCCAACAAGATATCGCTGTCATTGAATGTCACCGTGGCTAGACATTGTGCACACAATTTCACCGATATTTTTGGCTCTCCTGCCGGTTTGGAACATAACTTAGACTGCTTAGGGCTCATTTTAGGATTGGATGTTTGAGCTTCTATTTCTTCATCGACTTCGTCAGACCATTTATACCCAAAGCTCCGTTTGGATTTCTGAGTAGTTTGCACGTCTGGCGAACTTACTTTATCTATCTCTGAGTCGCACTCGCGATCCTTTGTAGAGACCATGTGACAGGAGTGTGCACTCCTCTCAACTTCTGTGTTGAAGAATTTGATAGGTAAGAACTCAGTGAAAGTAACTGGTACCCTAGAAGGTTGTTCATACTTTTCTTCCTGTAGTACACGGGCCTTTCTTGATGACCTTCTCCTCTTATTCTTATCTTTCCGAGTTGGTGCTCCTCGAGTTCTGATGACAGGGTGAGTCAAGGGGTCATGCTTGGTAGTATGCCTAGTCACCGTTTTACTGCCCTTGCGGATGGTTTCCCAATCTTCTGCAGATCCTTCAGATGATGAATCCTCCCAAACCTCAAATGTCGGAGCAGTCATTAGCTCGTAAAAAGATGGGATTTGAGGATTTCCCGGTCGTGGCATGTTTGGGGATACTTTGACAATTGTAACCTCATCATCTACCTGAAAAACTACCGAGATTGCAGCCTCTGGTGGTGACTCAGTTGGTATGGCTTCTTCCCCTATCATGTTTGCTGATGCTACTCCTTGGGAGTATGAATCCAACTCCAACTCGCCCTTGTTGATCATCCCTTGAATTTTATCCTTCACCACATAGCAATCTTTCAGTGTATGTCCGAGGATTCGGTGATATCGACAATATTTGGGTTTTTTTGTCTTATTAACCTCAGCTGGACGTTTGGGATCAGGAAGGGTGATGGCCTGGACATTGAGGAGCTCGTCAAATATTACCTCGACGTCATCATCATCAAAATAATACTTGACTGCTTTCCGTTCCTGGAGAGTTAGCCGTTTGGACTGCTCTTTGTCATTGACCTTGTCATTTTTCTTTTCTGTTTTAACAAATGTCGCCATTGACACTCCCTTATTTTGTGTCGCTTTCATATTGTCATTTGACTTGTCTCCAACTTGGACTTTTTGTGTGGTCATCCTTTTTCGAGCGATCTGTCTTTCAACATTGCTTGCTTTAGACACTAGCTCATCGAAGGATTGGGGTTCTGCAGTGGCTACAAAGGTTGCAATGTCCGGTATGAGGTTATTATAGCACATTTGTACTGCTGATTGCTCAGTAATCTTTTCTGGACACTGCAGGTTGAGACTCCTCCATCTCATAATGAAGTCGTTTGCACTTTCACCCGCCATTTGCATTGTTTGTGAGAGCTCACTTATCAAAACCTTCTTCTTTGAACTCACGAATTTTGCATATCATCCCATGTTAAGATGGATTTTGGTGGTAGCTGGGTATACCAAGTGAATGCAGCCCCCTTCAGCGATTGGACAAATTATCGAACCAATAGAGCATCTGATTGAGACGTCTCGCCACAAGCTGAATAAAAGTGAGCTAGATGTTCATCGGGAGATCCATGGATCCCATCATACTTGTCGAATGTTGGTCGTTGGTAACCTTTGGGGAAAGCCACAACATCATATCTAGGAGGATATGGCTTCCGGTACCCAAGGACAGGAGTAGCCATGGACATTTGGAATTCTCGGATTCCTTCAACAATGAGTGTCTTTATGTCCACTGGAGACATTGACTTTGAAGATTCCCCAATTTCTTCTTTCCTCTCCTCGGATTCCGGTACCTTTCCCTTTTTGCGCTCATTCAGGTTTAATTGAATGGCAAGTTGAGAAGCTAGTGATGCTATCTCAGCATCTTTCTCTACTAGCTTTCTGTCATTCTCTACTAGTCTTTGCTCCATCTTTCTTCTCATCGATAGGAGCATTTCTTCAACATTTTTAGGATGTTGGTCTTCTGGATTCTCCTCACATGTCACCAATACCTGTGTGGTTTCAGCTGCTTCGCCTATATTCCCCCCCCCCCCCCCCCCCCCCCTCTCCCTCCGATTCGAGGATTCTCTCCTCCAAATTGTATGCCTCCATGGGTGGGGATTGAGGTTGATCATAAAGAGGATAGGGTAGCAGGACGTAAGGTTGTTAGTTTAGCAATGGTGAGACTAAGCATATCTCGAGACTTGGCACGAGTCAACGGACCTTCATAACTAGCTTGAGACTTCTTCGTCCTCTTTGCAGGTACAATCATTCTTGTCTTATAAATGTTGGTAGGTTCTACTCCTTTCTTCGGGACAGATATGTCGACATGTTTATGAAGGCGAAAACCATTGCTCCCGCTCATTGTTGTTCGCGGAGATCCAAGTGTATCTCTTCCTTTTCTATCAGTGCTCTCACGTATTCTGGTTGTATGAACAACTAGATTTTCTTGGACCTCTGAGGCTTCAGTGCCTTCCTTCTCAGCCTGTTGGGGGTAAGCTCCCTGAGCTCCCTCATCAGTAGAAGTCACCAGTACTGATTCTCTTATGTATTGGAGGACAGGAATAGTACCGATCACGACGGTACTTGACGGACCACTAGTAGGGATGACTTGAGGGTTGATTGGCTGACTTTTTGGTTTGATAGCTTCTATTGTAGTGACCTCTTCCAAGATGGATCTAATCGCATCCACCCTCGCCTTCTCCCTTCTCAGACGACGTTCAACCCTTTTCCTGGCATTGCGAAGGGCACACTTTGATGGAGTCTGCTTTGGTTGGAGTTTGCTAGCTTTCACAACAGTTTTTGGAGTGACTTTTGCTTCATGTGGATTGACTGCAGTCTCGGGAAAATGAGTTATTTCCGTTGCAATTAGAGATGAAAAGGAAGATGGGTCCCACCGGGCGTGCCAAAAACTATGTTGGGGAAAATTTTGTTCCGTAACATAATCTCACCACCACTACGTAAACAATAGTGGTTTTTATTATATTTAAGGTACGACCCATCCAAAGCATAATTGCCTCTTAATTATACTTCCTTGTCGTCGGAAGAAACCCTTTGATTCTAACTTCAAAAGAAATAACAAAATGGTGTCCTATCAAATTTTGCAACTGCACCTAAGTCAAACCTTAGGCTGCCTACGTATCCGTCACCGGAATCAAGCCACTCGTAGCTCCAGGATTCTTAATGAGTGAATGACCCATTAAAAAAAAATGTGTTTGGCTATTTAAAAAAATAGAATTAACTTCAAAGAAGTATGAATTTATTTAGAGGGGTGGTTGCATCTAGAATAATCTAGATTGCCTACGTACCCTTAGAGGGATCAAACCGGCGTAGTTCTGGAATTTTTAATGAGAGAATTTGACCCATTAAAATATGAAAAGATGTATTTGATTTAGTCTATGACTGTTTGGATGAATTTGGTTAGAGAAACCAGGGATTCGATTTGGAAAATGCGGTTGCATCTAAAATTTTAGATTGCCTACGTATCCCTTTGCGGGAATCAAACCGGTGTAGTTCATTGATTTTTGGTGTTGGAATGAATTTTGGAGCCTGGAAATTTAGGATTGAATGGGTAGATGACCCGTCCTAAATTCCGTGACAGTTTTGTGCCACTTGAATTTGATTTACAAATTGACGAGTATTTTTGGATTCAAACTCGATAATTCGTGATTTGTGAATTTGAGACTTCGAGCCCATTATTTGACAATCACATCGATTTTTGGTGACGATGCCCACTTAATCCATCGTAGGATTTACTAAATGAGACATCAGAGACAATTATTTGCCAATTAGGATGCTAACTTTGAATCCGCAGTATTGCGGGTTCACCGTACGGACCAACCCACGAATCATGTGGTCAAGTATATTGTCTCTTCGTCTTTGCGGTAAGCTTCACCAAAACGTGATTGGTGGATTGATCTTCTTTGCAGCAAAGTTGGCCCAAACACATGACGAAAATATTCGGTTTTATCATCCTCCTTCTTCATTGATAACTGACATGCGCTTTTGTTGGGATAATTAACATGTCGTGCCATGTCATTTAATTCTCATTTTGGCAGATGGTGTGCCCTGTCATTTTCTTTTGCTGCTCCCTTTGTTGTACCTTTCATTGACCAAAATGGAGGAAAGTTGAAAGAAATAACCAAAAGGCTATTGCCTTTATCAATTTTCACTTGCTCCCATCTTTTTCCTTGTCTGTAGCTTAACTTCATCTTTTGTCCCTTTGTGCATGCTTTTGCATGTCTTTATACATGGTTTTGCATGCTTACATTTTTTTGCTATGGAGTGTTTATGAAATTTTTTTGAGATTATCCACACCGTACCACGAGCATTACCGCTTCTTTATTTCGCAGTTTGCAAACTCCCTTCCATGATAAGGTGATTCATTCGATTTGCTAATTCCATGTGTGACCGATGAGTACGAACAATTTCGGAGATAAATATGGACGTCTCTTGTATGGATGGTCTACCGACGTTCGTAATCGTCATATCATGGATAAGTATTTTATTTGTCATTCTTCAATTTTTTTCCCTTTGAAAGCCCATGCCGAAGCCGAAATATGGATTTTGGCCCGGTAGGATTCCGAATTCATTGGGCCTAAATTCTGATGACCCAACACTTTGAAATTAAATTGAAAGCTCAATCTGAATAAAAGAACAATTAGTCTTCTTATCGTATTCAAAGTCACCGAACATTTTAGTTCTAATTTGAACACAAACCCCAGAAGGACTAATTTATATCATACAAGGATTTGTGATAGCTAGATCCTATAAAGGAATGAAGTCTGATGCTCATTATGCGTCTAAAAAAAAAGTCTGAGACACCCTACAACAAACCAACGGTTGGCGTCCCATCACTTTCTTGCCGTGAGCCTCTTTTTCCCCCCAGTCCATTACAGTTTTATACAAAGGTTTTTTTCTTAACCTTTGCATGCGCGAAAAGACCAGAGAATAAAGACTGGTGTTCGTCTTTTTTCATTGGACTTGAACACAAAGTGAGTAAAGGGTCACCCCTTTTGCATACTTGAGCTTTTTCTTTTGTCAATGATGTTGACGCATATATGTTTTACTTCTTTGTAGGTGGCGTGTAGGCTTTGGAGACTACAGGTGGTGTGTAGCTCCTTTTGGAAAGGACAAAACCTTTCTCTGCTTCTCTGTTGAAAGGTGAGTTGCTCCATATTTATATATGTATAAAAGGCCACCTAGGGCTTGGACTTTCTTCCATGCTCAGAGAGGGTGAGATAGATATTGGCAGTCTGCCAACAATTTTCTTCCACTTCAATTAAATATCTCCTCCATCCCTTTTTACCAAAACCCCTTTTTCCTCATGCTTGCAGGTGACATTAATTTGAACCTTATTGTCCTTTGTTGTCGACGAAGGAAGTAAGCCTTCTATACGTCTCTTTTTTTAGTTTCCAGTAAACCATACTCGCATAATGACATAAGGCATGTAATCGAATCGTACAAAGGAAGAAAATAAAATGGCATCAAAATTTACCTTCATTCAATTATCTCTACTCTTGCCTTTCCTCTCTGTGTTGTTTCTCCTCTGCGTATCTGCTGCCCCCTCTCCCCCTTTTTCTTTTTTTTTTCCTTGAACTGTCATGCCTTTTTATAGGCTAAGTCATGTGTTGGAGATATAGATGGCTAGCTACACATCCTTATCAACCTAGTGTTTATTTTTTGCCAAACACTAGCCATAGCCTAAATTCTAGGTCTACTTGAAGGGGTGGACTTCAATGAGGACTCCAACTTGACCAAAATAAAGGCTTCATTCCAACCTTGCCGTGAGGAATTTGATGGATAACTCAATCACTTGATGCTATGTCCTACTAATTAGGGATTTTGATTTTGTTTAATCCCTTTTATTTTATATACTTCTATTTATCCTTATTAAATTTTGAAGCCCCCTTTTATATTTATCTTTGTTGAATTTTTTTTTTCAACAGAACTTTATGATGTTTAGAAGAGAAAGGTTGTGAGTACTAAGAGTCATATTTCGGTCATCTATGAATCTATTTTCTAGCCCTTTGAATGCAGATCCTAGTTCAGTATATGATCTTATTATTTGAAATTTCTCTATGCCAAGTTTGAAAAAAAACTTCAGTTTCACGTTGTAAACTTGATCACGGGCTCTGATTTACAAGTTTATCATGGTTTGCCAACAATTAAGGTCGATGATTATAATTCGTTTAGTCTATTTGGTTGGTGGAAGTCAAATTATCTGATGTATCCTATTCTCTCTCTTACTGCTTGTGATGTGCTAATAGTTCCAGCTTCTATTGTGGCTTAAGAATCATGCTTTAGTGCAGGTGGTAGAATTGTCTTTAAAAATAGGACAAGTTTGAATCCATTTATAATAGAAGCATTAAATTTTTTAAAGAAATGGAAACTAGCTCGTTTTAGAATACAAGATGCTCTTCTACAAGAGAAATGAACATAAGAATTAATGAATGTCAAAGCATCAATACCAGATTGGATTGAAGATAGTGATGTTGAGGTGGTTGAGAGTGATAGTTAAGCAATTCGATAATAAAATTGTAATATAATTTTTGAACGGATCAAATTTGTAATATGGCCATGAAATATTAAAATTGATAGTATAATAAGTATAATTTGAACTTGAAGGGTGCTTGTGGTACTCTTTTCTTTACCTTATTTTTTCTCTAAAAGGTTTTCAAAGTAAGGTTTTAACGATACCACATTTTTGCACCTTCGATTATCTTTTCCTAATATCATTTTTTTCTACATATTTTTTTCCTAATTGTGAATTTGTTATTTCAAAAGCCCAATTGTGCTAGGTCTGAGCGGATTTTTTTGACCCGACCCATTAAGCCCTATCAAAATCCGGCACGACAAATTGCTTGAGTTTTTATATATGTGACTAAATTTGTCTAACCTGACATTATATTTTTCATAATATGACATATTCCTAGCCCGGCCCAATTCAAACTCACACAATTTGAGCCGAACTTGCCTGATCTGACTCAATGCTAAGGGTTAAATTCAAGTATGGATTCTTTTGGACGTAAACAATTATATTTATAAACACATTAATACAAGGTTACATACGCTACTTGTATTTATTAAGGTACATTTACAAATGAGATATATAAATATAGTCCAGCATTGTCCCAGTTTACAAATTTATCTGCTGAACAATTTCCTCAGATTCGCGGATGGGCATTTGGTGATTCTGGTTTGGAAGGCTTTTGAAAGAAAATCATCAACATTTCTCGGAAATTAAAATTGTGAGCATGACTGGTAGGAAAATTAAAGAAACTAAAAACAATTATAACACGATTATTGCAGCATGATTGATTATTTTGTCAAAGTAGGAGAGGGAAATTCCCAGATACAGACAAGGAGTTGGATCGAAATTTGAGCATTTGAACCGAAATTTAGCAATAAAAATGGGGGCAAGGAAGTCATTTCTAGGATTCCGCGTACACCCTGGCAGGCGTCTGTTAGAGGAAGACTTGTAAATAGTGGAAGCCGCGTGGTTCCTTCTTTCAGTAGAAGGGAAAAAGAGCCCAACAGGAGCAGCAGCGGTAAACTCACCCCCACACCACCACACCCACACCTACTGAAATTATGAAGAACCTTCCCCATTCCTCAATATTCCTCATCTCTCCCACTTGTTTATTAATGATATTCCTTCACACCCAAATACACTCGTATGCTTAAATGGCATGCTACACCTAACCTAATCTAATTCCTTTCTTTATCCCCTACTTCTATCTCTGATCTCTCCCAAGCAAATACACAAACACCTTGCCTGCATCTTTAAACCATGGTTGAATTCCAGGGCGGAGAACACTTCCCTCATCGAATCGTAGATACCCCCCAGCCCCCACCGTCTAAGGGATACGCCCTCAGCGGCAAGATTATGCTCAGCGCCATCATCATCCTTTTCTTCGTCGTCATCCTCATGGTCTGCCTCCACCTCTATGCCCGCTGGTACCTCCTCCGCGCCCGCCGCCGTAATCTCCGTCGCAACCGCCGTACTCAAATACTATTTCACGACAGCCCCACCGCCAATACACTTTCCGCCACCACACGCGGCCTCGATCTCTCCATCCTTAACTCGCTTCCCGTCTTTGTGCACTCCTCGAAACTGACGACTGAATCACAAGAGCAGCCGATTTTGGAATGCGCCGTCTGCTTGTCCGAATTCGAGAATGACGAGAGAGGTCGTTTGCTTCCGAAATGTAAGCATAGCTTCCACATCGACTGTATTGACATGTGGTTCAGCTCTCACTCTACGTGTCCCCTGTGTCGGGCGCCGGTGGAAACGGGTTCGGAGATCGAAACCCGACCCGATGTGGTTTTGAATGTTGGCGAACCGGATGGGAGTGAGCCGGGTCCGAGGTCGGAGTTATGTTCCGAGTATTGTAATTCCGAGATGACGTCTTCCGGTTCGCGGAGAAAACCGTTGAATATCATGGTTCCGAGAAGAAACGAGAGTTTCGGCAAGGCGGAGGACTGTGGGGAATCTCCGGCGAGTCAATCTTTTCGGTCGCCGATGAGTCGCATGCTGTCGTTTAGAAGAATGCTGAGCAGAGATAGACGGAACGACGGGGTGTCTCCTTCGACGGGAATAAACGCGGTGGGTTTTAGTTCGGTGGCGGAGTCGGACATTGAGGTCGGTGGAAGTCGAAGGACCGAATGTAATCGGAGTGAGTAAAGAGCAGGGTGACGTGGCAGTAATTATGTCGAGTTCTCGGGTGATTTATCCGGTGACTACGAGTCGGTCAGTCAGTCAGTCATTGAGAATCCGGCTCTACAATCCAGGGCAGGTAGTGGCCAAGTTGGGATAAAGTTGGAATTTTATTTATTTATACGTGGCAGAATTGTAGTAGCCGTGGATTTATCGCTGTTTTTGGACCTGTATATATTCTTTACTGATAAATCTTGTTTTTTGAATTTTCCGATTTCTTTTATTTATTGGGTTTTTTTTATTGATTATTTATTGGATTTTGTCTGGTTTTATTTAAATACAAATGATTACAAAGGTAGAATTATATGAGAATTTTTGGGTGTTTTGAATTCCAAATGGGTAGTGCTAAAACTGAAAGTTGAATTCGGTGGTTCCAATACAAAGAGACTTGTACAGGCATCAAAACAGAGAATATTTACGCAAAAGAATAGTAGTTTGGCAAAAATTTGCTGTTATTACTTGTTACTATATACTTTTCATATACAATGTACAATGTTACTTAACTCTGACAATGGTGCGGTATGAAAGCGATATTGAAATCGTATCAAATAATTTTAATCAGTTTGGTATGGTATGCTATTTCAAAATTTGAAATTGATACCGTACCTGTGACGACGCGTCCCGAATTAACTGGATTAATTAAGGATTAGCATGGTATGGTATGATATTTCAAAATTTGGAATTGATACCGTACCTGTGACGACCCGTCCCAAATTAACGGGATTAATTAAGGATTAGCAAGGCTAATCGGAGATTAAACGAGGATTAGCGGACGTTCGGGCGAAATGACGATTTTGCCCCTAGATTGGGCAAATTGTTAACTTTTTGTTCAGGTGGTCAAATGGACTTTGGCTAATGACCGTGACGTAATTCGTGACGTCACGAGTTCATAGACAGGTGGCACACTCGATTCCAACAAACGAGGAGGAAGTTATGATGTTCGGAAGTTCGAGAGCATTTTGGTAATTTGGGTGAATAGGAGCTAAAAATTGACTTTTGACCCGGGATGTCCGATGGCCAAGGGTCGAAGATCATTACGTAGATCGAGACGATACGAATTCGTAGGAGGCGGCACGTCGAATTTAGACGTTTGACGGCGAAGTTACGGTTCACGGAAGTTCGAACGTACTATTGCACGTTTTACGAGACGATGACTATTTGGACTTTAGTGGGGCCCAGATATTTGTCCCAAGGCCAATGGATGAGTGACAAGTGTCACTCATCCACTGGACATCATTTTCCTTTATGCATACCCCATTCCCCGTTCATCGACCATTTTCCATTTTCTTTCAACCCACCAACCCGATCACCATCCAATCCAAACCCTTGACCCTATGATCGTGTCTGAGAGGCAGAGAGTGAGCTGAGGACCAGAGGAAGTGGTGGCCGGCCCAAGGTGTCACGACCCGGCCCATCTAACACAATATTGTCCGCTTTGGGCCCAGCCCTCACGGTTTTGTTTTCGGGAGCTCATGGTGCAACTTCCCAGGGGGTCACCCATCATGGGATTGCACCATCCTTAACTCGCTTAACTTTGGGGTTCCAATCCCCCCCAAAGCCACGGAGCTCCCAAAAGGCCTTGTGTTAGATAGGCCAGGTTGTGACAGAATGGTATCAGAGCTGGACCCTGACCGGAAGTATGCCAGCGAGGACGCTGGGCCCCAAGGGGGTGGATTGTAAGACCCGGTCTTGGAAGCAAGAACGGTGAGCAAGACCCGTGAGCGTGGAAAGGTAAGATCGGTGAACGATCCCACATCGCTCAGGGAGGGAAAGGTGAAGTACCTTATATGTGTGGGCACGTATCTATCTAAAACAAGGACTTTTGGGAGCTACGTGGCTTTGGGGGGGATTGGAACCCCAAAGTTAAGCGAGTTGAGGATGGTGCAATCCCATGATGGGTGACCCCCTGGGAAGTTGCACCATGAGCTACCGAAAACAAAACCGTCAGGGCTGGGCCAAAAGCGGACAATATTGTGTTAGATGGGTCGGGTCGTGACAGAATGGTATCAGAGCCGGACCCTGACCGGAAGTGTGCTAGCGAGGACGCTGGGCCCCAAGGGGGGGGAGGTGGATTGTAAGACCCGGTCTTGGAAGCAAGAACGGTGAGCAAGACTCGTGAGCTTGAGAAGCAAGATCGGTGAGCAAGACCCGTGAGCTTGGAAAGGTAAGATCGGTGAATGATCCCACATCGCTCGAGGAGGGAAAGGTGAAGTACCTTATATGTGTGGGCACGTATCTATCTAACACAAGGCCTTTTGGGAGCTCAGTGGATTTGGGGGGGATTGGAACCCCAAAGTTAAGCGAGTTGAGGCTGGTGCAATCCCATGATGGGTGACCTACTGGGAAGTTGCACGTGAGCTCCCGAAAACAAAACCGTGAGGGCCGGGCCCAAAGCGGACAATATTGTGTTAGATGGGCCGGGTCGTGACAGATGGGCCTCTTTAGATAGATACGTGCCCACACATATAAGGTACTTCACCTTTCCCTCCCTGAGCGATGTGGGATCGTTCACCGATCTTAGCTTTCCAAGCTCACGGGTCTTGCTCACCGTTCTTGCTTCCAAGACCGGGTCTTACAATCCACCCCCTTGGGGCCCAGCGTCCTCGCTGGCATACTTCAGGTCAGGTTCCAGCTCTGATACCATTATATCACGACCCGGCCCATCTAACACAATATTATCCGCTTTGGGCCCAGCCCTCACGGTTTTGTTTTCAGGAGCTCATGGTGCAACTTCCCAGGGGGTCACCCATCATGGGATTGCACCATCCTCAACTCGCTTAACTTTGGGGTTCCAATCCCCCCCAAAGCCACGGAGCTCCCAAAAGGCCTTGTGTTAGATAGGCCGGGTCGTGACAGAATGGTATCAGAGCTGGACCCTGACCGGAAGTATGCCAGTGAGGACGCTGGGCCCCAAGGGCGGTGGATTGTAAGACCCGGTCTTGGAAGAAAGAACGGTGAGCAAGACCCGTGAGCTTGGAAAGGTAAGATCGGTGAACGATACCACATCGCTCAGGGAGGGAAAGGTGAAGTACGTTATATGTGTGGGCACGTATCTATCTAAAACAAGGCCTTTTGGGAGCTCCGTGGCTTTGGGGGGGGGGGGGGGGGGGGGATTGGAACCCCAAAGTTAAGCGAGTTGAGGATGGTGCAATCCCATGATGGGTGACCCCCTGGGAAGTTGCACCATGAGCTCCCGAAAACAAAACCGTGAGGGCTGGGCCCAAAGCGGACAATATTGTGTTAGATGGGCCTGGTCGTGACACAAGGAAGCACCGCCGTGGACGGCAGAGGGAGGAACCCGCGAGGTATCGGTTTTAAACCATTTTAATTCAATTTCGATTTCAGGTATTATGGGCCATTTTGGGTGTTGGTTTCGAACTAATTAGGTTGCTAGGGAGTAAATAGAAAGGTTTTGGGAGGTTTTGGATGTCGAGGAAGCCCAGGGAGGCATTTGGATATTTAAACCGTGAGGGGTTAATTGGACCGGGTTGTTTTCGTGGGATTAAGGGGTTCTAATCGATTAGGTTAGGAACCTAGGATTAAATAATGAAGATTAGGATTGATTAGGAGTGAAAACGATGAAGATTGGACCGTGTAGAAGCCTGGACCGGTCACGCTGGTCCAAGTTGTAGGCGAACCAGACCGGCTGGTCTGAACCGGCCATCGCGATGTAGGGGATGATCTATAGTGCCGCACGTGGGCTCACGCGCAGGCAGCTTCTGGTGGCGCGTTGTGAGGTTTTTGGGTGTGGTTCCAACATGTGAAATCATCTATTCGATGTAACGAACATTTTGGGATTGGTTTCATGTCAATCAGACATCGTTTCGATATAGTTTGGGACGTCCGAAGGTTTAGGTTCGCGTTTAAAAATAGTTAGAAAATCCGGAAAATTACGGGACTTTAATGGGAGGTCAATGAGGCTATTAGTAACCTTCTATTATGATTTGGACAGGTTTGGAAATCCCGGAGGCGACGGTTGACACGGGAGACGATTATGGCACGAGTATCGAGGCGCGGCTTCGGACGGTTTGTGAGTGGACCTTTCTTCTAACCTTGATGCATGCATAAATGTTTTATAAGTATTTTAATACATGTTTTGTGTTGCCATGAGTGCAATTGTTTGTGGTAGCCTAGGATTTACGTATTTGCACGTATTTCGAGATTTCCGATTTTATACGATGCATATACGTTCTAGGTTTTCAACGAGCTTTTAATAAACGGATTTTGGACTTAGAAATATGAAATCGGGCACGAGACCCATTTGATTTACAAACTCTCGGATTTGGAGTCCATTTGAATTAACGAGGAATCAGACCGAGAGTCCATTTGTGTTATACGATGGGCCGCGGGCCCAGTTGGTTTACGATTAGGGTTTAAGGCCCAGTTAATGGTACTATCGGGCTTGATGCCCCGTTGATTGATGATATCGGGCCTAAGACCCATTTCGTTGAGATTTCGGGCTTAAGGCCCCGTTGGTTGTGAAATCGAACGTGAGGTCCTGCTGGGTTATAGTTTCGGGCCTAGGGCCCAGTTGATTGTAACATCGGGCTTGAGTCCCAGTTCGGTTTATGAAATGAGAATTCGGGCCTGAGACCCTGTTGAACTGTGGATTTAGGACGAGCCCTGTGAAATGGTTTTGAATTGGATTCGGGGAATCTTATTGAGATGAATCGGGTTTGAGACCCAGTTGAGAAATGAGATTTGAGAAAGAAAGAAAAGAGTATTTGAAAATGTGATTGAACCCTCCATATTGATTATATGGTCTCCTCCAGCGTTGACCTGGAGAGTCACGATCCATAGACCAGAGTGGGTATCCCCATAGGGATCCCGTTCCAGGAGTGGTGGTTACTTATGTTGTGGTCCCGGACTGGATTTCCGGAGAGATGAGTGGACTAGATCCAGAGAGAGAGCTCGGACTAGATCCAGAGATTGAGCCTCCCATATGGAGATTCCTGGGAGAAGACTAGGAGTGAGACCCCGAGTAGTGTGCACACTAGTATAGATATGATATCGTGACATTTATCGGGGATGTGTTCCCTAGGGGCTGTGTGCCCCGAGTTGGCAACTTCTCGGAAGTGCCGCGGATAAGTTATACGTATGTTGATACGTACGAGGTTTTATGGAAAGTGAATTGGGGGCAGAGACCCCGTGTTTTATGATTTAGAAAGTGATTTTGGGCGGAGACCCCGTATATGATGTTTTAGAAATGGTTTGGGGCGGAGACCCCGTATTCTATGCTTTATATTTCACTGAGAACAGTTTTGGGCTGAGACCCACGTACGTTGATTTGGGCTGAGTCCCCACATGTGATAGTTGATGGTTTTGAATTGTGATTTCGGGTCAAGGAGCCAATTGGATTTACGGGTCATGACGGTTTATGGGGCCGGGCATGAACCCTTGAAAGGTTTTGATATGTTTGATAAATAGTTTTATGAATATTTGATAAATGATTTTTTTGGAAGGCATGCATATGTTTTTATGAAGGGCATAAATGTCTTTATGCGAAAAGGTTTTTTAAATGAAAATGTTTGAATTGTCCACTCACAGTTTTCGTGTTTTAATGCCTTCAGGTTGATCGCGGATGCGGGCTGTAGCAGAGACGAGACATCACACTCCTTCTCCTACGATCCTGGCGCACTCTGGAAGCCCTGGCAAGGGCTAGAGATGGAAATTCCCTTGTCTGACACTTCGTGTCGGACGAGATCAGGCGGGTCCCACGTTAATCCCGGGGGATTTGGGACCGGTCCTGACAATACCGTACCGTACTAATTATGTTCGATACGATTTCGGTACGGTTTTGAGGCCAAATTCATAATTCCATTTTTTTGAATATTTGATTGAATGTCTAAAAACAACTTTTTGATGAAATTGAGAAATTAAATCTCTTGGTCGGTAACAAATATTGCTCAAAATGTATAGAAAATTTATAAGGTAACCAATCAATCCTAATACATCAACTAAAATTAACTTCATAAAAAAAAAACTAAAATTAACATACAATTAAATACATCAACTAAAAAACTCTAACATACAACCCGCACGTGCATCAATTAAATGTATCAATTAAATGCATCCGTTAGCTTTAACACACTTGGATTGTTTAATACACACTTTTTGTATCCGTTGGTAAACACATCCTATCAAAATTGCTTACATGACAAAAAGAGAGTTCATTTTATTTTATTTATTTTTTCTATGTCATGCATGTGCAATGTATGTTATACTCGTAAGCGAGAATGATATCTAATATACATATAATGTAATCTTCATTCTCCAATATCATTGTATATAAAAATATACATATTATATTTTATAAAAAATTGAATTTAAAAAAATATAGAAATCGGTAAAAGAAAAAGGAAAATAATTGTGTTGCATCATAAATCGTACACGTCGCGAAAATTTTTCACAATTGCTGTAAATAGCAAACAATGAGGTATTGTTGCCTTGATTGGTTACCCTAAAGTTGTTCGACCAAGAACACTATGAACCTTTAGTTAGCTTTGAGTGAGAAAAAAGAAATACTTCGAAGAGAAGAATCGACTTACCTTGAAGGTGAAGTGATCGTCTTTATTTATAGAGAATCCTTGTAAGTCTTGGAGTGTTCTGATTGGTCGGTTGACTCTGTAATTAATAAATAATATATTATGTCAGGACTCGTCCCAAATCCCCCGGGATTAACGTGGGACGCACCTGATCCCGTCTGACACAAAGTGTCAGACCAGAGAAAATTCTGTCTCAAGCCCTCACTGGGGCTTCCAGAGTACGCCAGGATCGTAGGAGGATGAGTGTGATGTCTCGATCTCTATTATAACCCGCATCCGCGATCAACTTGAAGGGCATTAAAACCACGAAAACTGTGAGTGGACAAAATAATCATTTTAATAAAAACATTTTCATACAAAGACATTTATGCCCGTCACTAAAAGCATATGCATGCATTCAAAACCCGTTTATCAAAACATTCATAAAACCATTTGAAAACATTCTCAAACCTTTTAAGGGTTCATGCCCGGTTCCCATAAACCGTCATGAATCATAAATCCATTTACGGGTCCCCAACCCGAAATCACAAAAAAAATCGTAAATCAATACATGTGGGAACTTAGCCCAAATTAAAATACATGGGTCTTAGCCCAAAACCATTCTCAATGAAGTATTAAAACATCGAATACGGGGTATCCGCCCCAAACCATTTCCAAAAGATCAAATATGGGGTCTCCGCCCCAAATCACTTTCTAAAACATGGAACACGGGGTCTCAGCCTCCAAATCACTTTCCGTAAATCTCATACATATCGACATACGTATAACCCATCCGCAGAACTTCCGAGAAGATGCCAACTCGGGGCACACAGCCCCTAGGGAACACATCCCCGAAATATGTCACGATTCATCATATCTATACTAGTGTGCACACCACTCGAGGTCTCACTCCGAGTCTTCCCCTAGGAATTCTCCATCTGGGAGGCTCTATCTCTGGATCTAGTCCGAGCTCTATCTCCGAATCTAGTCCGAACATCTCTCTGGAATCTGGTCCGGGACCACATCATAACTCTCACTCCTAGAACGGGATCCCTATGAGGATACCCATTCTGGTATGTGGATCGTGACTCTCCAGGTCGATGTCTGGAGGAGACCATATAATCATATGGAGGGTATATATACATTTTCAAATACTTTCTTTCTTTCTCAAAACATTTTTCAACTGGGTCTCATACCCGATTCATCCCAATAGGATTCCTTGAATCCGATTCAAATCAATTTCACAGGCCTCGGGCTAAATCCACAGTTCAATAGTCTCATGCCCGAATTCTCATTTCTTAAATTGAATGGGACTCAAGCCCGATTTCACAATCAACAGGGCCTCAAGCCTGATACCACAGCTAACTGAGCCCTAAGCCCGAAACCATAAACCAATGGGGCCTCAAGCCCGATTTCACAACCAATAGGGCCTCAAGCCCAAGATTACAACCAACTGGGCCTCAAGCCCGAACTCGTAAACCAACGGGGCCCTCAGCCCGATCGTATAACTCAAATGGACCCTCGGTCCGATTGCTAGTCAAATCAAATGGACTCCAAGTCCGAGAGTTCGTAAATCAAATGGGTCTCGTGCTCGATTTCATATTTCCAAATCCAAAACCAAATTATGAAACCCTCATTGAAAACCTAGCACGTATAAGCATCGTATAAAACCAAAAATCTCGAAATACGTGCAAATACGTAAATCCTAGGCTACCACAAACAAATGCACTCACGGAATCACAAAACATGTATTAAAACAACTATAAAACATTTATGCATGCATCAAGTTTGAAAGAAAGGTCCACTCACAGACCGTCCGAAGCCGCACCTCGATACGCGCGCCATAAGCCTCTCCCTGGCCAATCGTCACCTCCGGGATTCCTGAACCTGTCCAAATTAATTTAAAGGGTTACTAACTACTTAAATAATCCCTCAATAAATCCCTGTAATTTTTCGGAATTTTGACTATTTTTAAACGCGAACCTAAACCTTCGGACGTCCCGAACTATATCGAAATGATGTCCGTTTGACACGAAACCAGTCCCAAAATGTTCGTTACATCGAATAGATGAAATTACATGTTGGAACCTTCCCCATAAGATGGCTCACGAGCCCTCACGTGCAGCCCAAAGGGGCTGCGCGTGAGAGCCACGCGCCCTGCACTATGGATCTTCCTTGAGCTTCAGCAGCCGGTCCGGTCCGGTTAGGTTGGGCTGGCCGGTCGAACTAGACTGGCGTGACGGGTCTGGCACTCTAATTCCTCCATTTTTCGTCCAATCTCTTCCTTTTCAATCCTAAACTTCCTATTTCATCATTTCCTATCTATTCCAATTATCAAATCTAAGAAAAACCATGTAAAACCCGACTAACCAAAATTCTTCCTCACGGTTCAAACTCCCTGACCACCCCCTGGGCTACCTCAGCCGTGAACCACCATCAAAACTATCTTATTATCTTCCTAAAAACCCAATAATCATCTCCTAATCATCCAAAACTATCCATAACGTCAAAATCGAAATAAATGGGAATTTGGGTCTAACCGATACCTTGCTCGGGTTCTACCTCCACCGTCCACGGTGGCACCATCCTGGCCAGCCACCACCCTTCTTCCTGCTCTCTCTTCCTTCCCATGGTTTCAATTATGGTCATAAGGGGGATTGGGTTTGGATGGGGATGAAGGTTTGATCGGGTTTGTGGAAAGATCGAATAATGGAAAGGAATTGGAAGTAGATGCATGTATGTGACCATACTAGGCAATGGATGAGTGACACTTGTCACTCATCCATTGGGCATGAGAAAATATCTAGGGCCCACTTAAGTTCAAGAGTCTCCCGTCTCGTAAAATGCGCAATAGTTCCCTCGAACTTCCGTGAACCGTAACTTTCCAGTCGAACGTTCGAATTTGACGTGTCGCCTGTCTACGGATTCATATCACCTTGATCTATGTAAAGATCCTTGGCCCTTGTCCATTGGAACTTCTGGGTCAAAAGTCAAATATTTGTTCCTATTCAACCAAATTACCAAAATGCCCCTGAACTTCTGAAAATCATAACTTCTTCCTCGAACGTCGGAATCAGGCATGCCACCTGTCTATGAACTCGTGACGTCCTGAACTACATCACAGTCATCGACCAAAGTCCATTTGACCTCGTGAAAGAAGAGTTAACGATTCGCCCATTATAGGGGCAAAATCGTCATTTTGCCCTGAACGTCTGTTAATCCTCGTCTAATCCCCGATTAGCCTAGCTATGTCGTCATTAAGTCTTAATTAATCCCGATAATTCGGGACGGGTCGTTACATATTATTTATAAAAACTATTTAATAATTGTAATAATTGCTAATCATGATAATAATTAGAGCAATTTAATATTAATATTAATTGTCCATTATTAAGAATAATGAAATTAATATTATTGAGGCTTTTAACCCGATTAAATATATTATTTAATATGCAGGTGTTTGTGAACAATTAATGGCATTACGAAGGGCAAATTGAACATTTTGGGAATTATGGGTCGCGTGGCAGCTCCGTAATTTTTGAGTCATTTTGGATTCGACAAATGCCCCCACATCGCTTAGAAATTCAGGGAATCCTAAAGGATACACATTTTCTGGATTTTTTGTTACCAATCTTGTCGGTATTTTTGTCTCGCTCCACTATTGTGCAAAGAGAAATTGTTGAGTTAAATCAACATATATTTGTTCGAAAATATATTTCATAAAGATTGAAACTAGTTCCTTTGAATTCCAAACAGTTTTTGGGAATTGATGGGTTTCTAATTATGACAATTAATTTCAATTAAATTAAATTTAATCTCATTTAATTTGGTAAATGAATGAGGGGGTTTCTATGTATATTTAAAGAGGAAATCTACAGACTAACCCTAGCTTGCTTTTTCTTGGGTGAAAAAGGAAGATTCGGCTGCTGGAGAAAATAGCTATATTCAATTCTTCAAAGGAATTTATGGACATGACTATTTATTTGAGTTTATTTTTTGTTTGTTTTGAAGCCGGGTATGGAGGATTTGTGGTTCATTGGCTGAAAAAATGGGATAGGATAGAACACTGTTGATGGTGAAGTAACCCAAGATGGGTCACATGTCTTTTGGTGGATGACCTGCTACTCGGCAGGGCTACAGAGAGACTGGGGTCAGAGTGAGGCGCCCTGTGTCGGCGTTGGGTGGTGAGAAAAGCGCGACATGGTAGACAATGGTTAGGGAGTAGGAGCTGCAACCGATTGATTGATGGTGCAGAATTTTCCATGTAGGAGACAGCGGTTGGAGTGTCTGGCAGGAGGGGCCAGCAAAACGCTACAGCTCTGTTAGTGCCATATATTGACTACCACGTGGCGGAAGGGTTAGCTTGAAGACTACAGCATGTGCCACGAAAGCTAAGTAGAAAGGCGCATTAGGCAAGGCTGGAAGGAGCTATCAAAAAACGGCTACAAGTCAGGCTTTCTTTGGAGAGTCAAGCGATGGGACCCGCAGTGGTCGGCAGCGCTGCTTTTTCTATGGACGAGGCACCAGGTGTCCACTGCCGAACGAAGGCTAGGCAAGCGGAGCCCGTCATTGTTGCTTGCTCTGCTAGTGTCACTTAGTCCTCCCTGTGTTGAGCTGCAGTTGGTGACTTAGGAGGTGGGACCCGCGAGGCCGTTGGAAGTGCAATTGCGGAGGAAGATGGCCATGTGTTGCACGTCGATTGGGAGCTAGGGTTTGGCAGATTCCTCTGACATTGACTTATGGTTCCATTATATATATATATATATAAATATTTATATAAGAATATTATATATATTTATTTATATAAATTTAATAATTAAAGTATATATAAAATATATATATATAATTTACGCATTCCTTCTGTGCGATTGTATAATTTGGCCTATTTCGAGAGTTTGGGACATTTGTTGGCAACGGTTCGAGCGGTGATCACTTTATTTCTTCGAGGTGGACATTTCATGATACGTCAAGTTGCACTTCCAGAGTGGTTTGGCAGACTTGCATTTTGGGAATGCAGTGGTTCACGCATCCAGAGTCCATTTCGATGTAGGGATATGGAATTTGAAAAAACCTGAAGACTTTAATGAGTGAAAAGATCGTAATTAGATTACATTTTTGGACGGTGTCTTTGTGGAGCATGGTGAAAGATGTTCTTCCATGAAGGCTCTCATATGTTTCAAGGGTAGAAATCCAAATCAGTGATCGATTGAAGAAAGTGCATCCTTTGATCATCAGCTAAGTGTTCAAGTTTTAATTCTTGGAAAAGTTTGGACGGTAGAAGATCTTTTGAAAGCTCAATCAAGTAATGATTAACCGTTCCACTACGTGTGACAATTGCTGATATTCTAAAGAAAAACATTAAAAAAAAGAGCCCTGACTTGCCTCCAGAGAGCAAGTCAAGTCTTGAATTTTCCTTTCAAGTCTACTCGGGGCCATTTCCTAGTTTTTATGGCCTAGCAAGGTCATCTAGCAGTGCATATTTTTCGTTAATCCTTCCGAGCACTTGGTCAAGTTCTTGGAGGTGGAAATTCAATAAGGGTGGAAATCCAACAATTGAGACTTGAACAATTTTTGCTATTATATGCCCCCACAACTTTGCTCCAAAAAGAAAATAAAGAGTTAAAGTTCGGTATGACGAGTTGCAATTGAGTCCCTTCCAAAGAGCTGGAGTTGGAGCCAGAGGTTGAGGTCAGGAATGTTGGATGTCTTTCCCCTTACTTTCAGTTGAAGAATGAACCGAGTCCTAAAGGATGATAGGAATTGATGCCTTGCCCCTGGAATTCTCATAGATTAGTTGCTTCTTGTCCTTGTTTGTATTTTTATTTCAGTATTGAATACTTGGTCTGAGCAATCGACATGTGATTTTCTAACCATTTTCTGAATAAAGAAATGAAAATTTTGTTTTCGTGCATGAAGATACTTCTACAAACTTTTATTTGTTTAAATTAACTTCCGAACTTGTAGGTTTGTCAAATACCCCAATTGCAAACATGAGCATCCACTAAGAGCTTTTCAACGGCAATTTACCTAGAGTGATTCTCGGATACAGTCTAGGATTGCTTCCTGGTGGAAAGCTTGAAGTACTTCCAAGAAAAAGCCTTTGTATGCTTCTTGGAGGGAAGTTTTGAGGTTTTTCCTCCAGGAAGAACTTGTTGCTTCGCAAGGCGAAGGCTTGGATGCTTTGCATGGTGAAGGCTTGGATGCTTCGCATGGTGAAGGCTTGGATGCTTCGTAAGGCGAAAGTTTGGATGCTTCAGAAGGCGAAGGCTTGGATGCTTCGCATGGTAAAGGCTTGGATAAGCCTTGGATGCTTCGCATGGTGAATACTTGGATGCTTCACATGGCGAAGGCTTTTTCCTAGAAAGAATGTTTAGTTGCTCCCTGAAAGAAGACTTGAATGCTTCGCATGGTGAAGACTTGGATGCTTCACAAGGCGAAAGCTTGGATGCTTCAGAAGGAGAAGCCTTGGATGCTTCGTATGGTAAAGGCTTGGATAAGCCTTGGATGCTTCACATGGCAAAGGCTTTTTCTAGAAGGAATGTTTAGTTTTTCCTTGAAGGAAGAATTGAATGCTTTCAAGTGAAAGACTTAAGTGCCTTTTAGTAGGATGCTTTTAGGTGCTTCTCAGAGGAAGGCTTTTGACAGGACCCGTCCCCAACTGGACCTCAAAAACCGTACCCGGTCCTGCTCCCGTCTGACAAGTCAACTGAAGTCCCGAAACGATCCTTCAGTACCTATCAGGCAAGGGATAGTTGCGTTGATTTCCGTTTATGCCTTCGCCTCGAGATCAGCCCCGAACGTTGTGCCACGGCCTGGAGGGTCAACAAAACAAAAAAGGTGTGAGTGGACAAAAATATATTCGTAAAAACACATTTGAAAAGACCTCATTTACCCTCCAGTTTATCAAATTATGCATGCATAGGGAAAAACGAATGAATGACAATCACCGGCTTTCCAGCCAGATCACCTAACAAATCAAAATCCTGGCTCTCAGGCCAAACACATGAAAACATAGTTACCTGGCCACACAGACTAGAACTCGCACTTAATACCTGTACGCCATCATAATCATAATCATCATCAAACAGTACCATGCACAAGGTCATAAACAATTACTCAATCCGCACTATTCACAAGTGCATAAGCCATCACATAATTATGTCCATACTAGGCCATAACCCCGAGCATTAGCCGTCTGGGAACACCCCGAGCTCCGGCTAGCTGGGAAAACTTATTACCCCGAGTACCAGCCGCCTGGGAACACCCCTAGCTCCGGCTGCCTGGGAACAATCACAATTATATCCCCGAGCTTCGGTCGTCTGGGACTACCCCTAGCTTCGACCGTCTGGGCATTCATAGTCACAATCACAAGCACAAGGAAAACCATCCGGGATCATATCCCAAAACATGTTAGTCAAATCCATGACCCAATCCAAGTTAAACCATTACCAATCGGGACTCAAGCCCACATATCCTTTACACGTAAATCCGTAAAATCACATAGAAATTCTTAACTCATTAATTTATCATAATATCCATTTTGAAATCATTTTGACTCCGGGCCTAGCCCAAAATATCATTTACACATTTCCTCGAAAAGCGTGCCCGAATTACCGATTAAAATAATCATTAAATCATAAATAATCATCCAAACAAATCATAACATCATTGCAAACCAAATTATGCAATCAATCATGTAAAACATTTAACTATGCATGCATATCAATTTATAAAACAAACGTTCACTCACACACCGTCCGATTGATCGTTTCCCGCGCTGCACGCGTTTCCGTAATTTCCGATACATGCCAGAAATCCCGAATCCTGTTCACAATCATTATTCAAGGTTATAAACAAGTCAATTTACATCATCTAATTTTCCCATAATTTTCCGGGAATTTAATCTTAATTAAATACGTAACTTAAATCTTCGGACCCTCGAAACATTATTGAGACGGTGTCCGATTGACACGAAACCAGTTTTAAAATGTCCGTTACATTACAGGGAGTAAAACACCTGTTGGAACTTTCCTCAGAAAACGTGCCACGCGCCCTCACGCGCCCCGTTTACCTGGTAAACGGAGCTTATGACCCGCGATTCAACCCGATTCATTCCTATCCAATTCGAACTCAATTACTCTCGTTCTTTCAATCATTAGCCTTAAACCAATATGGATTACAGGTCTGTGAATTTAATGGACCCAAACAAGCTCTGAAACCCTTCGACTCAATAAGAACACCGGACGGGTCTTCATTCGGGTTCCATCTCAGTTCATGTCATATCATTAAATTGATCATACAGGAAGCATTCTACGTCCATTCTAAGCATAAAGGTGCAATCAATTTCAGAAATCCTTACCTCCAAGGAATCGAACCCAAGCTCCCACTTCAATGGCGTCGCAGCATCTGTTCATCACCAATTCACGATCAATTCACTTCGAATTTGATCCCAGTCGACTCGTCTTAGGTCCAGTAAGCTTACTCAAACGTTCATTTCCATCAATTAAGCCTCCAACAAGAAATTCAATTCGAAATCATCAATTCAAGGTTTCGGGTATTTTTCTGATTTCCCAGTCCCCTTTCTTTTCGATTTCACTCACTTCCCTCGCCTAAAGCTCTCTGTTTAATCTCAATTTTACAATGGACTCGTGATCACTCAATTTGCACAAATTCAAATACCCAAGGTGGACGGTTTGGTTGTTTTCCGTTTTGTGTTGTTTTTGATCATGTATTAACTAAGTGCTAATTATACAACAAATTAATTAATTAATTTAAGTGTACACCAAAGCACTTATGTGCTACTAATCTCCCTCATCAAGTGACACATGTCACCCAACAATAAATCCTTATCCAATTTAGCTGAATCAGCTAGGACCACCGTCCCATATACCATGCTGTGGTAAAATTACCATTTTACCCTTGCCATACTAATTACCAAAATACCCCTCATATTTCTAGACCCATAAGTTTCTCGTTCGGACTCCGATTGGCGTGTGCCGCCTGTCTATGGATTCAGCGTCCCGAGACCTACCCAATGGTACTCCCGGAAAGTCCAAACCATGTTCCGATCAAAAAGTCAACTTTCGGCCCCTTTTACCAACTTCCGCACGTCATAACTTTCTCCTCGAATGTCGAAATTGGACGTGCCACCTGTCTATGAACTCGTGACGTCCCATACTACGTCACGGTCATCGGTCAAAGTCTGTTTGACCGCTCAAATTAAAAGTCAACTTTTTGCCCAATTCTGGGGGCAAAATCGTCCTTTTCTTCAATTTTTTTTCCAAATTTTCATGTTTTGAATTTCCGGGGCGTTACAGCTTTCGTTTCCTTTGAGTATGCCTTTGAAGAAGTTTTGCAAAATGCGTATGATATTAATATGTATTTGTATAAATTCAGAACTACTTGAAAATTTTATTGAGAATTCAAATACAAGGTTTGTGAATTTAGAAACAACATCAAAGGAAAAATTGAAACTTTCCTCGGCTTCTATGTCTCTTGGACTTTGATATGCAGCTTGTGGCAAGTGATGGTAAGATCAATTCCAATGACATGCAGCTAGTTGATTCAGATCGTCTTTGATGAAGGCTCCATGAGTCCTTTCCTCTCCAAATGATTTCCAGTATTCTTTTTTATGTAATTTGCACAATGCTCTTCCTTCACGAGGATATGCATATCTTTCAAAAGATATGCATGTGCTGATATTGTGCACGTAGCATTCATGATAGGCACACCATTTCGTTTTATCAGCTTTCTCTTCATCGCTTTTGATGGGTCCTGGTTTTTTAAACCAAGCCTTGTCCTTAAACTCATTATTAATCTGGTAGACTGGTATTGAGAATTACATATTAGGCTTTCTAATGGCTGAGGCATTGGGAGTTTGGCTCGCCTTACGTTTGTTGAATCCTCCATATGAAAATTTGTTGCTGACATCCTCTTTGTGTGGTGATGACCGTTTGGGAGCTTTCTCACTCGTCCTGACATGATCTGGCACATGGGTAGCATTAGTTTCATCATCCTAGCATACATGTTGCTCTACTAAGGAGAGCATCTTGGTGAGGCTACGAGCATTATTCATTACTATGTCCCTGTAAAGCTGGTCATCTCGAGGAAACCCTTGTTTAAATGCCATTGCTGCGACCAGATCACTGCATCCGAGTATTCAAGAATTTTCCTCACAGTATCTCCAGATGTATTGTCGCGGGGTATCTTTTGATCTTTTTCTAATAGAAAAGAGATGATCTTCCTTCACTTCGACAGTGCGAAGTTGGCAGTATTCTTTCAAAAATGCTAGAGCTAGCTCTTCAAAAGAAGCGATAGACCTCTAGGGAAAATGGGTGAACCATGTCATTGCTTAGCCTTGTAGGGAAGCTTGGAAAACTTTGCACATGAGTGCATCATTGTGTCTATAAGGAACCATGACTCCTTGATAATAGTCAATATGCTTCATTGAGTTAGAAGTTCCTTTAAACTGGTTAAAGCTCGGAGTTGCAAAAATTTGAGGGAATAACTCCTCCTTGATGTCTCTCATAAGGGGGCGATTCGATTTGGTGATGTAGATCGTATTCTAGATCACCGTCACGTTAGATTCGAAGATGCCGATCCCGCATTTTTTGGATGTAACCAGCTTGCAGTGTGCCTTGGTGAGGTTGTGTGCCATGATATGCCAACCATCATTGTCCACCTTGAATCTTTGTTTTTTTTATTTCTGAGAATGTGTGGGTAGGTATGACTCATTCCATTCCTTTCCTTGATGGTTAGCGCGTCCTAGTGTGTTTCTAGAAGCTGTGTACTGCCTTTAGCTCCTATGTGAGTGCTCAACTGAAAATGATGCCCACTCGGCCTCCAAGTCGCTCATGTACTAATGGCCTTGGACGTTTTGGGCTCATTGTTCTGTGAGTGCCTCTTTCTTCTCTGGAGATACTTACCAAGGTGTCTTAAGACATCATTCGAGATCATACCGCTTTCTTTCCAGGGTGCCTTGGAATGTTTTCTTACATTCCCGTAAGATGGAGTGTCACTCAGGTTCTTGAGCTGTTTGTTCTACTAAAATCCTTTGCAAAAGCTCTGACTAAATTTGAACTTGGTTTCTCAACCTTTCGACTCGTTAAGACAAGTTTCCCTGAGGAGGTTGGCGTCGAGGTGTTTGCGATTGGCGTGTATCACGTCGAGACCTTTGCCTTAGGAGTTGCTGGTCTGCATCAAGTCCAATTTGTGCTTGATTTTTCCCTGAGGTGTCATGGCGTCCAACTAGGAAATCCTGCAGATCCATGTTTGCATAGGACTGACTCTACCTTGATGCCGTTCTATAGCCTGGGGAGGCGGGTGGGGTGGTTCTTTAGTCCCAAAAAGGCGCATGGTGCTGTTTTTCAGCTCCCGGCAGCGTATAAGCGCTGTTTTTTTATTTCTGGCAGCGTGTAGGTACTGTTTGATGGGGTTTCAAATATTCTTAGATGTCTAAGGACCCTTATTAAGTAATTTTATGCCCGTTTTAGGCTACCCGTAAGGAGTTTGACATATAGAATGAATATTGAGTTGACTTTGACCTTGGTGAAAGGCCTTCGTAAGGTTGGACCAATTGGGAGCACGTAATTAGCATGATTTTTTGGGTGATCCGACTCCTCGACTAGAGTGAGTGGACACCCTTCCCTAAAACTGATTTTATAATGATTATACTCGCACATTTGACGAAGTTTACACTTATGTTAATTATTGAGCATGCATGTCCTGTTATGTGTTAATTGTGGTATTTGATTGTGATGATTGGTTTATGACGCTCACTCGGTTATTTTGGTGTACTATGATATGATGGTTATGCATAGTTGTATGTTATCGAGTCACATGTTGCATTGCATATTAGTCCCCAGGGTATAAATGAAATTGAGATGTTAGAACCCACGCAGGAGTCATTAGTATCTAGTACATGTTAGTACGGCCACAGACCAGCCTCCACTTGATTGTTCACCCGTGCAGCTCGTAAAACTAGTTAAAAATATGCCAGCTTGTTCCCCGAGCTCTAGGGGACATGAGGTGACGTTGCACGGGGCCTAACTTTCATGTGGTCGAGGTATCCAGCAAAGATACTCAGTTTTAGTCATATGCGTATAACCATAGTGACTCAAGAACATATGTTAGTGGGAGTATTTTCAATTTATGACATATATATGTAGTTATTTGTGATATTGCATGATTCATGGTGACATATTCATGCTTTGGCATGACTTATTGAGTATTATGAGTTTAGATTATTTTATTATTATTTCTTGTATTACGTGCAAGTTTTGTTATGACTGATTTTCAGGATTTTGAATAAAACGAGGGATTAAAGGTTATTTACTAGAAAATGGTTTTACACTGAAATAATGTAACGACCCGGGCATGCAAAAAAAGGGAAATTCGGAAATTTGAGGAAAATGACGATTTTGCCCATAGAATTAGGCGAACGGTTGACTTTTTATTCGAACGGTCAAACGGACTTTGACCGATGACTGTGACGTAGTTCGGGACGTCACGAGTTCATAGACAGGTGGCACGCCCGATTCCGACATTCGAGGAAAAAGTTATGACGTGCGGAAGTTTGAGGGTAATTCGGTAAATTGATCGAAAGGGGCCGAAAGTTGACTTTTTGATCGGGACTTCAGTTGACTTGTCAGACGGGAGCAGGACCGGGCACGATTATCGAGGTCCAGTTGGGACGGGTCCTGTCAAAGTGGTATCAGAGCATTTGGATACGGATTTGCCATGCCTCCGAGATTCGAGCCATGTGCGCGGCCTGGTGATTAGACGTGATATAAGGGTGTCGGAAATCCCTAGCATGATTAGGGCCCTGGATTGGGGGTCGAGTATTGTATCACGTGTTGTGATTGTGTCGGACTTGTATTGGTCCGGATAGTTGGTTACGAACGATATGGTCTATGGTGGGCATGTTAGGCCCAGGATAATCTCGACCCGAGGATAGCAGGTAATGGGACTCCGAGAGAGTCCGGGAATTGGTTTAGTGTACGTGGGGAATCCTGAATAGGATGTGGTTCACCTAGGGTTGGATTAGGACTCGGAATGAGTCATGATGTGCTATGCGGGCTCCGGGTGAGCCGAGAAAGATAGAAAGAGTGGAAATAGTTGTACATAGTGCGTGTTCAGGTGGGAACCCGAGATGTTGAACTGGACGTGATTTGAGTCTCCATGGTTGTTGTTGGAGAGGTTGTTAGAATTTCGGGGGCGAAATTCCTTAAGGGGGGAAGGTTGTAACGACCCGGGCATGAAAAAAAAGGGAAATTCGGAAATTTGAGGAAAATGATGATTTTGCCCCTGGAATTAGGCGAACGGTTGACTTTTTATTCGAGCGGTCAAACGGACTTTGACCGATGACTGTGACGTAGTTTGGGACGTCACGAGTTCATAGATAGGTGGCACGCCCGATTCCGACATTCGAGGAAAAAGTTATGACGTGCGGAAGTTTGAGGGTAATTCGGTAAATTGATCGAAAGGGGCCGAAAGTTGACTTTTTGATCGGGACTTCAGTGGACTTGTCAGACGGGAGCATGACCGGGCACGGTTATCGAGATCCAGTTGGGACGGGTCCTGTCAAATAACAACTGGGTCCACTCATCTTTGTTTTTTTTAAACTCCTAAGGTTTTCATGGCACGTACTTTGAGGAGACGTGGATGCTGCTTTAACACTCACTCATGCGCTTGGACTGAACTGGCGGGTGAACCGGGTGTCTATAGGTAGTATGTAGCATACGATCATCAATTTTCAATCAAATGCAACAATTTTCAATAAAATGGCTTTCGTCATCTTGACATCATTATCCAGATGTCGGCCAACACACCTCAATTTTCGTGTCTTCTTAGACTTTCTAGATCGTGGTGTATCATGGTGCCGCTTGTGAAAAGTGTTTGTCAAGGGGCAACAATGGATCTCGACGAGCTGACCTTCACCCCTACCATGAAGCTCGAGCAGAAGATGGAGAAGGCTCAGAAGGCTCTCATGATTCTTTCGAATGTAATTTTTCCCTTGTCTGTTGTTTTAAGTGTTTTCTGCTTTATTTCTAGTCCGTTCTAACTAGTTTGTATGCAGGCTCTCAATGATGTGTACTTGAAATTTTCCAATGCTCAAAGGAAGGTCAGCCCAGCTACCAAGGAGAAGAAAAAGTTGAAGAAATAGCAGGAGCAGTTGGCGCCCAAGCTGAAGGAGACCGAGCTGACCCTTAAGGTCAATGATTACTTAACTCAGCAGCTTGAGGCTGAGAAAAGGAAAATTCCCAAGCAAGTGGTTAGCAAGGTGGCTCTGAAGGTCGGAATGGTGGCAAGCAAGGAGGATTTGAAGCAAGAGTTGCTCATCAGTCAAGAAGAGCTAAAGGCTAAGCTGGTGGTGGCCCACTATGCCATTTTTAGTCATAGATGACACTAATTAGATGACAATTTAAATTAAAACTGTCATCTTATTCTAAAAGATGATAATTTTTGTTAAAACTGTCATGTATGGTCACATAAAAGTATTAAATGCCTTGTTTCTTCAATATTTAGGAACTAAAAGACAACAATTTTTGATTTAGTGTTGTCTTTTGGGCTCTATTGGTGAGGAGGAAAATTAAAATTTCCCAAAACATAGAAAGCGGCCATTGAAATGCCAAAACACGCCCTCCACTATTCATCATTAAAAAAAATCGAAAATGTTGAGGTTGTTCAGTCCGCGCATGTATCAGGCAAAGTGTTTCGAAGGAAATCATTTATGCTCTAGACACCTGAAAAATAACTCAACCATAGATTTGCTCTCGTACTTTTCTTTGCTGAAATCCTTTTGTTCTTTTTTTGCCTGGAACTAACTCAACCTTAGATTGGCTCGCCTGAAATCCTTTCGTACCTTTCCCTGCGTCAATGTGAAGCGGGTGGGATGGACGCGGATAGGGGATGTAGGACCGTGCACTTCAATTTGAAGATCTTTTCTAGGGTTGAGTTTCATAGAGGTGGATGGAGGCTGAGGTCGCAGTTCCTTAAGGTTTGGTGCCGTGATGTGTTTGGTTTTTTATGTTTGGAGCTTGCGAAACTTTCCAGCCCTTCTTTTAATTCTCTCATGCGACTCTCTTTTACTTTGGTTTCTGAATTTTACAATTTCCTTTCTCAACTCTATTAATCATTTTGTTAGTTTTGATTCATTATTTTGTTGTGCATAGGATCACAAATTAATTCATTTGTGGACATTGGTGTGTCATCTGATGTATGTTTTTGGGATTTTGTTTTGTCCGTTTTCGATTTCTCTGATTTTCTGTCCATTTATAGATTTTGTTTTTGATTTAATTGCTCTAACTTTATGTCCATTTAAGGATTTCATTTTAACTATATCTATAATCTGATATTTGTTTTTACAAATTGTTGGAATAGGTTTATAATTGGTTTCCTATTCGCTGTTGATTTTGGTTCCTTTTTTTTTTAAAGAAAATTTATATGAAATTCTCTTTATTTTGGTGCTTCATTTGGCATTTTCAGTAGTGCTTCTGTTTTTTTACCTGCTTATGCTTGGTTTGCTTTCAAGGGTTTTTTTCAACAGTGCTCTTTGAGTGGTATGTGATGTCAGAAGTCACAATATGGAATTCTTAGACACTAGTTATTGCTATACATGTGTCTAGTTTTTTTTTGCCTACCTTTCAAATTTTATGTATTGGTATAAAATGGTTCATTAAGGAAGCTATGCCTCTTTATCACATGTATGCTCATGCTTTCCCCTTCACTCTGCAGTTTTGTTGATAATGTTCAACAAAGCAGCCCTTCTTCATACAATTTCCCATCTGCAAATGTCATCACTCTTTTCCAGGTAGTACATTTATTAAGTTGGTTTTATGGAGTACTCTAGTATTGTTATGTTATAAACGAGATAGTAGCTTGGTTTAGAAAATTTTCACTGCAGTCACTTAGTACGTCAAATTTAAATACCAATACCTCATTTAATTTTAAGCAAGGGTTAGTCTTGTAGTCATCTCTGCAATTTCCAGTCCTTTCACATGATGGAATTCAGAGATAATTGAGTCATCTTACTATTGGACATAAATCATCATGTTAGTTCTCTACTATTTCTTCACTAAATGGCACCTTTGGATGATTGTATAAACTGGGTGATAGCTCAACTTTATGGCCTAACTCTTCGATACTAGTCTTCCTCAAGGATCATTTGTCTTTATGAAAAAACAAAATAAAAGCATTATCAGAAAATAAAATAAAAGCAATTCCACTATACTCTTTTTAGCGACATCTTAGCTGACGATTTGTATGCTAATTGAATGATCTTTGCTCTGAGTGTGTTCTGAATGTTTTTTTAGATGATATCATCATGTACATTGTTGTATGCAATGAAACGCTGGAAGATTATTTCTTTCACAGCTAAACCACAAAGCACTACAAACAATGCAGTGACCCAGGTACCATTAAAGACATTGGTCCGCACTCTCCCACTTGTGTTATCCTATTTGCTTTACATGCTAGGTATAGTATGGATTGTGTGGAACCTTTCTCATTTGTTTACTAAACAATATGATTTTCCTGCTAACGATGTATATCTATATTCTTATGTTGACAGTTGGTTACAATGGAATCAGTGCATGGTATAAATGTTCCCATGTATACCACCCTTAGACGGACTACAGTAGCATTCACAATGATTGTTGAGCATATTATGATAGGGAGAAAACATTCATATCTTGTGTGGGCAGGTATGCAATGGATTTACTTTTCAATAACAAAATTGATTCAGTTGGAAGAAGTAAAATGACTCTTTGCTATCCAAAATTCAGTTACCTCCATAAGTATATAGATTCGTAATCAGATCGTGATGTTGCTAATACTTTCTTAATGGAATGCATCCAAGGAACTCATCAGTGTGGGGATAATAATACTCGGTGCAGTTATTGCTGCAGCCCGCGATTTGTCATTTGATGCATATAGCTATGGTGTTGTTTTTGTTGCCAACATTTGTACAACAACACATATCTAGCGTCCATAACTCATATTGGTAGCATCTTTTTTTTCCATTATCTCAGTCCTTATTTTGTTTATGTGAGCCTTGGTTATTAGGTATTATTATTAAATACATGTATGTTTCAATCTTGCAGGCAATTCCAGTGGTCTTAGTACATTTGGCCTAATGTAGTTACAATGTATTGGGCTTGGCAACCATGGTTGGGGACTCATTTTACAAATGTTTGGATAAAAGAATATTTTTGGGACTGCAATGTACGATTTTTTTTTTTCATTTAGTTGATTTAATAAAAGAATTACGTTTGATGAATTTGTTATTATTCATTGAAATTTTTTTATATTTGAATCGACGTTAGGTGCTCAGGGAATTGACACAAATGTTATTTTCTAATAAGATTATAACTGTTGTTTATGTGAGTGTCATCTATTTGAATAATATCAGACGACACTTATTAACTGTTGTTTATTAGCCTATTAGACAACAGTTTTCAAAAAAAGTGTTGTCTGATACACCATCAGACAATAGTTTTTCACACGCAAAGACAACAGTTTTTCTGAAAATTGTTGTCTACTAGGCTTTCAGATGACAGTTTGTGTGAAAAACTGTTGTTTGATGGTGCATCAAACAACATTTTTTCTGAAAACTGCTGTCTATAAGCAATTGTATACGACAATTAATAAGTGTCGTTTGATATGATTCAAATAGATAACACTCACATAGACAACACTTTTTTTTTTTCAATCAAATGACAACAACTGTCATGTAAGACCAAAAAGGTCATAGTGGCCAAGAAGAATGTTCACCGGTAATGGGTTGAGCTCAGTCAAGTGAAGGCTGTTCGACAGGCCGACTTTGTTCAGGTCCAAGAGGAGGCAGTGGCCAAGTTCAAGCCATCAAACACGCAGAAAAGACTAAGATGGACTACGCTACTAAGTGCGAGAGCATATTCTACAAGAAGTTGTTTTTACACACTCCTAAGTTGCCTATTAAGACCCCTTGGCTCATTTGGGATATTGTGGCTTAGGACTTTGAGTCCGTCTCCAAGCACGAGGGCAAGGATGGTGATGAAACGTAGGTTGAGTAGGAGCCGGGTGGAAAAGAGGATCCCCGGAAAGTATCAGAGCAGGAGTTGCGTTATTCGGCCAAGTGCCTTGTAATTTTTTGTGTTCCGTGTTTTTTACAATCGACCCAGTGCCTTTTTTGTAATCCTTTTTGGACAAGCTAATGGTCACCATGAATGAAAGAACTTTTGGTATATTTGAACGGTTTACCAACAAGTTGTTTGTAAATTTTGGTTGCTTTTATCTGACTCATGTTAATAGGTTGAGCTGGGTATGTATGTCGAGTGTAGTTTTCTGCTTGCGTGTTTAGGCCAAGTGTTGGAGTGTGGGCTGAGTGTAGCAGCAACTTGACTCAATATGTGTGAGTCTAGGCCAAGTGTTGACTTAGGCCGAGTGCGCCTGTACTCTAACTTGATTGTTTGAGTCATAGGCCAAGTGCTAAGTATAAGTCGAGTGTCCCAGTACTCAGACTCAATTATTGGAGTTATAGGCCTAAGGTAATAGTGTAGGCCACGTGTGCCTGAACTCTAACTCGATTGTTTTAGTCGTAGGCCAAGTTTTGAGTGTAGGCCAAGTGTGCCTATACTCTGACTCGATTATTTGAGTCATATGTCTAAGTGTTGAGTGTAGGTAGAGTGTGACTATACTCCGACTTAATAGAAATGAAGAAAATCCAAGTTCTCAATTGGTCAGCTCATAATTGGCTGAAAGAAAAGGGTGCAAGATTTCAGGATTAACTATAAGTGGGACATATTGTTGAATAATCTATAAGAGGCCTTTAAAAAAGCCGTTATCCCATTTAGGCCTAAGCATATCATATCTATGATGGACAAAGTTTGACAATACCTAAGTGTTTTCATGACCAAGAGAAGAGATGAAGGTGGTAATTGGGGAAGCATCTGGTTGGTAAAAGAGTCCAAGCACTTCTGGAGGTCAATAAGATGGCAGGGCATAGCTTGATTCTTATTCATTGTGGTAGGAAGATCTTTGGGGTCATGAATTCACATGGAAGAAGATTTTCAAGTGATATTGATGCTCAGACATGTTCATGCAGAACATATCAACTAACTGGGATTCCCTGACCATATGCTTGTAGTGGCATTAGTTGATTCAATGATAACAAAGAGAAGTATATGCATGATCGCTACTCCCATGCTACCTAAACAAGGGCATATCAAGGGATTATCAACCCAATTCCTAATAGAGACCACTGGGATAAGATTAGCTGACCGGACCCAAGAAATTCCTATGTAAACATACCAGGCCCTGCTCTTGTCTAAAAAATTTGACTAAAGTTCCCAAAATACCCTTACCACACGTCAGACCAAGGCTAAACTCTCAAGTCCCACACAAGAAAAAGTACAGCCAAATACTTTCTCATAAGCAAGACGTATTGCTTTTCAAATCAAAACTCAGTGAGAAATGCTTCTCAATCGAAGCATTTCCTCAGTAGGGTCTTAGCCCAAAATCAAATCACACATGCACTCAGCCTAAATCCAAAACACACAGGGTCTCAGCCCAAATCAAATCACGTGGTACCTTAGTCCAATATAAAACCATGTGGGATCTCAGCCCATCATCATCTGTATCATTAGTCACGATTCCAATCCCAGCAACGTGTGCCTATAAGCTCAAGGACTGCTCCGATCCTGAGCATGTTGTCGTGAACACATCACCGGCAGATAATTTCCAGATCGTCGTGAACATATCATCGACCGATCTCATATACCGCACTCCTGATTCGAGCCTTCCTCGGCTTCCGCCTCTCTTGGCTGCCCGACAACAGGCGCATCGTGACCTCTCCGTACCTCGAAGGCGAGCATTATCTCCATATTGCTCTACAAAGAAACATATTCGTAATCGGAGGCCCTCTAATAAAATTTGAGTCTTTAAACTCAAAATGTAATGACCCATCCCAAATTTTTGGGACTAATTAAGAATGAATTGGGGATTAGCTGGGTCTCGGGGATTAGTAGAGGATTGTCGGACGTTCAGGGGGAAATTACGATTTTACCCCTAGATGAGGGTAAAAAGTTGACTTTTGACCCGGAAGATCCAATGCACGTGGACGGAGGACCATTACGTAGGTCGAGTCTATATGAATCCATAGACAGGCGGCACATCGAAATCAAACATTCGACGCGAAAGTTACGGGTCATAGAAGGTTCGAGCTACTATTGCACGAATTACGAGACGAGTGGATTTTTGTCTTGAGTGGGCCCCATATATTTTGCCAGGCCCAATGGATGAGTGACAAGTGTCACTCATCCATTGCCTATCACCTTACATACATGCACCCAACCCCTTCATTTGTTTCATTCAAACCCATCGAACTTCAAACCCACAAAACCAAATTATCCCATCCCTTGTTGGTTCGATTGAGGATCCCTAAGAGACTGAGAGTGAGGCTGAGGGTGAGACGGTGAGGCTGAGAGGTTGGTGGTAGGCGGCGGAGCTAAGCGGTGGCCTAAAAACCGTGAAAAAGGAAAAACCCAAAACCCGTTGTTTTTGAAATTTTTAAATTGGACTGTGGACGTTTAGGGTTGTTTCTAATGATCTGGGCATTTCGCATGAGCTCACACGAGCTGGCAGGTATCGAAATCGACGGGAAAAGACCACGGAATGGCCCTGGGTTCAAGGTTGAAGATGGTCGTGACATGTTGGGCTTGGATAGGTAACTTTGAAATCATTAAAAACAGATAATCAATCTTCGGTTTCACACCTCTTGGTGAAACCATCAAAATCACATAAAGTATATGCACGAAGAATACATGGCCTAAGTCCAAATACCATATAAAACAGAAATCTCGAACTACGTGCAATAACGTATTTTCGTAGAAAATGCCAAACAAATCATATTTAAATCATATGCAAATTATGCATCTCAAATCATGTTCATAAAACATATAAAACAGTTATGCATACATCATATTTATAAAACAAATGTCCACTCATAGACCGTCTATGCTGCGCACTTCGAATCCTGCGCTGTAAGCTACTCCGGGGCTAATCCATACTCTCCTGGACGTTCGGACCTGTCCAAATCAAACTCAAAGGTTACTACCAACCTATACAAATCCTAATCATAAACCCTCAAAACTCCGAGAATAGTCAACGTGTCCTGAACACACTTCCTAAGGCTAAAAACATCTAAATGACCTATCGAACGATCTCTGGTCGACCTGAAACTACCACCAGTGGATTCGGAACGTCGAAACCTTTTGAACATGACTAGTTTCATCTCGAAATTCTTCCCCACGTGCCAATCAAAGTTCTGATCAGCAAAGTCAACGGTCAACGTTGATATTAGCAAAGTCAACGATGTCGTCATGGTTAATGCTAACGTCATCGTGGTCAACGCTGACGTCATCTGCTAACATCATCCTGACAGGTCTGACAACTGTCAGATATAACAACTGTCAGGTCTTACACTTGCCATGTGGTACTCTCTGATTGGTGCCACGTGTCCTGACACATGTCTCTAACATCTCTGACACACTGCCACGTGGCACCTCCCTATTGGTCCATGTGTTCTGAAAATGCTGACTGGACCTGCCACGTCAGCTCCCAAGTAGGCCTGACAGGTCCTGACAACCTACCACGTGGCACCACCCGATTGGTCCACGCGGTCTGACATGCTAACACGCTAGCTGCTAACTGGACCTGACACCTGGTCACGTGTGACGCTCTGGTTGGCTACATGCCCTAACAGGTCTGATTGATGATGATGTGGACGGACACATCATCATCATCTTTCTTCAGACGGGTCAACCCATTTGACTGTAATGGGTCAACTTGACCTGCGACTTGACCTAATCGTATCTCCCTCATTTCTTCACCAAAATCCACCATTCTTTCACCAATTTCTTCATCTCTCACCCAGAAAAAATCCTACAAGCTTAAAACCAAGAGAAAGCACCTGAAACTTACCATTCAAATTCGATCCTTCGTGGACAAACTTCGACCCAGTCCCACAGTCTGGCCAGTGGTCCTTTTTCCTTCCATTTAGTCCCTATGAGCTCGCACAAACTCACAGAACTTAACCCAGGCATTAGAAAGGTTCTCTGACGTCTAGAAAACAAAACCCAGATTCAAATCAAACAAGGTTTTAGATTTTTACCTTTTCCTCAGGCCACCGCCATGCTCAGCCTCTCACCACCGTCATCTTCGCCCCTCACCCCCACCCTCAACCTCTCTCAGTCTCTCTGTGGCCTTAAAAAAATTAAATGGAGAGGGGAATGGGTTTGGGGCTTTTGGGTGTAATGGGAATGAAGGGGATGAGAACTGCATGTAGGTGTTTTGTGGATCAATTGATGAGTGACACTTGTCACTCATCTATTGGTGCACAGGAGATATTTTGGGCCCACTCAAGAAAAATCCAAAAGTCAACTTTCTAGATTTTCATGCAACTATGAATAGTATAAAAACGATTTTTAACCTGTAATTTTCCCGTTCGATGTCCAATTTTGATGTGTCGTCTGTCTATGGACTCGTATAGTCTCGATCTACGTAATAGTCCTCGATCTACGTAATAGTCCTCGATCTACGTGCATTTGAACTCTCGGGTTAAATGTTAACTTTTTGCCTTTTTTAGGGGTAAAATAATCATTTTACCCTGATCGTACGCTAATCCTCGATTAGTCCTCAATTACTTCTCAATAATCCATCATTAATCCTTGAATTCGAGACGGTTCCTAACAATCTACCCTCCTTGAAATAATTTCGTCCTCGAAATTCCAATCAACCTTAATCTGAGCCAAACTTGTGGGAATCCAATCTTGCCTCCAACCTGGGGCACACATGAGCGCCAACATCAACGTCAACCACAATCCAACGGTCAATGCTGAGACTCAGCTCACCCTTTGTGACCGTATCCAAGAGTGACCAATTGCAATGGAAGCTTCCAATACTCAATCTCAAGTCTCAACTGAGACATCGACACTCGTCGATCTCACCTGTAACCTACGGAGGTGTACTCAACATTCATTCTAACAAGTCTTTCTTACCATCCTACTCGACTACCAATCCAGGCTGACAATTTTGCTATACCAAGTTGACATCCCACGTCCTGCTCACAAGATGGTTTCCCAACGTCCAAAGCATTCACGACATCCAACACATTAATGTTGTCCAACATATACACGACATCCTATATTTTCACGATACTCAATACCTTAACGACACACCGTCGTGCCCAGCTAGTAACTCACGACTCCACTACGCTTCTGTTGCGTAACTCTGATCTTGACTAGCTCTAGAATCCCAACATCATATCTCGTGTCACTCAGCAACCAATGTCGTGATCTCGACTCTTATCGAGTCCCAAACTATCATCTAACTCATCATGTCGATACACATGTCAACATCTCACTCATCCTGTTGATATACTCAGGATATATCTAGACTCCATCGAATATTTGCTCTAGTAGAGATAATCACATACATAATCACTAAGGTTCCTCTGGCCCATCATGGCCTTGAGCTCCATGCTCACACAATCCCTTAACCCACTAACACCACTCTACACTAGGCATAGTATTCAATGTTCGATCCTCGTAATCAACGCATAATCATCATCGGACCCTGTCTGATTACCATACCATGTCCATCTCGGACTCAATCTGATGATCGTACCACATCAATCAGATGATCAATACTCAGCAATATTGCTATCAACATGCACTAATCACGGGTGCATACTCATCACAATAATCGCAAGGCACTACTTAGGCCTGCTCAAGGACTGCACTCACACAATGTCCATCTATGTATCGACATCCATGTAACACAATGATCCCAGATCCAGTTTGTTTGTCAGGTGAATGGCACACCAATCAAGATCCATCACAGAACTCTATCTGTCGGATCTCTACCAAGTGGACCAGGTTCGACAGAGGCTGACGATGACTCTTCCTGGTGCGTGGTTTTCACGTGCAGCGCCTTTGGGCGGCACGTGAGGGCGCGTGGGGATTAGTTTCCAGGCATGGTCAACATGTGACTTTGTCCTTTCGATGTAACAAGCATTTTAGGATAGGTTTCAAGTCGATCAGACACCGTTTCGGGGTAGTTCTGGATGTCTGAAAGTTTAGGGTTTATTTTAAATACGTTTAAAAATCCCAAAAAAATTGGGGTACTCAATGTTAGCCTATTTGAAGTAGTTAGTGACCTTCGGGTGTGATTTGGACAAGTCCGGAAGTTCCGGAGATGGTGATTTAGCCGAGGAGGCTTATAGCACGTGTAACGAGGCGGCAACTTAGGACGGTCTCTGAGTGGACATTGGTTTCTAAATATGATGCATGCATAACTATCTTTATATGTTTTATACATGTGATCTCTATGATTATGATTGTGGTATTGATGGTTTATGTATTCGCACATATTTCGAAATGTATGGTTTTATACTGTGTTTCTACGTTCTTGGGTTTTAATAACGATTCAATGGTATGATTTTGGATTTGGAAATATGGAATCGGGCTTAAGACCCATTTGATTTATGAACTATCAGACTTGGAGTCCATTTGATTTAATGAGGCATCGGGTCGGGGGCCCAGTTGACTTACATGATCGGGCTTGAGGCCCAGATGGTTTATGAAATGGAATTTCGGGCTGAGTCCCTTGAATTTGGAAATTGGATTTGTGGAAACGTTTTATGAAAGTTATACTTCGGGTATGAGACCCATTTGTGGATTTACTATGGCTTTATGGAAGCCAGGCATAGGCCCAATTGAAAGGTTTTAAAAAGATTTATGAAATGTTTTCCATATACCATCCTTATATCTATGGATTGTCTCCTCCAGTAGTCTGGGACGCTGGAGTGGTCAAGGCTCATTGCCTGCGAGGGGTCACTGAACCGAGCAACAAGACCGTACAGTGACTCAAGAGTAGGATTGCTCGATGTCTGGGACGTCAGACATCTGGGATGTCAGAGATTGACTCGAGTTGAGACCCAGGGCAGCACGCGTAGCTTGGACCATGACATGACGTCTGGGACGTCAGCCGTCTGGGATGTCAGGCATCTGGGATGCCGAGGATTGGTATATAACGATGTTCGATTGGATTTTGATTTATGGATTTACTGGATTGTGTATTTGGATTTTAAATTTATTGGATTTATGAAATGGTATTTCAGTGTTGGTGATTTTGGGTAGTGGCCCACATGATTGGATTCACGGTTTTGGGCTGAGTTCCCACATACTTGGATTTATGGTTTTGGGCTAAGGCCCTAATGATTAAATTGAAGTAAATGGTTAGATTATTGGTTTTCAAATGCATGCATGCTTTTTAGTGAAGGGCATAAACGTCTTCTTATAAAACGTGTTTTTATTAAACTATTGACTTTTCGTCCACTCACAGGTTTTAATGGTTTTAATGCCCTTCAGGTTCATCGTGGATGCGAGCTGTAACAGAGACCGTGACATCACACTCCTCCACCAATCCTGGTGAGCTCTGGAAGCCCCGAATGGACTGAGGTTTCGAGTTATCCCATGTCTGACACTTTGTTTCAGACGGGAGCATGGCACATCCCACGTTAATCCCAGGGGATTGGGATGGGTCGTGTCAGCTTGATTGTACCACCTGTATCCTAGAGGGAACGATGAACAATCCCACATTCTTGCGAAGGGAATGGTCTAGGAGGGCATTGGTGGTGTGTCTTAAAGGTGTAGGCACACACCTATCTAGCACAAGGCCTTTTGGGTGCTCAGTGGCTTTGGGTTTGATTGGAACTCCAAAGTTAAGCGAGTTAAGGCTGGTGCAATCCTAGGATGGGTGACCCCCTGAGAAATTGCACTGTGAGCTCCCGAAAACAAAACCGTGAGGGCGAAGGGGCCCAAAGCGGACAATATTGTGCTAGAGTTAGGTCCTAGTCGATGAGGGTCAGGTCCTGATAGTTCGATCCTCGTACTCAACGTATAATCACCATCGGACATTGTCTGATTACCATACCATGTCCATCTCGGACTCAATCTGATGATCGTACTACATAAATCAGACGACCAATACTCAGCAATCTTGCTATCAACATGCACTAATCACAGGTGCATACTCATCACAATCATCGCAAGGCACTACTCAAGCCTGCTCAAGGACTGCCCTCACGCAACGTCCATCTACGTGTCAACATCCACATACCACAATGATCCTGGATCAAGTCCGTCTGTCAGGTGACTGGAACACCAATCAAGATCCATCACGGAAATCTATCTGTCGGATCTCTTCCATCTCTCCTAGGACAGTACACTATACTTATATCCACTTGGTCACCCAACCAACTCCAGCCTATTGTGTCTCACTGGAACATTATCCAGTAATCCTCCATGGTTATCTACCACTAGCACAATCTCTCCATCTGGAGTCGTAACGAGCCTGCAACCATTCTACTCGAGACATCAGCTATTCATCTTTCCCTGAATGATACTCAATGTATCCTCAACCTCTGTCAACCAACTCTAGCCGTCTCATCTGCCTCGAGTTCCACTCCGAGGGAGTACCAACACATAAGACTCCACGTCAAGAATAACCAACCTAGAGTAGTGACCACAATTCTGCTCACTCAATTATCATCTCATATCCTCAACCAATTCATTTCATATCCTAAATCTGTCCAAAATTTCTTGACGCATAAGCATCTCAATTCTCTTGGTCCACCATCATTTGCGACCCTCGATTGCCTCAATACATACTCAAATTGTTCCTCATCAATCTTGATCCTCGGTTGATCCATACTAGCTTTCTCAGCCCTTATAACATGACCCATATTGCTACACGGGTCTACTGAAACCGATTACACTCCTCCACATTGGGTGACACCAAACACCTTCTGCTCCTCAAATCAACTCGACCTTTACATGCTCACTAGGAACTTTCAGAAGAAGGAAGTATATTTATCAGTTATCATGTCATATCTAACTCTCGAAGTTCCATCGAATTCCGCCAAGGAACATTGATTTCTAATCAGTGACATTCCAAGTCAACTAAATCTCGTCTCAGTCCCAGGTCATTGAGCTAACTGGGGATGTCATAACACGTGTCCCACGTCCCTAGCAACTATACAACAAGGTGGTCGCAAGCTGGGTTATTGTATTCCTTCTATCTGTGGAGTAGGTGGTTATATCACCGAACCAGTCTGAGTACTAGCTCACACGTCCCAACTCTATGGGATCAACTCATGTTGCACCCAACACTTGTGCACACATGCCAAGGAAAGATAAGACACATGTTTCTAGTCCAAGCATACCTCGTGCCTCCAATCCTCCAATCCAATTCAACAATGAGGTTTCTGTGATCTCACTAGGCCACTTAGGCCCCTCTCTGTCTCGATCAACGATCACCGAACTCACATGTCAACCACTCCAAGGCACGTCTATCACTATAACCTCGCTCCGAGCCTTCCTTGGTATCACATCACCTAGACACATTCGGTGTCATCCGTAATCACCCGATCGATGTTGGCTTCATTCCAACTCACCTCAATCATCTCAGTAATATCAATCCTACCGGTGGATATGACGTGGCATCTAGACACAATCACCAGCGCCCAAAGTTCATCATCTCCTACCGTTGTCACACACATACCTCTGCACCGAATGCAAGAACCAAATCTCTCGACAACATGTTGGGTTGCCAACACGACTAACGAATCATCATCGTCTTAATCGTCACTAGGCCTTGAGCATACCATAACATGGTCACAACCTCTACTCGTACCTCGACAAGACTGGGGTAGTTATAACGTAAAAACTTTCCTCGAACGTCACCCAACTCTCAATAGTCTCATCCGCGTCCATTGATGGCAATGTCTGTCAAGATCCTTGTGCAGAACAATCTAAGAAACGCTTCGCTAAAGAGACTCTGTACTCATGCGGGCAACTCACAACATGTACCCACTGCTCAGTACGTGTAATCCATTGATCAGTCACCTCGTGATCCAATCCGCAAGTACCAATCTCCTGTTACTTGTCCAACTAATCTCAACTCGGGTCGTCCACGACCTCGGATGGTCACTGCAACACATTTATCCTGACCAATCATCGATCACGACTATGAAAGTCGTCATACTCAGCCCTCCTCGGGGTCTACTCGATCGTACTCGGGGCTACTCAGCTCTACTCGAGGTCTAACCACACTGAAACACGGTACATCCAAAACAGGGCATAGGATACCAAACAGAATCTCTCCAGCATTCATTCCCACTTAACTTTCCTATCCTTACCCTTATTATCAGGTTCATGTCGGGCTATTCTTATTGTAGAGACTTCACATCTGACACATGCGCAATCATCACAAGAGCAACCTAGTGCTCTGATACCACTTTGACAGGACCCATCGCAATCCCTCTGGATTATCGTGGGATGTACCTACTCCCATCTGACACCGTGTGCCAGCCAAGGGATAACACATTAACTCGCTCAGGGTTATTCAGAGTATGCAAGGATCTGTGGCGGCATATGATGTCTCGATCTCTGCTACAGCCCGCATCCGCGATCAACCTGAAGGGTATAAAAAACATAAAGCTGTGAGTGGACAAAACTAATAGTTGATTAAGACAATTTATAAAAAGACATTTATACCCTTCACATAAAAGCATGCATGCATTAATAAACAGTATTTCAAATACTTTCTCATAAGCAAGATGTATTGCTTTTCAAATTAAAACTTAGTGAAAAATTCTTCTCAATCGAAGCCATTTCCTTAGTAGGATCTCAGCCCAAAATTAAATCACATAAGGTCTCAGCCCAAATCCAAAACACATAGGGTCTCAACCCAAATCAAATCACGTGGGACCTTATCCCAATATAAAACCATGTGGGATCTCAGCCCATCATTGTCAGTATCAACAGTCACGATTTCAATCCCAGCAACGCGTGCCCATAAGCTCAAGAACTGCTCCGATCCTGAGCATGTCTCCGTGAACACATCACTGGCAGATAATCTCCAGATCGTCGTGAACATATCATCGACTAATCTCATATGCCACACTTTTGAGTCGAGCCTCCCTCGGCTGTCGCCTCTTTCGGCGGCTCGACAGCAGGCGCATCATGACCTCACCACACCTCGGAGGCGAGCATTATCTTCAGAGTGCTCTTTAGGGAAACATATTTGCAACTGGAGGCCCTCTAATAAAATCCGAGTCTTCAAACTCAAAATCATATCATCATCAACAGGGACACAAGCCCGAATATCATTAATAGGGTCAAAAGTCCGAAATATCATCAAATGTGTCACAAGCCTAGAAATAGTGTCTATCAACACTCCATAAATCCAGGATTCCTTTAATCATATCAAATCCACAATTGGGTCTCATTCCCGATCATAACTTCAGGATTCCTCGAATCCTTTCACATCCACAACTGGGTCTCATGCCCAAAATACCTTTTGTACATCTTACAATTGTGTCACAGCTCGATATATCTCACATTTCACTATACTTTAAGTCAAACCATAAATCAACTAGGTCATACGACCGAAAGATATTTCCAAATGTGAAAACAAATTCACGATTCAAAACACTTTCCAAAATCATCCTTCACTTCAATCCAAATCAAATCTTATCAACTAGGACTCATGTCCAAATATCAATTTCACGCATCTCCGTGAAATCATTAAAAACCGTTAATCAATCTTCAGTTTCATGCCTCTTAGTGAAACTATCAACATCACATAAAACATATGCATGTAGAATACTTGGCCTAAGCTCAAATACCGTATAAAACAAAAATCTCGAACTACGTGGAATAACGCATTTTCTACGAAAATGCCATAAAAATCATATTTAAATTATATGCACTCTATGCATCTAAAATCATGTTCATAAAACATATAAAATAGTTATGCATGCAACATATTTATAAAACAAATGTCCACTCACAGACCGTCTCTGCTGCGCGCCCCGAATCCCGGGTCGTAAACCACTCCGGGGCTAATCCATACTCTTCGGGGACATTCAGACCTATCCAAATCATACTCAAAGGTTACTACCAACCTATACAAGTCTTAATCATAAACCCTCAAAACTCCTGTAATAGTCAACGTGCCCCAAACAGGTTTCTCGAGGCTAAAAACTTCTAAATGACCTATTGAATGATCTCTGATCGACCTGAAACCACCATCATTGGATTCAGAACGTGGAAACCTTTCGACATGATCAGCTTGACCTTAAAATTGGTGCCCATGCGCATTCACACACTAGTCAAACTTTTGGTCAACAAAAGTTAATGGTCAACGCTGGTGTCAACAATGTCAGCGCTAACATCATGGTCAACACTGACATCATCTGCTAACGTCATCTTGATAGGTCTAACATCTGTCAGATTACAACTGTCGAGTCATACACCTGCCACATGGAACTCTCTGATTGGTGCCTTGTGTCCTAACATATGACTCTGACATCTCTGACATACTGCCACGTGGCACCTCCCTATTGGTCCACATGTTCTGACAGTGCTGACTTGACTTGCCACGCCAGTTGCCATGTAGGCTTGACAGGTCCTAACACCCTACCACGTGGCACCACTCGATTGGTTCACGTGATCTCACATGCTAACACGTCACCTGCTGATTGGACATACCACCTGGCCACATGTCACCCTCTAGTTGGCCACGTGGCCTGACAGGTCTGACAAATGATGATGTGCACTGCCATGTCATTATCGCCTTCCTTCAAACGGGTCGACTTGTTTGACTATAATGGGTTGACTTAACCAGCGACTCAACCTGGTCGTATCTCCCTCATTTCTTCACTAAAATCCACCACTCTTTCACCAATCTCTTCGTCTCTCACCCAGAAACAATCTCGGACCTAAAAGTTACCTTTTAAATTTGATCCTTCACGACCAAACTTCGACCTAGTCCCACAACCTGCCCAGTGGTCATTTTTCCTTCCTTTTAGTCTCTATGAACTCGCACGAACTCACAGAACATAATCTAGGCATTAGAATGGTTCTCAGACGTCCAGAAAACAAAACCCAGATTCAAATCAACATAGGGTTTCGAGTTTTTACCTTTTACTCAGGCCACCGCCATACTCACCCTCTCACCACCGTCCTCTCTGCCCTTCAACCTCACCCTTAACCTCTCTCAGTCTCTATGTGGCCTTAAATCAAAATAAAATGGAGAGGGGAATGAGGTTGGGGTTTTCAGGTGTAATGGGAGTGAAGGGGGTGGGAGGTGCATGTATGTGTTGTGTGGATCAATTTATGAGTGACACTTGTCACTCATTTATTGGTACATTGGAAATATTTTGGGCCCACTCAAGACAAATCCAAAAATCAACTATCTCGATTTTCGTGCAATCATCAATAGTACAACAAACGGTTGTAGACTTGTAACTTTCCCATATGATGTTCAATTTTTATGCTATTGTATCATCTCGATCTATGTAACAGTTATCGGTCCACGTGTATTTGACCTCCCAGGTCAAAAGTCAAATTTTTACCCTTTCCAAGGGTAAAATCGTCATTTTACCTCGATCGTCCGCTAATCCTCGATTAGTCCTCAATTACTTCTCGATAATCCATCATTAATCCTTAATTAATCCGTGAATTTGGGATGGGTCCTTACACTGCCTCTAAGTCCAAACATTTAAACTAGGGCCTAAGCCCAAAATACTATTTCCACACAAATCCATAAAACCCGTGTCCAGAACAATAAACGAATGATTAATTGAAAACCATAAATCCATCTACCAATGCAATCATATCCAGAATACGTATGTAAATCATGGAAAAAAGCTCTATATGTGTGCAAGGTAGTTTTTAAAAGAAAAGATCCACTCATAGTATGTTCAAGTAAGCTCAATCTTCAGTTGTGCGCACCTCTGAGGTATCCGGAGCACCCTAGCCATGAATCCTTCGAGCCCAACTAGGTACTATTTGGCCAAATTTTGAATTGATCCCTACATTGAGTCCCGAGTCCTTTTTTTTTTTTTAATTTTGGGCCTAGGATTCCTTCTTGGGTTCCCGAGCAGCCATCTCCCATCTCTTCCTCCCATTCATGGTCCTCCCTTAGTCACTCATCCTCACACTCCTAATGTTCTCTGGCTGGTAAGTACAACGGAAGATGAGAGGGACTGATTGTGTATATGTGTATTTTCAAGTTGGTTTCCACAAAGAAAAATGAGGGATGAAATAAAGATGAGGACTAAGGGTTAAGTGACACTTGTCACTCATCCTAATAACTTGGAGAAGATTTTTAGACTACAAGAAACAAACAAAAGTATAGCCCACCTCGAAATTCATGCAACTGAACGTCTTGTCCAATACAGTTCCTAACCAGCAAAACTGCCATATGAACTCCAAATTCAACGGGCTTCCTGTCCATGTAACTAGAATCCCGAGACCTAAGTAATGGGCCTAGGTCGACGTGCAAATAACCCCTCGAGTCAAAAGTCAACATTCGTACGCTAATCCCCAAAAAAGGATATAATCGTCAATTTACCTTAACTATTTTCAAAAATATTGTTTGGGTCGTTACATTAGTGCATTATCCCTAAAGCCACCAAAGTATCATAAGCAGTATGGGAGGCCTAGGATGATAAGAAAGAGAAGTCAAAACAAGCCTCCTCATCTTCCTCCAGATCTACCAAGCTCCCTCAATACCACTCTACCCTTAAGTGTGATGATTGTGGTGCTACTGGCCATAGACGAAATGCATCCACACAACCCATTAATCCTACCATTGAAGCTAGGTCCAAACATAAGAAAGAAAGGAGAAAAGAACGTGTTACCATCAAGGATAGGTTAGACATGCCGATAAGCATACTATCATACCTATGAACATTTGATTAAGTATCACTTAATAACTTGAATGTACTATAGTATCATGTAACGACCCGTCCCGAATTTCGAGATTATATTAGTGACTTTTAAAGGATTAGTAAGGTTAATCAGCGATTAGTGGGATACTATCAGAAGAACGAGGAAAAATGACCGTTTTGCCCCTAGATTGGGCGAAACATTGACTTTTCGTTCATGCGGTCAAATGGACTTTGACCTATGATTATGACGTAGTTTGGGACGTCACGAGTTCATAGACAGGTGGCACGTTTGATTCCGACATTCGAGGAAGAAGTTATGACATTCAGAAGTTCATGGGTATTGTGGTAATTTGGTTAAAAGGGGAAAATAGTTGACTTTTGACCTGAGGGGTCCGATGGCCGAGGACCAAGGACCGTTACGTAGATCGTGTCGATACGAATCCGTAGACAGGCGACACGCTGTAACGACCAGGAAATTTGAAAAAGGAAAATTTGGAAAACTTGAAGGAAAATGACGATTTTGCCCCTGCAATTGGGGGAACGGTTGACTTTTGGTTCGAGCGGTCAAACGAACTTTGACCGATGACTGTGACATAGTTCGGGATGTCACGAGTTTATAGACAGGTGGCACGTCCGATTCCGACATTCAAGGAGAAAGTTATGATGTTCGGAAGCTTAACGGTAATTTGGTAAATTGGTTAAAAAAAGGCCATTTGTTGACTTTTTGATCGGGACCGTGCTTGGGCTTTCCATAAGTACTGTTGGATAAGTCTTGAGACGCTGAATCCGTAGACAGGCGGCATGCGTCAATTAGAGTTCGGATGAAAAAGTTATGGGCCTGAGAAAGTGAAGGGCATTTTGGTAAATTGTAAGAAGAAGGGCAAAATGGTAATTTGAGTTGGACTGCTAAATGGCTGATTCAGCCACGTATTAAACGGAATTAAGGGACACCTGTGCCTGTTAATTGAGATAAGGATTTGTTGCTTGTGACATTTGTCACTTTGTTAATGAAGGTTAGTGGCTAAATGATGATGATGCAAGTATGATGGGCGGTGAGGATTTAAATTGAGAAAACAAATAAGTCGTGCAGGTGTGTCTGTGTTTGTGAAGAAAAAAATAGAGCAGAGAACCATTCATTCAAATCTCCCTGTCTGATTGAGCTTTGTGAGGGATAGAAAGACATGAGATTGAAGGAAGAAAAAACGAGAAAAATGGAAAGGAAAGGGAAGTGAAATTGTGAACAAAACCCAGGAACCCGAGACCCAAACCCTTCGAATTTCCAAATTGATCAACAAGTTGAATTCAAAACTTTGAGCCATAAACACTGAAATTAACCTTGGATTGAGTCTCATGGACTCAAGGTGAGCTGAACCCAATCAAATTTGACGAAATTAATGGTGTTTTGGCTCTGAACATACCTAGTGACAGAAATGGAATTCGAGGATTGAGTCGTGCAATTGAAGGGTTAAAAGGATGAAATTTATTTTGAAATCATCCTTAGAATGGGTCTACGATGCTGTGTGACTAATTAATTGAAGGATTGGCTGGTGATTTAAGGAACTCAGATGATGAACAGACCTTGAACCCTTGAGGCTTGATCGAATGACTTCGAGGTAAGGAATCACACAATTGAATGTACATATCGTTAATTAAGGTTAAACCAATACAATTAACTTAATCAATTGAAGGAATCGACTGGAAATTGGTAGGAATCCAGCCAGGTCACGCCGCGGGCCAACTGGACCCGTTTATCAGTCAGACGGGTTGGGACGACGACTGTGCACTTTACTGTAGCAGGCGCGTGGACTCACGCGCAACCACTCACGGCGGCACGTGAGGGCGCGTGGGCTCGAATCCCAAGGTGAGTTTAACATGAAACTTGTCCTATTTAATGTAACGAACATTTTGGCACTGGTTTCGAGGAAATCGGACACCGTTTCGATATTGTTTCGAGGGTCCGAAAGTTTATGTTACGTTTAAAATACGTATTTAAATCCCGAAAAAATTGAGGAAAATTATGGGAGGTATATTGAGATGTTAGTGACCCTCAATAATGACTTTGGACCGGAATGGTGACTTCCAGAGTTTACGGAAAAACGTGCAGCTCGGAAAGCGAGCGATATGGACGGTGTGTGAGTGGACCTTTGTTTTCTACCCTGAATGCATGTATATATGTTTTAAATGCTTTATGATATTATTTGAAATGAATTGGCATGATTGATGTTTCGATATGATGATTTCTGAATTTTGGGAATATTATATTGTTTTATATTGATTTTGGGCACGATTTTTGAGAAAACCATGAGATTATTGTTTTGGGTGAAGGCCCGGGATTTGAGATTGGTTTTGACTCGGATTATGAGTCGGGAATTGATTCGATGAAATTTTAAAGCTTTGTGCACTTTTTTTTATGGATTTATGTGAAAATGGCAACTGCGGTTGCGGTTACGCAGATTTGCGTGAAATTGATATATTAGGCGTGAGACCCAATGGATATGTGATTTTGATTGGATTGGTATTTCCATATGATTACATGATGATATTACTGGTTTTCGGCTTTATGAAATTGGGACTCTGGTTTGTGGATTTTGAGGAAACTATGTTTTGAGCTGAGACCCTGTATTGAGAATGGTTTGGATTTCAAATGCAACTGTTTTTCACTGGTTTTCATGATGATGATATGTTGTGGATATTATGGCTTTCAGGGTGGAATATGTTTCCCCCGAAGTGCACTCTGGATATTAGGGCTTCCGGTTGGGAATGTGTTTCCCCGGAATGAACCCTGGAGATAACGCTCGCCTCTGGGATGGATGTGTGTACCCCGGAGAGGTCACGTAGCACGGTCTGTTGTTGTGCAGCCAAGGGAGGTTCAACTCAGATCAGATGTGCTAGATTATATGGAGATCGGTCGGTGATGTGTTCACGACGATCTGGATTGCCGGCTGGTGAGGTGTTCACAACGGCGGATGCTCGGATTTTGAGCGGTCCTTGAGCCTATTGATTTGCACGCGTTGTAGGGATAACGTGACTATATGAGATTGGATATCAGACTGGATATGGAAATGAGTCCCATGGTTTTTATTGTTCATGAGTTGTCATTAATAAACATTTGTGCCCAGATTTATTTTACTCATGAATTATGATATGCATGCATGTTTGTGAAACTGGAGGGTAAGAATGTATTTTGATAAATGTATTTCTAATACTTTATTTTTGTCCACTCACAACTTTTCTGTTTTGTTGACCCTCCAGGTCGTGGCGCGATGATCGAGGCTATTCGAGGGTGGAGGCATGAGTGGGCACAGGTACGGTTATCCCTTGCTTGGCAAGTGCTGAGGGTAATTTCGAAACTTCAGTTGACTTGTCAGACGGGAGTAGGACCGGGCACGGTTATCTATGTCCTTCGGGGACGGGTCCTATCGCACGCCAAAATCGAACGTCGAACGGGAAAGTTATGGGTCACGGAAGTTCGTTTGTACTATGCATGCATTACGAGATGAGAACACTTGGCTAAATCTGATTGGTTGACTTTTAGTGTGGGACCCTTGGATGAGTGACAAGTTTCACTCATCCTATTGATCTTTAGCCCCAAAAAGTGGATCTAAATGGTGATTGGTGGAATTAACATTAAAATAATGGTTTTGGATTATTTTATAATATCTTCACCCATTTCTCTCCCAATCTCAGCCCTTCATTTCCTCACTTCCCTCATCCTCACCATTCACTCCTCTAATCAGCACAACAAATCTCACCTTCCCTCCTCTCTTCAAACCGTGCACAAAGTTCATCTTCTTCATTCTTCCCTTCTAAAAACCGAGGGGACAAACACACAAAACTCCTACCACCATACCTCATCTGTGCTCGTGTGTGAGACTAGAAGAATGAGAGATTGAAAGTGAAGTGACAACGTGATCGGCGAGGGCCAACCGAAGGGACGAAAAACAGAGTGGGGTGTGTGATTGTGAAACCTCAAGTCACTGAATCCTCGTCCTTTGCCTGTGATGTCTGAAGACAAGTTGAAGGGGAGGCTATGACGAACCTAGGGGTGGCCACAGCCGTGCACAATGGCGACGGTAGGCTGACTTTCCCGAAAATGGTTATTTTTGAGCTATTAATGGAAATTATTGTTTTAATGGTTAATAATATTTTTGGTTGCTTGGAAACTACTTCTGAGGTTGCAAGGAGTGGTTTTAGATCGAAGGAGGAGGCTGAGGTGGCCGGAGACAGCGGCGGTGCACGGTGCAAGTTGGCCGTGAGGTTTCTTGATCGGGAAAGGTGATTTCTTAACCATTTTCCATGTTTTTAAGGACTAGATAGATAGGGTTTAATATTAGGAACCTAGAGGAATGAATATGGGACGAAAAGGATTGAAAACGGGTGAGAAATCGGGTTGGACCGTGATTGCCGGTTCGGTTGGACTGGATCAGTCTGAACCGATCTGAACCGGCCGGTCTGCTGAGGACAAGGATGACACTATTTGGCGCGTGGCTTTCACGCGCAGCCCCTTTGGACGGCGCGTGAGGGAGCATGGAGAGTTTTTTAGGGAAGTTTTCAACATGAATTTTAATCTATTCAATGTAATGAACATTTTGGGACTGGTTTCATGTCGATCGGACACAGTCTAGATAATGTTCGGAACATCCGAAGATTTAGGATCGAAATTAAAAATAGTTAAAAATTTGGAAAAATTACGGGGCTTCAATGAGAGGTTAATAAGGTAGTTAGTAACCCTCTAGATTGATTTGGACAGGTTTGGGAATCCCGATGACGACGATTAGCCCTGTGAGGCTTACGGCACACAAACCGAGGCAACAGCTTAGGACGGTCTGTGAGTGGATCTTGATTTCTAAGCTGTGATGCATGCATAAATGTTTTATATGGTTTATAGATGTAATTCTATGATGATGATTTGGATGATTGTGAATTATATGGTTTCACTCATTTTGAGGCGATTTACGTGCTTGCACGTAAATCGAGGTTTTCAGTTTTACACTGATTTTCCGTACTTATAGTTTTGTAAATGATTTCATAAAATGGTGTTGGATTTGAAAAGGTAAACTCGGGTTCGAGACCCTTTTTTTTTGGAAACCCTCGGACTCGAAGTCCATTTAGTTACGAACTCTCGGACCTGAAGTCCATTTGATTTAACCAGACATCAGGATGGAGGCCCAGTTGGTTTATGATTCAAGCCGGAGGCCCAGTTTGAATGTGGAATCGGGCTTAGGGCCCAGTTATGTTCTAAGATTTTGATTTCGGGTCGGGGACCCATAAATGGATTTATGGTTCATGACGGTTTATGGGGACCAGTATGAACCCTTGAAAGGTTTTTATGATTCATGACTGTTTATGGGGACCGGACATGAACCCTTGAAAGGTTTTAATAATGATTTCAAAAGGTTTTTCGTATACCATCCTTATATATATGAATTGTCTCCTCCGAGGAGGGTCGTTGGCCTGGGTGGACCCCGAAATAGTCACGGAGCACTGACTGAGTGAAGTCGCCCCCGTTGGGTTCCTTGCTCTCAGAAAGGCTATGCAATATAACCCCCAGGGAGGGTCATTGATCTATGGACATTGATATGGGTGGACCCTGGGGAGACTTGGGCTTTGGGATCCCGGGTAGCACGCGCGTAGCTCTATATACCGTGGCAGGATTGGTTATATGATATTGATAAACACGATTTCTTGGTTTTGCGAAAATTGTGTTTTATGATTGATAAATGGATTGGGGCTGAAATCCCACATATGTTTATTATGTTCTAGATTTCTGTAAATGGTTTTGGGCAGGGGCCCGTATGGATTTGGTTGTTTAAACATATGTGGTTTGATAAATGGTTTTACTATGCAAGCATGCTTTTTAGTGAAGGTCATAAAGGTCTTTTATGAAATATGTTTTATAAACTCTTTTATTTTGTCCACTCACAGTCTTTCTGTTTCAATGCCCTTCAGGTTGAATACGGTGTAGACTGTAGCAAAGACCGAGACGTCACATACCTCCTCCGGATCCTGGCGTACTCTGGAAGCCTTCAGACTAAAGGTTCAAATTTTCCCTGGTCTGACACTCCGTGTCAGACGGGATCAGGAGAGACCCTCGTTAATCCCGGGGGGATTGGGACGGGTCCTGACATATCACCTAATACCCAGAACATATGTTACTAGTCTCAGTTGGAGCCAAAATTATGATTGTGTTTTTGGCAGTCTGATCTACATTTTGATCAAAGTGACGTGCGTCTGATGAACATTTTATTTTGATTGAATTGAATTGTGCCTTAAGTGATTTAGTTGATTTATCACTAAAGTGAGTTGTGATTGAAATGAGTTATGATTGAAATGAGTTATTATTGAAATGAGTTATGATTGAAGTGAGCAAGGTAATTATCATTGAACAAGGAGTTTTGATTGTGTTTCCTAGCTAGGTGTTTACTGCAACTCTTTGTAATTGATTAGGTGCAAAGACGAACAAGGAGAATTACCCTAGGAAATGATGAAGTTAGGGCTGCCCATACGCAAAAATCATGCCCAAATCCTCCTCTAGCAAGTATAGGCAATTAGCCAAGTCAACAATCATGCCCAAATCCTCTTCTAGAAGGTACAAGCGCTGCCCCAAGAAAAGAATGAAACATGCCCAAATCTACACCAGAAACTACCAGCATTGCCCATAGCACTCGATCAAGCACAACACCCCCTGCCCAACACGTATCGATGCATCCAACATAACGTAATACATAATACAAAGCTCTAAACATAAATAATACTGTCATTCAAGTAAACAGAACCTAATACTCAACTAAAGTGAAGGACTAAAGATGATTCTAACCACTAAAACCTAAGTAGCCAAGAGTGAAATCCAAAGCATAATCATCTTCCTCTTCACATTCAATAATTGCTCTTCAATTCATCAAGCTTCTTTTACAACCCCGGATTTATTTTTGTTAAGCTCTTGCACATTTTTAAATCAAAACTCTTTAAAACTCACCCATCTACCTTGTTCATTCTGCTGCAAAACAAATTTGAAATTCGAAAATATCACTAATCAATCAAAAAATCAATTTCATATTCTTCTCATAAAACCCAGCCAAATTTTTTTCTGATTGACCTAACTAACAATCAAAAAATAGCATCCTACCAATATCATAACCCAGAAACCAAAATCCCCACCCAATTTGTATTTAAAAAAAAAACAGCTTCTTTTCCATTATCGTAACAAAATCTCTTTCAAATATTAAATTCCATTATCACTTACCTTAGCGTTTGTACATACAACAAACCTCCGACTTGAGTCTTCACTTTGCTATGACGTTTTTATTCTCCCCATCTTCCCACAAAAAACATATTTTTGTTTGGAAATTTCCACTCTTCCATATCTAAATCTGCCTAATAACTATGTTGGTGTCTTATGGTTCACAAACCTTTATGAAGGCCCCATCCGGCAATTTTTGGTGGGATTACTACTTAATTTTTTGAAACCACACCACACCCCCCCCCCCCCCCCCCCCCCCCTTCCCCATCCGGCAATTTTTGGTGGGATTACTACTTAATTTTTTGAAACCACCCCCCCCCCCCCCCCCCCCCCCCCCCCCCCCCCCCTTTTTTTTTCTCTCTCTCTCTCTCACAAAATTGTGATTTCACCTAGACTGGGCTTGATTTTGCTGCCCAGATGTCATCCTAACTCACCTGGACGAACTTAACATAATGGGGTTCAGGTAGAGCATGATCTAACATCGGGGGAGCGAATTGAGACTTGATGTCAAGTTTGGGGAGCATTTGAGCAATATGCATTTATTTAATGTTATTATTTACCTAACAAAATTATCGGTACAATAATCACAAACGTATGAATTTTTAAAACAGACTTTTGTATCAAGTATGATGGGGTCATGGATGAAAAGATTGACAATTTTGTCAATATTTCCACTAAAATATGACTAAATTTGGGCATTGACATCAAAGCAAGGGGGAAGAAATTTTTCCCTCAATATCTCCGAATGTCGAAAAATATCCGCGAAGTTGACCAATATTCCTTAACATTAACCAACACCCAATTTAAAGAAAACAAAAAATTGCTCAAGTTCATCCATGGCTGAACAGAAGAAGATCAAATTGAAGTGGAAAAAAAATTCAACACCTACTCACCTGTTTTTAGAGCCTTTACAACCCATATGCCTGATTTCTTCAAAAAAAATTGGAAATTTTAACATTCCATGAAGAAATTTGAGATTACTCTCCTTTATAAATTGGAAATTTCACCCAATTACGGAACGAGAGAGAATAATTACGACTCTTCTCGCTATCTCCCTCCCTCCTTATCTTGATGCCCCTCTTTCTTTCTCCCTGCGAGTCAGTTCTTCATCTTTTTTATTCTACATGTAGGCTACGACTGCGGGTTACGCACGTAGGGGACAGAGGCGGCCAAAGCTAGCGTGCATCGGTGGTCATCTTCATGAAATTTCCCAAGCAGGTGGCAACTTGCAAACCTGCAAACTGGCAGTTGCTCTTGCATAGCCAAGGGCACGAGCAACCATCTTCATATTGTCTTTAGTCTTCACCTCATGGCTTACACAAGATTTGAGTCTTTTAACTGAAACTTATTATTCAAAATGCACTCTGAAAAGGATATGGAGTCTCAATTTACTCCCAGAATACGAAAGCATACCAATGCGCACCTAGAAATCTCATTATGTTAGCTCTGTTGAACCAAAAGGTAAAGTCTCTTACTAACTTATGTAAAAAGCTTACATGGTAATCGGGAATGGGAGGTTTTAATATTAAAAAAATATTAAAAAAATTATTTTTTAGCTTAAATGCACCCTGAACTCGCACATTTTTCACACTTTTCACCCTGAACTCGTTATTTGCTCACATAACTGCATTAAACGACCGAGTTGTGCCACTCGACTCCTTTTCCATCACAGATGTTAAGTGATGGTGAAAATTAAGGGTAAAATTGGAATTTTTGACACGTTGTCACACTTCTGCCATGTAAGACCCTATTTGGAAGGAATTGGGACCCACAAATGCCAAATCACAACTCTTCCTCTCCAGTTTATGTTCAAAATCAAAATTGGGGGAAATATTTCCAAGGCTTGATTTCAAATGAAACTAGAATACCCATAAAAAATCATTTAAATTTCTTCTACAACATTTTTGTATACATAAGATAGGAGATGAAAATTCAAAATTGAGATATGCAGGAAGATGAGAAAAAAAATCAAGAAGATAAAATCCAGATTTCTACCTTTTCCAAATTGGTGGAGAGAAACACAATATGGAGCCATAACCACCATTCTTTCTTCTTTCTTCCTCTATTTGATTAAAGGGACAATGCCCTCAAACACCTCTGCGCAGTAAATCAAAGTAAGCTCCATAACAAATATAATTTTAAATTTCATCTACAATTTCTTTGTATACATAAGATGGGAGATAAAAATTCAAACTTGAAATACCCAGGAATTGAAAAAGGTTCAAAATTGAAATACCCACAACAAATCCAAAACAAATCCAAAATTGAAATACCCATGAAAATTTAATTCTAAATTTTGACTTCTTGATTTATCGATTTCACGTTTCCAAAGCTTCTTTCATGGTTGGGTCTCTGTGTTTCGGTTTTTCGAAGTACTTTAAATAATACTTTTAGTATGCTTTGATCTTTCGAGGAGATGGAGGTTGGCAAGGAGTGGGAGGTTGGCGAGGAGAGGGAGATCGGGCCCAAGTTGGGAGATTTCGCCAAGAAAAACTACTGCAGGCTAAAAGAACTACTGTAGTAGTCCATCATCGAATCGATCCATGTGAAAAGTAATGCCAACTGCTCTAAGTATTCTTGCTTGAATCCTCTATAGTAGTCCACATCATTAAGATACCTAAAAGCTGGTTTATTTTCATTAATTAAATAGTTAATTTTTTTTTTAAGTAATCTGATTAAATAACTTAGAAATGATTGACAAAGATGCAAGAGTTAACCCGAAGTTCCTTATGGATCGCAAAGAGATAGTAGGCGTAGCCTTGGTGCAAGACCCGTGTCCTGGAGGGAACGATGAACGATCTCACATTCCTACGAGGGGAATGGTCTGGGAGAGGAATGGTGGTGTGCCTTAAAGGTGTAGGCACACACCGATCTAACACGAGGCCTTTTGGGAGCTCAGTGGCTTTGGGTTCGGTTGGAACTCCAAAGTTAAGCGAGTTGAGGCTGGTGCAATTCCATGATGGGTGACCACTTGGGATGCTGCACTGTGAGCTCCCAAAAACAAAACCGTGAGGGCGAGGGGGCCCAAAGTGGACAATATCGTACTAGAGTCGGGTCTTGACCGAGGAGGGTTGGGTTTTGACCGAGGAGGGTCGGGTCTTGACTGAGGAGGGTCGGGTCTTGATCGAGGAGGGTCGGGTCCTGATAGAATGGTATCAGAGCTTGACCTCGTCCGGGAAGTGTGCCAGTGACGACGCTGGGCCCTAAGGGGGGTATATTTTAAGACCCGTGTCTTGAAGGGAATGGTGAACGATCCCACATTCCTGTGAGGGGAATGGTCTGGGAGAGGAATTGTGGTGTGCCTTAAAGGTGTAGGCACACACCTATCTAGCACGAGGTCTTTTGGGAGGTCAGTGGCTTTGGGTACGGTTGGAACTCCAAACTTAAGAGAGTTGAGGATGGTACAATTCCATGATGGTTGACCCTTTGGGAAGCTGCACCGTGAGCTCCCGAAAACAAAACAGCGAGGGCGATGGGGCCCAAAACGGACGATCTCGTGTTAGAGTAGGATCCTAACTGAGGAGGGTCGGGTCGTGACACTTGGAGGGTGGCGTAGCCTTGGACTCACAAACCAAACGCAATAGAATCTTATTGGTTTTGTTGTTACCTGTCAAAGACTAACACATAGCAACTAGCAAGGCCGTATCTTTCAATTCCTACTCTCCAAATAGGACCTCAACCTCCATGTTGGTGTTGGGACTTGATATATTAACCAACACTACACACCCCAAGCATCAATCTTTCTCCAAATTTGGTAGCCTTGGAGGGTGGCGTAGCCTTGGAGGATGGTAAAGAGATCGTGACTATTCCCATTTCGCCCCTCTGGACTCTGATCTGGTCCTTACTGGCTAGGTTGGTTCACAACAACTAGCTAGCACTGCTATTTCTCACTGCATCGAAGCTAGTTAGTAATGGAAGCTACGAAATTGGATAAGTAAAATCATCCAAGCTCAGAGTTTTTGTAGATGTCACATGACAAGGGGTAGAAAACCAGAAAACCTGAGTCATGTGCCTCTTGAATTTTTTCGGTACAGATTGGCCTCTCTTCCTTATCATGGTGGGTCGTGCTTGTAGTTGATCCTCTCTCTCTCTCTCTCTCTCTCTCTCTCTCTCTCTCTCTCTCTCTCTCTCTCTCTCTCTCTCTCTCCCCCCCCCCCCCCAACCCACCATTTTTTTCTCTATCAAATCCAAAATTTATAATTGGGAAAAAATCTAGGGTGTTCAAGCTCGGATTTTCTGAAGGGATCAATACGGATAGAGGAATAAGAAAAGGTGAAAAAGATTTCGGGTTTGGTCGATTTGGATTCCTTCTTTTTCCAAACAACATATTTGGTTGAAGACGAAGCTTAAAGGTGCAAAGAGAGAAGAATAAGTTTTGGGTCTGAGGAAGAGATTAAGGTTGGGGAGGCTGAGTAAGAGAATTGTGAATTTTCAAAATTTCCCTTTATTCATTTAATGTATTTAATCCATGTAGGCACCATATAATCATTTGAATGCCAAATTAAACGGACGTAACAGAAAAGGGGTTGCGTGACTCAACTCGGCCGTTTGATGCTATTAAGTGAAGTAATAACAAGTTCAGGGTGTAAAGTGTGACTAATGTAAACTAATAGCAAGAAGAATAAGATGACGATTGCACCATCAAGGTCGGCTTTGATGACCATTGCACCATCGTCTTCCTCTTTGGATCTCCGCCAAAAACCCACAACCCACAACTTGTATGGATTTCTACCCATTTGGGTTTCTCCTCCCCCTTCATCTTCCTCTCACCTATATCCGCAATACCAACATCGTAATCAACTCCAACACCTCATCTTCACCCAAACTACATCAATTTTAAAGATCCATCAACCTAAACACATCTACACATCCTCATATAATGGAAAACGACCATGAAGCTTCAAACTTTGCTGTCAAAAACCCTCAAATCGGAGAGCCACGCACACCGGCGATCATGACAAAGAGCATGATCAGCTTTGCCTTGCTCAGATGAATGATTGGGACTAGCCCCGTAGTTTGGGTCGAGCTGAAGTACCGTCAACGATGGTGAGGTTCGCATGGTTCATTTGATTACTTCTCTTCTATGGTGAAGATGGATGTGCTCACTAAAGAATTGAAAATTTAGCTTACCCAAAGTGGAGGTTGGATAGGGTGCAGCAAGTTAGAAAGAAGATGTTGTCTACCAAATCAACTTTAGAGCAAGATGAGGAGAGCATGGGAGAGAAGTGGCCGTCGACATCAAGGGAGGAGTAAGTGTGAGAGTTGGGCCCTACCTACTGAAATTATTTTAGATGGGTAAAAAAAAGAGTTGAATTTCACAAAACGAAACAGGTGTTGAATGGTTAGAGATTGGGTTTTAGGGATGGAGGAAAGGAATTGATGCATTTAAGCCGAATTCAGCTGAATAAGGGTTTAAGGAAGAAGGAGAAGGTTGAAGATGGTGGAAGAGATCAATATGGAGGAGATCAGAGTGATGTAGAAAATATTGGGCAGTAGTCGGAGAGGAAGACGATTGGGTGGGTTGAAAAAGGGAAATTAATTTATTTGTTTAAATTTTAAATAATAATTTTAATATAAAATTTAATAAAATATACAAAAAAAAATATCTTAATTGCCCTTACAAGTTTATAACATTACTTACACATCAGTATTTTTAACCTTATTAGTAACGAACTATAACTGTTTGTACAACGAAGTTGATAGAATGGGAATTCTGGGAATAGATTGTTTGACAAGACACATCCCGATCCCTCTGGGACCACCCAGGGATGTGCCCTGCTCCCGTTTGACAATAATTCTAAAATACTGAATTTACCCTTAACGGACTTAAAGTTTTTCGAATTAAATAAATAAAGTCAAACATGTGAGTTTAGAGTTCAACACTGTCAGACCAGGGATAGTACAAATACAAAATACAAGCACAAATATCAAGTTACAAAATAGCGCTTAACCTACCCAACAGGGTGTACAAGTGCGCAACAACGAAATCTACGCCTCGGACTCCGGGTCCTCCTCCTTGACCTCGATTGCACGGCCTGGAAGGGTCAATAAAACAATAAAGAGTGAGTGGGACGAAAATAAACAATGTTTCCAAAACCAGTTTAATAATATAATGATCATAAGGTTTTACCCCTCTGTTTTCAAACTTGCATGCATTGATTCAAAACATAGGTAATCGTAATAGTATCATATAATCATATATAACCGAATAGGGAAAAGTTATCATAATAATAGTGCATTGTAAAACCCAACCCCGACATCCCTGATGTCTGGCACCCCCGATGCCTAATAATGTCACGGTCCTAAGGCTACGCGTGCCACTCGGGGTCTCAATCTCGAGTCTCCCCAGGGTCCACCCACGTCACTAACATGTCAATGACATGTGGCAGCTCTTGATTGGGCCACGTCACTGATATGTCAGTGCACAATCAGCACTGACATGTGACACATGTCACGTCCTTACTAGCCCACGTGTCTGACAATATGATAGGGGGATGACGCCAGCCGATGATGTCATCGTCCCTGTCCTCTCGACGGGTCTGCAATTCAAGTCGCACAGACCCGCGGCCCGACCCGGTTATAAATTCCTAGTTTATGAATCTTTTTTGATGCCATTTCTTCCTAATTGTTCGTCCTAAGCCTAGCAGGAGTTCTATGTGATTAAAACTAAGAAAAAAGGACTAGATTTGTTCCTTCGATTTACGAACAGTGCGCTATGAATTCCTCCGTTGTTTTCTCCCAACTCTGGCCAGCTCCTTCCTCGAAATCACGTCCACATAACTCGTCTCATTCCCTAGAACACAATAGGGTCCCTAAAAATTTGTCACCACACGTCGAAATCCCAAGTACCATTTTGGCCCAAAAACATAGTTTTAGGTTTCGGGTTTTCTCACCTCTCTGTTGTGGCTCCGCCGTGCTCAGCCTCACCGTCTTGTCTTCCTCGTCTCTCTGTCATTACCCTCAGTTGGTCGCAGTGGCTAATGAAGGTTGTGGTGTTTGAGTTCAATGGTGGTTCACAGTTTAGAAGAAAATGAGAGATGATAGATGTTGAAGATGATACACGGTGGGGATGAGAGATGTGAGGAAAATGAATTAAATAAAACCCACCAATCAGACATAGATCCACCATTTAGGGAAACACTACCAATGGGATGAGTGACACTTGTCACTCATCCAAGGGCCCATAATTAGTCTCCTACCAACCAGATCTAAGCATTAATTAATTCAAATCTCAAGGCGTAAAAATAATCGATTTCGATCCCGTGACCATAACTTCTCCGTCCGACGTCCTATTTCAACATGCCACCTGTCTACAGACTCGTGATGTCCCGATCTACATCACGGTCATAAGTCAAAGTCCAAAATGAATCCTGATTCAGAAGCCAACTTTTTCCTCACCAAGGGCAAAATGGTCATTTTGCATTAATTAATAGAAAATTACAATACAATCATGTTCGGGTTGTTACAATCTACCCCTCTTATAAAAATTTCACCCTCGAAATTACTCAAACAAATGCGGATGTTGCTCCCTCATATGATCTTCTAGCTCCCACGTGGCATCCTCCACGTCGTGCTTCCTCCACAAAACTTTTACCAAATCAATCATCTTGTTTCTCACAACCTTGTCCTTTCGATCCAGAATCTGCACTGCTTGTTCCTCAAAAATAAAATCAGTCCTTAACTCTAACTATTATTCTGGCATGACATGTGATTCCTCCCGCAAGTACTTCCAGAGCATCGACACGTGAAACACGTCATGCACCCTGGCAAGTTCCTGAGGCAAAGCTAATCAGTACGCTACTGAACCGATCCTCTCAGTATTCCCATAAGGTCCAATATAACGGGGACTAAACTTCCCACGTCGACCAAATCACACAATTCTTTTCCACATAAATAACTTCAAGAATACCCAATCTCCGATCTCGAACTCCATATCCCTGATCCATTTATCGGTATAACTCTTCTGGAAATCCTGTGCCAACTTCAACCTTTCTTTATTGAGCTGAACCTTCTCTTGGGTTATATCCATCAAATCTGACATCGAAGCTGCATGTTCACCTACTTCTGTCCAACAAACAGAGGTTCTACACTACCGACCATACAATGCCTCATAGGGTGCCATCTCAATGCTAGCCTGATAAATGTTGTTGTATGCAAATTCCATCAGAGGCAAATGCGTATCCGAAGAATCCTGAAACTGCAGTGCACAAGCCCTCATCATATCCTATAGTGTCTGAATAGTCCTCTCAGATTGACCATTAGTATGCGGATGAAAAGCTGTGCTGAAATGTGGGTACCCAGAGCCTTCTGTAAACTCCGCCAGAATCTCGAATTAAAGCGTGGATCCCAGTCCGAAACTATCGACTTCGATGTACCATGTAGTCTGATAATCTCGTCCACGAACAACTTAGCAAATTGATTAGGCTTGAACGTCTCACGTACAGGTAGAAAATATGTCGACTTCGTCAATCTGTCCACTATTGCCCAGACTCCGTCATAACCACTCCGCGTCCTAGGTAGTTTGAACACGAAGTCCATAGTAATGTGATCCCACTTCCACTCAGGAATCGGAAGTGGCTGCATCGCCCCGTACGGTCCCTACAGTTCGGCCTTAGACTGCTGATAGTTCAAATATCTGCTGACAAACTTAGCAATATCCCTTTTCATTCCAGCCCACCAATAGTGATCCCGAAGGGTGCGGTACATCTTTGTCCCTCCCTAATGCATAACATAGGCTGAACTATAAGCCTCCTCTAGCATCTCTGCTCTAAGCTCTGCCACTGCAAGCACACACATACGACCCTATTTCACTAGAGCTCTATCGCCTTGGATGGCAAAATCCTGCCACTCACTTGCCTCAACCTCAATTCAATAAACACACAGAGTAGGATCCTGAAATTGAACCTCAATGATCCAGTCGTTCAGAATTGGTAGTACATGAAAACTAGCCAACAAGACTCCCTGATGATTCATTCCCAGCATGAATCCAGCCTTCAGAAGTTCCATAAGCAAAGGAAAATACATCATCCTCAAGTGTGCAATCGAACCCGCTGACTTCCAACTAAGTGCATCTGCCACTACATTCTCTTTTCCTGGATGATATTCAATCGTGAAGTGGTAGTCCTTAATCAGATCCAACCACCGGCTCTGTCTCAGATTTAATTCCTTCTGCATAAACAAGTGTTTTAAACTCTGTTGGTCGGTGAAGATCCTGCAAGTTTCTCCATAAAGATAGTGTCTCCAAATCTTCAAAGCATGTACCACTGCCACCAACTCCAAATCATGAGTGGGATAGTTCAGTTCATGAGGTTTCAGTTGTCATGAGGCATAAGCAATAGCTCTCCCATACTGCATCAGTACGCAACCCAGTCCCTGTATTGATGCGTCGCTGTAAACCTCGAACTCTCCACTATTATCTAGAAGTGCAAGAACTGGCGCAGTATTCAATCGTTGTTTCAACTCTTGAAAACTCTGCTCACACTGGTCATCCCAAACAAACTTAACCCCTTTTCGGGTCAATCGGGTCAAAGGAGCTGTGATAGTAGAGAAACCCTCTACAAACCCCTGATAGTAGCCAGCCAAACCTACGAAGCTCCGCACCTCCGTAACTGTCCTTGGTCGCTCCTAGTTAGTCACAGCTTCCATTTTTTGGGGTTCCACTCTAATCCCTTCAGCTGAAATAATATGACCCAGAAATTCGATATTGTTAGGCCAAAACTGACACTTGCTAAGTTTAGCATACAACTGGTTCTGCCTCAGCTTGTTCAACACTAACTACAGATGTTTTTCGTGTGCTCTAGCACTCCTCAAATAGACCAAAATTTTGTCGATGAACAAACTTGTCCAAATATGATCGGAATACTCAGTTCATCAAGTCCATGAAGGTAGCTGGTGCATTCGTCAATCCAACGGCATTACCAAAAACTCATAATGCTCGTACCTCATCCAGAAAGCGATCTTCGAAACGTCATCCTCAGCAATCCTCAGCTGATGGTAACCAGATCGAAGGTCAATCTTAGAGAAATACTTCGCTCGCTCCCCGCAACTCGTCAAACAAGTCATTGATCCTGGGTAAGGGGTACTTGTTCCTTACCATCACTTTATTAAGCTACTAACAGTCCACACACAACCGTAGACTACCCTCCTTCTTCTTAACAAATAACACGGGTGCTCCCCATGGTGAAGTACTCGGTCGGATGAATCCCAGATCAACCAACTCCTGCAGTTGAGATTTCAACTACCGTAACTCCACTGGTACCATACGATACGGCGCCTGCGATATCGGTCGTGTACCGGGAAGTAGCTTGATCGTGAACTCAATCTCACGATGTGGTGGTAAGCCAGGCAAGTCTTCTGGAAATACATCTGTAAATTCTCGTACCACCGGGATATCCTCAGCTCTCAAAGAATCATCACGCGTCTCCACAACAAAGGCTAAATAACCCAGGTAAACCTTTTGTAATAGTTTAGTCGTTGTAAGTGCAGAAATTACCTCAGGTGGCGAGACTCCCTGCTCTCCCTCGAAAATCACCTCCGGTAAACCCGGACTCCGCAAAATCACTCGCTTGTTGCAACAGTCAATAATAGAATAGTGGTCCGACATCCAATCGTCTCCTAGTATGATGTCAAAGTCATGTATATCCATAATAATCAAATTAGCCAAAAATTCCACACCTTACACTTCCACTGGACAATCATTCACAATTTGGTTCACTTGGTAGACAACTCCCATTGGTGTACCAACACCTAACCCCTCCTCAAGTGTCGACACTTCGCAACCCAACAAGCTCACATAACTCCGTAAAATAAATGAATGTGTAGCCCTAGAGTCCATCAATGTAAGACCCGTGTCCTGGAGGGAACGGTGAACAATCCCACATTCCTGCGAGGGGGAATGGTCTGGGAGAGGATGGTGGTGTGCCTTAAACGTGAAGGCACACACCTATCTAGAACTAGGCCTTTTAGGAGCTCAAGTGGCTTTGGGGGGGATTGGAACCCCAAAGTTAAGCGAGTTGAGGCTGGTGCAATTCCATGATGGGTGATCCCCTGGGACGTTGCACCAGGAGCTCCCGAAAACAAAACCGTGAGGGCAAGGCTCAAAGCGGACAATATGGTGTTAGGTGATTTGGGTCCTGACCGAGGAGGGTCGGGTCCTAACAATTTGGTATCAGAGCCAGACCCTGACCGAGAAGTGTTCCAGCGAGGATGCTGGGCCCTAAGGGGGGTGGATTGTAAGACCCGTGTCCTGGAGGGAACGGTGAATGATCCCACATTCCTGCGAAGGGGAATGGTCTAGGAGAGGATGGTGGTGTGCCTTAAAGGTGTAGGCACACACCTATCTAGAACTAGGATTTTTGGGAGCTCAAGTGGCTTTGGGGGGGATTGGAACCCCAAAGTTAAGCGAGTTGAGGCTGGTGCAATTCCATGATGGGTGACCCCCTAGGAAGTTGCACCAGGAGCTCCCGAAAACAAAACCGTGAGGCCAAGGCCCAAAGCGAACAATATGGTGCTAGATGATTCAGGTCCTGACCGAGGAGGGTCGGGTCCTGATAATCAAAGCATGAACAGCAATACCAGATATAGTAAAAGTGCCTGTCACGACTCCCAGAGCTTCCATGGCTTGACTGTGGGTAATTGTATAAACTTGAGCTATAGATTCAGTTGTCCAGCCATGTCCCCGTGCTCCTCTATCACCATCATGTGCTCCACTCTGTCCTCAGCCACCAGTAGTGTTAGAAGCAGAACTTTGCACTGTACTGCTACCTCCATCCACAGGAAAAGCAAGTTAATACCCTCTGCTCGCTCGAAGATCCACCAAATGAATCACTCATAGATGTCTGCTGTTGCTAGGAACCGAACCTCGGTCCTGATTGCTGAGGGCTCCCATAATAGGCAAACCGTCCGCGGCCACCAGATGAAGAAGCTCTTCCATAATGTCCCCCCTTTGAGCCCCGATGGCCTGAAGGTCCAAGGTATGGACGATCCTGACGTCGTGCCTTGCTGGAAGTCCGCTGTTGCTACAACAATAAACTGGTCTAAACCCGCATTGTGCCTACCATCAAATCTCTCAAGGTGGTATAAGGTGTGGCAGTCAAAATCACTTGGATGTCTCCCCTGAGCGTCGACTCAAAACGGCGACATGTATCTTCTTCAGTACTCCCAAAGGCTTCAGTAAAATGAGACAGCATCAAGAAAGACTGCTTGTACTCGGTTACGGTCTTGCTCCCCTTTTGGAGCTACAGAAACTCTTTCTTGCAGGCATTACGGAAAGATCTCGGATAGTACTGGTCGAGGAACCGCTCCCTGAAGACCTCCCAGGTAACAGTGTGGACGGTCCAACCTGTCATCACCAGACTGTGCCACCACCGGTACGCACCACCATTTAGCAGAAAAGTAGCAAATACAACACGCTCCTCGGGTGGGCAATGCATCACCGTAAAGATATGTTCCCATCATTCAATCCATTGCTGAGCCTTCTCGGGGTCTGATCCCCCGCTGAAAGGCGTAGCTCCCAATTACTGGGCTAACTCGATGCTTGCGCTTTCCATTTCTCTCCCAACTCTTCCTCCGCCCGTGCTCGATGATCATGTCTCGGAGGCATAACCAACTATTAAGAGGCATAGAATAGTTAAATAACATCTAAAGCGTCAGTGTACAAAGTATAGACCGCCATCCTAGTGCCCTGACCACTAACCTAGTGCCCCAACCACTAACCTAGTGCTCTGATACCAAGCTGACAAGACCCATCTTGATCCCCATGGGACTTGCAGGGCAAGTTCCCTGCTCCCGTTTGGCAATAACTCTAAAATATCAAATTTACCCTTAACGAGCTTAAAGTTTTTCGAATTAAATAAATAAATTCAAACAGGCGAGTTTAGAGTTCAACACTATCAATGTAACGATCCGTCCTGAATTATCGAGATTATTTAAGAATTAATGACGGATTAGCAAGGCTAATCGGGGATTAGACGACGATTAAAGGACCTTCAGGGTGAAATTACGATTTTGCCCCTGAACGAGGACGAAAAGTTAACTTTTGACCCGGGAGGTCCGATGACAGGACCGCCCCCGGAAGGGGCATCGAAAACCGTGCCCGGTCCTGCTCCCGTCTGGCAAGTCGACTGAAGTACCCAAGTTTACCCTCAGTACGTGCAGACCAGGGATAGCCACATGTGCTTACTCATGCCTCCGCCCCTCGTACAGCCTCGAACAATGCGCCACGACCTGGAGGGTCAATAAAACCAAAAGGTGTGAGTGGACAAAAATAAATCAGTTTAGCAAAACAGTTACAACAAACGTTTTTACCCTCCGCGTAAAACGAATGCATGCATACAAAAACCTTTCGTCATCGATTAAGATTTTCCACAAAATAAAAACTGTGTATCAAATTCCAACATAAGGAAGAACTCGTATGAGCCTCAAAATCTTTTTCCTTTCTCAACCATCGGGTCTCAGCCCGCAACCATAAACACCGGGCCTTAGCCCAAAAACCACGAATCAAAACCAAATGTACAACATGATCCAAAACCAACAACCATATACCGGCCACTGCCCAACTCAACCGAAACATCAGAAATCATCAATAAATCACAAGTCAATCATTTTGCTGGATATCGAGTGCGCCCGAGTCTTTAAACTCAAAACCATGCGCATAAACAGGCCTTCCCGGGATATCAACGAGTCTTTAAACTCAGAACACAATCAATAGGCCTCGGGGGTATTATAGTAACCGAGTCTTTAAACTCACGAGTCTTTAAACTCATTAAGGGCCCTCCCCCGTCATCAATTAACCGAGTCTTTAAACTCAAAACGTGCTCCAGCAATAGCACCCGGGTTTTTAAACCCAAAACAATTTTCAAACACAACAACGGGTCTTTAAACCCAAAAACATTCGTCAAACATAACAACGTGGGATCCATCCCAAAATCACGTTTTTCACAACAGGACCCATGGTCCGAATTTCCCCATTCAATTCTCCAAATCATACTTCACAACATAATCATATTACCATTACACACGGGGCATGTACAATCATACCAAATCACTTTATTAAATCCTTTTTCATTCCCGAATTCGAATTCGCAATAATGATTCCGTAAGCCGGCATCCAGAAGCATCATCCCGAACCCAAACCAAGAATCCACTTTAAATTTCCGAAAACCGAAATCTCGTAAATCAAAGTTACTTTGTGCCCCGAGCATCAAGCCCGAAATCACCTTTCTCAAATCCATTTTAATTCTTAGAAATCGCTTCTTTCTCAAATCTCATTTTCATCACATCAAACCCACAATCATAATCACCAAAATCACGATCCAATCAAAACATACTCAAAACCCTTTTTGAAAATCCTCAAAACCCATTTTGAAAATCCTCAAAACCACAAGTCTCATTTTAATCAACAGTGATCAAATCACAATAACTCGAAATCCCGTAAAACGTGCAAATCCGGAACGTTCTCGAAAAACGTGTCAAAATCGTAAGTCACACTCGCAAATCATAAACAACCTTCTTAAATCACTTTACGCCCATTTCATATAACTTCTTTCATTAAACCATCATTAAGCACACGAGTGACCATAGTCTCGAAATAAGTGCAATTTCACATGTATAGTAAAAATACGTATAAATACGGGAATCGAATACGTGTAAATACGGCAATCAAAATCAATCACAAATTATAATCATAATCATAAAATCATAGAAATAATTTATGCATGCATTAAATTTGAAAAGCAACGTCCACTCACACACCATTCTTAAGGCTCGGTTTCGCGCCGCACGCATGCCCGTTATTTCCGACATTTTCTAAAAACCCAAATCCTGCCCGAAAACACATCCCCGGGTCATTAAGGTGTCAAATATCAACATATTAATTTCCCATATTTTTCCGGGAATTATTCGTTAATTAAAAACGAGACATAGACCTTCGGACCCTCGAAACAACATCGAAATGGTATCCGATAATTTCGAAACTAACGCTAAAATGTTCGTTACATTGCATAGAACAAAAGTCGTCTTGAACTCACCCTGAAAAACTGTTCCACGCGCCGTCACGCGCCGCCGTGAGTGGCTGCGCGTGACACCCACGCGCTGCTACAGTGACAGGCACTGTTCACCATCCTCACCCGATCTCGCTGTAAAACGGGTCCGGTAGCCCGCGCTATAACCCGTTCCAATCCCTGCCAAAACAACCTCCAACCTTTCAATTGAGTACTCAAACATCTTTGTTGTAAGCCCAATTGCTGTTCTGTAATGTTAGTTTGGTAGGAACTTACCTAAAATCCCACGACTCGACGATGGACATCGAAGAACAGACGAACACTGTTCGTTCATCAATCTCGACCATTTTCGTTTGCTTCCTTGCAATTGATCCACTCAGAGGCTTCACAGGGTTTGTATAAGTTTGCTTCTCAGGCCAATTTCTCCCTTAAACCCTTCCAACTCCACGACTCGAACTCGATTTTTCCCCTCAGTCGCCAAGTCCGTTCGAAGCCAAAACAGCAGCAATTCACCTCCCTCTTGTACTGGATCGACTAGGAATGATCCCAGAAAACTCGATGAAACCTTAATTGGTCATGGGCTGGCCTACATTTTGAAATTGGATTCTCCCTTCCTCAAGAACCCGTTTCGGATTTGGACTCCCCTCCCACCAATTTCACCCTTTTTTTCCCTCTCTCAGTCTCAACACTTCGCTCTCGCCTCCTAGATCTCCTTCTCGCTCACAATTTCACTTAATTTAGCCTTAGAACGGTCGATCATGGCCTGGTCAATGTCTCTGTTTTTCTCAGCTCCCATGGCACCAGCCCAGCATTTTGTTCCCCACACAGACACCACTCAACCCCTGCTCAACTCACACCAAGTCGCCCGTGGCCTCAAATCCCACAGAAACGCTCTCACCCACACTGAACACTCGCCAGCACGATCTCCGTGCTTCCTAAAAAACCAGCACGGCGTTGTGCCCGTGCACTCCCCCAAAACACTCCACTGTAAAAACAACCAGCACGCCCAACACTAAGTCTGTAGTGCCCAACATTCATCTCCCAATGCCACTAACAGTTAATAATCAATTCATTGGGCAGACCAAACAATTTCCCCGCCCATACTCTGTTTCTGAAAGGAGACCCACGCCGTACATGGCTGTCGCACAAACAGCTGCCAAATTTACCATTTTACCCTCAATTGACAATTTACCAAAATGCCCTCATGCAATCTAGACCCGCAACTTGGTCATTCGAACTCCGATCGACGCGTGCCGCCCGTCATTGTACTCGGGGCCTCGAGATCATCCTAACGGTCCTTGGCCCTCGGCCATCGGACCCCCCGGTCAAAAAGTCAACATTTTCCCCTAATTCGTCCAAACTACGGAAATGCCCCCGGACTTCCGAACGTCATAACTTTCGCCACGAACGTCGGAATCGAACATGCCGCCTGTCTATGAACTCGTGACGTCCCAAACTACGTCACGGTCATCAGGCAAAGTCCATTTGACCGTCCGAATAAAAAGTCAACGTTTTACCCACAACTAGGGGCAAAACGGTCATTTTGCATCGTCCGTTCGATTCCACCCAACTAACCACCGATTAACCCTTATTAATCATGATTAGTTACTAACCTAATCTCGAATTCCGGGACGGGTCGTTACATCCGATGGCTGAGGGGAAAGGACCGTTACGTAGATCGCGTCGTCACGAATTCGCAGACAAGCTACACGTCGAAATCGAACGTTCGACGAAGAAATTATGATTCACGGAGGTTCTAGAGAACTATTGCACGTTTTACGAGATAGATGCCTTTTGACATTAAGTAGGCCCAGATATTTTGGGGCAGGCCCATTGGATGAATGACAATTGTCATCCATCCATTACCCACCCAAATTGATTCATGCATTTCACCCCTTTTGCTTGTTCGTGCATACCAAACACACATAAACCCGATCTCTCCCAAATCCAATCCATCAACCATTTGAATCCTTGCTTCTGGACTGAGGGTATGAGGACAGAATGAGATAAGGACTGAGAGGTGGCTGGGGGCTTCGTTAGCCGCCGTGGACGGCGGAGGGATGACAACCTGTGCAGGTAAGTTTGAATTCCAAACTTCCAGTTTTCAATTTTGTATGTTTTAAACGGTTTCTGATGGCTGGGTGATGCGAATGGGATTTTTACGAGTTTGGCACGATCAAAAAGGGAGGAGGAGGACGGTGGAAAAGCTCTGGATGTCGACTGGAAGTTTGGCTATGAAAACCAAATAAAAAAGGTGAGGTCTTGAACCCTTTTCCTTTGTTTTGATCCTCTAGATAGGTTCCTAGGATTGAAACTTATATATTAGGATTGAAATGGGATTGAAACGGGCTGAAATAAGGGAGGAAATTGGGTGAACCGGCTCCGCTGGTCGAACCAGACCGAAAACCAGGCGGACCGATCGAACCCGGTCTGCCGAAGGTAGGGGATGCACAGTATAGCGACGCGTGGCTCCCACGCGCAAGGTCTGTTGCCAGCGCGTATGGGCGCGTGGCCCACTTTTTGTGGAAGGTTCCAACATGTCAAATCATCTAATCGATGTAACGAACATTTTGGGACTAGTTTCGTGTCGATCGTACATCAGTTCGATAGGTTTCGGAGCGTCCAAAGGTTCAAAAAATTACGGGGCTTTAGTGAGGTGTTATTTAAGTAGTTAGTAATCCTCTAAATTAAATTGGAGGTTCGGGAGCCCTAGAGACAGTGATTGGCCTGGGAGAGGATTATGGCGCGCGTATCGACGCGCGGCTTCGGACGGTCTGTGAGTGGACCTTTCTTTCTAAACTAATGCATGCATAAATGTTTTATAAGTGTTTTAATACAAGTTTTGTGATGCCATGAGTGCATTTGTTTGTGGTAGCTAGTATTTACGTATTTTCACCTATTTCAAGATTTCTGGTTTTATACGATGCTTATACGTGCTACGTTTTCTGTGAGGGTTTAATGAATGAGTTTTGGATTTTGGAATATGAAATTGGGCATGAGACCATTTGATTGGAAACCCTCAGACTTAGAGTCCATTTGATTTGATGAGAAATCGGATTAGAGGCCCATTTGAGTTATACGATCGGGCCGAGGGCCCCGTTGGTTTACGAATTCGAGCTTGAGGCCCAGTTGGTTGTAAAATCGAGCCTGAGGCCCCTTTGACTGTGAAATTGGTCTTGAGGCCCCGTTGATTTCTGGTATCGGGCTTGAGGCCCCGTTAGTTGTGATATCGGGCTAGAGGCCCTGTTGGTTGTGAAATCGGACTTAAGTCCCAGTTTGGCTTATGAAATGAGAATTCGGGCTTAAGACCCTATAAAACTGTGGATTTAGGCCGAGGCCTTTGAAAATGGAATTGAATCGGATTTGAGGAATCCCGTTGAGATTCAGGTATGAAACCTAGTTGAGAAAGAAAGTATTTTGAGAATGTATATACCATCCGACGTGATTTGATTGGTCTCCTCCAGACGTCGACCTGGAGAGTCACGATCCACTACCTGGAATGAGTATCCCCATAGGGAGCCCATTCCAAGAGTGGGAGTTATGATGTGGTCCCGGACCAGATTCCAGAGATATGCTCAGACTAGATCCGAAGACAGAGCCTCCTAGATGGAGAATTCCTGGGGGTAGACTCGGAGTGAGATCCCGAGTAGTATGCATACTAGTATAGATGAATCGTGACATATATCGGGGATGTGTTCCCTACGGGCTGTGTGCCCCCAGTTGGCATCTCATCCGAGATGCCGAGGATGGGTTATATGTATGTATATACGTATGAGGTTTTATGGAAAAGTGGTTTGGGGTGGAGACCCCGTGTTCTATGGTTTGAGTATGGTTTTGGGCAGAGACCCACCTGACGTTATTTGGGCAGAGTCCCACATGATTGGTTTTGGGCTGAGTTCTCATGTACTTTATTTACGAATTTGGGCCAAGGCCCTAACGGTTTGTGAATGTTTGATAAATGGTTTTTGAATGCATGCATATTCTTAATGAAGGCCATAAATCTTCTTTTGATGAAATGTTTTTATTAAAATGTTTGTTTTGTCCACTTGACTTTTGAGGTTTTGAATGCCCTTCAGGTTGATAGCGGATGCAGGCTATAGCAGAGACCAATATATCACACTCCTCCTCCGGAGCCTAGCGCTCTTTGGTAGTCCTGGTTGGGCTAAGGACAGAATTATCCCTGGTCTGACACTTTGTGTCAGTCGGGAGCAGGCACGTCCCACGTTAATCCCGGGGGATTTGGGACGGGTCCTATCAAGTGGTATCAGAGCGTTTTTTGCTCTCAGAGTGACGCGCAGGTCGAGGATGTGATGTCTCAACAATGGTAATAGCCCGTCATCAACCTAATAGTTAGGGTAATAGGATGAGGATTCAGTGGAATGGGATCCTAGTTAGAGTTTGTTTGGAACGAGGTTCGATAGTTTAAGGTTTGATTGGCATAGGATGTCATGTTCTCAGAGAGGTTGGATCCCGAGTGGGATCAACGTTCGTGTGAATCCAACAATTTAGAGCCGTAGTGGTACTGGAGATAGCATTCAGTGGGCCAGTAGACACAGAGTGATGACCTGAGGGTCGATACCGTCGAGCGATCAAGTCAGAAATGGATAAGAGCAACATGGAATCAGTGGAGATTGGACGTTAGAGTCGTCTGTAACAAGAGTGCAAAGATCAGATATTGTTCTGCAGGAAACAGTTAGGAGCATGATGACCTTAGTTGAGACTGCTTGGATTAGGAACGCTGATTCTATTTGGCAAGAGATGCCATGTTTCTGTGTGTCGAATCCTGGAGGGAGGTTGACTGGCAAGGAATACCCCGGAGTGGTTGTCGTGTGGCACGATAGGATACGATTGCGCACGTGGTGCTTGTGCAGCGTTAGGCACAAAGAGTGGCCAAGCTCTTGTGGAGGCAAGCGGCTGGGAATCGTAAAGTTACGGGAGGATGAGATCCTCACGGTGTAGTTACGAGTTGACTGGATGCTAGCAGCGGAGTATGACGACTGTTAGAGTTGATGACGATGGATTGGTTAGGATGGGAGTGCTGCAGAGAGAAGCCTGGTTTGTGATAGCCCTAACCAGTGATTGATTGGACGAGTGACCAAGAGAGCAGTACTTGTGGATCAAATTCCGAGGGGGGACCAATCGGTGGATGTTGAGTATTGAGCGATTGGTGCCAGCGGTGAGTTGACCGCATAGGTTCAGAGTCTCAGTGGTGATGTGTGTGGGTTGTGCCTACGCGAGGTCGTGGTAGTTACCACCATCGAGGCTGGATTTGTTGATGGTTGTTGAGAATCAGGGAACGTCCATCTTCTGGCATGGATTGTCGGAATGGTCATACCCAGAGTCGTGGGGTAGGAGTAAGGCAGGGCCCTCCTACCCAAGTAGAGACTAGTGACGATTGCTCGGAACGAGCAGGGTTTTAGGATTGGTTGGATTCGCACCCTGTGTGGAGGTGATGCGATGATGATAACGAGGAGAGACGACGAGTCACAAGCTGAGGGTATCTCGGTCGTGATGTGCTCATGGTAGGTTTCTACCACCGCGCGACATAGAGGATTCTTCGGCTAGTGTGAATTCTTGTGTTTTGTGTCGAGGTGACAAATGATAGAGGTGAACTAGATGGAACCTAGCAGTGATTACACTGGACGGGGACTCTGTCCCAATAGCGTTTGAGATGATTAAGAATGGACGGCACGAGTAGTGTAGTGGGGATTAGTGACCGGTTGGTCAGGTTTGGTGTTAGACAAAGATTTGACTGCAGATCATAGCAGGAGCTTGTGGCGACTCTTCAGACGATCGGTACATCAGCTTAGGATGAATTTACATCCTTTTGGATGTGCATATACGATCACAGATGGATAGGCGAGTTGGATTGTTTACGGGCATGTGGATGATGTCCGAGTGAGTCGAGGGCGTACGACCGGGTTGGTAGACGTAACCTTTAGGGGTAAACGTGTGAGTTCGATGGACATTGAGTGGAACAGAGAGGATCCCCAATGGATCAGTGCGAGGTACGGGCTGTACTTGGTCTGGCGGACTACGGTTGACCATACCCCTCGAGTTGAGGACTTGGCACTAGTTGCCTTTAAGACGTGAATACTCGTGTAGAGAGTAAGCTGGGTAATTGAAAAATGAGCATGTTTCCAACGTGATGGGAACTTCGAAATCAAGAGAGGCTATGATTGAGACCAAGAGGAGGATATTTGATCTCGATGTTAGTTGGAGATGGGTATTCGGATGTGATAGTTAAAAGGGTTCAAGAGGGCGTAAGGACCGAACAACTAGACTGTGAGGCCCATTTGATTGACAGGAAAAACAGGTAGTACTTAGCGTAACCGGATGTGACGAGTGAGTGTCTGAGGTAGCGAACCCATGTTGGTCTTATAGGTTATCTTACGTCGTCAGTCGAGTAGTGTGGTGACGATCTAGTCGATCCAAATGTCTGTGATGATTGTGACGATCGTGAGTCGAGTAGACCGAGCTTCGGTAGTCATTAAAGTGAATTACCTTATGAATTATGCTAAAGTTAGGAGCAGAGGAGAAATGTTTCATGAGACAGTTAAGGAATCCCTTAGCATAGTCAGTGAGAAGATAAGACATAAGTTGGTTATAGGAGTGTATGACATGTCTTGGGTATGGGAGCAGAGAGTGTGCTGGATTGAGGTGCGCCTGGTGACGGAAGTTTGAGGTCCAAGCCGTGATTGGAGCGCGGACAGTAGTGCGAGATTGGATGTTACCAGAGTACAGGGCTAGAGCAGGCCGAGTAGGGCCTTGATGATTATTGTGATGGTGGTGCACCGGTATGTTGTGCATGTTGGATGATGGGATTGACCATGATCAATCAATATGTCGGGTTGAGGGTTCCCTGAGAGTGTTAATGTTTTGTCGACGGGTTAGAGTCCTAGATAGACATGAGTGGCGATCAGATTAGATCCGATAGTGACAGTTTGGGACTCGAGTGAGTCATGATTTCAGCATCGGTAGCGAAGTGACACGAGGTATGATGGGAGGACTTGAGAGCGAGTCGAGATCAGAGTGGTGCAGCAAAAGCGTAGTGGAGCCAGGAGTTTCCGGCTGGTTACGGTGGTTGTGACGTATCTTCGTAGTGGAGTTAATTAGGATCCGATTGCATTCAGGTTGGTGTGATTTGATGTGACTCTCACTGAAGTCAGCAAGGATCACCGAGGGAGTCAGTACGAGTACGAGGAAACGTGAATGATAGCTGATGTGAGTACCGAAGTCGATAGATGCCGTAGGTTGAGGATGACCTGCAAGATAGGATTCGTGCCATGAGGATGGCGAGACCTAGAGGATGTTTTCTGATTGGATGCTACGCTGGATGCCAGCTTGGATGTATTAGCCCTTAGTAGGAATGCGTTTTTCAGCCAGATGGTTATAGGATGGAACGTGTTAGAATGGTAGACTGAAAAACCGTTTGATTGTAAGTTTGGTATTACTGACCTCTCAAAGTGAGTGACAGGCGAGATCGACGAGTGTCGACGTTCTGTCTTAAGTGAGACTTATGAGCCGACGTGATGACTCTCGAGAGTCAACGATCGGAACGCGGCTAGTGAGAGTTGAGTTAGAGCCTCGGAACCTCAGGTGGAAGTACGTACCGATGAGTATGACTTTTGTGACGGACGTGTATGGGTACAGGAGAAAACCCGAGTATGGTTATAGGAGTGTATGACATGTCTTAGGTATGGGAGCAGAGAGTGTGCTTGATTGAGGTGCGCCTGGTGACGGAAGTTTGAGGTCCGAGCCGTGATTGGAGCGCGGACAGTAGTGCAAGATTGGATGTTACCAGAATACAGGGCTAGAGCAGGCCGAGTAGGGCCTTGATGATTATTGTGATGGTGGTGCACCGGTATGTTGTGCATGTTGGATGATGGGATTGACCACGATCAATCAATATGTCGGGTTGAGGGTTCCCTGAGAGTGTTAATGTTTTGTCGACGGGTTAGAGTCCTAGATAGACATGAGTGGCGATCGGATTAGATCCGATAGTGACAGTTTGGGACTCGAGTGAGTCATGATTTCAGCATCAGTAGCGAAGTGACACGAGGTATGATGGGAGGACTTGAGAGCGAGTCGAGATCAGAGTAGTGCAGCAAAAGCGTAGTGGAGCCAGGAGTTGTCGGCTGGTTACGGTGGTTGTGACGTATCGTCGTAGTGGAGTTAATTAGGATCCGATTGCATTCGGGTTGGTGTGATTTGATGTGACTCTCACTGAAGTCAGCAAGGATCACCGAGGGAGTCAGTACGAGTACGAGGAAACGTGAATGTTAGCTGATGTGAGTACCGAAGTCGATAGATGCCGTAGGTTGAGGATGACCTGCGAGAGAGGATTCGTGCCATGAGGATGGCGAGACCTGGAGGATGTTTTCTGATTGGATGCTACGCTGGATGCCAGCTTGGATGTATTAGCCCTTAGTGGGAATGCGTTTTTCAGCCATATGGTTATAGGATGGAACGTGTTAGAATGGTAGACTGAAAAACCGTTTGATTGTAAGTTTGGTATTACTGACCTCTCAAAGTGAGTGATAGGCAAGATCGACGAGTGTCGACGTTCTGTCTTAAGTGAGACTTACGAGCCGACGCGATGACTCTCGAGAGTCAACGATCGGAACGCGGCTAGTGAGAGTTGAGTTAGAGCCTCGGAACCTCAGATGGCAGTACGTACCGATGAGTATGACTTTTGTGACGGACGTGTATGGGTACAGGAGAATACCCGAGTAGAGGAAACATGGTTGGATTCAACAGTTTGGTTGTGGAATCGGGTCAGTTTGAATTTTGAGGACAAAATTATTCAAGAGGGGAAGATTGTAACGACCCTTCCCGAATTATCGGGATTAATTAAGAATTAATGATGGATTAGCAAGGCTAATTGAGAATTAGACGAGGATTAACGGATGTTCATGGTGAAATTACGATTTTACCCCTCAACGAGGGTGAAAAGTTAACTTTTGACCCGTGAGGTCCGATGGCCGAGGGCCGATGACCGTTACGTAGATCGGGTCGATACAAATTCGTAGACAAGCGGCACGTCGAAATTGGATGTTCGACGGAGAAATTACAGCTCACGAAAGTTTGAGAGAACTATTACACGTTTTACGAGACGGATGCCTTTTGGAATTAAGTGGGCCCAGATATTTTGGGGCAGGCCCAATGGATGAATGACACTTGTCATTTATCCATTGCCCACCCCAATTGATTCATGTATTTCACCCTTTTGCTTGTTCGTGAATACCAAACACACATAAACCCGATCTCACCCAAATCCCATCCATCAACCATTTCAATCCTTGCTTCTGGACTAAGAGTGTGAGGATAGAGTGAGAGAAGGATTAAGAGGTGGCTCGGGGCTACCTGAGCCACCGTGGATGGCGAAGGGATGCCAACCCGTGCAGGTAAGTATGAATTCCAAACTTCCAATTTTTAATTTTTTACGTTTTAAACGGTTTCTGATGGCTGGGTGATGTGAATGGGATTGGTACGAGTTTGAGATGATCAAAAAGGAAGGAGGAGGATAGTAGAAAAGCTCTGGACGTCGATTGGATGTTTGGCCTTGAAAACCAAATAAAAAGGTGAGGTCTTTAACCCTTTTCCTTTGTTTTGATCCTCTAGATAGGTTCCTAGGACTAAGAGTTAGAGATTAGGATTGAAAAGGGATTGAAACGGGCTGAAATAAGGGAGGAAATTGAGTGACCCGACTCCGCCAGTCGAACCAGACTGAAAATCAAGCGGACCGGTCGTACCCGGTCTGCAGAAGGTAGGGGATGCACAGTACAGCAGCGCGTGGCTCCCACGAGCAGGAGCTGTTGCTGGCGTGCGTGGGCGCGTGGCCCACTTTATGGGGAAGGTTCCAACATGTCAAATCATCTATTCAATGTAACGAACATTTTGGGACTGGTTTGTGTCGATCGGACATTGTTTCGATAGGTTTCAGAGCGTCTGAAGGTTTAGGATCGACTTTAAAAATAGTTAAAAATTTTGGAAACTTACGGGGCTTTAGTGAGGGGTTATTTATGTAGTTATTAACCCTTTAAATTAATTTGGACATGTTCGGTAGCCCCAGAGACAGTGATTGGCCCGGGAGAGGATTATGGCGCGCGTATCAAGGCGCGGCTTCGGACGGTCTGTGAGTGGACCTTTCTTTCTAAAATGATGCATAAATAAATGTTCTATAAGTGTTTTAATACATGTTTTGTGACGCCATGAGTGCATTTGTTTGTGGTAGCTAGTATTTACGTATTTGCACGTATTTCGAGATTTCCAGTTTTATACGATGCTTATACGTGCTATGCTTTCTGTGAGGGTTTAATGAATGAGTTTTGGATTTTGGAATATGAAATCGGGCATGAGACCCATTTGATTGGAAACCCACGGACTTAGAGTCCATTTGATTGGATGAGAAATCGGGTTGGAGGCCCATTTGAGTTATACGATCGGGACGAGTGCCTTGGTTGTTTACGAATTCGGGCTTGAGGTCCAGTTGGTTGTAATATCGGGCCTGAGGCCCCTTTTGACTGTGTAATTGGGCTTGAGGCCCCGTTGATTTCTAGTATCGGGCTTGAGGCCCCATTGTTGTGATATAGGGCTAGAGGCCCTGTTGATTGTGAAATCGAGCTTAAGTCCCAGTTTGGCTTATGAAATGAGAATTCGGGCTTGAGACCCTATTAAATTGTGGATTTAGGCCGAGGCATGTGAAAATGGAATTGAATCGGATTCGAGGAATCCCGTTGAGATTCGGGTATGAAACCTAGTTGAGAAAAAGTGATTTGAAAATGTATATACCCTCTGACGTGATTGGTCTCCTCCAGACATCGACCTGGAGAGTCATGATTCACTACCCGGAATGAGTATCCCCATAGGGAGCCCATTCCAGGAGTGAGAGTTATGATGTGGTCCCGGACCAGATTCCGGAGAGATGCTCGGACTAGAACTGGAGACAGAGCCTCCTAGATGGAGAATTCCAGGGGGTAGACTCGGAGTGAGATCCCGAATAGTATGCATACTAGTATAGATGAATCCTTACATATATCGGGGATGTGTTCCCTAGTGGCTGTGTGCTCCGAGTTGGCATCTTATCTGAGATGTCGAGGATGGGTTATATGTATGTATATACGTATGAGGTTTTATGGAAAAGTGGTTTGGGGTGGAGACCCCGTGTTCAATGGTTTGAGTATTGTTTTGTGCTGAGACCCACCTGACGTGATTTGGGCAGAGTCCTACATGATTGGTTTTGGGCTGAGTTCTCATATACTTGATTTACGGTTTTAGGCCAAGGCCCTAATGGTTTGTGAATGTTTGATAAATGGTTTTCGAATGCATGCATGTTTTTAATGAAGGGCATAAATCTTATTTTGATGAAATGTTTTTATTAAAATGTGTGTTTTATCCACTCACGACTTTTGAGGTTTTGAATACCTTTCAGGTTGATAGCGGATGCGTGCAGGCACGTCCCACGTTAATCCCGGGGGATTTGGGAAGGGTCCTGTCAATCAGACCAAAGATAGTACAAATACAAAATACGAGCACAAATGTCAGGTTACAAAACAGTGCTCAACCTACCCAACAGGGTGTACAGGTGTGCAACAACAAAATCTATGCTTCGAACTCCGGGTGATCCTCCTCTACCTCGGTTGCACGACCTGGAGGGGTCAATAAAATAATAAAGAGTGAGTGGGCCGAAAATAAACAATGTTTCCAATACCAGTTTAATAATATAATGATCATAAGGTTTTACCCTCCGTTTTCAAACTTGCATGCATTGAGTCAAAACATAGGTAATTGTAATAGTATCATAGAATCATATAATCATACATAACCTAATAGGGAAAAGCAATCATAATAATAGTGCACTGTAAAACAACCCCGACATCCCTGATGTCTGGCACCCCCGATTCCTAATAATGTCACGATCCTAAGGCTACGCGTGCCACTCGGGGTCTCAATGCCGAGTCTCCCCAGAGTCCACCCAGGTCAATAACCCTCCCTGGGGGTATCATCCATAATTTCACTCCCGATCATGAGCTACCCCTCGGGTCAACCCTTCTTATGTAGTGCGTCGTGACCACTTCATGATACACAGTGCAATACTATTTAATTCCATAGAAATCCCTGATTGACTCCAAAAACAAATACATCTATAATCCAGACGGGTCTCATGCCCAAAACATTATAATATGTACAAAGCATCATCATAAAATACCAAGAATCATCTAATCTCAATCATAAAGTAAAACAGTAAAAACAGTTATGCATGCAATCATTTCAAAATCAAAAGCCCACTCACACACGGTCCTCGCTGCTCAAACTAACCTCATAAACCTGTCCAAACACATCCAAAGGTCACTAATGGGCTTTAGAAGTTCAAACATAAGGCCGTAGAACAGTACCGGCCCGAATAAACCACCCGAACACGTTTTCTGAGGCATGAAACCCAAATTTGACCAACTTAACGATTTTCGATCGACAAGAAACCACCACCATTGGATTCGTATCATCGAAACCTTGAAAATGGTGCTGATCCCACCTCGAAACTCACCCTCAAGTGCCCCCATGCGCGGGTCAACTTAAAGTCAACGTTGGAAGTCAACGGTCAACGCATGCTGACATCATCATGATGTCATTGCTGACATCAGCATAACGTCACTACTGACGTCATCAGACAGCTGTCAGGTCTGACAAGTGTCAGACTCTGATATATGCCATGTGTCACCAGTTGATTGGCCACGTCACTGCCACGTGTCAGACCCTGATAGTTCCACGTGTCAACTGATGATAGGTCCACGTTACTGACATGTCAGTGACACGTGGCAGCCCCTGATTGGGCCACGTCACTGACATGTCAGTGTACAGTTAGCATTGACATTTGACACGTGTCACATCCCTACTAGCTCACGTGTCTGATATTCTAACAGGGGTTGACGTCAGCCGATGATGTCATCATCCCTGTCCTCTCAACGGGTCTGCAATTCGGGTCGCACAGACCCACAACCCCACGCGGTTATAAAATCCTAGTTTCTGAACCATTTTTTATGCCATTTCTTCCTAAATGCTCGTTCTAAGCCCAGAAGGAGTTCTATGTGATTAAAACTAAGAAAAACGGACTAGATTTGTACATTTGATTTACGAACAGTGCGCCATGAATTCCTCCGTTGTTTTCTCCCAACTTCGGCCAGCTCCTTCCTCGAAATCACGTCCACATCACTCGTCTCATTCCCTAGAACACAATAGGGTCCCTCAAAATTTGTCACCACACGTCTAAATCCCAAGTTCCATTTTGGGCCAAAAACACATTTTCGGGTTTCGGGTTTTCTCACCTCTCCGTCGTGGCTCTGCCGTGCTCAGCCTCACCATCTCGTCGTCCTCGTCTCTCTGGCCTCACCCTCAGCTAGTCACATGGCTGATGAAGGTAGTGGCGTGAGGCTGTGATGTTTGTGTAACAACCCGTCCCGAGAGCTGGGATTAGTAGTGTGATTAAGGTGGGATTAGTGAGGTTACTTGGTGGTTAGGTGGTCCCGAAAGGCTGTAAGTTTAGAATGACGATTTTGCCCTTGGTTCGGGCAAAATGTTGACTTTTGTTCGGGTGATCAAATGGGTGTTGACCAGTGACCAGGACGTAGTTTGGGATGTCACGAATCCGTAGGCAGGTGGCACGCCCGATTTCGACATCCGAGGAGGAAGTTGTGATGTTCGGAAGGTTGAGGGCTTAACCGTAATTTGGGTAAATTAGGGGGAATAGTTGACTTTTTGTAGAATCGGGTTTTGGTACGTTGACCTAGGATGGTTAGATAGTTCTCGTCGTCCTGAGTTCGATGACAGGCGGCACGTATTCATCGGACTTACGATGTGGGAATTATGGGTCTAGAAAGGTAGTGGCAAATCCGTAAAATTGGGTTAAAAGGAGGGGCAGTTTGGTCTTTCGTGCTCTGGAAATTGGACAGAGAAAGGGACAGATGGACGGCTGGGATTGAGCCATGTGAGAAAGGATGGAGTGGATGGTGACACGTGCTAAAGGTGGAGTGGTTTCTGGGATGTTCTCGTGTGTGCACGGCCCAAATAATTGGGGTGCACCCGTGCTATGTGTTCATGCTCTTCGACACACAGAGAGAAACAGAGGGAGGAAATTGAGAGAATTGAAAGGGTGATCGTGGTTGCTGGTGAATTCTGGGGGGTGAGGAGTGACCGGAGAGTGAAGGAGAGCTTGGGAGGAGACAAGGAGGCACGGTGGCCGTGTGTGTGTGAGTTGTGAACCGCGGGAAGATCAGGGGGAAACAGGAAGGCAAGCAGAGAGTTTGCGAGGAATCGTGGTGCTGTGGCCGTGTGTAAGTGTAATTGACCTCGAAAGGAGGCTGAGGCGGCGTCGTAGACTCCAGGGAGCACGGCGGCTAGCACGGTTGCGGACGGTTGCAGGTACTCCCTCATCCCTGTACAATTACTCTATTTTTTTCCCGTGGGGTTCAATTCGAAAGTTGTGGGGTTGGGCGTAGAGTCGAGGGATTTGGAGGCCAGGGTGAGACTCCTGGAGGTCCCAAGAGTCGACTGTGTGTGCTGCCGTGAGGGGTGGTGCACGGTGGTGGATGGCACGATGGAGAGACTTTAGGTGCTCTGTTTTGGCCGTGGGTTCAAACGGCAAGTCGTGACGATTGGGGCTGAGTCGAAGGTCTAGGAGGGTTGGTTTAGGTTCAGTGAGGTCCAGGGAAGAGTTTGGTGTAGCCACCGTGAAGGGAGGTGAGCTGGGTGGCTGGATCGTGAAACAGGGGGAGTTTGGCCGTCTGTTTCGAGCTTCAGTCGACGGGATTGGGGCGGTGTCGAGGTCTGAGGAGCTGGGGAATGGATAGATTGGAACTGGATGAAGCTTTAGGAGAAGAAAGGGAGAGAAATCGTGCAGGCACGGCGGTGAACCGCTGACGCCGGTTCAGGTTGCAGACTACTGTGCTGAACCGGGTCTGCTCAAGGTTGAAGGGCACTGTAGCAGGCGCGTGAGGGCCACGCGCAGCCACTTTGGGCGGCGCGTGGGGGCGCGTGCGGCGGCGATGGGGAAAATGGTCAACATGGTTTTTGGTCTAGGCGTTGTGACGAGTCCATTGGCATTGGTTTCGGGTTGATCGGACGTCGAATCGAAGTAGTTCCGCGAGGGTGGAAGTTTAGGGTTCCGGTTCGTTACGTTTAGGACCCGGGGATTTTTGAGGGAATTTAGGTGGGTACTCGTGCACGTGTTAGTGACGTAATTTGGTGGTTGTTGACAGGATCGGGATTTCCCGAGGAAGCTGAGGAACGTGCAGGACGTTCGGGACACGATTGAGGGCTTGGTACTGTGAGTGGACCCTTTCCTTAAACTCAAACATGCATAACTGTTTTCTATAATTGTTTTATATATGTGATTTCATGATTATTGGATTTAGGATGTGATTTTACATAATTGCACGTTTTTCGAGAAAATACGGTATTTGGCACGTTTTACGATAAAAGGTTGATTTCTGCTTATAATGTTCTAGTTTTGGGATTTCAAATGGTAAATGATTTCAAATGATTATAAATGGATTTTGGAACATGATTTTGAGAAAGGGTTGGTTTTGAAATCGAAATTGACAATTGGACTTTGGTTAAAGGTTGAAAAGTGGATTCTGGATTTGGGTTCGGAATAACGGTTCGGGATGCTGGAAGGGCATCGGACCGGGGATTTCGGATTCGAGTTTGGATATGGATTTCAAGTGGTTTTCAAACGGTTGGGATTAGATTTTCTGGATCTGGTTATTGGGTTTAAAGACCCGGATATATTTGACGGGGGACGGGCCCGGATTGAGTTTAAAGACTCGGGAGTTTAAAGACTCGAATATATTGATATTTCCCCCGTAGGCCTTTGAGTTTAAAGACTTGGGAGTTTAAGACTCGGATATTATTAAGGCCTGGATTGAGTTTAATGACTCGGGAGTTTAAAGACTCGGATAGGTCCAGCAGGTTTGATCGGAAAATAATGAATTGCTGTTTATGGATTCTGATACAGTTTTATGGTACATATACTGTGATTTTTATAACTGTTTTATAGTGTTTCTGTTTCTCATGATGTGGTTTATGGTAAGTTGGTTTGATAACTGGGTTATGCATGTGGTTTTCAAAACAGAGGGTGAAACTTGGTTTTCTGATAAATGGTTTTAGAACTTTTCTTTTATTATGGTCCACTCACACTTTCTGTTTTAACTTGCCCTCCAGGTTGTGGAGATAGCGCGGGGTCTTAACGTCGAGGCAGCGTCTGAGGCATAGACATTTCGTGCGGGTTCCCGGAGAGTTTACATTTCTTCCGCGTGCGTGTAAATGTCATCGGTTTTCATTTCCTTGTGTTTCGTACTATGCTCTGTACAGTATAACTTCGGGATATTTTATATAGTTTCTCCTGCGTCTGACTGCGTTTTGGGTGATTTTGAGTGAGTTGTACTTGCGTGTTGTGTCGGGGAGTCAGACGGGAGCAGGATTTACCTCGGGTTTCGGGGTGAAACCGGGGTGGGTCCTGACAGTTTGGGTTTAATGGTGGTTCACGGTTTAGAAGAAAATGAGAGATGATAGATGTTAAAGATGATATACGGTGGGGATGAGAGATGTGAAGAAAATGAATTAAATAAAACCCACCAATTAGACATAGATCCACCATTTAGGGAAACCCTACCAATGGAATGAGTGACACTTGTCGCTTATCCAAGGGCCCATAATTAGTCTCCGACCAATCAAATTTAAGCATTAATTAATTCAAATCTCGAGGCGTAAAAATAACCGATTTCGATCTCGCGACCATAACTTCTCTGTCCGGCTTCCGATATCGACATGCTGCTTGTCTACAGACTCGTGACGTCTCGATCTACGTCACAGTCATAAGTCAAAGTCCAAAAAGAATCCTAGTTCAGAAGTCAACTTTTTCCCCACCAAGGGCAAAATGGTCATTTTGCATTAATTAATAGAGAATTTCAATACAATCATGTTCAGGTCGTTACATTGTCACGATTTAGCGTTTAGGGAGAAAATTGAGACTCAATGTTCTATTCAATGAGCATTTTGAGTAATAATCCTTTGACTAAATGGATCCCAACAGACTTCTAGATCCTTTGAAGTTGATGTTGTTGTTGTCGTTTTGTTATTATTATTATTGTTGTTGTTGTTGTTGTTATTGTTGTTATTATTATTTTTATTTTATTTTTTATTTTTGTTGTTTTTATTGTTATTATTATTAAATATTTTTATTTTATTTTCAATTAATTTAAAAATATATTTTTATTGTTACAAATATATTTTTATTGTGAATCATCTTATAAATATATTTTTAATTGATTAAAAAATAAAATGTGCTCTATTAATTTTTTCAAAAGCTGAATGTGTACTCTATTAATTTTTTCCACGTTCATTTTCTTGTTAATTACCTTACAAATATTGGTCATTCATTATCAATCATTTAGCTTGCCAAATTATATTGTTGGTCATCGTCATAAAATATTGTATCATATATTTTTAAAGTTATTTTATAATTTGTATTAGTCTTATATAAGTATTATTGAGTTTTTAAGTTTTTTCTAAAATTTAATTAAAAAATTTTAACTTTTAGATTAAATTTCTACTATTTCTGTTGAGCGTAAATAATGCTGATATCAATATTTTTGTAAATTTGAATATCGATATTTTCATTCTTGAATGGGATAGTATTTGGTTTGTTTATTGTTTAGATCTATTGTTACTCTCAACAAATAGAGAACAGTAACATCACACTTAATATCAAAATTGGTTAAAAAAAAAAAATACGCCTATAATTTTTATTCTCAATAAATATATACTTATAATATGATATACAAACTGATTGTACAATAAAATCGTAATAAAAGATGCTATCTTCAATTTTCATCGTATACAGTGAACCTTGTCGATTATCCATCACTTGGTATGCAATTTTTTCACCAATATCTAGCTTCGATTTAGATTTGGGTCAACAGCTTGGAAACTATGCAACACGAAACATATGGTGATGTTCACTTTCCCCACACGGCACCCGCTGTGTTCCTGTGTGCCTCGTGGCTCCATGTGAGGTTAACTTAAAGCAAATAATTTCATCACACGTCAGATGAAAGACCATCAAAGTCCAATTTCAAGGTTATACGAGTGGCCACTAGGCCTTGACTAGGAGACGAGAAATTGGTCTTGGTGCACACGCTACTAGTCTACACGTAGTTCCTGAAAAACGACACCAAGATTACTTACTACATTTGATTCCTCTAAGTCAACCTTACCACATTGTAAGATCCTATATATTTCTTGCTTCCAAAGCTCAATAATGGGAATTTCTTTCTCGTTATTTCTTTTCTCGTTTTCGTAACGAGAAAGAAAAAAGGGTCGGGTGGGCATGAATAGGATAGGATGGTCAAATGGTTTTCTTTTTAGGGTACTCAACAAGGGTATAGCCTTATAGGTGGGATCTTTTGAGTATGCGGAAGGAATTGTAGTGTTTGGAATTCGCAAACTTGCTAGTTCTTTTGAGTATGCGAATATTTCAGCATGAACCTCGACAATGCAATCGTGTGGCACATCAACGGGCCAAAAATGTGTTACTACTTAGAGACATGGCGGATTGGATCGAGGAAGGACCTCAATGGTTACACAATATGATAGAGTCGGATTAGTTTCTTTTCCCTTTATTTAATTGGTGTTTGAAACTCGTTTTCTTTAGTTTGATTGAAATCTTTAATAAGATTTTAACAAGATCACAGTTTACACCCTCGATAATATTCTCCAAAGCAATGAAATTATACCTTCCAAAAAAAAAAAGAGTATAGATGAGTTTATACCCATTTAGAGGAGCTTTTACCCATATGTAACCCTCCTACCTTATCCAATGTTTAATGTTATACTACTTGTATTGTTGTTATTTTATTTTATTATTATTCAATTTTTTCTTGCTCTACCAGAAGAAACCAAACACTCAAAATTCTTAAAAATAACCTTGGTTTTTTGAAGTATATGGATAAAATTCGAAAATACTACAAAATTACGAACTACCCACAAAAATAGGTGGTTTGTATCCACCTACTTTTTTTTTTATGAGAAGCGGATTTCCAATAGAAAAGAAGCCAAACGGCACTTACAACAAATGGGAAACAAGAAAGAGAACAACTAAGAAAACAAGCCTAGCAATCAAGCCAGAACCAGAAGGGGAAATACTAAGGATCAGACCAAACGCAGAGCTTAGCAAATACGTCGTAGAACCCCCCACAATCAAGACAAGGTTGGCGGAGGATAGGGTAAGTCATCCCCGGGATAAAACATGTACCAAGGTGCATGGCGGTCTGTTTAACCAAACTTCATCGTGCATCCTCCTACCAGCAAGAGAGGCAGCTAGATCAGCTGCAGAATTTGCGGAGCGGGGAACCCCCAACTCCACGACAAGAAGCGAAAGTTCGCAGAATAGTCTCAAACGTGGGAGAGAATGGGATACAGAGACCATTTTCCCCAAGCAATATCCCCATGCATGCACTTATTAAGCACCCTGGAATCAGTTTCAAACTACGCACGAATCAGGCCCAGCGAAGAAGCAAATTGGCAACCCTCCATCGCTGCAAAAGCCTCAGCCTCCACCAGAAAATTGGCAGTCCGAAAGCAGCCATTGCCCGCAACAAATAGACCACCAGAATCACGAATGATGACACCAATTCCAGCAATCTTGGAATCACAATTCCATGAAGCATAAACGTTAATTTTGACATTTGGAGGGTTTGGAGGCGTCCATGTCGTGGGAGTAACAGCAGAGACCGCATGGCTGCCAATAATATGAGATGGAGAGGGAGGAGTTAGGGAGGACCAGATTTCCGATATAAGTAGTCGGGTTGAGAAAGCAACCTTTGTCGGGTCAATTCTTTTATCCTCCATAGCGAAGGCACATATTGCCTTCCAAATGCACCAACAAGTAACAGCAACCTGCAGGAAGAACCAGTCCTTACACATTCCCGCGCCCCCTTATACCCCAAGTCACCAGAGAACCAGATGGTTTGTACCCAAGGGCAGATTAATAACAAGTGCTCAATAGATTCCAGCTCATCACCACAAATAGGGAAGGTTGGGTCGTGAGTAAGATGACGGCGATGCAAAAGACCCCTAGTTGACATGGAGTTGGAGACAGCTCGTCAGAGGAAAATTTTGATCTTAGGAATAGCCTTGGAATTCCATATTTTACCCCACATCGCTGAGTTAGGCGACCGGGAGGATGACCGACCACAAGTGGTGATCCAGCGATTATGTCTAGCAAGGGAATGGAGTCCGGATTTCACGATGTACTGGCCATCATTTGTAAAAGGCCAAATAAGTATGTCCTTGCAATTTCGATTCCCAATTGGCACGGCTTGAATAGCCAACCGGTTTTCCAAGTTTAGAACCCCGCGAACATCATCATGAACCCATGAATTGGTACCAACATCAATGAGCACCTCAACCCTCTCGTTTCCAGCAATTCCAGTAGCATTTGTTGGTTGAAGCAAACCTCCCGGCACATCCACCACCCAACGATCCTTCCAAATTCGAACAGACTCCCCATTCAAAATCTTCCAGTGGGCATTTTTTCCAATTAAATCCCAACCCTCAAGGAGGCTTAACCAAGCCTAGGATGCATGACTTCCCCGCTTAGCATCAAGGAATGAAGAGTTTGCGAAGTACCGATTCTTTAAAATTTGAGCCCAGAAGGAAGAAGAGTTCTGGAGAAGATGCCAGCATTGCTTTGCAAGCAAGGCAGTGTTAAAAGTCCTAGAGATTTAAAAACCCGAGGCCACCCTCCAGTTTTGGAAGATTTTGCAAGAGCATAATCGATTTCCCTGCAGAGCCCCAGAGGAAATTGGAAGATAGACACATTGGATACGCCGGTACAGACAAGGCCACTGACTTGATAAGAACTGTTAGTGACTAAGCAAATCACTGCTAAGTGACTTGGCACAATGCCAAGTGGACCGCCAAGTGGCAGTTGACAAGTGTGTGAGTGTGAGTGAAGAAAATGTAATCGTGCAAGTGAGAAGTGTGTGCATTCTGTTATTGAGTGCAAATGTAAGTGAGGTGCAATGAATGTAAATCAGCAAGGAATGTGTGTGTGAGTGAGGTGTAAAAGGTGCTGATGTGTGATGATGTCATTGACATCTCTAACCGATTCACAATAAGAGTGTGTGTGTGAGAATCGGATATAGGAGTGTATGTGTTGCAAACAATGAATTAATGAGAAAAATCTGAAGAGAGAACTCAGGAGGTAGTGATATTCTACACTGGGAATTCAGAAACAAAATACTTTTCATTCATACAAATTATCAAACACTTGGTGTGCACCATCATCCAAATCGATCATCAATTTCATTCCTACTGTCCTAGTGTCCAGAATTGAAGGAAGAAGAAGAACCTAATCTAATCTAGGCTAAACCAATCGAGCTAGTCTCGATACATCAGCTAGAGAGTGAAGGATTGGAATTGTACCTGTTATTGGTTGTTTTAGCTCCTGCATTCTTCTTCTGCGGATGATCATTGCTCTGCATCTTGCTGTGTCCTTCAGGTGCCTCTGCTAACATGGTATCAAAGCAGTGAAGATCACTGTCTCTGGGGCGTGGTGAAGCTGTGAAGAAGAAGCTGTACTTTTGCTTGTGATCAAGGCAAGATGTCTGGATTTGGTGGTGATCCAAAGCTACCTGTGTTTTCAGGAGTCAATTATGATTTCTGGAATATAAAAATGAAGACGGCACTAAAAGCAACTGATCTATGGACAATTGTTGATCAAGGAGTGACTGATGTGGAGTATGATAGTGATGATGAAGTGATAGAGACGGCTCAGACCAAGGCAGATCAGATCAGAAATGCCAAGGCCTTGAACCTGATCCAAAATGCAGTTTCTGAGGAGATTTTTCCCAGAATCTCAAATGAAGAAAGTGCCAAACGTGCCTGGGTTGTTCTGAAACAAGAATTCAGAGGGGATCCTAAGGTAAGGGCAGTTAAACTTCAATCACTACGAAGGGATTTTGAGTATACAAGGATGAGAAGTGATGAATCATTTTCAGCATACATGTCTAGACTATATGGAGTAGTAAACCAGATGAAAACCTATGGAGAGACCATTACTGAAAAACGTTTGGCTCAGAAAATACTCATTAGTCTAACAAAGTCCTATGACTCAATTGTGTCAATCCTAGAAGAGACTAGAGATTTGGACACTGTTAGTGTTGAGAGTATTACTGCATCTATAAGGGCATTTGATCAAAGATTAGAAATGCATGATGACAGTGAAGTAGAGAAGGCATTCTCTAGTATGAGTTTTCAAAACCAGTCCAGAAGTCATTCTGGGGGAACTCAGGGAGGAAACAAGAAAAATTTTCCCAGTAAACCCTGGAGTTCCAATAAAGGCAGATTTGGAGCAAAGGATAAGCAGGAGTCTGAAGTTCAGAAGGGTGAAGAAAATGACTCAAGACCAACCTGCAAGACCTGTGATAGGAAGCATTTTGGTGTGTGCTGGACCAAAAACAAATTCAAGTGTTTTAAGTGTGGAAAACTGGGCCACATTTCTAAAGATTGCAGAGTCAAGCAAGCTGCACATATGGTACAGCAGGTGAAAGAACCAGAAAAGAAAATGGAGGGAAACCTGTTCTATGCATGTCATTCAGCTTCTGTTGAGAAAAATGCTGAAGTTTGGTATCTTGACAGTGGTTGTAGTAACCACATGACAGGTCATGAATCTTTACTGTCTGATATTGACAGGACATTGACTGTTAAGGTGAAAATGGGGACAGGTGAACTGGTTCAAGTTGCTGGAAAAGGATCTCTACTTGTCCACACTAGCCAAGGTAACAAGTACCTGGTCTGGATGAAAATTTGCTGAGTGTAAGGCAAATGATTAAGCACGGGTACTGTTTAGTGTTTGGAGATCAGGCAGTGGAAGTGTTTGAAGACACTGAAATGCAGCATAAAATTGCAAGGGTCCCTATGACAGGGAGCAGATGCTTCAAGATGTCCCTGGATTATGGTTTTCATGTGGCTAGAAAGGCTGAATCAAAGGAGGATTTGGAGTTGTGGCACAAAAGATATGGGCACCTGAATCACACAAGTCTACAGATGCTGAGTAACAAAAATATGGTAGTTGGTCTACCAAAGCTGGTTGGGGACAAAGTTCTGTGTGAAGGGTGTATCATAGGGAAGTTCCATGTGACCCCCTTTGACACTGAAGGAGCTTGGAGGGCCACAATGCCACTGGAGCTCATACATTCGGATGTATGTGGGCCAATGCAAACAGAAACTCTTGGTGGTAATCTCTACTTCCTTACTTTCATAGATGATCACACAAGAATGTGTTGGATTTATTTCCTTAGACACAAGGCAGGTGTGTTAAATGTGTTCAAGAAATTCAAAGCCACTGTTGAGTTGCAAAGTGGATTCAAAGTGAAGAAGCTAAGAAGTGATAGGGGGGAGAGTATACTTCAAATGCTTTCCAAGAATTCTGTGATGAGCATGGAATTGAGAGGCAACTAACTGTTGCTTACTCACCTCAGCAAAATGGTGTTGCTGAGAGGAAAAACAGGACAATTGTTGAAATGGCAAAGTCCATTCTGCACAGTAAGAAGCTATCCTATGAGTTTTGGGGTGAGGCAGTAAGTACTGCAGGTTACATCCTGAATAGGAGTCCAACCAAGGCTGTGCAAGGGAAGACACCATTTGAGAAGTTCACAGGAAGAAGGCCTGGTGTCTCACACTTGAAGGTTTTTGGGAGTATATGCTATCTGCATATCCCAAAATAGAAAAGACAGAAACTGGATGAATCAGGAGAAAAGGGGATATTTGTGGGCTATGGAAGTTGTGAGAAGGGTTATAGGGTCTACAATCTATCTACAAAGCAAGTGGTGGTGTCCAGGAGTGTGATTTTTAATGAAGAATGAAGCTGCGATTGGAGAGAAGTTCAGAGTTCTCAGACTTTTGTTCCTATGTCTGTGAGCTTAGAAGAAACTCAAGCAAGGTCTGAAACTGGTACTTCTAGTTCCCAGAATACAAGTCCAAGCAATGGAGCAGGTCCTGATGCTAGTCCTAATGCAAGTGCAACTTCTGTGCACACGGCAGGTTCTGAAACCAGGGAGGAAACCAGTGAGGGTACCAGCAACACCCCAGTGAGATTGAGAAGTCTCAGTGACATCTATGCTAGATGTCACATGAGTATCATAGAACCTGAGAGTTTCAGTGAAGCCTCTCAAGATTCAGCATGGAAGAAAGCAATGGAAGCTGAATTACTTATGATAGAAAAGAATGATACTTGGGAGTTAACTGATAGACCATTTGACAAGCCTGTTATTGGAGTTAAATGGATATACAAAACCAAGTTAAATCTGGATGGAACTGTTCAGAAGCATAAGGCAAGACTTGTAGCTAAAGGGTACTCTCAGAAACCAAGGGTGGATTTCAATGAAACCTTTGCCCCTGTGGCAAGGTTGGACACTATCAGAACCCTAATTGCTCTAGCAGCACAAAGGGAATGGAAACTGTTTCAACTTGATGTGAAATCAGCTTTCCTAAATGGTGTATTGGAAGAAGAAGTGTATGTAGATCAACCTAAGGGATATGAAGTAAAGGGCAGTGAAGAGAAGGTTTACAGACTAAGAAAGGCTCTCTATGGACTCAAACAAGCACCACGGGCCTGGTTTGGGGAGATTGATGCTCATTTACTTAAGTGTGGTTTTGAGAGAAGCACCAGTGAGGGCACTTTGTATTTAAAAGGCAGGAAGGGTGAAGGGACTCTCATTGTTTCCATCTACGTAGATGACATTGTCTACACAGGGGATAGTGAAGAACTGATGACCAACTTTAAGCAGGACATGATGAACAGATATGAGATGACAGACTTGGGGTTATTGCATCATTTTCTAGGAATGGGTGTACTGCAATCCAGCAGTGGGATTTACATTCATCAAAGAAAGTATGCAGAAACTTTGCTAAAGAAGTTTGGTCTACAAGGGTGTAAATCAGTAGGTACTCCTCTGGCCACAAATGACAGGCTACAAAGAGATGATGGAAGTGGTGAAGCAGATGAGCAACTATACAGACAGATTGTGGGAAGTCTGCTGTATTTGACAGCAACCAGACCTGACATTATGTTTGCAGCAAGTCAGCTGTCTAGATTTATGCACAACCCTTCAAGGAAACATCTTGGTACTGCAAGAAGAGTTTTGAGGTATGTGCAGGGTACATTGGACTATGGATTGGAGTACAAGAAGGGCAAAACAGCAACCTTGATTGGTTTCTGTGATAGTGACTGGGGAGGGTCACTGGATGACAGTAAGAGTACATCTGGGTATGCATTTACCTTTGGAAGTGGTATTTTTTCATGGGCTTCTGTGAAACAGACTAGTGTGGCTTTATCTACAGCAGAAGCTGAATATGTAAGTGCTTCTGAAGCAACAACTCAGGCCATATGGCTCAGGTTTGTGTTGCAAGATTTTGGTGAGGAACAACTAAATCCTACGGTTCTTATGTGTGATAGCATGTCTGCTATTGCAATGGCTAGAAACCCTGTGTTTCATCAAAGGACTTAGCACATAAGTAGGAAGTTCCATTTCATCAGAGAAGCAATCCAGAATGGTGAAATCACAATTCAGTATTGCAACACTGAAGAACAGATTGCAGATATTTTCACTAAGGCTTTGCCTAAGCCTAGATTTTGCTACCTAAGGAGATTATTGGGAGTGGTTCCAGTTATTGGCTTAGGAGGGGCTGTTAGTGACTAAGCAAATCACTGTTAAGTGACTTGGCACAATGCCAAGTGGCAGTTGACAAGTGTGTGAGTGTGAGTAAAGAAAATGTAATCGTGCAAGTGAGAAGTGTGTGCATTCTGTTATTGAGTGCAAATGTAAGTGAGGTGCAATGAATATAAATCAGCAAGGAATGTGTGTGTGAGTGAGGTGTAAAAGGTGCTGATGTGTGATGATATCATTGACATCTCTAACCGATTCACAGTAAGAGTGTGTGTGTGTGAGAATCGGATATAGGAGTGTATGTGTTGCAAACAATGAATTAATGAGAACAATCTGAAGAGAGAACTCAGGAGGTAGTGATATTCTACACTGGGAATTCAGAAACAAAATACTTTTCATTCATACAAATTTTCAAACACTTGGTGTGCACCATCATCCAAATCGATCATCAATTTCATTCCTACTGTCCTAGTGTCCAGAATTGAAGGAAGAAGAAGAACCTAATCTAATCTAGGCTAAACCAATCGAGCTAGTCTCGATACATCAGCTAGAGAGTGAAGGATTGGAATTGTACCTGTTAGTGGTTGTTTTAGCTCCTGCATTCTTCTTCTGCGGATGATCATTGCTGCTGTGTCCTTCAGGTGCCTCTGCTAACAAGAACCTCCATGCTCGCTTGAGACAGCACCCCCATCTTCCAGCACCCAATATTTTTCAAAATACGGTCCTTAACAAACCCCAATGCCTCCCAATCAAACCTTCCCCCCACGATTGGCAAACCCAAATATTTCCCAGGGTCATCAGTAGTCCTGATTCCAAGGATCTGCCCTAGCTAACTACGAACGGTCAAGGGGTTGATACGAGAGAAGAAAATGCTTGATTTCTCAAGGTTTATAGACTGGCCTGAAACACTACAGTATAGATCCAACAATTTCCAGAAAGCAAGACAGTTATCCTCATGAGCCTTTAGAAAAAATAGGGAGTCATTAGCGAACAGTAAGTGAGATAGATGGGGACCATGATTTCCAAAACGTAATCCCTGGATTAGGCCACGCTCGACCGCCTGGTTGATCATATTAGATAGGACATCACTGATAATTATGAATAGATAAAGCGGGATGGGATCCCTTTGCCTTATGCCCCTGGAAGGTTTGAAACGATCCTTCGGATGGCCATTGACAATAACCACAAGCTCCAATGAAGAAACACATTCCATAACAAGCTTTACCCAATCACAATGAAACCTTCAGCAGAACCCCTCAAGAAAATCCCACTCCACGCGGGCCTAAGCTTTGTTCATATCCAGTTTCAGAACCAATTTAAAGATTGTTGTAGATTTTCTGAGCTTGAACGAGTGAAATTCCTCATGTGCCATAACAATGTTATCTTAAATTTGCCTATCCTGAACGAAAGCACTTTGCTGAGGTGAAATGATGGAGGGGAGACGAACCTTCAGTCTGTTTTCCAATATCTTTGAGATTATTTTGTACGAGAAGTTGTAGAGGAAATGGGCCTGAATTGAGACACACGGTCAGGATTTGGAACCTTAGGAATTAGAGCAATGTTGGTGACATTGAAAGACCGAAGCTCTATCTAGCCATTGAAGAAACATTGGACCACTTCAAGAACATCAGCACGGATCTTCTGCCAGTAGGACTGGTAAAAAATTCCTGAAAAGCCATCGGAGCCTGGAGCCTTTAGGGCACCCATTTGGAAAGCAGCCATCTTTACTTCATCCTCTGAGACCAGCGCTGAGAGACCAGCATTCATCTCAGCACTTATCACCGGCTGAACAAACTCCAAGGCCTACCTCCAGTTCCTCCTATCATCATATGTAAACAAGTTGAGGAAATAAGCATCAGTATTAGAACGTACCTCACTGTCCTCAGTCACCCAAGAGCCACCATCATTTCTGAGTCTTGAGATTGAGTTTTGGTGTCGTCTTTAAATCGTTGTTTGGTGGAAGAAAGATGTGTTCATGTCGCATGTTGATAACCATTTTAGTATGGACCTTTGATGCCAATACAATTCCTCCTGCCTCCATAAGTCCTTAATTTCCAGGGAAGTGGCAGTAATTTCCGTCTCATTATTATCCCAGTCATTTTGCAGACGATTTAGCATGTCCACCAGCTCCGAAGAGCATCGTCCGAAGTTAGGGAACTTGGTCCTACTCCAGTTGATAAGGCCCCTGAAACAACCATTCATACTCAATTCCCATCGACGTTGCATACGGAGGCCATCATCAGCAGCCCAACACCTATTCACGACCCCCAAACATTCAGGATCATTGGCCCAAAAAGCCTCGAACTTAAAAGGTTTCCCGAAGATCAGGGACGTAGGGTCTGAGTCCACCACCAAAGGATAACGATCAGAAATAATGATGGGGAAATGAGTAACCAAAGTCTTAAGCCAAGCACACTGACATAAGTTATTAACAATACCTCACGTCCACAAGCTCCCGAGCTTCCATGAATTCATAAAGGAATCTTCATCTATTAAGTTCATCCGGCTGACCATGAAGGAAACATAGGTTGTGTTAATTTCTTCTAGGGCCAGATTCTCAGGCCACACTCGAACCATGAAGCACGAACCGACAATAGACCACGGCCCACCTTCCATTATACAATTTGCCATTACCTCATAATGGTGAACAGGTTGTCTTTTATGAAGGTTATTTTTGCTTCCCCAAATTTTTCCCAAGCCTTCTGAAGAATTCTCTTCATCATGGCTCGGTTTGGGACTTTGTCAACAATGATCGCCCCAATTTGGACATCCTTTCATGGATTAGATTTACAGTCCAAATCCACCCACCCTGTGCAATCTCGAGAACTCCTGAGGTAATCAATTGCATGCTCCTTTACGTTATGTTTGAAATAGTAACTTGAAAATACGAAAAAAAATTACTCAAATTATGTATCAAGGAAATGCCCTACAACCCATTGAACGGAGCTTTGCAATAATTGGGCCATTTAAACAAGATAGTTTTCCTCACTGAAATAATGATACACGGTGTTAGAACGGTCTCATTAACAATCACTGTTAGTAACTACAAATGCAGCAATACGCCAGCTGAGTGTTGACAGGACGGGAAGGACAAAAGAGTTAACTTAGTACTGAGTGATCACATTCCTAATTTCGTGTCACCCTACAGAACGTAGATCAACTGCTTCAGCAAGACGAGATTTTCTTCTCCTCTTTGCCTCAGGAGTGCACCCTATTGGGCCGCCATCCTTTCCAAGTTTCAGAGGCAACTTTCCGTTTGTTTGAGAAGGCATATCTGCTGATTTATGTACCTTAGAAGATGACTTGACTGCAGGAGATTTCTCCGTCCTGGTGTTGACTTTGTCAACTTTTTTATGTGGTTTTCTCAACGGAGACTCGACTCTCTTTTTTGACAACCGAAATCCAGTCTCCACCCTTCTCTTGTCATGCCTAAGGAATCGAACATGGAAGGTGTTCACGGCAGTGTAACAAACCGAGTCTCTACCAACCTGACTCCTTTCCAACTCAACGCTTCCATTGTTTACCTGAAAATTACCATATTCAATAGGGATTCAGCTTGCATTCAACTAATACAACCTTATAATAACAAGTATCTAACTAGTATGACGTTACACATTATCTTTTGAATCAAAGGAAACAGGTGCTTATTCTTCTTGAAAATTTGGTATATCAAAGCATATGCAAATTGGGGTCTAGCAACCCCAGGTAAAATCAAAGCAAAGAGGTTCTTATTATAAACAAGAGAAATACCAGTTGTAGCAGTGCAGAAAAACTCCGAGCCACATCATACTTTTCTTGGCCTTTTACAACATCAGCAAATGACAAAACATTTCCGTTGTCTGAATCAGACGAAATTCTGTCAAGTATTCTTTCGCCATAATCATGAATATCAAAAGCAGGGTATGATTCCTATAGAAAACATAGCATTGCTTTAGCTTGAACCAGCAGAGGACCAAGAAGAAAGCAGGTAGAACAACTATTGGCTGTTTTGATTCTTTCTAAATAAAAAATAATAATAAAAAATAGAGAAAAATGCTGATACACAGCAAGGAAGCAAACATATGAAGCCTACTTGCTCTTCTAAGTTGTGCTCAATTCTCTGTTTCCATGTCGAAACGCGAGCAGCCAGTTCAGTTTGCTTTTCAGTTTCAGCAATGCTAGCAAGAAGTGCGTCCTGCAGAAAAGAACATAGGTAATCAAAATAATTGCTGATACTTGCTAAAGTACAACATATAAAGACAAGGCTAAATAATTTAGACAAAAGGGGGAAAGGAAAAAAAAAGGGTAATGAATTTTCATTGATGACAAGAATCGCCTAGATGCCATCATAAAATATGGCCTAAGAGCTTTCTTCAATGATCATGTCATCTAAGAATCCTTCAAAAACATTGCATTGTCTTCTAAGGGACATTTTTTTCACATCTAAAAACAGAACCAATCTAGCGTCATGCAAAGGAAAATTTGAGGACCAACATAATATAGAATCAAGAGAGCAACCTTGCATATGCATCCTTAATGGACTCCAGCCTTAAAAGCATATAAATAACGCTTTTAGGAAAACCAATTTACTTCAGACTATTGATCTTAAAATTAGAAGTGTTCTATGTACAAATCAAAGTATACAATTTATGCTATAGAGCAAGCTATAAATTCTCCCTGGGAATTAAAATATGACTCAGTAACCCACCAACTAAACCTCCCTAAACTCAGAGAGATTCAAAAGTCCAATAAGCAAAATATAATACGGTTCAACATTTCACTATTACCACAACCCAGAAGCAAAATTTCACTATTTCCACAATTCACCGGAAGCAAGGTTGGAAATATATACTTACAAGGTGAGAGCGACATAAATCTTCCAGGCTTGCATGAGGATTTGAATCGTCATATCCAAACACTTCATCAGTACCAAACTGTGGACCACCATCCTCATTCTGCATGATAAATATATAAGTACTCTAGTAAAGTTCCCAGTTAATTTTGATTGATCAATAATCAATTAACTGCTCAGCCTAACCTTATCATTGAAAGGAGGTGCATCTTCATCCATGAACATATTTTCTGGCAAGTCAACATCTGGATGTCCAAATTCAGGGATCTCATTATCATTTTCAGCATCCTCATTTGCATCCATAGTATTGCAAAAAGCATCAAAGTTTTCATGTCTTCCACTAATAAGTGATTGCCGCAGCTAAAGAACGCAGGTTCACCAGTCAACAAAAAGAGAAATCTCCAATAAACCAGCAGTAATAAAGAAGGCAGGTTCACCAATAGAAAAAAGAGAATTATCCAATAAACCAACTGTAACACAAACCTTTTCAAATAATGGAGGAGACTGGGACCCCTTTTGTCTCTCGTAGGAATGGCGTTGCTTATCCCACATCTCTGCTAGCTCTGGACTAATAGTACCATGTAGTTTCGCAGGTGGAAACAGTATAATCATAGAAACATGCTTGGTAGAATTTACCCCTTTCCTTATAGAAGCTTTGACTGGTAGGGGAAAAACACAAACATAAGAGTTAGATACGTAATGCATTATAGATGCAATTAGGTTACCCACGGAAAGAAAAAACTTGCAAAACAACCTTTTCTAAAAGGTTTTACTTTCAAATTCCCCGGTACATGGGGATTCAAAGGCTTCCATGGATCATCTTCATCATCTGATTCATCTAAGTCTCTCGGCTCTGAATATCTATCCTCCATATCAAATCCATGACTACCATCATCAAAATCATTACAAGCAGGGAAATCAGGTCCAATATTATAATTGTTTGCCTCAAAACTGCAACCAACCCCAGGAGATAGATTAATATTAGGATCCCTGGCCTTCGGGACAGACGACATATGAGCTGTTCCACCCGAACGACGTGTTGGAGACTGATGACTTTTTCGTGTTGATGAGACCCTATAAGCACTATTTTTCCCTTTGCTAACTTCATCCCCACTTAAATAATCATGCACTGCCATTGCATCACACGGATCCAATAAAATGAAATCCTGGTAGATATCGTTGGTGGCCAGCTGCAAATACAATTAAGGGGAAAAATAGATTACACATTTAGAAATGGGTCCAAATGAATTGCATAAATATATTTACAAATGACCCAAAAATTAATAAATGGAAGATATAACGGTACCAGATATGACTCTAACTCTCCAAAATCACCAGTAGTATCCAAGCAATCACCTTCAAGTACAACTAGATTTGCTGGGGGCTTTACAAAGGGATTCAAAGCAGCATCTCTGCCCGCTGGACTATCTAAACAATTCTTTGCTTCCACTGCAAGGAAAATTGATTTCAGTGGATGATTGAATCACAGTACCCCATAACGAACTAGACAGTAATGACCATTGACTACCTGGTATATCATCTAAGCCCCAAAACACATCATTTCCTTCATCAGAAATAGCATGGGAACTTTCACCTTCTTCAGGCCGAACTGATGTGCCTTCAGATTGTTCATGCTGCCTATTTGAAAAATACATTAAATAAGAAAAATAACAAGAAAGCAGGAGAAAGAAGAAACTCCAATTCATAGTTTGTTATGGAACATAGAACAGTTGTGGTCAATTAATGAATCGGTTATCATCATCATCATCGCCATTACCACCATAATCATTATCTTTTCCAAGGAGTGGAGACTTACACAAGCCCAAAGTAGTTATTTGTTTAATTCAAGACACATTGCCACACCTATCTTTGCATTTTCCAAATACATAAGGCCAGCCAAATGAATGTCTTTAATTCTTTTCTCCCAATGCAATGTCTCCTATTATCTTTATTTATTCATATTTTGGATCTATTTCTTCATACTGCTTCTTCCTATGTTAGCCTTACTCAGCCTCATTGTCATATTTACCTTCTAATGTAACTTGTCTTCTTTCGAATAGGTGAATCTAGTGCCCTATGTCATATATTCTCATACCACCTAAACCTACTTTCTCTTCTCCCGTTACAAATAGGTGGAAATACCAGTGTTTCTTTAACAAATTTCTTATAAAAAAGAAATTGATAAGATTTGATAATCAACTTTATTGAACAAATTAGCAACTCCAAAGTAAAGATTTCAGAGCCTGGCAACCATTGAAAAACCCAAACACTTAAAGGAAGCTAGTTACTTAGGACAGAGCACAACCATTAAGGAAACTGATACAGACATGAATTCTTAAAATAATAATAATAATAATAATAATAGTATAATACAAATATATGTATTTGGTATCATATAGAAATTAAGTACAAATCTTTATTCAAATAATATTATTGCCCTATAAACTTGAGAAAAAATATTACGGCCCCGACTCAAAAAATTCACATTCAAGAAATTTACAATAAAACTTAAAAGCATTTCATGAGGAAAATAAAAGAAAGAAAACCAACCCTTTTTGGGAAAGGAACTCCAAAGCACGCACAACCAACGAGTACAGATATTCCACCTTCCGACTATACACTTGGACCGAACCCTGAAGCAGCAGTGCCGCTGCATCCAAGGGAAATTATCATAAACCATCCATAAATGAGTAAGATTTACAGAAAAACAAGTCATTCAGGATAAAAGGAACACCTTCGGAGAAATTAATAGCGACATGGCCTTCGGCTTCAGTAGGTATTTCACCGGAGCAAATCTTTAGCAAGTACTCTTCAAGTTTTTGTCCGAGATCTAGTTCCCAATTAGATTCTAGGTCACGCTCTGCCTGCACCCTATGAAATCCGCCACCGTTTGCACTCCCACTGGGTTCGCCTCTGGCGTTAGTCATCTTCTGTGAGTTGAATTGGGCATTGGCGCATTGTAGAGGCCCTTGGGTCACATTAGCCAAAGGCTAGGGTTTTTCAATTGGGCGTTTTCAGAAAGTGATAATTTTCAATGTTAACGCGAAACTTGAATTTGCAGTAGGTGAAAGACTGAAAGTCGAAGACTTTCGCTCACTCTGCGATTCGTGAGCGTGGGTTGGGAAGAGAGAGAAACTAAGCGATAGAGCGACTGAGCGAGCAGGGCCAGAGAAAGAGGATGAGATTCAAAATATTTCGTTGGCCGTTTTCCCGCTCCCATGTGATTAGTGTTTTTTTTTTTTTACTAGAAATTCATCTTTATTAAAATCCATCCGCAATGAAAACACCCATATCCGTGACAAGAAGATTAAACAACCGGTCTAACTCAAAATTTAGCCACAAACATGGTACCATATCTTACATTTCGCATGATTAGTCCCAACATGAGCTACCATATTATAAGTCCCGGAGAAAAACTGGAATTGAGTAGACACAAATGACTCATAAATAGCATAAATATCATAAAGAATATTGGTTATGGCACCATCATTACCCCGGTAACATAACAATTAAATCATCTGTAGTGAGACCAACTCCACAATAACTTTGGGTGCCCCACCATATAAGCCTCTGGTCCTACATGGACCGCCAGTGCCTCTGCTTGGCATCTAAGAATTCGACCAACTATTGCTATAATAGGGCAATGGCGATCTCGGGCAATTGTAGAAGATATTGGAGGCAACACTCATTCTTAACCTTCCAAATTCTACAACAACTCATGGAAATCAACTGGAATATGGCATAAACATTTGCAAGCCACTTAAACGTCCCCTCTAAGACATGCCAACAGTCACAAAAGGATAGGCGGAATCTTCTTGTATCCACTTGCAACGGACAACCAAACCAGAACACTTGTGCAAATTTGCAAGTAAAAAACAAATGGCACTCAATCTCATCCTCATGATCACATAATGGGCACACGTTTTCCCCATAAACCCGTCAACAGACCAGGTTATGATGAGTGGCCAGGTAGCCACGGCAGCAATCCACATGAAATTCCTGATCTTGTGTAGTTCATAGGGCTAGCAATGGGTTGTGTCGTGTCAGATTCGTGTCATGTCATGAAATCCGTTTTACCCAAATATGTTCAACCCGAACCCGACCCGTTTAATAATCATGTCAAGAATGTCCAACCCGAACTCGACTTGTTAATGACCCAAGTTACATGTGTATCCCGTATAACTCGTATAACTTATTTAATAAATAGGTCGTACTGGAAACCCAATTAACCTATGACTTGTTTGACCCGTTTAAGTTATTTAACATGTTTAACCTATTTAAACTATAAGATTTAATAGGTATTTTGGTAGGTAAATTGATAGATATATGGGTTAGTAATGACACGTTTATTAAATGGGTCAATATATAAGTCAATATATGGGTTAAGAGGTTAACCTAAAATCTACTCATATATTAAATGGGTTAACAGGTCATTATACGGGTTAACAGTTTGATCTGAAACCTACCCGTTTATTAAACGTGTCATCACGGATTGACCCAAAAATGACTCGAAATTTTAATCGTGTGGGTTGACCCGAGTAAATCTCGTGCGGGTTTCAAGTCCTGTATCGAGTTGTGTCAAAATTTGCCACCCATAGTGTAACGACCCATCCCGAATATCGAGATTACATATTAATTAACTATGGTTTAGAATGACTAATCGGAGATTAGTTGAGAGAAATCGGGTGGACGGTGCAAAATGATCGTTTTGCCCATAGGTTGGGCAAAATGTTGACTTTTGGCTAGGGGAGTCAAACATACGAAGACCGATGACCGTGACGTAGATCAGGACGTCACGAGTCCGTAGACAAGCGGCACGTCAAAATCGGACGTCGTACGGAGAAGTTATTGTCACAGGAGCGAAATCGGGGTCTCAGCCGTCCATCTCTCCTATCACCTCATCCTCATCGTTCGATCAACTCCTCTGATCACCACCTTCCTTCTTAATCGTGCAAACTTCCTCTTCTCTGTGCATTCCTCTCCAAGACCGTGAACCCATCACCCATAAACCCTCTAATCCTCATCTAATGCCAATAATTTGTGAAGGAAAGTTGGAGTGTGAGGGCTGGCAATGTTGGAAGTGCTAGTAACGATGACTGTCGTGGAGGGCGGTTGACAGGACCCATCCCAATCCCCCCGGGATTAGTGCGGGATGACCCTGCTCCCGTCTGACACGAAGTGTCAAACAAGGGATATTTTCGTCCTTTGCCCTCCCGGGCTATCAGAGTACGCCAGGATCCGGAGGAGGCATGTGATATCTCGGTCTCTGCTACAGCCCACATCCGATGTCAACCTGAAGGGCAGTCAAAACATTAAAAACTGTGAGTGGACAAAACAAAGAGTTTATAAAAACATTTTAACGAGAAGACATTTGTACCCTCCACTAAAAAGCATGCATGCATTCGAAAACCATTTATCCAAAACAAACCATATGTGGGACTAAGCCCAAAGCAGATATAAACTAAGGTCGAAACGACCACAATAAAAACGACCATACGGGCCACTGCCCAAATCCATAAAGGACTCGGCCCCAAACCATAAAGAAACCAAGTACACGAGCCACTGCTCAAATCCTGTGCACACCTGTACACACCACATATCATATATCATATATACATCACATACATATATATAAGTCACACAACCAATCCTGTCACGGTATCCAAAGCCACGCGCATGCTACCCAGGTCTCAATCCGAGTCTTCTCAAAGTCAAGATCAATGTCCGTAGACCACTGACCCTACCTGAGGTAATAGTAATCATAGCCTTCCTGAGAGTAAGGAACCCAACTGGGGGGTGACTCCACTCAGTCGGTGCTCCGTGACTACTCCGGGGTCCACCCAGGCCAACGACCCTCCCCGGAGGAGATAATAGAAGTAAAGGAAGGTAGACGAACATATATATACATAACATAAACATTCATGACCGGTTCCCCTGAACCGTCATGATCCATAATATCCATAATCAGGTAACATGTCGGTTCCCATAAACCGTCATGTACCGTAATAACATAACCGAGGTAACATGCCGGTTCCCATAAACCGTCATGTACCGAAATAACCAACAAGGGTTCATGCCGGTTCCCATAAACCGTCATGAACCATGATACCATAACAAGGGTTCATGCCGGTTCCCATAAACCGTCATGAACCTGGGAATCCATTTAAGGTTCCCTGACCTGAAATCAAAACCGTAAAGTGACTGGGTCTCGTACCCGAACATAGGACACCAACTGGGCACCGTGCCCGGAATCTGAGGTCATATGCCCGAGACAAAACCAAATGGGTCTCATACCCGGGTTTATCATTTTGAAATCCAAATTCAGTTCATTTAAATCAATAAAGAAATACAGACCCGTAGAAGCTCCGTATAAGGCCGAAACCTCGTGCTTATACGTAACCACATACAAATGCACCCATGGCATCATCAAACAAGTAATAAAACATATAATAAACATTTATGCATGCACCAATTTAGAAAACAAGGTCCACTCACAGACCGTCCGAGCTGCCGCCTCGATTTGCGTGTCATACGGCTCCCCGAGCCGATCACCGTCACCGGGACTCCCAAACCTGTCCAAATCGTAATAGAAGGTTACTAACTACTTAATTAACCTCCCACTAAAGCCCCGTAATTTTCCCATATTTTTAACTATTTTTAAAACCAAACCTAAACCTTCCGATGCCCCGAAACATATCGAAACGGTGTCCGATCGACACGAAACCAGTCCCAAAATGTTCGTTACATCGAATAGATGATTTCACATGTTGGAACCTTCCCCAGATTCCCTGCCACGCGCCCTCACGCGCCGCCCGAAGTGGCTGCGCGTGGGAGCCACGCGCCGCTACAGTGCATCTTCTTCCTTCGATCGAACCGGTCCGGGCTGGCCGGTCCGGTCCATCCCCTGCAACTGGACCGGCGTAACCGGTCCAGGCCTCCTTCTCCCTCATTTTTCATCCGTTTTCTTCCATTTCAATTCCTAAATTCCTATTTCTTCATTTACTATCTAACCCAATCCCTAAATCTAAGAAAAACCCACCTGAAACCCCTCGTTCGAAATGGACCTCACGGCCCAGTTTTTCCCCGCCGTTCCCACGGCCTCCTCCGTCGTGAACCAGCCTTCAAACCTTCCTAAAACTATCCTAGCAACCTATTTAGTTCAGTGGAAACATCCAAATCAGCCCATAACAAATAATATTGAAAATGGACAAAATCGGGTAAAACCGATTACCTCGATCTCCTCCTCCTCCGCCGTCCTCGGCGGTGCGTCCTGGGCCAGCCACCAGCGTCCACCGGTCCATCCTCACTCTCTGGTCTCTCATGTATGATCATTGGAAAGGGTTGAATGGGTTTGGGTGAGAAATGGGATCGGGTTCGGTTGGAGGAAAAATGGAAAATGATCGATGATGAAGGAATGGGAGATGCATGTATGTGGGATGGTAACCAGTGGATGGGTGACAAGTGTCACTCATCCATTGGTTGCTGAAAAGCAACTGGGCCCACTAAAGTCCAAAAGTGCCTCGTAAAACGTGTCGCCGGGAATAGTATCCCGAAACTTTCGTGAACCGTAACTTCGCCGTCGAACGTCCGAATTCGACGTGCCGCCTGTCTACGGATTCGTATCGTCCTTATCTACATAACGGTCTTCGGCCCCTCGGCCATCGGACCTCCCGGTCAAAAAGTCAACTTTTGACCCCTTTTATCCAAAATTACCAAAATGCCCCTAAACTTCCGAACGTCATAACTTCCTCCTCGAACGTCGGAATTGAACGTGCCACCTGTCTATGAACTCGTGACGTCACGAACTACGTCACGGTCATCGGTCAAAGTCCATTTGACCGCCCGATTGAAAAGTCAACGTTTTGCCACCACTAGGGGCAAAACGGTCATTTCGCATCGTTCGTCCGATTTCGCTCTACTAATCACGGATTAGCCTCACTAATCGTGATTAGTCACTAATCTAATCATGGAATTTGGGACGGGTCGTTACAACCTTCCCTCCTTAATTAATTTCGTCCCCGAAATTCCATCCGACCTAAACCCAACCGTTCTTCCCTCCTTAATTTAGTTCCGTTCTCGAAACTCCAACTATCCTGATTCCACATACACCTCGTGGAAAGTAAAATCGACCTACCGCGCAACACGTGTACGCTAGTACACCCACTAACCAGAACAATACTTACTCGTCTACAGCCCGACGTACCACTAACGCTCATGTCGCCTCGTCTACATTCGACCACGTCGAATAGCAGAAGTCGTACGCTCCGAACTGACACCACCTGTCAGTATCAGAGTAGCCCAAGTATCCTATGATCGACCCACTTGTCAAATCTACCCTTTCGCTGACATAAACAACTCTACGGTTCCTTACTCACTCACTAAGATACCCTGACGTCTGCTCCCACTGGGAGTCATCAGACCTCACTCAACGATCCACGCTGACACCTCCGACAGACCGTCACCACTTAACAGTCGTCAGTCGAAAACTAACACTATACTCCCTTGTGGTTATACTAACCACCAACTCACTCAACCGGAGTATATGCATACTAACAAAACACTCGACCTGTGTGTAACTAGACCCATCAGAAATATCATGACCCACTGCACAGTATCCAATGTCCAGTCCACGACCTCAACTAATCTGATGGTATCAGAACCAATCCGACTACCAATACGCTCTCCAACGCACCACCGGTATAACCTATATACCGTCACCAGACATCCCAAGTCTGCCCGGTGTCGTACCCTCGAACAACGAACCAGGTACGTACATCTACCCATCGACATACCACAACAATAACCAGACCACCTAGGTCGTAGTCAAACACGTTTCAATTATGGAGTTCATTTGTCCAATCGTATTAGACAATTCGAAACTCCGACCCATTATCCATTTCCAAATCCGAATCCGGATCCGCAATTTCGTATGAAATCCCGAATCCAAACCCAGAAGTCGTATCCATATCCATGTTCAAATCCGAATCCCGAAATCATCATTCCCGTAAACTAGTATTTGGAATAACCATTCCGAACCCAAATCCATAAAAAGAAAATCTACAGTCAAGCTCTAGAATCAAATCCTGAATCGTCACCCAGAATCCGATTCCAAAACCCAAATCTAGAAATCCTTTTTCAAGTTCCAAAATCAAATCCTGAATCGTCATCCAGAAATCTGATTCCAAAACCTGAAATATCGTTCACGTCTACCGAGACGTACCAAAACCAAACCTATCGGTTACCCGCTCAACGATTACCACAATACGATCGATTGACTTCATAGGGAAGCCAATCCCAACATCAACACATCTAAGGCCGACCATATCCGACTACGTCGGAAAAACTACTCATCGGACAACTACTCAGGCGAGTAATAAGCCATATGGGATTGACCTTGAAAAGAAGTTCAGTCCCAACATGCCCCACTCAAACATCCAAGTATGAGCGATAACTCTCCACCTATCTGGATCATCAAGACCACTATCCAGATCCATAACGATACCCAAAGTCCTAAACCAATTCCCACATCTAAACAGATTAGTCTACGACGAGACACGCCAAGACGATGGGTTACCACTGATTACCTCGTATCGATCCTTGTCATTCCACCGAGGAAAACCAAAGATGATACAAGACGATGACATCAAAACTCGTCCTATGTGAATACAACCAAACTCGCTGCATTCACCACGTCACGTAAACCAACGTCGTCTGCCACCAAGCAGAAAATGAGAAATCTCAGTCACCTAACTTCGATATACTCATCTCCTCCTGATGGTCTAGAACAAATCCCGGGTCCACCAACCAATACACGATCAGTGTACTAGTGGCAACCAACAACATCTATATCATCAACGTCATCTACCACCATCAATTATGGTAAAACCTGAGAAGTCACCCAAAACGACTTCGACATACCCGTTACCAATGCGGAAAACCCGCATTCCACTCGTCACCTCAATCGCAACCTCTCGCGATTCCGAAGTTCCAACAAGATTGGAAACAACATACCCGGACATCAACCACGTGTCCCCTAACCAGTTTAACTCTATCTGAGATCCACTTCTGAACCACAGATACCGAACATATGTCCATTACGACGGATGTCACACCCCGATCCATAACTCATCGTCATCACGATCACCGGCACCAGCACCAGCACTAGTACCAGTATCATCACCTATCAGCATCAGCACAAAGTGTGCAAATCAGACACTCCTGGATCTCCGCTCATACCGAGCGACGACCCCGTACCCCTGCTCGAAAAGGAGAACTCTGCCTCCCTCGTACCCAACAACTCTGGGTACAGTCACCCTGACAACTCATACGAGAAAAGGAAAACATTCCCCGAACGTCCCCGATCCCCAACAATCGTAACTATAACCATTCTCGGTAGTAGCGCCTGCCCCACACTCGTGCAGACCTAACTACCAACGGATTTAATCGCCCGTACCAACTACTCTGTATCCCCGCTCCGGGGATTCCATCGACAAGTACCAACCCTGGTAACTTGTCCAACAATCTCTATCCTGTCGTAACTCGACTAAACCATTGTCGTCTACCAGGTCATCCACGACCTTAGTTGCACCAACCCACAACTGAAGTAGCACGACAACCAACTCGGTCTAACCGATACGTACAACCCTGACTGAGAAGTGCAGTCCCCACACAAGCTGACATGACTAGACCGACTAACGAATCCAAATCCGAATAGTCGTCCAAGTCAAACCACCAGTCAACTCACATTTCCGAACCATACCTACCAAGGTAGGGTTCCACGATCACACCTAGAGTTCCTCGGAACCCAACTGCGAAAAGCAGTAAAATCCACGCTCCTGACCGACCCCGCGGTCTTGACATCGTAAAGACGTCAATCGAATCCTACCATCAAGCCAACAAGGATTCCCCGAATCCGGCTGCCAATTTCCAACTGTAGTAAATCCATCTAACTCGACCAAATCCGATCATCGGATAGTCACAACTCCCAACCAGTCGTCGGAACCAATCCTACGACATCGTGAAAGACGATCCCAACTAACCGTCTCACGATCCAAAACTCTAACGTAATACTACGTTAAGCCTTCCGTAGGGTTCCACACTGCCAACTCTGACAGAACCATGGCAACCCCGCATCGAGTGCCGAACCAAGGCTTGCCAATCCTACTAACTATCGTACCGGCACCCCGACAATCAGGTTGACTACGAACTGCAGCCCCTTGAGATATCACATCCTCGACCAGCGTACATACTCCAAGAGCTACACGGTTGCTCGAATAGAGACAACCCCGCTCTAATAAGCATCCTAATGAGCAATCCTATGCTCTGATACCACGTTGACAGGACCCATCCCAATCCCCCCGGGATTAGTGCGGGATGACCCTGCTCCCGTCTGACACGAAGTGTCAAACAAGGGATATTTTCGTCCTTTGCCCTCCCGGGCTATCAGAGTACGCCAGGATCCGGAGGAGGCATGTGATATCTCGGTCTCTGCTACAGCCCACATCCGATGTCAACCTGAAGGGCAGTCAAAACATTAAAAACTGTGAGTGGACAAAACAAAGAGTTTATAAAAACATTTTAACGAGAAGACATTTGTACCCTCCACTAAAAAGCATGCATGCATTCGAAAACCATTTATCCAAAACAAACCATATGTGGGACTAAGCCCAAAGCAGATATAAACTAAGGTCGAAAGGACCACAATAAAAACGACCATACGGGCCACTGCCCAAATCCATAAAGGACTCGGCCCCAAACCATAAAGAAACCAAGTACACGAGCCACTGCTCAAATCCTGTGCACACCTGTACACACCACATATCATATATCATATATACATCACATACATATATATAAGTCACACAACCAATCCTGTCACGGTATCCAAAGCCACGCGCATGCTACCCAGGTCTCAATCCGAGTCTTCTCAAAGTCAAGATCAATGTCCGTAGACCACTGACCCTACCCGAGGTAATAGTAATCATAGCCTTCCTGAGAGTAAGGAACCCAACTGGGGGGGTGACTCCACTCAGTCGGTGCTCCGTGACTACCCCGGGGTCCACCCAGGCCAACGACCCTCCCCGGAGGAGATAATAGAAGTAAAGGAAGGTAGACGAACATATATATACATAACATAAACATTCATGACCGGTTCCCCTGAACCGTCATGATCCATAATATCCATAATCAGGTAACATGTCGGTTCCCATAAACCGTCATGTACCGTAATAACATAACCGAGGTAACATGCCGGTTCCCATAAACCGTCATGTACCGAAATAACCAACAAGGGTTCATGCCGGTTCCCATAAACCGTCATGAACCATGATACCATAACAAGGGTTCATGCCGGTTCCCATAAACCGTCATGAACCTAGGAATCCATTTAAGGTTCCCTGACCTGAAATCAAAACCGTAAAGTGACTGGGTCTCGTACCCGAACATAGGACACCAACTGGGCACCGTGCCTGGAATCTGAGGTCATATGCCCGAGACAAAACCAAACGGGTCTCATACCCGAGTTTATCATTTTGAAATCCAAATTCAGTTCATTTAAATCAATAAAGAAATACAGACCCGTAGAAGCACCGTATAAGGCCGAAACCTCGAAATACGTGCTTATAACCTCGAAATACGTGCTTATACGTAACCACATACAAATGCAGCCATGGCATCATCAAACAAGTAATAAAACATATAATAAACATTTATGCATGCACCAATTTAGAAAACAAGGTCCACTCACAGACCGTCCGAGCTGCCGCCTCGATTTGCGTGTCATACGGCTCCCCGAGCCGATCACCGTCACCGGGACTCCCAAACCTGTCCAAATCGTAATAGAAGGTTACTAACTACTTAATTAACCTCCCACTAAAGCCCCGTAATTTTCCCATATTTTTAACTATTTTTAAAACCAAACCTAAACCTTCCGATGCCCCGAAACATATCGAAACGGTGTCCGATCGACACGAAACCAGTCCCAAAATGTTCGTTACATCGAATAGATGATTTCACATGTTGGAACCTTCCCCAGATTCCCTGCCACGCGCCCTCACGCGCCGCCCGAAGTGGCTGCGCGTGGGAGCCACGCGCCGCTACAGTGCATCTTCTTCCTTCGATCGAACCGGTCCGGGCCGGCCGGTCCGGTCCATCCCCTGCAACTGGACCGGCGTAACCGGTCCAGGCCTCCTTCTCCCTCATTTTTCATCCGTTTTCTTCCAATTCAATTCCTAAATTCCTATTTCTTCATTTACTATCTAACCCAATCCCTAAATCTAAGAAAAACCCACCTGAAACCCCTCGTTCGAAATGGACCTCACAGCCCAGTTTTTCCCCGCCGTTCCCACGGCCTCCTCCGTCGTGAACCAGCCTTCAAACCTTCCTAAAACTATCCTAGCAACCTATTTAGTTCAGTGGAAACATCCAAATCGGCCCATAACAATTAATATTGAAAATGGACAAAATCGGGTAAAACCGATTACCTCGATCTCCTCCTCCTCCGCCGTCCACGGCGGTGCGTCCTGGGCCAGCCACCAGCGTCCACCGGTCCATCCTCACTCTCTGGTCTCTCATGTATGATCATTGGAAAGGGTTGAATGGGTTTGGGTGAGAAATGGGATCGGGTTCGGTTGGAGGAAAAATGGAAAATGATCGATGATGAAGGAATGGGAGATGCATGTATGTGGGATGGTAACCAGTGGATGGGTGACAAGTGTCACTCATCCATTGGTTGCTGAAAAGCAACTGGGCCCACTAAAGTCCAAAAGTGCCTCGTAAAACGTGTCGCCGGGAATAGTATCCCGAAACTTTCGTGAACCGTAACTTCGCCGTCGAACGTCCGAATTCGACGTGCCGCCTGTCTACGGATTCGTATCGTCCTTATCTACATAACGGTCTTCGGCCCTCGGCCATCGGACCTCCCGGTCAAAAAGTCAACTTTTGACCCCTTTTATCCAAAATTACCAAAATGCCCCTAAACTTCCGAACGTCATAACTTCCTCCTCGACGTCGGAATTGAACGTGCCACCTGTCTATGAACTCGTGACGTCACGAACTACGTCACGGTCATCGGTCAAAGTCCATTTGACCGCCCGATTGAAAAGTCAACGTTTTGCCACCACTAGGGGCAAAACGGTCATTTCGCATCGTTCGTCCGATTTCGCTCTACTAATCACGGATTAGCCTCACTAATCGTGATTAGTCACTATCTAATCATGGAATTTGGGACGGGTCATTACAGCGGTGTGGCTGGGGAATTAAACTCGTGAGGCAAGCTTGAAAACAAGGGACTTTTCTTACTTCCAACACTTGGAAAAATGTGGTGTTTGAGCCTGAGTTCTGAATGAAAGTGAAAGGCAAGGTCGAAACAAGTCTGGTGGTTGTCGTGGAGGTGCACAACGACGACGGTAAATGAATTCCCGTGAAATTCCATCTTGAGTTCAAAAATGGCAAATTGTGAATTGATCATTGTTTTTCGAATTGGTTGCTTAGGTGAGTATCTGGGAGCTACCAGGAGTTAATCAGGATTGGTTTTGGGCCCTGAGGTGGCTTGTAGTAGCCTGAGACGGCGGAGGAAAATGGAAGATTGGATCGTCGATCGGGGAGGTAATTTCTAGTCCCTAAGTTCAGTTTTGAAGTCATTAATCAATTAGAATTAGTGGAAAGAAGCTATAGGATTAATTGGAATTGAAAATAGGTGGAAAATGGAGAAAACCAGGAACGCCGGTTTGGTTGGACTGAACCGGTCTGAACCAGGTTAACTGAGGAAGACGATGAACAGTACCCCTCGCGCGTGGGCTTCACGCGCAACCGCTTACGGCGGAGCGTGGGAGCGCGTGGGGCACTTTGGGTCAAGTGTTCAACATGACTTTCAATCCATTCAATGTAACGAATATTTTGGGACTGGTTTCGTGTCGATCGGACATCGTTTCGTTATGTTTCGGGATGTCCGAAGGTTTAGGATCGAGTTTAAAAATAGTTAAAAATTCAGAAAAATTACCGGGCTTTAATGAGAGGTTAATGAAGAGGTTGGTAACACCGCTAGTGTGATTTGGACAGAATTGGAAGTCCGGTGATAGTGGTGTGGCCCGAGAGGACTTATGGCACGCATATCGAGGCAACAGCGTAGGACGGTCTGTGAGTGGACTTCGTTTTCTAAACTGTGATGCATGAATAACTATTTTATATGTTTTACATACGTGATTTCTATGATGATGATTGTGGTACTAGTGGTTTACATGATGGCACGTATTTCGAAGTCCGTATTTACACGTATTTCGAGGTTTACGAGTTTGTGCTATTGCTATGTGATATGTGATTGTGAGTTTAATAATGATTCTATGGCATGGTTTTGGTTTTGGAAAGATGAACTCGGGCATGAGACCCATTTGAATTATGTGATCGGGTCAGGGGCACAGTTGGTTTACGAAATCGGGCTGAGACCCTTTTGAGTTATGTGATCGGGCCGGGGGCCTAGTGGTTTACAAACTCGGGCATGAGGCTCAGTTAAGTTTTATAAATGTGATTTCGGTTCAGGGACCCTAAATGGAATTGTGATGTTTTATGGAAATTTCGGGTATGGCCCTTTGAGATGTTTTGAAATGGCTTTGTAAAACTGTGGTCCATACACCATCTTGATACGAGGATATGTGATGGTCTCCTCCAGGTGTCTGGGACACTGGGGAAGTCACGGTGTATTGCCTGCAGGGGGTTATTACACGGAGCTACCGGACCGTATAGTGACTCAGAAGCAAGAATGCTATGATTAGACGTCTGGGACGTCTAACATCTGGGACGTCTAACATCTGGGAGGTCAGATATATTGACCCGGAGAGACCCCGGGTAGCACGCGTTGCTTACTACCGTGAGATATGACGTCTAGGACGCTATGCATCTAGGATGGTGAGGATGGTTATGTGTTACATATGGACTATTGGATCTATGAAATGGTTTTTTTGTTGGATTTTTGTATTCTACAGTTTTGGGCTGAGTTCCCACACTTGGTTTTGGATTTACGGTTTTTGGGCTAAGGCCCTAATGGCTTATTGAGTAAATGTTTTGATTACTGATTTTCGATGCATGCATACATTTTAGTGAAGGGCATAAATATCTTATGAAATGCGTTTTTATGAATTTATTGGTTTTCGTCCACTCACAGTTCTGAATGGTTTTAATGCCCTTCAGGTTGATCACGGATGCGGGCTATAGCAGAGACCGAGACATCGCACTCCTCCACCGATCCTGGCGCGCTCTGCGAGCCCCGTATGGGTTGAGGTATGTTTTATCCCTGGTCTGACACGAAGTGTCAGACGGGTGCTTGACGCATCCCACGTTAATCCCGAGGGGATTGGGATGGGTCGTGTCACATAGTGGTACATTCAAGCCCCAAATATGTTTTCAAATCCTCTTCGGGCCATCGGCAACACTGGATTCTCCCCTACCACTTCTAGAAAGCTCTTTATTATGCCACAACTCCCTAGACAACAAATATCCAAAGTGTACATTTGACAGGACCCGTCCCAAATGGACTTCGATAACCGTGCCCAGTCCTAATCCAGTTTGACAAGTCAACTGAAGTATTGAAAACACCCTTAGTACCTGTCAGAAAAGGGTTGACTGTACTGATTTCGCTCATGCCCTCCGCCTCTCGATCAACCCCAAACTTCGTGCCACGGCCTGGAGGGTCATCAAAAACATAGAAGGTGTGAGTGAAAAAAAATAACATCGTTTGAAAATACATTTCAAAACGGATCACTTTACCTTCTAGTTATAAAACATGCATGCATAGAGTAAAAGATATGAACAACCAGCTTTCAAGCCAAATCACATGAGGATCATCATCAACAGTACTCGTCACCAGTAGTCACATAATCAAGCACAATAATCAAACAGTACTACACACAAGTATATAGACATCGATCACATGATCACAATACCTACACTACTCACAAGTGCACAATCAATCGCACAATCACATCCGCACTACGTGTAGGCAACCATCAAGCCACACTCTCGGGATCAGACACATCTAGGCTCAAACCCCGAGATCAGTCACATCTGGACGGATACCACATCCCCAGGATCAGACGCATCCAAGTGGTACATCCAAGCTTAGTCGCATCCGAGAAAACATCCCACCATGACAACTCCAGGATTAGGCGCATATGTGCGGAATTCCCAGGATCAGTCACATCTGGCCGAACACATCCCTAGGGTCAAACGCATCCGAGCAGTCCCCTCAAGCACAGTTGCATTCAGAGGGTACAAACAACTCACAAAGTCAACCACTAGGCTTTCATAAAATCCTTGGTTCAAAACCAAGTCAAACCATCTCAAACAGGGTCTCAAGCCCGAAACATCATTTCCATGAAATCATTTCATAAATCTAAAAATCATCATTTAATCGTATAATCACATTTGACTCCAAATCCAAGCCAAATCATTTGTTTAACAAGGTCCGAGCCCGAAAGACTATCTTCAAGAAAATCCGTACAATCACATCCGTAAATCATTAAATATTCCATAAAATCATCATTGACCCACAATCCAAGTCAAAACACCATTTTCAAACCCGAGCCTAGGCCAAAACATCATTTTCACCATTATCTTAAAACATGCCCAAAATTGATTAAAAACCCCATTAAATCAACAAACAATCCTATCGAATCATCATGCAATCATTGCAACTTAAATTAGCCCTCACCATTTGGCCCAAAAAGCCCATGGGTTTATGGAGGCCCGATATGCCCGGTGGACAAAAGTCCAGCCCAACCCGCTATGGGTCGTGGTTGGCCCGAGAGTTAGCTGGCTGTGCTTGAGATTATGGTGTTCAAACTCGAGAAACTCGAGCTTGATAAAGCCCAGTAAGCCCAACCCGACCCGCCCGTATAAACTCGGCCCATAAGTCCGAATATATAAAATTATTATTATTGAAGAATTAATACCTAACCCATTTTTAATATTAATATTTAGTCCAAACCCAAATCTCAACCCCAAGTCCACCTAATTTATTATAGAAAACTCATGGTCAATACCCAATACAAACCTGAACCAGCTAACCCTATGTCCACCTACTTAATAAATTTCACTCAACTCAAACCCTTTCCATGTTCCGATTCTCCTCACTAACTGCATTATCTCTCTCCCAACTCTCAAAGTTCAAAACTCATATCTCAATATTTCACAAACCCACACTCACTCAACACAATCTCTCTTATCTTTCAACCCCATTCTTCCTTTTACGCTTACTTTCACTTCCCATTCTTCCCTCTAGTTGGGTACTCTTGAGAAATTTTTGTTAGGGTTTTAAGGTAAGGTTTTAACGAGGCCACATTTTTGCACCCTTGTGTATTTTTTTTTTCATTATTAATATTTTTTTTTCATATTCAAATATTTTTTTGTAACTTTAATTTGATAAATAGTTTATTACAAAAGCTCACGTAAGCCCAGCCCAAGTGGGATTAGTAGGTCTGACCCGCAAATCCAGATAAAAGCCCGGCTCGATAAAGGCCAAGGGCTTTTATATATGTAAGTAAGCTACTTGACCCGGCCCGTAAATTAAAAAATTATTTAATAAGTCCGGCCCGGCTAGGGCCAAGCCCAAGATGTCAAGACCCGTCCCAATCCCCCCCCTGGATTAACGAGGGACGCTCCTGATCCCGTCTGGCGGAGTGTCAGACCAAGGAAAATTTGAACCTTTAGCCCCAAAGGCTTCTAGAGTACGCCAGGATTTGGAGGAGGTATGTGATGTCTCGGTCTCTGCTACAGTCCGCACCGTATTCAACCTGAAGGGCATTGAAAACATAAAGACTATGAGTGAACAAAAATAAAAGAGTTGATAAAAACATTTATAAAAGACCTTTATGCACTTCACTAAAAAGCATGCATGCATAGTAAAACCATTTATCAAACCACATATGTTTAAACAACCAAATCCATACGGGCCCCTGCCCAAACCATTTACAGAAAATCTAGAACATAATAAACATATGTGGGATCTCAGCCCAAATCCATTTATCAATCATAAAACACAATTTCGAAAACCCAAGAAATCATGTTTATCAATATCATATAACCAATCCTGTCACGGTATCTAGAGCTACGCGCGTGCTACTTGGGGTCTCAAAGCCCAAGTCTCCCCAGGGTCCACCCAGGTTAATGTCCGTAGATCAATGACCCTCACTGGAGGTTATAATCCATAGCCTTTCTGAGAGTAAGGAACCCAACGGGGGGCGGACTCCACTCAGTCAGTGCTCCGTGACTACTCCAGGGTCCAACCCAGGCCAACGACCCTCCCCGGAGGAGACAATTCATATATAAAGGATGGTATACAAAAAACCATATGAATACTTTCTCAAAACCTTTCAAGGGTTCATGCCCGGTAACCATAAACCGTCATGAGCCATAAAAACCTTTCAAGGGTTCATGCCCGGTCCCCATAAACTGTCATGAGCCATAAAAACCTTTTAAGGGTTCATGTCGGTCCCCATCAACCGTCATGAACCATAAAAACCATTTATGGGTCCCTGACCCTAATCAAAATCTTAAAACATAACCGGGCCCTAAGCCCGAATCCACATACAAACTGGGCCTCCGGCCCGAATCGTAAACAAACTGAGCCTCGTGCTCGATTTCATAAACAAAATAGGCCTCGTACCCGATTCGTAAACCAACTGGGCCTCTAGCCCGATACATAAATCAACTGGGCCTTCACCCCGATGCCTCTTTAAGTCAAATGGACTTCAAGTCCGAGAGTTCGTAAATCAAAGAGGTCTCATGCTCGGTCCATATTTTCAAATCTGAAATCGATTCAAGAACCAATTGGGCCTCTGACCCGAAAACGTAACTAAATGGACTTCGAGTCCGAGGGTTTCCAAAACAAATAGGTCTCAAACTCGAGTTTACCATTTCAAATCCAACACCATTTTATGAAATCATTTCCAAAACTATAAGTACGGAAAATCAGTGTAAAATTGAAAATCTTGATTTACGTGCAAGCACGTAAATCGCCTCGAAATGCATGAAACCATATAATTCACAATCATCCAAATCATCATCATAGAATTACATCTATAAACAATATAAAACATTTATGCATGCATCACAATTTAGAAATCAAGGTCCACTCACAGACCGTCCTAAGTTGCTGCCTCGATTTGCGTGCTGTAAGTCTCACTGGGCTAATCGTCGTCACCAGGACTCCCAAACTTGTCCAAATCAATCTAGAGGGTTACTAACTACCTTATTAACCTCTCACTGAAATCCCGTAATTTTCCCAAATTTTTAAGTATTTTTAAACTCGATCCTAAACCATCAGATGTCCCAAACATTATCGAGACAGTGTCCTGATCGACACGAAACTAGTCCCAAAATGTTTGTTACATCGAATAGAGTATTTCAAATGTTGAACATTTCCCCAAAATATGCTTCACGCGACGCCCAAAGGGGCTGCTCGTGAGTCCACATGCTAGCACTCTTCACCTTCTTCTTCCTCCAGCGAACCCGGTTCGTCTGGTTCGAACCGGACCGGACCGGTCTGAACCGACGCAACCGATTCACTATCCAATCTCTCTTATTTTCAATCCAATTCAGTCCATTTCGATTCCTAAACCTCTGTCTACTCAATTCCTATCGATCTATGGATTTAAAACACCTAAAAGGGCTCAGAAGCTACCTGTAAAGATCAAACTCAGGTCCCCTGTTTTTCTCCTCCTCTGCACAGGCTGCTCAGCCATCCCCCGTCCATGATTTTGATCCCAAATGATCCTTATGATCACCAGAAAACCAACCCATACGTTAGAATCGACACACAAGACCAAAAGCCCAATTTTGAATTTTCAAACCGACTCACCTTGGCGGTTTTGGTTTTCCTCAGCCGTGGCCACCGCCGTGGCTCGGCCGTCACCTTCTTGTCCTCCTGGTTCCACTAGCCTCACACTCTCCCTCAGTCACACCCAATGTAGCTCACACACAAGATGGATCAGGGTGGTGGGGTGGTGTGTTGTGTGTTGTTTGGTTTTGGAGAGAAAATGGAGAATGGAGGGAGTCGGGGTCTGTGAGAGAAGCAAAAATGATGGCTGGTGATTAGGAGAAAAGGAAGATGGTTTGGACAGTGAGGATGAGAGTGTGAGGTAGAGATGGATGGCTAGGATGAGAGGTAGGTGAATTAAATTATAAAATAATATAGAATAATAATATTTAATTAATTAGATCCACAAATTGGGGGTTTGGGCCAATGGATGAGTGACACTTGTCACTCATCCATGGGTCCCACCTAAATATCTGCCCAATAAGATATTGCCACCTCATCATTGCCTCGTAATACGTGTATAGTGCAATCGAACTTTCGTAACCCATAACTTTCCCGTTCGAAATCCAATTTTGGAGTGCAGTCTGTCTATGGATTTGTATCGACCCGATCTACGTAACGGTCCTAGGCCCTCAGCCATTGGACATCCCGGTCAAAAAGTCAACTCTTTACCCCTATACAACCAATTTACCAAAGTACCCCTGAACTTCCGAATGTCATAAGTTCTTCCTCGAACGTCGGAATCGAACGTGCCACCTGTCTATGAACTTCCCGAACTACGTCACAATCATCGGCCAAAATCCATTTGACCGCCAGAACGAAAAGTCAACATTTTTCCCACGAATAGGGGCAAAATAGTCATTTCAAGTCATCCTTCCAAAAGTACCCCACTAATCACCGATTAACCTCACTAATCCTTGATTAGTCGCTAATCTAATCCGGAAATTTGGGACGGGTCGTTACAACCTTCCCTCCTTAATTATTTTCGTCCTCGAGATTCCAACTATACAGATTCCATACCCACCTCGTGGAAATCAAATTCGATCTCACCTCATGTGTACACTCGTACACCAACTAACCAGAATAATACCTATTCGCACCCAGACGTTCCATTAACACTCACGTCACATCGACTACACTCGACCACCTCGAATGACAGTAATTGCACGCTCCGAATTGACACCACTTGTCAAATCTACCATTTCGTTGACACGAACAACTTGACGGTTTCTCAATCACCAATCTATCCTGATGTCTGCTACCATTGGGAGTCACCAAATTCACTAATCGATCCATACTGAAACATCCCGACAAACTGTCGTCACTTGACAGTCGCCAGTCGAAAACTGACATTATACTATACCAACCACCAACTCATTCAACCTGGGTAATAACTTACCAACATCTCACTCGACCTGTGTGTAACTGGACCCATCAGAATTACTATGACCCAGTGCACGATATCTAATGTCCAGTCCACGTCCTCGACTAATCCAATGGTATGGGAACTAAGCCGACTACCAACACGCTCACCAACGTACCCCTGGTATATCCTATATACCGTCACCAGGCACTAGTCCAGTCCACGTCCTCGACTAATCCAATGGTATCGGAACTAAGCCGACTACCAACACGCTCACCAACGTACCCCTGGTATATCCTATATACCGTCACCAGGTACCACAAGTCTGCCCAGTATCGTACCCCGAACAACATACAGGGTACGTACGTCCATCCATCAACCAGCTTACAACCTAGGTCGTAGTAAAAAACGTTTCAATTTGGGAGTCCATCTATCCAATCCAGTATTAGACAGATCAAAACTCCAACCCATTATCAATTTCGAATCCCACGGTCACCCGACCAGCATCAATACGTCTACTTCTAATCACGTAATCCAATACGTACCCATCCGACTCAAGTCCACCAAGGTGTACCCATTCATGTCAACTGGCATCAAATCTCACTCGCGTCTACCGAGACGCACCAGTTCTGAACCTATCGGTTACCTGCTCATTACATTCGATTGACATATTGCATCCGATTAACTTCATAAGGAAGCCAATCCTGCAATCTGCACAATTAAGGCTGACAGAATCCAACCTCATCAGAAACCTACTCGTTCGAGTAATACACCATACAGGATTTACCTCGAAAAGAAGTTCAGTCCCAACATTCCCATATCCAAATATCCAAGTAAGGGAAATAAACTCTCCCCCTATCTGGATCATCAAGATCACGATCCAGATCCATCACTACGTCACCCAATTATAAACTTCACGATCCTCGATCGTCGCGATGCCCAAAATCCTCAACATCACAATCCTGATCCACCTGGAATCGGGTCATAGGGTCTTACACCCTCTTGAATCCTTTGTCAGTCACATCACTCCTCAACCATTTCCCACATCTAAACCGATTAGTCAATGATGAGACACACCGAGACTGTGGGTCCACTCTAATTACCTCGCATCAATCCTTGTCATTCCACCTAGGAAAATCAAGGATGGTCCAAGATGATGACATCAAAATTCATCCTATGCGAAAGCAAACAAAACTCGCTGTACTCACCAGTCCATGTAACCCAACATCGTCTGCCACCAAGCAGAAAATGGGGAAATCTCAACCACCTAACATCAAAATACCCAACTCCTCCTGATGACCCAATCCAACTGCGGGTCCACCAACCAATACACAATCCATGTACTAGTGACAACAACCATCATCTACCATGGCAGAACCTGAGAAGTCACCCAAAATGACTTCGAAATACTCATTACCAAAGTGGAAACAAGCACTCCCCTCGTCGTCTCAATCACAACCTCTCTCGATTCTGAAGTTGCAACCTTGTCAGAACCAATACACTCGGACATCAACCACGTGTCCGTAACTAGTCTAATCCATTACCAAGTTTGCCTATCGGCTTACACCATTTATGTACATCCAAAAGGATGTGGACCATCACTACTTGGTCCCCACATCTCAATCCCTGTTGGATCTTGTACAGTCCAACTCTATCTGTGATCCACCCCCGGACCACAGATAATGAACACATGCCCATCTCGACGGAGTCACATCCCGACTCGTGACTCATCATCATCACGATCACTGGCACCAGCACCAGCACTAGTACCAGTACCATCACTAACACTAGCACCAACACACTAGCATCAGCATCATCACACACAGTGTGCGAAATAGAAACCCTGGATCTCTGCTCATACGGAGCCACGGCCCCATACTTCTGCTCCTATGGGAGAAACTCTGCCTCTCTCGTACCCAACAACTCTGGGTATAGTCACCCTGACAACTCATACGAGAAAAGGAAACGTTCCCTAAACGTCCCCCGATTCTCAACAACCGTAACTACAACCACTCTCCGTAGTAGGGCCTGCCACAGACTTGTGTAGACCTAACCACCAGACATCGCTATCAAACTCTGCATCCAACGGAATCTACTGCCTGTACTAATTACTTTTTATCCCCACTCTGGGATTCCATCGATAAGTACTGTTGAAGCGTTAAATGTTCCAACTGTCGATTTACTTGTTGACCAATCACCAAATGACGCGTGTCCCTCTTGTGACCTGCCACTCAAGTGGATCGCGAGTTTCCGTTAGTACGGGCACTGGTGTGGTGCCGGCCTAAGGGTTTCCTACGATCAAGTCAGTTACGTTGTTCGAAAGAGGAAATAGTAAATGGTAAGTTTGGCAGAGTAATTGTGAAATAGTAAATATTAGTTACCTTTATTGGGAAATATGTACCCCTTATGTATGGGTAGATGGGATGTTCAATTCCCAAAGTTTCGACGTGGGACAAATGCTTCTCGATTTACATGCTGACACGTGTTACGTAAATCGAGGGTGCATAGACCTCCACGTGGCATCCCGCATTGGGCCCGGGGTTAGAGCTTGTGTGAGTTCAGCGGTTTTGGGCCTTGAACGGAGTCTGATCTTCAAGTATACGGTCTAGTGGGGCTGGTCAGATATGGTGTCAACAGAAGTCCCCCAAGTCGTTGACTGAGGTGGAATTTCTCGGTTGGGGACTTGTTTCATTTTCCCCAGACCCTAGTGGGAAGTATACATGTAGTCCCCCAAGTCCCCTGGTGGGAGAGTCCACCGAGACAGTCTCGGTTAAGAATAGTGTAGACATAAGTCGGTCTGTAGGGAACTCCTCTCGGTAAATCGGAGCGTGGTCGGTCACGGAAGAGCGTACCATAGCCGGGAAGGATAGACACCGAGCGGTACGAATGGGTCGGTGTAGGCGCATGACATCCGTGGGGATGTAGGACACCGAGCGGTGTACCCGAGTCGGTCTAGGTGGTCAGCCGCAGGAGTGAACAGGGGGCACCGAGCGGGGTACCTGAGTCGGTCCAAGTGTACGGCATCCGCAGGTGTGAACGGGGGAACCGAGCGGTGTACCTGAGTCGATCCAAGGGTACGGCATCTGCAGGAGTGAACGAGGGACACCGAGCGGTGTACTTGAGTCGGTCCACGTGGACGGCATCCGCAGGAGTGAGCGGGGGACACCGAGCAGTGTACCTGAGTCGATGTCGAGGTGAGGAAAGACGGTTGGGCTGCCTTAGGCGGATGAGGGACACGTGTTCGGTAGGTGTGATTGGTTGTAACACGTGTCTGCCACTGAGAAGGGTGACGCTTCGTAGTCTGTGTACAAAATGTCTATAAATATGGGGAGCTTTCAATGGTTTGCTCACTTGTGTTTTTGAGAATGTGGGAAAGCTCTGTCGAACTAGGAAGGCGATTTCCGAGAAGCTTGTGACGGTGGTGCTTGCAGTGGGTACGATTTCCGATCATCAATCAGCCGTGAAAAAACATAGTAAGTACGTCTTTAACTTGATTTTTTCGATTGAAGTGGGTGTTGGTGAGGATCTGGTCATGAACTTGTTGAAGTTTGTAGTCAGATCGTCGTAGGTTCGAGGCGGTCCGCTGAGTTATGTTTGTTCCGTTTCTTTGTAGATGTCCGTGGATAGTGACTCGGTATCCGAGGGTAAGTGTTATGACTCACAGGATGGTGAGTCGGCAGATAGTAGTGTACAAATTCTCAGTCCCGTCTCGGGGAGTGAGGACGAGGCCCACTCGGCCGAAACATGAAATAGGGCACAGTCCGCCCATAGTACGGCCAAGTCATCCGGTAGGACAGCATAGACTTGTGCTGAGGCTGAGGATGAAGGTCGACAAAGGCTCTGGAGAATCCGCGTCCCTATCGAAGGTGGCCGAGCGCCTGGAGCTGCTGCTCAAAAAGAAGAGAGAGCGAGCCGAGAGAAGGCAGCCCGAGCGGTCCGACAGTACAAAGCGGGGGTAGTCCTCACAGCCGAGACAACCAAGTCCTCCCGCTCGGTCTCCCAAAAGAAAACAGAGCGACGTGGAGGGAGACCGAGCCCTGTCTCCTGATCCCAGGCTAGCGGAGGCTAGAAGGGAGGCCGAGACTATCTTTTCGGCCCAGGAGCAGATAGGGGGCAAGAGGACAATGCCGGCCCCAGAGTTCATCCCTCCGCCGTCCCCCCCCCCCCCCCCCCCCCCCCCCCCCGCCTCGGTTGGATGCGAGGATCCTGGAAATGCTCCAGAGGAGAGGGGATGTGAACCTCGGTGTGTTCACCGACGGAGAGGTGATCGGCGAGGCGTCGAGTGCCGAAGCAACCCTCTGCTGCCTGAGGCAAATGGTGCCGTTGCTGAACGGGGTCAGTCAGGGGGCCTCGACGCCCTTGGACGAGCTGGCTGAGGTGCAGTGCCGGTCGGCTAACCAGAGGATGGAGAAGTCCCTGCTGCTACTGAGCAATGTAAGTGTTTTTAATTTCCAAGTGTAGTATGTTAGGCCGAGCGATTTGCTAATGGTTCTCATGTGCAGGCTCTCGGTGAGGTGTACCTCCAGTTTGGGAACAGCCAGAGGAGGGTAGCAGCTCGGCGGGAGAAAGACCGGCTGAGGAAGAAACAGGAAGAGCTCACCCCGAAGCTTCAGGAGGCCAAGAGGGCGATGAAAGAGGCGGCCGACCTCACACGAAAGTTGGAAGCCGAGAGGTGGAAGACTCAGGAAGCCCTTGCCTCCAGGGATCAGGCGAAAGCCGACCTAGAGGCAAAGGAGAAAGACCGTCTGAAGCACTGGAAAGAGCTGTGCCGGGTGAAGTCGGCTAGGGAGGCCGACCTGGAAAAGGTGAAGGACACCGCGGTAGCCGAGTTCAAGGCGTCGGAGGAGTTCGACAAACTCAAGAACGACTACGCTGCCGAGTGCAAGCAAGAGTTCTTTCGCAATCTCTTCCTGCACAACCTCGGCTTGACCGTGAAGACCCCCTGGCTCGGCCAGGACATAACTGCCGAGATGTTTGAAGACGAGTCGGGGGAAGAAGAAGAAGAGGGCGTCTTTTCGAGTTCCCAGCCAGAAGCCTACCATGCAGAGCCTCAGAAGGAGCAGGAGCCAGAGGTGGAGGGAGTAGTGCAAGCCGAGGAGCAGATGGAGGAGTTAGTGTAGGACACTTGTAATTCTTCCTTTATTTTGGTTAGAAATAGTTGGGACGACCGATAGGTCGAATTTTGTAAAGCTCTTGCAGGCCGAGCACAATGGGTCTGCACCCTTAAATCAGATTTTTCTTGACCAAAAGTTATAGACCGAGTAATTGTACGAATTTTCAATCTTTGTCTGAGTGTTGGTGTAAGCCGAGTAAGGCTATACACCGACTCGAATGTTTGAGTCAAAATACTAAGTGTTGGGGTATAGGCCGAGTAAGACCGAATCCCGACTCGTGTTTGAGTCTAAGTGTTGGTGTAAGCCGAGTGAGGCGATACACCGACTCGAATGTTTGAGTCAAAATATCAAGTGTTGGGGTGTAGGCCGAGTAAGACCGAACCCCGACTCATTTGTGAGAGTCAAAATGTTAGTGCAAGCCGAGTAGGTCTGTACACCGACTCGATAGTTTGAGTCAAAAATAACAAGTGTTGGGGTGTAGGCCGAGTAAGACCGAACCCTGACTCGTGTTTGAGTCTAAGTGTTGGTGTAAGCCGAGTAAGGCGATACACCGACTCGAATGTTTGAGTCAAAATATCAAGTGTTGGGGTGTAGGCCTAGTAAGACCAAACCCCAACTCGTTTGTGTGAGTCAAAATGTTAGTGCAAGCCGAGTAGGTCTGTACACCGACTCGATAGTTTGAGTCAAAAATAGCAAGTGTTAGGGTGTAGGCCGAGTAAGACCAAACCCCGACTCGTGTTTGAGTCTAAGTGTTGGTGTAAGCCGAGTAAGGCGATACACCGACTCGAATGTTTGAGTCAAATATCAAGTGTTGGGGTGTAGGACGAGTAAGACCGAACCCCAACTCGTTTGTTTGAGTCAAAATGTTAGGTTACAAAAGATAGATAAATGGAAGAGTGTATAAATAACAGGCGCAATAGTCGGCATAGTACAGTAAGTTATAAGATGAGGGAACAAATACAAGGTCCTAAATGAAGTATTTCTTCAAGTGGTCGGCATGCCATGGGTGGCCCATTTTCGCCCGTTTGAGTCTTCCAATTCGTAAGTGCCGGGTCGGCAAACTCTTATGACCTGATAAGGACCTTCCCAATTTGGGCCGAGGGTACCGGCGGAGCTGTCCTTGGTGGCGAGGCTGAGCTTCTGAAGGACCCAATCCCTTTCTTGAAAACCCCGGTGTTTGACTCTGGCATTATGGTAGTTGCAAAACTGCTGTTTGCAGGCAATGTTTCTGAGGTTAGCCTGCTCCCTGTGCTCCTCGATGACGTCTAGACTGAGTTCAATCTGATGGTTGTTTTGTTCGGGTTCATAGGTCGATACCCGGTAAGAGGTTTCGTTCAGTTCAACAGGGATGACGGCTTCTGTTCCGAAGGTCAGTGAGAAGGGGGTTTCATTTGTCGATGTACGGTACGAAGTCCGATATGACCAGAGTGCGTTGGGGAGGATTTCAGACCACCTGCCCTTGGCCTCATCCAGCTGCGTTTTCAGTGTGTGCTTGATGATCTTGTTGATGGCCTCCACCTGTCCATTGGACTGAGGGTGAGCTGGCGAGGCGAAGTAGAGACGGATGTTGTGTCTGTCACAAAAGGCACGGAAGCGTGCATTGTCGAATTGCTTCCCGTTATCCATGACAATGGTATGAGGGAGACTGAAACGGCAGATGATGTTCTGGAAGACGAACGTTTCAATCTGGGCCTTGGTGATGGAAGCCAAGGCTTTTGCCTCTACCCACTTGGTGAAGTAGTCCACTGCTACTATTGCATATTTTGTCTTACCTTTCCCCGCTGGCATTTTCCCGATCAAGTCAAGTCCCCACTGTGAGAAGGGCTAGGGGCTGATCATGGGTGTGAGGTTTTCTGGAGGCAAGTGAAGGAGGGGGGCGAACCGTTGACACTTGTCGCATCGTTTGGTCAGCTCTGCCGCATCTCCGTGCATAGTAGGCCAGTAGAAACCTTGTCGGAAAGCTTTATGGGCCAGTGACCGTGGTCCAGAGTGATTTCCGCAGATGCCACCATGCATATCTTCCAGAATGGCCCGGCCTGCCTCTGGGACGAGACACTTCAGGAGAGGTAGAGTAAAACCCCGCTTGTAGAGTTGGCCGTTGAGGAGTGTATACCGGGCTGCCTGCCTCCGGACTGTTTTGGCCTCGATCTTATCGGAAGGTAAAGTTCCATTTGTGAGGAATCCGAGCAGCGGGGTCATCCACGTGCCGTTAGTGTTGATTGCGCAAAATACCGGGCCCTGTGTGCTGGGTTGATCAAGAATTTCGATCAGGACATTGCGACTCTGTTTTTCCTCTAGGGAGGATGCAAGCTGGGCTAGAGCATCCGCATGGCTATTTTCGGATCGTGGAATCCAAGTGATAGCATAATGGTAAAAACCGCTGAGAAGAGACTTTGCCAATGCTCTGTATGCTGCCATGGAAGAGTCTTTGGCCTCGTACTCGTTGGTGATCTGGTTGGCGATAAGCTGCGAATCGCTGAAAATTTGGATCTGTTTTGCCTCCATGGTCTTGGCAAGGCGGAGTCCCGCGAGGAGGGCCTCATATTCTGCGACATTGTTAGAGGCCTTGAACTGGAAACGAAGGGCGTATTCCATTCGGATTTTGTCCGGTCTGGTGAGGATAAGTCTGGTGCCAGATCCAGTGTGGCAGGCCGATCCGTCAACATAGAGGATCCACTGTGAGCGCAGGTCGGGCGAAAGAGTTGTCCCAATCTTTACCTTTCGGTCCGCAAAGTTGTGGGAGAGTACTATCTCTTCGACGTCCTCGATAGGCTGTGGGTGTGGTGTTGTTGAATGGTCCCGAGGATCTTCAATCGGCCCATCCTATATCCTCCGCGCGTCCTGAGGGCTGAAGGGGTCAGCCTCGAACGCGGACTCTATTACTGTCATGGTTTCCTTTGGTTGCTGGATCGGGTTAACAGAGTTGCACGCTCTTGCAGCCATTTGGTCCCCTCTGACTTGGCCAATCCCCATAGGAGTTGGGAATTTTACCAGAAGCAGGTGGGTGGAGACGACCGCCTTCATCTGGTTAAGTATTCCCCTTCCGAGAATGGCGTTGTAAGCCGCGGGGCCGTCCACTACCAAGAAGGGTGCTAGCACGATTGCCCTCCGAACGGGAGAGAAGAAGGGTGACTATGTCGTGCGGGACGATGGAGTCCCCAGTGAAATCGTAGAGAGGTGTAGGGGAGCGGTCCAGACTTGCTTCTGGGATGCCTAATTGCCTGAAAGCTTGCATAAAAAGGACGTTGACCGAGCTTCCAGTGTCTACCATTACCTGCTGTACGTCGAAGTTGGATATTTCAGCCATAACGACAATGGGGTCATCGTGAGGATAAACAATCCCGCCCTCTTCCTCTTTGGAAAACGTGATGGGTTCCCAACCGAGTCGGTTTGTTTTCTTGGCTCTTCCTTCTTCGATACTGAAGAGCTGCTGATTCTGTTTGGTGGCCCGTAGAAAGTTCTTCTTTGCCCGGTTGGAAGTGAGCGGGCAAGAAATTGATGGTCCTCCGAAGATCGTGTTGATCTGTCGGTTGCGAGGTGGTGGTGGTGCGTGTTGGAGAAATTGGTTGATCTTCCCATCTCAGGCTAGAGCCTCCACCAGATCCCGGAATGCGACACATTGGTCAATGATATGACCGTTGTATTTGTGGTATTGGCAATAAATTCCTGTGTCTTTGCCAAGCTTGCCCTTTGCTGGCGCCTAAGTGGACATCGGGATCATATGCTCCACGTTCAAGAGAACGTTCTCGTAGGGGGTGTTGAGGATGGTATAGGTCTCGTACTTGGAGCGAGGGACCCGTTTTTCCCCGTTGTTTGACCGCTCCCCCTGCTGTCTTTCCTGGTGATTCGGGTTCTTACCCTTCTTCCCAGGGCTGTACAGATTGTTGCTGTAGGGGTAGTCTTTCCGTTTTCCCCCATAGCTCTGTTGCCCCTGCTCTTGTGGGCGCTGCGCTGAACCCTGCTGTTCCGGGACGCTCTGTGTGTATGTTTTCACCGAGTCGGCCCTGGGAGGTTGATACGTATTAGAAGCGTTGGACTTTTAGCTCAGCGTTTCAGCCTTGGCATGGACCGCCTCCTATTTCATAATTTCATTATAAGTTCTCCAGCCCTGGGTGTGAGCTGCGTACCTGAAGGGGGAGTCTCGGAGGCCATCCTTGAAGGCCGTGAAGGCTGCTCGGTCATCCGTCTCCGCGCACCGGGAGTATTCATGACTGAATCTTGTTGCGTACCGCTGCAATGGTTCATGTTCGCCCTGTTTGAGCTGGAAGAGATCTTCGGACGAAAACAGGAGATCAGTCTGTATCATGAACTGATTCATGAAGGTGGAGGTGAGCTGCTCAAAAGAGTCGATGGACCCAGACTCCAGCTTGTAAAACCAGTTGATCGCCGCCTCAGTCAGTGTGGAACTGAAGATGAGGCATTGTTCCTCATCCGTGAGGTTTTTGAGAGCAATGGCCGAGTAAAAGTTGTTCAGGTGATTCCATGGGTCGTCCTTCCCAGTGTAAAGGGGGATTTTTAGGGGCTTTATCTCGTGATTGACCCTGAATTGGTTGATTCATTTTGTAAAGAGGCCCGAGCTGGTTTTCGACTAGGCTGGTCTTGCTGTCCGGACCGTCCCGGTTTCGAGTGTCCGAACTCGGTCCATTAAGTGTTGTACGAGCGAATCGGTTCTGGATTGCTGTTTTGCCCCTCGTTCCATCTGCTCTGCCCGCTGATTATCTCTCGGTGCATGGTCGTGCCCGATCAGGCATGACCGGTTGGCATCCCTCCCATTTGGCGGGCGCTGATAGCTACTTTTTCTGTGGCCGACTGGGCTTGACCGATCGGCGTCCCTCCGATCGGGTGGATTCCGGGGGCTAGTTCCCCTGTAACCGACCGGCCTTGACCGCTCGGCGTCCCTCCAGTAGGGTGGTTCTTGGGATTTACCGTCCTGTCGGTCACCCTGCCCTGACCGCTCGGTGCTCCTCCGGCGGGTTGGTTCAGGTGGACGGTGAGCAAGGCCGAGTCGGGTAGACCGCTCGGTGTCATTGCGGGAGGTCCTTGATGTTTGCCTCTCTCGGTGTGATCGATCGACCTTGTTGCCAGGCTACCGAGCCGATTTGGCCGTACTCTCGGTCTCCTAGGATGAGTCGGTGACGGGGATTGGAAGCTTGTCGAGAAAGTTCCGCGGCTGTTGCCTGGGCGGGACCACCGAGCGGTGTTGTTTCCTCGGTGGTCGTGCCTTGTTTTTCTGTCGGCCGAGGGTTAGGTCGGTGAGACTGTCGGTCGTTGACCGACTGGTTCCGTCCTGCCCCCTCACTGAGGGCGTCCCTTGCGTCTTGGTATATCCTGGTGTCGCCGAGCTGGTTGCCGGCGATGATCAACATCCGCGTGTGTTTCTTTCTTGGCTCGGCGTCCACCAGATGCGTGCTGGGTGGCTCGGCGACCGTGTGCTCCTTCTCTTTCAATGTAGCTCGACGACTTCTTTCGGCGCGCTCGGCGCACTCGGTAACGACCCTGTCGACCTCATCCTTACCGAGGCGAGCTTGGTGAGAAGCGAGTTTCACCTGCGCAACTCGCAGCTATTCTACTACCTCGGTGTATCGATTGTCGAGCATCTGACATCTCGACTCGGCCTGGGTACCTTTAGTTTTGATCTAGGTAATATCGCTCTGAAGTCGCTCGATTATTTGTAGAAAGTTAGGAGAGGGGTCTCTCATTGTTCTGGGGCCTTTCCCAAGTGTGATCTCACCGAGATCGTGCTCGCCCTGCATGTTTAGTGTCGACGAGTTTGCTCTCACTTCAATGGGTGGATGAGTCGTAACTCGGCCTGGTTGAGCGTGGGCATCCTTAGTCAGATTTCCCACAGACGGCACCGAACTGTTGAAGCGTTAAATGTTCCAACTGTCGATTTACTCGTTGCCTAATCACCAAATGACTCGTGTCCCTCTTCTGATCTGCCACTCAAGCGGATCGCGGGTTTTCGTTAGTACGGGCACCGGTGTGGTGCCAGCCTAAGGCTCTCCGACGATCAAGTGAGTTACGTTGTTCGTAAGAGGAAATAGTAAATGGTAAGTTTGGCAGAGTAATTATGAAATAGTAAATATTAGTTACCTTTATTGGGAAATGTGTACCCCTTATGTATGGGTAGATAGGATGTTCAATTCCCAAAGTTCCGATGTGGGACAAATGCTTCTCGATTTATGTGCTGACACGTGTTACGTAAATCGAAGGTGGATAGACCTCCACGTGGCATCCCGCATTTGGCCCGGGGTTAGAGTTTGTGTGAGTTCAACGGTTTTGGGCCTTAAACGAAGTCTGGGCTTCAAGTATACGGTCCAGTGGGTCTGGTCAGATATAGTGTTAACAAGTACTAACCTTGGTAACCTGTTCAACCAAACTCTAACCAGTCGTAATTCGACTCAACCAATGTCGTCTACCAGGTCGTCCACGACCTTAGTTGCACCAACAATCCATCACAACAAGATTAGTACGACAACCAACTAGGTCTAACCGATTGCTACAACCTCGACTGCAGAGTGCAGTCCCGTCACTAAAACTGGCATGACTAGACCGACCGACGGTCTCGACTCCGAAAAGTAGTCAAAGTCAAACCACTCGCAAACTCACTTTCTGAACCATACATCCTACCTTAGGGTTCCATGATCACTACTAACACGACCCGCCCCTAATCCCCCGGGATTAAGGGCCAAGTCATGCTCCCGTCTAACTTACGAGTGACACGAAGGCTAAACTGGCGTCAACCATCCATGTGACACGTAAGTCGGACAAGGGATTCTTGACTGAACCGCTCAAAACTTCCGAAACTTTCCTGAGCGCACAGACTCTCCTATGGATCGCGCATGTGATGTCTCCTTCTCTCTCGATCAACAGCCCACACCGCAACAACCTGGAGGGTATCAAAAACACAAAAAGACTGTGAGTGGACACAAATAAAGCATAAGTTCAAAAACAGTTATCAGAAAACACAATTACATTTATACCCTCCATTTAAAAAAAACCAATGCATGCATATCAAAAGCCATGTCATAAAACCATTTTATACTCAAATCATTCAAACCATTAAGAAAACCGAATTCATTTCCTTTTCTCAAACCCCGGGCCTTAGCCAAAAACCATCGAAACCGTATCCTCCGGGCATAGCCCAAAACATCAGAAGACCATTATTAAAAACCATCATTATCAAGTCTCGGTGAAAACCAAAACACATTTAAAACCACATTTCCATTCATCGAACCTGCTGGATCTATGCGAGTCTTTAAACTCCCGAGTCTTTAAACTCAATCCAGGCCTCAATATAATCCGAGTATTTAAACTCAATAGGCCTACGGGGGAAATATCAATATTCGAGTCTTTAAACTCCCGAGTCTTTAAACTCAATCCGGGTCATTATGCCCAATCTGGGCTCGCCCCCGTCATAATCATATCCGGGTTTTTAAACTCAATAACTGGATCCAGCAAATCCAATCCAAAACAATTTGAATACCTTTTTCCATTTCCGAATTCGAATCCGCAATCTCATCAGGATCCCGAATCCAAACCCAGAACTCATATCCATATCCATTTCCAAATTCGAGTCCGAAACCATCATTCAGTAAGCTGGCATCCGGAATAACCATTCTGAACCCAAACCCAGAAATCCACTTTCAAGTTCCAATCGAATCCCGAATCGTCATCCGGAAATCCGATTCAAAACCCGAAATCACATTCTTTAAAAACCACTTTTCTGAACTGGGCTTCAAGGCCGAAATCCATTTTAACTCAATGAAATCAAATCATATTTCAAATTCCGAAATCAAATCATCGAAACCATAGCCAAATCACAACATCGATCGAAATCCCGTAAAACACGCAATTCCGTAAATATCTCGAAAAACGTGCAAAATCGTAAACCATCAAGGTCATAAATCAAATCATAGAATCACGTATAGAAAATATATAAAAACATATATGCATGCATCATAAGTTAGAAAACAAAGTCCACTCACAGACCATTCCGTTGTCGCCTTGATACGCGCGCACTTACGCCGTTCCCAGCCATTCCGCTATCCTTGGCTTTCCTGAACCTGTCCAAATCCCATACTGAGGTCACTAACTACTTTACAATGGTCATACTAAAGCCCCATAATTTTCCCTTATTTTTAACTATTTTTAACTGAGGCCCAAAACCTTCAATTATCCCGAAACCTATCAAGATGATGTCTGATCGACTCGAAACCAGTGCCAAAATGTTCGATACAACGAATACTTTGAAAGTCATGTTGGAAACTTCCCCAAAAGTTTCCCCACGTGTAACGACCCGTCCCGGAATTCGGGATTAGGTTAGTAACTAATCATGATTAATGAGGGTTAATCGGTGATTAGTTGGGCGGAATCGGACGTACGATGCAAATGACCGTTTTGCCCCTAGTCGTGGGTAAAACGTTGACTTTTTATTCGGGCCGTCGAATGTACTTCGACCAACGTCCGTGACGTAGTTTGGGACGTTGCGAGTTCATAGACAGGTGGCACGTTCGATTACGACATTTGCGGTGAAAGTTATGACGTTCGGAAGTCCAGGGGCATTTTTCGTAATTTGGTCAGAAAGGAGGAAATGTTGACCTTTTGATCGGGAGGTCCGATGGGCAGGGACCGAGGACCGTTAGGAGGGTCTCGATGCCCTGAGTCCGTAGACAGGCGGCACGCGTCAAACGGAGTTCGATTGACCAAGTTACGGGTCTAGATTGCATGAGGGCATTTTGGTAAATAGTGAACTGAGGGCAAAATGGTAATTTCCTGCGGGGGGGACTGTTGAACCGTGAAACAGAAGGCGCAGCGCCCGTGCCGTGGGTGTCCTGAAATCCCACAATTGTCTAACCAATTCAGTGACATTGGGGAGATTTATTTATCCCGTTAGTGACATTGAGGATTGTGTGTGTGTGCTGGGCGTGCACAGGCAGGTTTTAAAAAAAAATGGTGTTGGGTCTGTTTTGCGGGAAACAGAGACTCAGTAAGCCTGAGTGAGTTCCCCACGGGTGTTGGGTCGCTTTGCAGCTAACTGAGAGTGTTGGGAGTGAGAGGGGTCCTTTAACGTGACTGGGGGCTGAAGGGAATGGTCTGTGCTGGTGAATTGCGGAGCACGGGCCTTCGTTTTGCAGAACAGAGCACTGGGCGTGTGGGAGGATTTAGTTTGTTCAATCCATTCCTGGGACAAAGAAAGGGAGACTCAAAAATTAGGGAGAACCAGAGAGTTGGGTAGAGAGGAGGAATGAGCGGACTGGGTGAGAAAATGCTCTGGAAACCCGAAGTTCTTGTTCAAACAATTCAAAATTTCAATTCGGATTGTAGGCCAGCCCATGGCAAATTAAGGCTTCCATGAGTCCTCTGGGATTAGTTCAAGTCGATCGCATACTAGTGGGAAGAGATTTGATGCCGTTTTCGACTCTGAAGGGACCTGCTGACCGGGAAGAAAATCGAGCTTGAGTTGTGGTTTTGGAGGAGTTTAGAGGAGCAATTGGCAGGAGAAACAAGTTCATACGAACACTACGAAGCTTCTGGGTGGGCCAATTTCAAGTAAACAATCGAGGTAGGTCGAGTTTGATGATTGAACAGTACCCACCTGTTCTTCAAAGTTCGACTTCTAATCGTCTGGATTCAGGTATGTTGTCACTGATTGGAGGTCACAGGACCCAAATTAGATGCTTGGCGATTCTATTTAACGTTTGAATTGATGCTCATAGGTCGAGATTGATGGATTTCCAGTCGGGTCACGCCGCGGGTCAACCGGACCCATTTACCAGATAGTCGGGTTGGGACGACGACTGTACCTGGCACTGTAGCTGGCGCGTGGGTGTCACGCGCAGCCGCTTGCGGCGGCGCGTGACGGCGCGTGGACCCGAATTTCAAGGTGAGTTCAACACGACTTTTGTCCTATACGATGTAACGAACATTTTAGCGTTGGTTTTGAAATTATCGGACACCGTTTCGATGTGGTTCCGAGGGTCCGAAGCATTCTATTACGTTTGTAATTAATGATTAATTCCCGGAAAATTTTGGGAAATTAGTATGCTGTTATGCAAGCCTTTAGTGACACTAAATTATGTTCTCGGACAGGATTTGGAATTTCTGGAAAATATGGGAAATTACGGAACCGCGTGCGGCGCGAAACCGAGCCCTATTGGACGGTGTGTGAGTGGACTTGCTTTCAAAATTTAATGCATGCATATATTATTTCTATGATTTTATGATTATGGTTATAAGTGGTGATTGATTTCGAATCCCGTATTTATCCGTATTCGATTTCCGTATTTATACGTATTTTTACTATATATGTGAAATTACACGTATTTCGAGACTATGGTTACTTTTGTGCTTAAAAATGGTTTAATGAAAGAGTTTAAATAAAATGGGTGCATGATGATTTAAGAATGTTCTTTACGATTATGAGGGCGATTCACGGTGTTTGCATGGTTTCCGAGGTTTTTGCGGTTTTACACGTTTTACGAGATTTGAGTTTATTGTGTTTTGATCAATGTTTGATGTTTGGATTTGGAATGTGAATTGAGGTTTGCGATTCCGAGGATTTTTAAATTGGATTTTGAGTATGCTTGACTAGACCGGGATTTTAGTGATTATGGTCGTAGTTTTGATGCCCGGATAATGTGATTTGAGAAATGAAGTGATTTCAAGGAATTAAAAAGGTTTTGAATAAGATGATTTCTGGATTGGTGCTTGGGGCAGAAAAGTAACTTGGATTAACGAGTTTTCAGTTTTCGGAAATTTAAGTGGATTCTTGGTTTGGGTTCGGGATGATGTTTCCGGATGCCGGCTTACGGAATCATTATTGCGAATTCGAATTCGGGAAAGAAAAAGGATTTAATAAAGTGATTTGGTCTGTTTTTGCATGCCCCGTGTTTCATGATGATTTGATTATGGTTGTAAAGTATGATTTGGGGAAAATGAATGTGGAATTTCGGACCATGGGTCCTGTTGTGAAAAATGTGATTTTGGGATGGATCCCACGTGGTCGTGATTGATGAACTGTTTTGGGTTTAAAAATCCGGTGCTATTGCTGGAGCACGTTTTGAGTTTAAAGACTCGGTTAATTGATGACGGGGGAGGGCCCTTATTGAGTTTAAAGACTCGTGAGTTTAAAGACTCGTGAGTTTAAAGACTCGGTTATTATGATACCCCCGAGGCCTATTGATTCTGTTTTGAGTTTAAAGACTCGTTGAAATCCCGGGAAGGCCTGATGATGCGCATGGTTTTGAGTTTAAAGACTCGGGCACACTTGAAATCCAGCAAATGATTGACTTGTGATTTATTGATGATTTCTGATGTTTCAGTTGAGTTGGGCAGTGGTCTGGTATATGGTTGTTGGTTGGGATCATGTGTGCATTTGGTTTGATTCATGGTTTTGGGCTGTGGCCCTGTGTTCATGATCGCGGGCTATGACCCGAAGGTTAAGAAAAGGAAAATGTTTCTGATCTTTCATATATGGATTTCTTATGTTGAAAATGTAACGGATTGCGAAATGATTTTTGTATGCATGCATTGGTTTTTACTTGGAGGGTAAAAACGTCTTTCCGTAACTGATTTGTAAACTTAATTCTTTTTGTCCACTCACACCTTTTGGTTTTTATTGACCCTCCAGGTCGTGGTGCGTTGTTCGAGGCTGTACGAGGGGCGGAGGCATGAGTAAGTACGTGTGGCTATCCCTGGTTTGGCAAGTACTGAGAGTAACTTGGGGTTTTCAGTCACCTTGCCAGACGGGAGCAGGACCGGGCACAGTTATCGATGCCCCTCTCGGGGGCGGTCCTGTCAATTTGGCATCAAAGCACTAGGTTGCTGATTCTGTTGCCACATCATGCCTCCAAAGCGTAAGCCTCGTGCGCGACCTGATAGTGAGACGAGTAGGCGAGGGCGTTTGGGACCTCGTGTCAAATCCCGGATGAGATTGACCCTGGTTTCAGGGTCAGATGTCGGGTAGTGTACGCTGTGAACTGTGATTTGCGCGACTTGCTGGACCTAAAATTGTGGGGGTTGCAAGGACGAAGAGACCGGTGGCTGGAAGGCCGCATTTTTGGGCAAATTGTACTTTCTCTTAGGCCCTAGTAGTCGTATAGAATGTGGGTGAGCATTGGATATTGCTCGAGAATTGAGTATGTCAGTGATGCCATGGTCAGTTTGGTTTGAGATTTGACTCAGGAGGAGTCGAGATGTAGATGTGGGACTCACGATGAGTCAGTATTTTTGGGTTAGGAACGGGGGAGGAGTCATGGTAAGGTACCAAGGCTCGAGAGGAGCCAGAGAAGCTAAGTGAGGAACGTCTGGCACTTAAGGATGCCAAGGACCAGTTTATGGTCAGGTAGTGAATGAGTTAGTAAATTATGGCTTGATTTTGTGGAATAGTGGTCTGGGGTAGATGGCCAATTGTCGGGAGTACTTGGTGTAGTGGTGGTAGTTGAGAATCAGGGGGCGATCTGAGAACGTTCATCCATCCTGATGTGGATTGTCGGGATGGTGGTACCCATGGTTGCGGGGTACGAGTAGTGATGCGGGATCGTCGCTCGGTATGAGCGGAGATCCAGGGCTACCCACTGTGCACACGGTGTGCAAGTGTGGATGGTTGTATGTTGGCGCTGGTACTAGCGCTGGTGCTAGTGTCAGTGAGTGAGATTGTGTTGGGCCACAAGTTGGGGTGTGACTCAGTCATGATGAGAGTGCGTTGGTAATTGAGATTCAGTAGTGGTTGACTCATGGTCTGGATAGGATCCAGCGGAGATTATGAGGTATTGGGGTAAGTCCCAACAGTGACGAGGTGACAAGAGTTGAGTAATTCCCAGTCAGAATCGGTGTATGTGCCTAATTAGTCATTAAATGACGGGAGGTCTAAGTATTGGGCTGATTGTGGACGCGTGGTGGTTCAAGTGAGTTACGGATATAGGGAGTCCGGCGGTTGGACTTGACATATCATGGGGTGTGTGTATATCTTCAACATGGGTGGAATCTTAGTTTCGAGGAGAGTTGTGACTGTGAGACGTGAGCGGTGCTCGTTTTCGCATTGGTATTCGATATTCGGAAGTCATCAGGGTTGACTTCTTACCTTCTGCCCTGGCAGACGTCGATCGCGGGTACCAGTACGTTGAGCGTGTATTGGGTGGTGGACCCATGAGTGTTTTGGGGTAAACGGGATTCCCATTTCCTGCTTGGTGGCAGACGATGTTGGATGTTTGGTACCGTGGGTGCAGAGAGTTGTGTTGCGCTCACATGGGATGGATGTTGATGACATCATATTGGATCATCCTTGGTCTCTCCTAGGTGGAGTGGCAGGGATCGATATGAGGTTGTGGGCCTTGGGCATGGTGACAATCTAGGATCGTGGTGTTACTAGTTGGGTGACGCGGTAACGGACTCGAATTATGATCGCTTTGATCAGGCTAGGTGAAGAGCTTATCGCTCTGTCGTAAATGTTTAGATACGAGGATTGTTGGATGGAACTTCATTTCTACGTTAATCCGTACTCGAGCGAGTGGGAACGCCTATGTTTGGACTCGAGGTTTGCTCTGTGGATGAGTGGATACCCCACAGGGTCTAAGTGGTCAGTCATAGAGATGGGCGATTGGGATTGGCTTCTTTTCGAAGTCAATCGGATGTGACGTAGTGACCGTTGAGCGAGTATTGATTCGGGGTTGGTGCGCCTCGAAAATTGAGAGTGAGATTTGATGGCCTTTCGGCATGACTGTACACGCCTTGGTGAGCGTGCTTGGATTGGTATATCTTGGATGACGTGTTTGGGGGTTGATTTTGTGCTTCTGATCGGGTGACCATGGGATCCTGAATGGATGATGAGTTAGTATGTTCGAGTTGTCTAGTATGGGATTGGACAAGAAACCCCAGTGTCAGGGTGTGATTGACGGTGAACCTTGTAGTGGACTGGTTGAGAGATGGCTGTACGTACCCTGTACGGGGTACGAGGATCGGTACCGGACAGGCCGAGTGGTATCTAGTGACGGTACGTGGGGGGGGGTACCAGTGGTGTGGTTGCACGTGTTGGCATTCGGCATAATTCCGACACACTTGGTGTTGTTGTGAACTGGATTGTGAGCTTGATATATGCCGCAGGGTTGGGCTTGCCCTGCGAGATGAGATCGTGTTATTGATCTTACGCAATTTTATGTGACACCAATTGGCTGTTGATTACGGCTTTACTGGTGAGGTTTAGTGGTGACCGTTTGACTGGTAGCGTCAACACGGACTGACGAGCGAGTGTTGGTGACTCCCGGTGGGAGCAGGCGTCAAGTGATCATTTTCGCTCGAGGTGGTCGAGTGTGGTCGGTACGACATGAGACGGTAATGGGACATTTGAGTACAGAGGAGTAGCTGGTGTACGGGTGTACACGTGTTGCGAGGACGAAATGTTTTCCACGAGGTGGATGTGAGATGAGGATGATTGGGAATTTCGAGAACTGAACTAATTTTTAGGAGGGAGGAACGGTTGAGTTTTGATCGGTTGGAATTTCGTTGGCGAAATTCTCTAAGGGGGGGAGATTGTAACGAACCGTCCCGGAATTCGGGATTAGGTTAGTAACTAATCATGATTAATGAGGGTTAATCGGTGATTAGTTGGGCGGAATCGGACGTACGATGCAAATGACCGTTTTGCCCCTAGTCGTGGGTAAAACGTTGACTTTTTATTCGGGCCGTCGAATGTACTTCGACCAACGTCCGTGACGTAGTTTGGGACGTTGCGAGTTCATAGACAGGTGGCACGTTCGATTCCGACATTTGCGGTGAAAGTTATGACGTTCGGAAGTCCAGGGGCATTTTCGTAATTTGGTCAGAAAGGAGGAAATGTTGACCTTTTGATCGGGAGGTCCGATGGGCAGGGACCGAGGACCGTTAGGAGGGTCTCGATGCCCTGAGTCCGTAGACAGGCGGCACGCGTCAAACGGAGTTCGATTGACCAAGTTACGGGTCTAGATTGCATGAGGGCATTTTGGTAAATAGTCAACTGAGGGCAAAATGGTAATTTCCTGCGGGGGGGACTGTTGAACCGTGAAACAGAAGGCGCATCGCCCGTGCCGTGGGTGTCCTGAAATCCCACAATTGTCTAACCAATTCAATGACATTGGGGAGATTTATTTATCCCGTTAGTGACATTGAGGATTGTGTGTGTGTGCTGGGCGTGCACAGGCAGGTTTTAAAAAAAAATGGTGTTGGGTCTGTTTTGCGGGAAACAGAGACTCAGTAAGCCTGAGTGAGTTCCCCACGGGTGTTAGGTCGCTTTGCAGCTAACTGAGAGTGTTGGGAGTGAGAGGGGTCCTTTAACGTGACTGGGGGCTGAAGGGAATGGTCTGTGCTGGTGAATTGCGGAGCACGGGCCTTCGTTTTGCAGAACAGAGCACTGGGCGTGTGGGAGGATTTAGTTTGTTCAATCCATTCCTGGGACAATGAAAGGGAGACTCAAAAATTAGGGAGAACCAGAGAGTTGGGTAGAGAGGAGGAATGAGCGGACTGGGTGAGAAAATGCTCTGGAAACCCGAAGTTCTTGTTCAAACAATTCAAAATTTCAATTCGGATTGTAGGCCAGCCCATGGCAAATTAAGGCTTCCATGAGTCCTCTGGGATTAGTTCAAGTCAATCGCAAACTAGTGGGAAGAGATTTGATGCCGTTTTCGACTCTGAAGGGACCTGCTGACCGGGAAGAAAATCGAGCTTGAGTTGTGGTTTTGGAGGAGTTTAGAGGAGCAATTGGCAGGAGAAACAAGTTCATACGAACACTACGAAGCTTCTGGGTGGGCCAATTTCAAGTAAACAATCGAGGTAGGTCGAGTTTGATGATTGAACAGTACCCACCTGTTCTTCAAAGTTCGACTTCTAATCGTCTGGATTCAGGTACGTTGTCACTGATTGGAGGTCACAGGACCCAAATTAGATGCTTGGCGATTCTATTTAACGTTTGAATTGATGCTCATAGGTCGAGATTGATGGATTTCCAGCCGGGTCACGCCGCGGGTCAACCGGACCCATTTACCAGACAGTCGGGTTGGGACGACGACTGTACCTGGCACTGTAGCTGGCGCGTGGGTGTCACGCGCAGCCGCTTGCGGCGGCGCGTGACGGCGCGTGGACCCGAATTTCAAGGTGAGTTCAACACGACTTTTGTCCTATACGATGTAACGAACACTTTAGCGTTGGTTTTGAAATTATCGGACACCGTTTCGATGTGGTTCCGAGGGTCCGAAGCTTTCTATTACGTTTGTAATTAATGATTAATTCCCGGAAAATTTTGGGAAATTAGTATGCTGTTATGCAAGCCTTTAGTGACACTAAATTATGTTCTCGGACAGGATTTGGAATTTCTGGAAAATATGGGAAATTACGGAACCGCGTGCGGCGCGAAACCGAGCCCTATTGGACGGTGTGTGGGTGGACTTGCTTTCAAAATTTAATGCATGCATAAATTATTTCTATGATTTTATGATTATGATTATAAGTGGTGATTGATTTCGAATCCCGTATTTATCCGTATTCGATTTCTGTATTTATACGTATTTTTACTATATATGTGAAATTACACGTATTTCGAGACTATGGTTACTTTTGTGCTTAAAAATGGTTTAATGAAAGAGTTTAAATAAAATGGGTGCATGATGATTTAAGAATGTTCTTTACGATTATGAGGGCGATTCACGGTGTTTGCATGGTTTCCGAGGTTTTTGCGGTTTTACACGTTTTACGAGATTTGAGTTTATTGTGTTTTGATCAATGTTTGATGTTTGGATTTGGAATGTGAATTGAGGTTTGCGATTCCGAGGATTTTTAAATTGGATTTTGAGTATGCTTGACTAGACCGGGATTTTAGTGATTATGGTCGTGGTTTTGATGCCCGGATAATGTGATTTGAGAAATGAAGTGATTTCAAGGAATTAAAAAGGCTTTGAATAAGATGATTTCTGGATTGGTGCTTGGGGCAGAAAAGTAACTTGGATTAACGAGTTTTCAGTTTTCGGAAATTTAAGTGGATTCTTGGTTTGGGTTCGGGATGATGTTTCCGGATGCCGGCTTACGGAATCATTATTGCGAATTCGAATTCGGGAAAGAAAAAGGATTTAATAAAGTGATTTGGTCTGTTTTTGCATGCCCCGTGTTTCATGATGATTTGATTATGGTTGTAAAGTATGATTTGGGGAAAATGAATGTGGAATTTCGGACCATGGGTCCTGTTGTGAAAAATGTGATTTTGGGATGGATCCCACGTGGTCGTGATTGATGAACTGTTTTGGGTTTAAAAATCCGGTGCTATTGCTGGAGCACGTTTTGAGTTTAAAGACTCGGTTAATTGATGACGGGGGAGGGCCCTTATTGAGTTTAAAGACTCGTGAGTTTAAAGACTCGTGAGTTTAAAGACTCGTGAGTTTAAAGACTCGGTTATTATGATACCCCCGAGGCCTATTGATTCTGTTTTGAGTTTAAAGACTCGTTGAAATCCCGGGAAGGCCTGATGATGCGCATGGTTTTGAGTTTAAAGACTCAGGCACACTTGAAATCCAGCAAATGATTGACTTGTGATTTATTGATGATTTCTGATGTTTCAGTTGAGTTGGGCAGTGGTCTGGTATATGGTTGTTGGTTGGGATCATGTGTGCATTTGGTTTGATTCATGGTTTTGGGCTGTGGCCCTGTGTTCATGATCGCGGGCTATGACCCGAAGGTTAAGAAAAGGAAAATGTTTCTGATCTTTCATATATGGATTTCTTATGTTGAAAATGTAACGGATTGCGAAATGATTTTTGTATGCATGCATTGGTTTTTACTTGGAGGGTAAAAACGTCTTTCCGTAACTGATTTGTAAACTTAATTCTTTTTGTCCACTCACACCTTTTGGTTTTTATTGACCCTCCAGGTCGTGGTGCGTTGTTCGAGGCTGTACAAGGGGCGGAGGCATGAGTAAGTACGTGTGGCTATCCCTGGTTTGGCAAGTACTGAGGGTAACTTGGGGTTTTCAGTCACCTTGCCAGACGGGAGCAGGACCGGGCACAGTTATCGATGCCCCTCTCGGGGGCGGTCCTGTCACCACGTGCCCTCACACGCCTGCACTGTTCATCGTCTCCTTCCTCTCGTCGACCTAGTTTAGGCCAGTTCGAACCGGTCCGGTTCGACCGAACTGGCGTCCACTGTTATCCACCATTTTTCCAAATTTTCCTAAACCGTTTAATCCTACACATTTGTCCAGTACTTCCCTAATTATCTACAACTTCAAAACATAAATTTGAGGTCTGTAACATACCTTCATAAATCAAAGAAAACCCCAGAACTCCTCCTCCTCTGTTTTCTTGTGTTCCCGGCCACTTAAAACCCCCAGTTTGGTCCTTTTTGAACTCCTCTCGACCTCCTAACCTCAATCAAGCAATCACTTTGATCAGAGAAGGTCAACATATCGATTCTATAACCAATTCGACATAGAGAGCTCACGGTTGTCTTACCTCCGTTCACTGTTACGAACTCCGTCGCGCACAGCCACAGTGACCACCAGCTTCAGCTCACTACCCTCATCAACTTTGATGAACGAACTATAAGCAAAGAAACACATTTGTAGCTGTTTGGATCAAGATCACCTCGCGGGTTCAGAGTGCCCTGCCTTCCACGGTGTCGTGGCCACCGTCCAAGGCGGCTCGACGTCTTACCACCAACCCATTCCTCTCACCTTCCTTTATCATTATTCTTCAGACTTGTCAAGCCATTAGGGATGTTTGCAACCATGATTCCTCACAATATCGCATCCCCTGTTTTCTGTTTTTCTACATTTTTCATTCCAAATCATGCATAAACTCAAACTTGTTTTTAAAAACGTGTGTGAGAGACGATGAGGACTTCTACCACCATCCAGAAGGGGCCAGGTGTCCTAAATCCTGTGGCCAACACCCTGATGCAGCCAAGTGTCCTCTGACCATTGGGCACAAATCCCCATACAAGTCAAATGACCATTTTACCCCTAGTGCTTTTAGACCAAATTTCGAACCTATCGACGTCCGATGATAGCGTGCCGCCTGTCGTTGTATTCAGTAGACCAAGACATTCTTAACGGTCCTCGAATTACGTGAAAAGTAGTTATCGTGTGAAAAGTCAAAAAATTCCCTCTTTTACCTTAATTACGAAAATGCCCTCGAACTTCCGAACGTCATAACTTTGTCCTCGGATGTCGGAATCGAACGTGACACCTGTCTATGATCTCGTGACGTCCTGAACTACGTCACGTTCATCGGTCAAAGTTCATTTGACCTTCCGAAAGAAAAGTTAATATTTTTCCCATTCCAAGGGCAAAATCGTCATTTCGTACCGTCCGTTCGAAAGTACCTAACTAATCACCGATTAACTTTACTAATCCGTCTTTAACTACTAATCTAATCTCGGTTTCCAGGACGGGTCGTTACAATCTACCTCCCTTAAAGAATTTCGTCCCCGGAATTCCTCGACTCGTATCTCTGTAACTGGCTAGGAAAACAATATCTAACTGAACTCCCACCTGGGTCTCCTACCCGGTGTCCATCATTTGCCAATCCAAGATATCCTGACAGTTTCCAGACTGTCACCACATCTCTGCCAGTGAATCAACTCAACCAACTTTTTGTTCTTCAGGAGATCGTCCCAATCGCACTGGGGTCATCACAAATCCATCTCGTTCCCACGATATTTCCAACACCACACCAGCCAACACTCACAGCTCAACTATCACTAGGTACGCACCACTGCTATCAGGTTTAACATTCCTAACTCCTTTCGAGTCGAGCGTACCTCGTACCAACGTCCCAGCACGTCTTGTGAGTTCGCCGTCAACAAACACAAAACTCAAGTACACCCATTCACAAGACGGCATCTACCAAACTTGATATTTCTATGCATCAAGATTAGTACAATGTTCCATACTACTTCCGTCAGTGATCTGCGCCGACCTCACCCGAGTCACAACGTATTCATCTTATACCCCTAACTAAACCAATCTTTCCACCGGTGGTTCCACTAACCACCAACACTGTCATCCTGTGGAACTTCATCCACGTCTAACACCACATGTCTGCAACTGGACCCTCTTAGTTACCTGTCAAATCGTGATCACACACCTCAATAGTCAGGGTCCCACCAGCCACTCATGATTCGGAGCATCCAGCCATGTCAACACTGAAGCCTGCAATAACTGATCAACCACTCGGGATCACCCTGATCTAGCCCACCTATTCCATCAAACTCCATCAAATCGGAACTACGCCGATCATCCATCTATCCACAATATACCTCGGCACTCAGCCGATTAACAACACTTCTATCAGAACATCACGTTGCACATCCAAGTACATCAGCATGACTCCGAACACTGCAGAACCAGTACGTACACATTCCAAGTACATGCACCAAGTACCACCAATCAGAACCACGGTGCATACCACTAACCACACGCAAGGACAACCCTACGAACTTTAAAGGAAACAAAGATATTTTAGAATACCTCAACACAGCTCGTAGAGTACATCCTCAAGTACTTCCAACGACATCTTACGGTAAGTCCACCAACAATGCCATAGTGTACCCGTCACTTTCACAATGTCTCTCTAGGGTACACGAACATCCTCGTAACCACACGAGTTACTACTTGACTACGAGTCAAACACGTGTCACTTTTAGAGCCTATCGGTCCAATCCAATACTAAGCCAACACGTCAGATCCGACACTTCTTCCAAAGAACACCAGCTCGAGTCTATTCGAGTTTTCCGATCTCCTGAGTCGCCCGGCCAATATGAACCTCAAACTCCGTTCATTATGTACACAGGGCAGACCCCGCACTAGATCCAAATCCAATACTCATAAATCTGCGAGACGGACCATACATGTCCTGCACAATTCCCAGGTGGTCAAACTATCCAACTTGTGTCCCACAGCCGATCATCCTGCTCCACAACTACTCAAACCTGTTAGAAGCAATCCAATCTCGATCCAAACACTCCTAAATAGATCCTACTGACTAGGTTTCAGACCACTGCATCAAATCCAAATGATCTTAAATACCGCACATCTAGCTTGTGGGTTCCCTTCAATAACCTCATATCGATCAGTTATAGTTACTCCTTTTCCATTCCTCCTGTCAGCCTCCAATGGAACACACGATGGTCCACAACTAGGACATCACAAGTTATCCTGCCTTAAACCAACTTAGGACAATCCTACGATACTCGCCACACAGGCCACTCCCGGCGTCACCAAGTACTCTTTCTACTCCTGAACACATCCACGTGTATCCATGACCAAGGGGGTCACAATCCCTGAAGTTCCTTTAATGAATCCCCAAATTAACTCTAAAACATCCCTCTCTCACACGCGACATCTAACACCATCTCGAAATCAACACACATCTCAACATCTAAACTACAACCGCTCCTGATTCCGAGATTCTAACCATGTTGGAAGTATATCCTCCTTTTCCAACCATGGAACTCATTCCGAAACATGAATACCACCATTGGACCAACCGCCTAAACGTCAACTCTGCTACACTTAGGCGATCCACGACTCCTACGGATCACATCCACGTGTCCGTAACTAAACCAACTCACCTGTCGGTTAACACCGAGTATGCGCATCCAAAAGGATGTCAATCATCACTCCTTCTGATGATCACATCTCAACCTTTTCGAAGTTCAACTCCGAGTTCCTACTAAAATACGAGTCACCAACTTTTGGAATCCTCAATCCACAATTACTGACCTCAGACTCCCCAGTTACCACCCTCAAAGTCGCTAATCACCAAGTGCCAACCTCGGTATCCACCGACATATACCAACACATCAGGGGGAGTCCACTAGGACAAACCTCTCGAACGGTCAAACGCGACCATACAAACCTAGCCCGATCCAACACGAAGCATAGGTCCTCCGCGCTTCCGCTGCGCTGCTCTGACCAAAATAAGGGTATCCTGACCGCTCGTACCGAAACATGACCTTCCAATGGTCATCACCAATCCCTGCTCGGTTAATGGTTCCTACCAGACACTGGCACCTCACAGCCGTCCACAACCTTGACTCAATGTGCCCATCCAACCATTTACAAGTATCCCAACTCGTGGCACATCATTCTGATCTAGTGGTCACAGCACACCAATCCCGAGCCTCTACTCCCACCGAGTCAAAACCTTCAGTCTATGCTAGGGTCGGGGGAACTGACCTTCCTTGTACTCCACATCTCTGAGTAACACAAATGCTTAACCAACGCCGCGCTCTCACTAGACTCGTCCAGAGTCATCCACCAGCCACCCACTACCTCAGCTGCACCTAGCAGCACCGTCTCCAATCCGGCCGTAAATCGGCCCAAGTCATAAGGACTACTATACCACAAACCCCAATTCACAGTTTCCCTCAGGTACTCTCAATACAATCCAGTAATCCCACGGGTTTCCTCAAATCATCCCCGTCGTCCGGGTTATCCAAACCCGCAACTTCCATTGGTTCACTACAACCTTACCACTCGGGTCGTCACACTCGACTAAGGCCATTCCTTATCGTAACTCTACTCACCAACATCAACCAGTATCCATCGCTAGGGGGGGAAATCCCTCAAATCTCACAGTAGTTCCTAAACCCTGCCACTCAAGGTATCCGGCTACTCAGCTGTACAAGTCCAAGCTCGAACAATCTAACCAAATGGTCACAAGTCCATAATGTCATCACCCAAACACAATCCGGCCAAATAGGCCACCGTCAACTGTCCTCCTCGGCCCGCGTATCTCACTAGCTCAATGGGCTACTCTCGGGCCCCACAGGTCGACCAATTTACTCATCCGTAGCTCACCAACTACCATCCAGGTTAATCCCGCTGGCGTATCTCTGACCCTATGGTCCAACCGTCAAGCATAACCAGTGCTAATGTACTAACGGGTTCGGCCCTAAGCTGACGTACGTCATACCACGTACCGCGTATCGAGCGACTATCATTCTGACACTAACAATCGCTACTAACTTACCACAACGAACGTACTATCACTATCACATCCAAGTTGCTGACAGGCTGTTCTGCGTCGAGACATCACATCCACAGTAGTATCACAACACCCACGTCGACGAACCAAAGACTCTGGGAACCAATCCTCGCGCAGAGCGCACAAAACCTGCTCTGATACCAATTTGACACGACCCTCCCCCAATCCCGCGGGATTAAGGGCTAAGTCATGCTCCCGTCTAACTTACGAGTGACACGAAGGCTAAACTGACGTCCAACCTCCATGTGACACGTTAGTCGGACAAGGGATTCTTGACTGAATCGCTCAAAACTTCCGAAACTTTCCAGAGAGCGCAGACTCTCCTGTGGATCGCGTATGTGATGTCTCCGTCGCTCTCGACCAACAGCCCCAACCGCAACAACCTGGAGGGTATCGAAAACACAAAAAGACTGTGAGTGGACACAAATAAAGCATAAGTTCAAAAACATTTATCAGAAAACACAATTACATTTATACCCTCTATTTTAAAAAAAAAAACCAATGCATTCATATCAAAAGCCATGTCATAAAACCATTTTATACTCAAATCATTCAAACCATTAAGAAAACCGAATTCATTTCCATTTCTCAAACCCCGGGCCTTAGCCCAAAACCATCGAAACTGTATCATCCGAGCATAGCCCAAAACATCGGAAGACCATTATTAAAAACCTTCATTATCAAGTCTCAGTGAAAACCAAAACACATTTGAAACCACTTTTCCATCCATCGAACCTGCTGGATCTATCCGAGTCTTTAAACTCCCGAGTCTTTAAACTCAATCTAGGCCTAAATATAATCTGAGTCTTTAAACTACCGAGTCTTTAAACTCAATAGGCTTACGGGGGAAATATCAATATCCGAGTCTTTAAACTCCCGAGTCTTTAAACTCAATATGGGGCATTAAACCCAATCCGGGCTCGCCCTCATCATAATCATATCTGGGTCTTTAAACCCAATAACCAGATCCAGCAAATCCAATACGAAACAATTTGAATACCTTTTTCCATTTCCGAATCCGAATCCGCAATCTCATCAGGATCCCGAATCCAAACCCAGAACTCATATCCATATCCATTTCCAAATCCGAGTCCGAAACCATCATTCCATAAGCCGGCATCCGAAATAACCATTCTGAACCCAAACCCAGAAATCCACTTTCAAGTTCCAAATCGAATCCCGAATCGTCATCCGGAAATCCGATTCAAAAACCCGAAATCACATTCTTTAAAAATCACTTTTCTGAACTGGGCTTCAAGCTCGAAATCCATTTTAACTAAATGAAATCAAATCATATTTCAAATTCCGAAACAAATCATCAAAACCATAGTCAAATCACAACATCGATCGAAATCTAGTAAAACACGCAATTCCGTAAATATCTCGAAAAACATGCAAAACCGTAAACCATCAAGATCATAAATCAAATCATAGAATCGCAAATAGAAAACATATAAAAACATATATGCATGCATCATAAGTTAGAAAACAAAGTCCACTCACAGACCATTCCGTCGTCGCCTCGATACGCGAGCACTTACGTCGTTCCCGGCCATTCCGCTATCCTCGGCTTTCCCCAACCTGTCCAAATCCCATTCTAAGGTCACTAACTACTTCACAATGGTCATACTAAAGCCCCTCACGCGCCTGCACTGTTCATCGTCTCCTTCCCCTCGCCGACCTGGTCTAGGCCTGTTCGACCGAACTGGAGTCCACCGTTGTCCACCATTTTTCCAACTTTTCCTAAACCGTTTAATTCTACACATTCGTCCAGTCCTTCCCTACTTATCTACAACTTCAAAACATAAATTTGAGGTCTGTAACATACCTTCATAAATCAAAGAAAAACCCAGAACTCCTCCTCCTCTGTGTTCTTGTGTTCCCGGCCAATTAAAACCCCCAGTTTGGTCCTTTTTAAACTCCTCTCGACCTCCTAACCTAAATCAAGCAATCACTTTGATCAGAGAGGGTAAACATATCGATTCTATAACCAATTCGACACAGAGAGCTCACGGTTGTCTTACCTCCGTTCACCGTTACGAACTCCGTCGCGCACAGCCATGGTGACCACCAGCTTCAGCTCACTACCCTCATCAACTTTGATGAACGAACTATAAGCAAAGAAACACATTTGTAGCTGCTTGGATCAAGATCACCTCGCGGGTTTAGAGTGCCCTGCCTTCCACGGTGGCGTGGCCACCGTCCAAGGCGGCTCGACGTCTTTCCACCAACCCACTCCTCTCACCTTCCTTGTTCAGACTTGTCAAGCCATTAGGGATGTTTGCAACCGTGATTCCTCACAATATCATCCCCTGTTTTCTGTTTTTCTACATTTTTCATTCCAAATCGTGCATAAACTCAAACTTGTTTTTAAAAACGTGTGTGAGAGACGGTGAGGACTTCTACCACCATCCAGAAGGGGCCAGGTGTCCTAAATCCTGTGGCCAACACCCTGATGCAGCCAAATGTCCTCTGACCACTGGGCACAAATCCTCATACAAGTCAAATGACCATTTTACCCTCATTACACAAATTACCATTTTACCCCTACTGCTTTTAGACCAAATCCCCAAGGGCTTTTATATATGTATGTAAGCCCACTTGACCCGGCCCGTAAATTAAAAAATTATTTAATAAGCCCAGCCCAGCTCGACCCAAGCCCAAGCTGTCAGGACCCGGCCCAATCCCCTCGGGATTAACGAGGGACGCTCCTGATACCGTGTGACGCGGAGTGTCAGACGAGGGAAAATTTGAACCTTTAGCCCGAAGGCTTCCAGAGTATGCCAGGATCTGGAGGAGGTATGTGTTGTCCCGGTCTCTGTTACAGTTTGCACCATATCAACCTGAAGGGCATTGAAAACAGAAAGACTATGAGTGGACAAAAATAAAAGAGTTGATAAAAACATTTATAAAAGACCTTTATGCCCTTCACTAAAAAGCAAGCATGCATAGTAAAACCATTTATCAAACCACATATGTTTAAACAACCAAATCCATACGGGCCCCTACCCAAAACCATTTACAGAAATCTAGAACATAATAAACATATGTGGTATCTCAGCCCAAATCCATTTATCAATCATAAAATACAATTTCGCAAAACCAAGAAATCATGTTTATCAATATCATATAACCAATCCTGTCACGGTATCTAGAGCTACGCGCGTGCTACCCGGGGTCTCAAAGCCCAAGTCTCCCCAACGGGGGCGACTCAACTTAGTTAGTGCTCTGTGACTACTCCGGGGTCCACCCAGGCCAACGACCCTCCTCAGAGGAGACAATTCATATACAAAGGATGGTATACGAAAAACCATTTGAATACTTTCTCAAAACCTTTCAAGGGTTCATGCCCGGTCCCCATAAATCGTCATGAGCCATAAAAACCATTCAAGGGTTCATGCCCAGTCCCCATAAACTGTCATAAGCCATAAAAACCTTTCAATGGTTCATGCCGGTCCCCATAAACCGTCATGAACCATAAAAACCATTTATGGGTCCCTGACCCGAAATCACAATCTTAAAACATAACTGGGCCCTAAGCCCGAATCCATATACAAATTGGGCCTCCAGCTCGAATCGTAAAAAAAACTAGGCCTCGTGCTCGATTTCGTAAATAAAATAGGCCTCGTGCTCAATTTCGTAAACCAAATGGGCCTTGTGCCCGATACACAAGTCAATTGGGCTCCGAGCCCGATTCGTAAACCAACTGGGCCTCGAGCCCGATACATAAATCAATTGGGCCTTAGGCTCGATGCCTCGTTAAGTCGCATGGACTTCAAGTTCGAGAGTTCATAAATAAAAGGGGTCTTGTGCCCGGTCCATATTTTCAAATCCGAAATCGATTCAAGAACCAATTGGGCCTCTGACCCGAAAATGTAACTAAATGGACTTCGAGTCCGAGGGTTTCCAAAACAAATAGGTCTCAAACTCGAGTTTACCATATCAAATCCAACACCATTTTATGAAATCATTTCCAAAACTATAAGTACGGAAAATAAGTCTAAAACTGAAAATCTCGATTTACGTGCAAGCACGTAAATCGCCTCGAAATGCGTGAAACCATATAATTAACAATCATCCAAATCATCATCATCGAATTACATCTATAAATCATATAAAACATTTATGCATGCATCACAGTTTAGAAATCAAGGTCCACTCACAGACCGTCCTAAGCTACCGCCTCGGTTTACGTGCCGTAAGTCTCATTGGGCTAATCGTCGTCACCGGGACTCCCAAACCTGTCCAAATCAATCTAGAGGGTTACTAACTAACTTATGAACCTCTCATTGAATTCCCGTAATTTTCCCGAATTTTTAAGTATTTTTAAACTCGATCTTAAACCTTCAGATGTCCCGAACATTATCTAGACGGTGTCTGATCGACACGAAACTAGTCCCAAATGTTTGTTCGTAGAATAGAGTATTTCACATGTTGAACATTTCCCCAAAATATGCTTCACCCGCTGCCCAAAGGGGCTGCGCGTGAGCCCAGGTGCCAACACTATTCACCTTCTTCTTCCTCCAGCGAACCCAGTTCGCCTGGTTCGAACCGAACCGGACCGGTCTGAACCGGCGCGACCGGTTCACTATCCAATCTCTCTTATTTTCAATCCAATTCAGTCCATTTCGATTCCTAAACCTCTGTCTACTCAATTCCTATCGATCTATGGATTTAAAACACCTAAAAGGGCTCATAAGCTACCTGTAAAGATCAAACTCAAGTCCCCTGTTTTTCTCGTCCTCTGCACAGGCTGCTCAGCCATCCCCCGTCCATGATTTTGATCCCAAATGATCCTTATGATCACTAGAAAACCAACCCATACGTTAGAATCGACCCACAAGACTAAAAGCCCAATTTTGAATTTTCAAACCGACTCACCTTGGCAGTTTTTGGTTTTCCTCAGCCGTGGCCACCGCCTTGGCTCAGCCGTCACCGTCCAGTCCTCCTAGTTCCACTAGCCTCACACTCTCCCTCAGTCACACCCAATGTAGCTCACACACAAGATGGATGATGGTGGTGGGGTGGTGTGTCGTGTGTTGTTTAGTTTTGGAGAGAAAATGGAGAATGGAGGGAGTCGGGTCTTTGAGAGAAGCAGAGAGGATGGCTGGTGATCAGGAGAGAGGGAAGATGGTTTCGACGGTGAGGATGAAAGTGTGAGGTAGAGATGGATGGCTAGGATGAGAGGTGGGTGAATTAAATTATAAAATAATATAAAGTAATAATATTTAATTAATTAGATCCACAAATTGGGGGTTTGGGCCAATGGGATGAGTGACACTTGTCACTCATCCATGGGTCCGACCTAAATATCTGCCCAATAAGATATTGCCACCTCATCATTTCCTCGTAATACGTGCATAGTGCAATCGAACTTCCGTGACCCATAACTTTCCCATTCGAAATCCGAGCTACGGCGAGCCGCCTATCTATGGATTCGTATCGACTCGATCTACTTAACGGTCCTCGACCCTCGGCCATCGAACATCCCGATCAAAAAGTTAACCCTTTACCCTATACAACCAAATTACCAAAGTACCCCCGAAATCAATCATGTAAAACATTTAACTATACATGTATCACAATTTATAAAACAAACGTCCACTCACACACCGTCCAAGCTGCTCGATTCCGAGTTGCGCTTTTTTTTTGTAAATTCCAAGAATCACGAATCCTGTTAAAAACCACCACTAAGGGTCACTAATGCCTCAAATAATGTCATATTAAAATCCCATAATTTTTCGGATTAAAATACGTATTTAAAATGAAACATAACACTTCGGACCCTCGAAACTATATCGAAATGATGTCTGATCGACTCGAAACCTATGCCAAAATGTTCGTTACATCGAAAGCATCACATAATATTGATTGTACAAGGTTGTCATACTTGTCAGGTGACATCAACGGCTGGCGTCAGCAATGACGTCAGCGTTGACTTTGCTAACGTCAGCGTTGACTTTGATAGCGTCGACTTTTACGTTGACCACACACGTGGGGTCGCGTGGGCTCGAATTTCAAGGTGGGGCTAGTGTCATTTTAAAGGTTTCGACGATCCGGATCCAATGGTGTTGATTTCGGGTTGATCAGAGATCATTAGGTTGTCAAATCGAGGTTTTTCACCTCGGGAAATGTGTCCGGGACATGTTGACTTTTTCGGGAGTTTTTGGGTTTTGTCCTATGGACTTATATAGATAGTTAGTGACCTTCGGGTATGTTTTGGACAGGTCCAGAAGTTCCGGAGATAGTGATTTAGCCTTGAGGAGGCTTATGGCATGCGTATCGAGGCAGTAGCTAGGATGGTATGTGAGTGGACTTTTGTTTTCGAAATATGATGCATGCATAACTGTTTTATTTGTTTTATATCTATGTTTTGAATGCCTTGAGTAAGTATGTTTGTGATATTTGGTATTTACGTATTTGCACGTATTTCGAGGTGTATGGTTTTATGTTGGATTTATATGTGCTTGTGTTTTCAATAATGGTTTGATAGAATGGTTTTGGATTTGGAAATATGGAATCGGGCGTGAGACCCATTTGATTTGAAAACTATCGGACTTGGAGTCCATTTGATTTAATGAGATATCAAGATGGAGGCCTAGTTGATTTATATGATTAGGTTAGAGGCCTAGTTGGTTATGATATCGAGCATGAGTCCCATTTGTTGTTTATAAATGTGATTTCGAATTCGGAGACCCTAAAACGGATTTGGATTTGAGTACTTGGATTTTTGGATTTATGATGGTTTTATGGAAATTTCGGGCATGGCCACTTTGGAAAGTTTTGAAATGATTTTACAAACTGTTTTCCATATACCAACCTTATATGAAGATATGTGGATGGTCTCCTCCAGATGTTTGGGACACTGGGGAAGTCACGGCGCATTACCTGCGAGGGCTCATTGCACGGAGCGACCAGACCATATAATGACTCAGGAGCAAGATTGCTATGATTAGACGTCTGAGACGTCAGACATCTGGGATGTCATAGATTGACCCAGAGAGACCCTGTGCGGCACACGTAGCTTTAGACCGTGATATAACTTCTGGGACGCTAGGCATCTGGGATGCCGAGGATGGGTATTTGGTAAACATGATTTATTCGATTTATGAAATGGTATTTCTGTGTTTATGGATTTGGGCAGTGGCCCACTTGGATTTGGATTTACAGATTTTGATGTTTTACGGTTTTGGGCTGAGTTCCCACGCTTGGTTGATTTTATGGTTTTGGGCCAAGGCTCTGATGATTTGAGGAAAGAAATGGCTTTGGTTTTATAAACGTTTTTATTATATTTCATTTAACTGGTTTTAGTATACATGCATGGTTTTAAGTGAAGGGCATAAATGTCTTCTTCTGTGAAATGAGTTTTTATTAAATTATTTATTTTCGTCCACTCACAGCTTTTAGAGTTTTTAATGCCCTTCAGGTTGATTGCGTATGCGAGCTGTAGTAAAGACCAAGACATCACACTACACCACTGATCCTGACGCACTCTGGAAGCCTGAATGGGCTAAGGTTTGGGTATCCCTTGTCTTGCCTTTGTTTCACACGTGCGTGTTACACGTGGGTTAGACGGGATCATGGCACATCTAGCATTAATCGCGGGGGGATTGGGATGGGTTGTCAATCATGCTTTAACCATTGAGTTCATAATTATGCACTTCACGATGCCATGTCTAAATAATTAAGTAACCAAAGTAATTGAATTTGAGCAACCCTAAAAAATTAGTGGAGACTACCTTGTGAGATCTTTGAGCCTAATTACTATTCTTTCTGAGTGATCTACTTGTTTCTACTCTTAAACACATTTCACTTTTTTTTCAAATTGAATGATCTTATTATATATGAATTGATGTTTAAAATTTTTTATCATATAGATGCTTTTGATTTGATGTATGATTTTTTGTAAATAGATGATATATGCTATGTGTGCTTAGCCTTCTAAAAACCTTGTCCTTCCTTCCTAATTTCCTGCTCCCTAAGTTCCTTTCCAGCCAAACACTTTGTTATTTCTTTCACCACACACATTACAACCTATCTAAGATTTTAGCTAATCATTAACGACATACCTTATAATATGAACTTGGGTTGAGGTTGCATCGAATGAGATTCATGGTGAAAATAAGGTGTGTAATACTATGAGCAACCCTAGTCCATGTAATTGGCTTGTGTTCAAAACTCAATTTGTGACGTGTCTTTAGAAGTTTGAGGAAGTTATTTCGTGATCTTGGTTCAACTCAAAGAAAGGAAAGGGAAAAAAATATATTTGTGAAAAATGTTCATCATGAACCCAAACAGAGTTCAAAGAAAAGAAAAAAAATAATTCCAAAGGAAAAAAAAATATGGAAAAGGAAATAGTGTGATTTAAATCAAGTGAGTCAGGTACCTCAAAGAAAGGCACAATGCCGTGGGAGTCAAGCAAGGAACAAAATTCAGAAAAGTCAAAGTTCGAGACACGACTTCTCATGCCTTGGCACAACTCAAGTTCTTAAATCCCATCCTTTCTATCTTTACCTAAGAGCATAGCTGTAACAACTCGGGACATTGTGCAAAGAGCATAGTTGTAACAACTCGGAACTTTGTGAAAAGTACAAATGACAATTGTGCCCCTATATGGTCAAAAAGTTGACCTTTTAATCAGGAGACCTTCTGAAAGTTTGAAGAGTGTCGTTACGAAGGTCTCGAACTCCTGAATATGTAGACATGTGGTACGTCGAAGAAGGAGTTTGGATAAGTTCGTTATGGGTCAAAGATAGCTAGGGGCATTATGGTAATTATGGCTTAAAGGGTAAATTGGTAATTTTACATTTTGACATGTGAATCATGTATATTTGTCTAGGAAATTCTCTCATGTTCCCTCCCAAACTCCCAGCAACATGCCCTAAATATATATGTGTGTGTTGTGTGTGTATGAAGTAGTCGGTGTAGTGGCACCGAAAAAAAAGGAAATTGGAGAAAATGAGGAAACATAGAAAGATGAAGGAGAAGGAAATAGAGAAAGAGATAAGAGAAGGTTCCGATGAAGAAGGGAATCAGAGTTGGACTAGAGGAGGCGGAGAAGTTGTAAGACCCATTCTTAAGAAGAACGGTGAACAATCCCACATCGCTCGGGGAGGGAAAGGTGAAGTGCCTTTTGTGTGTGGACGATGTCTTCCTAGTAGCGAGGCCTTTTGGGAGCTCACTGGCTTTGAGTTTTGTTAGAACTCTAAAGTTAAGTAAGATTGGGCTAGTTGAGCGTGAGTTCCCAAAAATAAAAACGTGAAGGCTAGGCCCAAAGTGGACAATATCGTGCTAGGGAAGTTGGGTCGTGACAGAAGTACCCAGACCCGAAGGCCTAGATAGAGACCCGAGAACCCAAACTTTGGTTGTGGGTTTCCAAAGAGGTTTTGGGTCGCTTAGTTTGAAGATTAGGGTTCTAACATACTAGGCTTGTCTCTACGGTTATTATGAGATAGAAATGTAGAGGTTTGGACGTAAGGGAATGGCTAGAAAGACAATGGAACCATGGCCGAAGTCCAAGAATCCAACTTGCGATTTCAAGGTACGTTTTCATGTTTCTAATGCAGTAGATCTCCTTATGGAGTGATTTAGGGTGTTTTGGACGTGAAATGAGTGAAATCGGACGTTAAACGTGGAAGTTAAAGCTGGGTCGAGGTCGCCGGGTCAGGCGACTCGAGTTGCAGACCCGGTTGGAGGTAGGGGTGACCTCTATGCAGGCACGTGAAGCCCACACGTAGAGGCCACTAGTGGCGCGTGTGAGCACATGAGTTGGAATTTGGGATTTCGGTCAACATGAAAAATATTCCTCTCTGTATTCTGAGTTTAATGGTATAATTTCCAAGTTAATTGGGTAACGTTTGAGTAGATTTTTAAGGATCCAAAGTTGTATGTTTACACTTAAATTGTCAAATTGAATTTGGGAAAACATAAGGTTTTGGGCATAATTATTTTTGGACATTAATAAACCTTCAAGATAAAGATCAAGTAAAATGGGCATCATATGAGCTTGTTTATAATGTATGTTATGTTTTAAACGTAAGGTTGCTATAGGAAATTAGGAAATTTGGGAGGACTCGTGCCATGGAGGTAGGGTTAGCAATCCCACATCGTCTAGGGGGATTCGGGGGATGTGCCTTATAAGTGTAGGAACGCATCTATCCAACATGAAGACTATTGGGAGCTCACTAGAATTGGTTTCTTAGGGAACTTCAAAGTTAAGAGAATAGGGGCTGGTGCAATCCCAAGATGGGTGACCCACTGGGAAGTTGCACGTGAGCTCCCGGGAACAAAACTATAAGGTCTGAGCCCAAAGCGGATAATATCCTATTAGAGAAGGTGGTATCATAGCCCAACCTCGGCTGGAATAGAGTGTACCAGAGAGGACGCTGGGCCCCAAGGGGGGTGGATTGTGAAGACCCATGCTATGAAGGTAGGGTTAGCAATCCCACATCGCCTAGGGGGATCTAGGGGATGCGCCTTATATGTGTGGGTGCACATCTATCCAACATGAGGCCTTTTGGAAGTTCAGTGGCTTTGGATTCTTAGGGAACTCCAAAGTTAAGCTAGTAGAGGCTGGTGCAATCCCAAGATGGGTGACCCACTGGGAAGTTGCACGTGAGCTCCCAGGAACAAAACTGTGGGGCTTGAGCCCAAAGAGGACAATAACATATTGGAGAAGGTGGGGTCGCGAAAAATTGTAAGGACTGGTGCCATGTAGGTGGGTTAGTAATCCCACATCACCTGGGGGGATCCGGGGGATGCGCCTTATATGTGTGGGCGTGCATCTATCCAACAGGAGGCCTTTTGGGAGTTCACTGCTTTGGATTCCTTAAGAACTCAAAAGTTAAGCGAATAGGGGCTAGTGCAATCCCAAGATGGGTGACCTACTGGGAAGTTTTACATGAGCTCCCGAGAACAAAACCGTGAGGGCTAGACCCAAAGTGGATAATATCCTATTAAAGAAGGTCAGGTCATAACAATTTGGTATCAGAGCTAGACCCAAACCTGATGTGTGCTAGCATGGACGCTGGGCCCCAGGGGGGGTAGATTGTGAGGACCCGTGGCATGGAGGTAGGGTTAGAAATCCCACATCGCCTGGGGGGATCTGGGGGATGTCCTTTATATGTGTGGACGCGCATCTATCTAACATGAGGCTTTTTGGGAGCTCACTGACTTTCGATTCTTTAGGAACTCCAAAGTTAAGCGAATAGGGACTAGTGCAATCCCAAGATGGGTGACTCATTGGGAAGTTGCACATGAGCTCCCATGAACAAAACCATTAGGGTTGGGCCCAAAGCGGACAATATCTTGTTGAAAAAGGTCGGGTCGTGACAAAAGTGGTTTATAATTATGTTTGGTTATTATGGAATTTGATGGCAAATTAGAGTGAACTAGTGGTGTTGTGAAAAGAGTGAACAAATAAAGGGTATGGATATATTTGAGGCTTAATAAATTTTTGGTAATTATGAGAAAAGATGAATTTAGGGATAATGATTGATTATGAATATTTTTTATGGAAATATTTGTGGTAAATACTATGGTGTTAATTACTTATGATAAAGGGACTTGATCATAATTAAATATGGATAAATTTCAAAATTTTTTTTTATAAATGATAAACCTTTCTTAAGTTAAAGTATGCAACTTACGTTAATAGCATCAATGTTATGACTAGGTTACATCACTTTTCTAAAGATGACAAATTCCTCTCTATGACACGGTTAGTGGGTTGGAAGTGGGTGGTGCCCCGCAAAGGAGGGATACTTTTTGGTTAATATGTTTAGGTAAGAATACGGTAAACAAATTCAGAATCCCCTGTCTGACAAAGAGTTGTCGAATGGGAGTAGGACCAGCCCTATTTCACGAAATTTAGGGACGAGCCCAGTTATAACCAATGGTAAAGACCTATTTGATTTTGTTGATAATCATGCTAACGATTAATGTATGTGTCTATGTTCTTAAATATCAATTTCGTCTTGAGATCTTTATTTCCACAAAGTGCCATTTTTAATTAAAATCATATGTCATTAACTTTGATTTTTGAACATACACACATCACATATGCTTGTTTGAGTGAAAGCTATAGGATTTGTGTGTGCATTGAATGATGCCTAGTGAGGAGTATAGTCGAGGCCAAATTTTTATAGGGTGCTTAGATGACATTATTTTCAAGCTTGATCATTAAAATCTTGGTACATGCAATTGGCGCATGAAACTCACAGTGATGGCATATTTCCTGGTTTGGTAAAGCATATTTCCTTTTTTTGGTTCCTATTAACTCGCTGGTGTATGATTTCCAACATCTTATTTGTTTAAGTAAAATGTTTGTGGACATCGTGTTGTTCAGAAGACAAAACTCGTCCTACTAGGTGAACCTAGAGGTCTAAATGCTTATCTTAATTAGGTTGAGCCTTGTATTTTCTGTTTTGTTAAAGGACTAGTAAAAAGTAGGTTTGAGGGTATTTGATAAGTCATTATTTATGCATTATTTCGATGTCAATTCATATCCCATTTACTTGTCTTTTGATTATATTTGTACAATCAATGGGAGAAAATGATCTATTTTGTGAGGAATGTGCTGAATAGGAAAGCAAAGTCAATTATGAGGATAATGCGAAAAGAACAGTCAAAATCGGTGTCAGAACGAAGAACTTGTCTTATATTCAACCAAAGTCCTAACTGAGGTCATGCGCCTAAAACTTGGTGATAAGTCACGAATTAGGTATTGTTTCAATGTTATTTCTTATCCCTTTTACTTATCTTTTGATTATAATTTTTCAATCAATAGGAGAAAATGATCTATTTTGTGAAGTTTGTGCAAATTGTTAAGTTGAGGTTTAAATCATGTTTTTGCAATGAAATGTGATCATTCCAAAGCCAATTCTTCAAGAACTCATCAATGACTCATAATTTGCCACATCACCAGTCAAATTCACGATAAGGATGTACAATGGTCCACAAGTCACAGATAGGCCCTAATTATCTTCTAAATTGCGATTAAGGGATAAAAGTGTTCCTTGTTTAATGTGGAACTTTCCTAGCCAAATTACCTCCATTTTCTACTAGGATTCATACGGATTGACTTGGAAAAGAAGTTTATGAAGTTTCCTAATCAAATTTAAAGTCAAGAGTGGAAAGAAAGAAGGAAGAATGATTCCTTGCAAGGCAAGGAATCCCAATTTGCGGCTAGAATGAGATTCACGGCTAAGGAGGATTTCCTCCTTGTTTGGGATTGCTTTTTATCTTTTAATTAAGACTAAGCTAGGGCTGGTGTGAGATCTATATATAGATGTTATTTTTCTCATTGTTTGTACGCCCATTTTACCTCTTAAGGTGCCAAAACTCTATCAAACCTATGTCACAGAAGTTCAAGTTTTGATTCAAGTTTGTGCTATAAGGGTGACGTGAGGCTTGGGAGAAAAAGAGTGTTTGAGCCCCTTTTCCGACTCCTTGCTACTCATTAGTATTTGTGTTTCTTATTCCTTAATCTCTTTATGTTTATATGAATTCAATTATATTGTTTGTTAATCTAGTTATGTGTGAGTAATTCCTTTAAGGATTGGGGTTGTTTGAAGCCCTAACCATATTAGTTCATATTTAGATTTCTAGCTCTTGATTATGATTGTTATGCATGGCTGAATTTGTTGGATTACTGCGCTTCATGAACTCAATTTATGCTTATAAGCTTGATCACCTTGTTTGTGTATAATTGTGGATGTAATTGCTTGATGGACCATAATATCATCTTGCAATTTGTAGCATCACGTTTAAATCGAGGACTTTTATTCGTAATCTAAAATCATGACCTACTAGAATTGCACATAACTTTTCTAGGGATAGTGTAGTTTCATCAAATCTTCTTTGTGTTTTATGCATTATCATGCACCATCAATAATAGACATTTAATAGTGAACTTCACGCTTTAAACATGCAATCTAAGAGAAGATAATACGTGTGGGATGAGCCTTAACTGGAGCCCTGCATGGGCACTTAATTCAGAAACATCCATAGTAGTTAGATCAAGGAAATTTAAGGAGAACTATAATTAGTAAAGGTCGATAATAAGCCTCCTAATAAATCAACCAAGTTTTCGGTGCTAACCATCACTTAACCCCCACCCCCCCAAAACATCTTATACTTCATAACCAAGTTGTTTCGTTCTAAACTCAGTGGAATCACGTTGAATCCTTTCGTTCTAAACTCAGTGGAATCACAAACAAGTCCTCGAGGGATCGACCTTTGCAAACCTACTGTGCTCGTTATATGATTTTGTGCACTTGCAAAGTATTACATTAGGAGTTTATCATTCATAATTTTTTGTTCAATAAATCTTCTATCACTTGGTATTGCCAAGGCCGTATACCTGTCCTTGACTCCATCATAGTTGGCATGATCTGACTCCAAGAGCACGATATTACCTAGTTTGGGCTCAGCCCTCACGATTTTGTTTTTGGAAAGTTGCGCGTAAGTACCGTCACATAAATCTTAGTCTCTTGAGTTTTTTTGACATGCAATATGTTGAAATCGGAGATCGTATGAGTTTGTTATCAGAGTTGGACCCCGATCGAAAGTGTGCTAGTGAGGATGCTGGGCCCCAAATGGGGTGGATTGTAAGACCTGTGTCTTGGGAAGAATGATGAGCAATCTTACATCGCGCGGGGAGAGAAGGTGAAGTGCCTTATATGTGTGGGCACGTATCTTCATAGCATGAGGCCTTTTGGGAGCTCATTGGCTTTGGGTTTGATTGGAACTCTAAACTTAAACAAGATTAGGTTAGAGCAATCTCAAGATGGGTGACCTGCTGGGAAGTCTAGTGTGAGTTCCCAGAAATAAATCCATGAGAGATGGGCCTAAAGCGGACAATAATGTGTTAGGAAGTCAGGTCGTGACACTAGTGACACCCTAGTGACAAGCTCATGTGCCTAATTTCTAGTCCTGGCCGAGACAAAGGTCAACGGTGCCCAGTTTTGGCTTCCTTATGCCAACAAGTTAATGGACTTATTTTGGTTCGATTGATATACACATGAGATAAAATTTATGCCCTCTTTCAAAGCACACTATTAGGGACCGATTCAGAGGTACTTCCAAAAATGACCTAATTCGGGTTTATTCAAGGTCTTGGCCTATTTTAACTGATTTTCATTGCCTAAGGCAAGATAAGACCACTCGGAACCCAGATGTCGTCCGAGTGTCCTAATTGCAGCTTAGGTGAGGTCAGATTATCTAAAATTGACCAACAAAGGTTTACCCCTTTTCTTAGTTGAAAACACTTCATTTTCACACTTGGATTTGGTTTGATAATCAATGCTAGTCGAAGACAGCTGTTGTGTCCGAATTCTCTAGGATTGCACAACAATTAATTCTTCTATTTTTCCTCTCCAATTCATGAGTGGTTTTCAAGATAGGCTAAGGCTCTTATCATAACTCCTTGTCACCCAAGGAATTTCACTACCCTTCCAAGTTGGGTTTTGCTCATTCTCTATGTCGTGGACATCTGTTCCAATCTGAGGTCTCCAAGGATTTTCTGCTGAAACTTCTCTTACATTCTAGAGGAATTAGGTCTCTATAAATAGTTATTCAATTAGAATACATTGTATTATCATCCAATAATAAAATAGTTCATCATAGTCTAGTTTATTTCCTTACCCGCTTAATAAATTCAGCTTTCAGTTTCCTTTTGGTTTGTACTTAAGTTTTTGGACGTGAAGCTTGGGAGAAGGAGCTTGTTTGAGACTTCTACTGCGCCTCATTGTTTCACCATTTTTTTGTATTCTAAATCTTTACTCCTTACAATTTATGCCATTATATGTGACGTCCTTGAATACAAGCATGCGTGAGTAGTTTCTTAGGATTGGGGCTGCTTTGAAGCCCTAGCCATGTTAATTTATATTTAGATTTCCGACTCTTGATTTTGATTATTATGTACATTGAATAAGTTAGACTATTTTGGTTCATGAACTTAATTTGTACCTATAAGCCCTTCTCACTTGTTTATATATATATATAAATATATATATATGTAATTTTTTGATGGACCATCATATCATCTTGCAATTTGTAGCATCATGTGTAGGGGGTGGACCCCTATTCGTATTCCAAACTCATGACAACCTAGGATTAAACGTCACTTTTTTAGGGGTAATGTAGTGCTATCAAATTCTCTTAGTACTTCTTGCGTTATCTTAAAAGGTAGATAATAGACGTTCTAGGTACACATCATACTTAAAACATGTTAAGTAAGATAGAATATTGTGTGGGATGAGCCTTAGCCGGACCTTCATATGGGCACTTAATTCAGAAAATGTATAATAACTAAGTCAAGGAATCTAATGAGAACTACAATTGGTTAGGATCGATAGTAAGCCCTGATTCGCCTTAACTAACCATCTTAAATCAATCAATTTTTCATTGTTTAAATTCTATTTTGTTTCCTTGATTTTGTAATCACCCATCAACAAAACCAAAGTACAATGGAATAGTGTTGAACAAGTCCTCGAGAGATCGACTTTTGTTACTATATTACTATTTTTCATTTTGTGCACTTGTAAAGTATAACTAGTAGTTGTTGTCCATCTTAATTGTATTCAATAAATCTTCTATCAATATGTCATAGTCAAAATCGTTTATTCTCTAAATCATTATATTATGATCATCTCTATAAAAAATCAACAAGATTAGATGTCGTTTAGTCATTAATATAGATCAATTAAATAGACCCTTTAACATGAAGATCTGAATTCTTATCAAAACTGTTGATTATGTGGTACATAAGAATTACTAAAAGACCTCCAATTTTATTGATTTTGTATGGAGATCATATTATATGATATAATTTAAAAAATGAACGATTTTGCTTATATATGCACAAAAATAATTCGATAAATAAAAAAAATGATATGAGAAGCTACAAATAGGGTGGATTGTAATTATTTCTCATAAATAATTGACCTAATTAAATTTAAAAAAAAATAATAAATAAAAAAAAGAGTAAGAAGAAATTAGAAGAATGCAGTGTATAAACATAAGGATGACCATGTATATGTAAATATCTAAGGTATCCCTACTTCACGGTTACTAAAAATCTTCTAATTATCTGATATTAATTAGTTATTGTTGGGGCCGATACATTTCTGGATAGGCTGCCACTCGATTAACAATATGTAAAACAATGGATTCATTTAAAAAGGTAATTAATTAATTAGGATTACAAGGGGATATATGTCCGCATGAGAGATGAGTACGTCAAATTAAAAGTGCCCACTACCTGGTTGTCTAAATGCCTAAACGGAAACCATGCCAGGAGCGTAAGGCACACCGCTGGGCTTAATCCACCTGTCACCCTCAAGAAACCTACCCGGTGTGAAATCTCCCGCGTGGTCGCCCCCAAGCTTCTTGATGCCCGGCCACGCCGCCCTCTTGCTCATGTCGGAGCCAGGTCCTCTGTTGCCGAATTCGCCAAACCAGCAACTGTTGTGATTGGTGGAACCTGTCCACTCCATCCACCCTTCAGGAGCGATGATGTCGTCAATCTGCGACTGCATCACGACGGTCCTTGCCAGATTCTTCCACGGCCTACCCAGATAAGCCTTGCTCTTGTCCTTGACGGGAATGTATTCGGGGTCGCCGGAAATGGTGCAGTTTTGGAGGACTAACGCCGTTGGCTGACGCCTGTCTAGTCTCCCTTGCGCTGTGACCATGCAAGCCTGGTTGTCCATTGGCTTCCTCACAATCATCTTACAGTTTTGGAACACAACCGCCGCGTCCCCGAATATGAAGTCAATGGTGCCGCTGATGGTGCAGTCCCGGTAGAATTGGCGGTGGGTTTGGGTGTAAAGCGTGTCTTGGTATCCATCCATTTGGCAGTTGTAGAAGATGGACAAGTCTGACTGTACTCGCAGAGCCACAGCTTGGTGCCCTTTGGCTCCGGCTGTGTTCTCAAACCCTATGTCCTTGGCAATGAAATAGTCTCCCACCACCGCTGCATTATCGTTAATCAAACATTAAACAAATTAATCACCATGGTTAATAACAATGCTAAGTTTTTTTCTTTATAATTGCAAATTAAGTAATTATAAGAAACATAAAATTCATGTGGTCTACGTACCAACAGTTGCAGTTTGAAAAGTTTTGGTTCCCGCAGCGAAATTTTTGTCACCAGAGACCTTGGTTTTAGTAGGGCCATCTCCAATCATCAAGACGTTGGTCATGAACTTGTCAATGGTGACATATTCCTTGTACACTCCCTCCTTCACATAAATTACAAACGTCTTGGCCGCATTATTCTTAGGGATCATCTTGACAGCTTCACCGATGGTTTTGTACTGCCCGCTCCCGTCCTGGGCCACCACCGCGTCCAGCTTCAGCGACTGCGGGGTCGCCCTAGCAACGTCCAGGGTGCGCTTATCAATCCATGCAGGAATGACGTTGGCCCTTGCTTTGGAATCACCCGCGGAAAGCAAACGACGTCGGGTGGGCTTCACACTGAGACTCCCCAACACGGCAGAGATCTCGGATACCATGGCAAGCCCATTGCTTGTGATTTGCTGCGTGGAGTTGAGCATGCGCCTCATTTTCTCACCTGCGTCGCCCGTCGCGTTCTGAAATCCGTCCAAGCACGTCTGCTGGTACGTCATGCCGGCGCTAAGCCAGATCTTGAGATCCTCGGCGTAAGCGTCGATTTTGGTGATGTCAAAGGGGCCCAATTTTGCAAACGACGTGCTGAGATCATCGATTGCGTAATCAAGGAGCTCTTTGCAATTCTGGAGGGCTTGGTTTGTGCTTGGGTCCTTAGCCAGCTCCTGAAGTGTGGTCGAGTTTTTAATGATGACTTGAAGTTTGTCGATCGCGACTTTGAACCCGGCTTTTATGAGGTCTTTGGGTTCGCTGCTGTTCACGTTAGCGGATGTCAGGCTTTCCTCACAGGTTTCTTTGTAGTCCGTAGGCTGGCATATCGCCTTGATTGCTTTTGTCGACGCGGTGGCATGGCCGCCGTCGGATTTCTCACCTCCTTTGCCTGCTCGGGTGGTGGTCACGCCCACCGTTACGGCAACCACCATGGCTACTAAAATCAAAGACGACACGCCGATGATGGCGATTTTCTTCCTCTTTTGATCACCGCTCATGTTGAAATTAGTTTCTGCCGCGCTTGGTTATGATCGATGTATGTAATTATTAATTTCACGTACACACAGTGCCGGCTAGCTTAATTAGAACAACCTACCTATAATGTACTATTTCTTTTGGTATTTGTTATATAGTGAATGTGAGTTTATTTTAATTTCTGTAATGGTGGCAGTTAATACCGTTAGGAAAACCTAGGGTCGGAGAGTCGCAGGTGACGACAATGATAAGGGGTCCTTAATTTTTACCCAAATTTGGGAAGCCCTTTAAATTACTCACCAATTTGTAGAGTGGCTAGCTAATATAATGTCCTTCAATCGTGGACTGCCATTGACCACGTGCTCGATCTAAAACTTATATTATCCATCGCTTAATTGCTAGACAGAATTAGCTAAATTAAGGGTGTGTCTAGGCGTGGGAAAATAACAAGGGATTTAATAAAATGATAGAATTTTTGAGATTTTTATGCATCAATTTTTTTGTTTGGATTCATAAAATTTGGAATTTATAAATTCAAAATAAATAAACAAGGAATTTAGATGTCCCAAATCCCCATTTTAAATTCCATATAAAGAGGTATCATTCCTCAAATTTCATCTTTATAATTATAATTTAGTTGTGAACATTAAATTCAAGGTTTAAATTTCATTCAATTTTTATATTATCCAAACAAGACTTAAAAAATTCTGAAAAATTAACTTCGGTCATTTTAAATTCCATTATCTTATCAATTCTTAGTAATCTTAACACCCTGGGTCAATTATTTAACGATATTAATTAGCCATCATCTAGTAATCCTAGCTTCATTTGTTTGAAGACGAATTTGGATCGATTTGGATTTCATAATAAGTAAAGATCGTACGTTAATTAATTAGAGTATTACAATGGACGTGGTAAGATTGTGTACACAACAAAATATTTTGTCATAAGGTTGTGTACACAACAAACAATTTTGTTGTAAGGTTGTCAAAGACAACAAATAGGTTTGTAGGGAAAAGCTTTAATCTAAGGTGACAAACAGAGCTTCGTCGAGAAAGGATTTTTTATTGAAAAAAATAATGTTGCTCTTCCACAACTAAACAAGCAGGAAAGCAGATTGGTACACATTACATTGCCAACACATAAACTAGAGATATTAGGAAACTAAAGATAAAAAAATGTTAAGAGACAAACTAAGAAAAACTACTTGGAAATATATAAGAAAAAATTGAAAGGTCAATCCATATATATAGAATAATTACACAATGTCTTTTATACTAGATAGCGTCCTGGATGCTAACTTCCAATTCTTTCTAAGGACTAGTACCATACGACTGTGCTCTAGTCTTCTCCATGTCATCTTCTTCTTTAAGCTTAATTGGAGACGTGTGTTGTAATGACCCTGACCTTCAACGAGGGTAAAATCGGAAAAGTTGGATGAAATGGACCATTTTGCCCTAGGAAGTCAAAGATTGACTTTTTGATCAAAGTCAAAGGTTGACTTTTTGACTAAGGCAAAAATGTTGACTTTTTGACTAAGGCAAAAATGTTGACTTTTTGACTAAGGCCAAAATGTTGACTTTTTGACTAAGGCCAAAATGTTGACTTTTTGACTAAGGCCAAAATGTTGACTTTTTGACTAAGGCCAAAATGTTGACTTTTTGACCATGATGGTTTTTGGAAATTTTGTAAGCACCGTTAGGAAGGTCTTGATCTCCTAAGTATGTTGACAAGCGCATGCCAAAATCGGAAATCATTTAAGGCTGTTTCGAGTCAAGAGCCATTAGGGGCATTTTGGTAATTTATGCAAAAGGGCATTTTGTTCTTTTGTTGTATTAACTAATGGGAGGATGCCATATGTCACATTCTAAAAAGGCCTGATATTTTGGCCTCACCACCGACCTAGCCCTCTATTTGTTTGTGTGGGTGTGTGTTGAGATAGGTGATTTTCAGTGGCCATGGAGGCCATGGATGGCTATGGCCGTGAGAGAAAAACAAGGATATGAGAGGAATATGACTAGAAACGATGGAGAAGAGGAAGAGAAGAAGAAAAGGAAAGTTAGAGGAGGTGAGTGACCTAAAAATTGTGAGGAGAGAAGTGAGGAATTGTGAGAAACTCGAAACCCGTGAGCTAGGTTTTTGAGTTCTGATTCAGAGACTTGGACAACGCAACTGGGTTCCTTCGTGCCCTTCTAGAGTCTTTGGGATCACGTTAAGCTAGAAATAATGGAACCTTGCACACAAGAGGGTTCTGGGAAGGAGCTACAAACCAGGGCCGAAAATCATAAATTCAAAGTTGATCTTCAAGGTGAGTTTTCCCTTGTTTTTTTTTTTTTATCATAGATCCTCTTTATATTGAATGTAGATTAGATTGGACGTTAGAATGATGAAAATGGGAGAAAAAACTTGGGTTTCGAATTGGGCCGGACTCGTTGGGTCGGGCGACCCGAATTGTAGAAAATGGGTTGCTACGAGGTTGAAGACAGGTGAATAGTGTTAGGCGCGTGGCTCCCACGCACAACCACCTTGGGTGGCGCGTGTAGGCCCAAGGAGATTGTTTTTTTATGTGTGTACAACACGAAAGTTTGAGTATTTGACGATATGAATTCAACGACATAAGTTTCGAGTCGATCAGACACCGTATCAGGGTAGTTTTGGGTGTCCGAAGGTTTAGGGTTCATTTTAAATACGTTTAAAAATCCCAAAAAAAATTATGGGATTAAAATAGAAGATATTTGAGTTGTTTTGTGACCCTTGGATGTGAATTTTGGCAGGTGACATTCTCGAAAATTACGGAAAAAAGTGCAAAGCGAGGATTCAGTTATTCAAACGGTGTGTGAGTGGACTTTCTTTCTCTAAACTACTATGCATGCATATTTACATGATTTAAATGTGTTTTATGTGATTTTGATGATATTGAAGTGATTGAGAATTTTATCAAATTTTTAGTGATTTTATGAATATTTTATTACTATTTTAATGCGCGTTTTACGAGGATTGGTAAACTATGTTTTGAACGCTGTTTCGAATGTGGTTTTGAGTTGAATTTGGATTATCACATGAAATAACGTGTTTTGGAATATTTATGATTTTTAATATATTTTCTAGACGATTTTTAGGAAATAGTTTCAATGGCACGTTTTCCGGTGTTTGTGCTCAAACTGTGTTTGGGGCTTAGGACCGAGATTATGATTGTGGATTTGGATTGTGAAACATGATGTGATACGTTGTGAGGAAATGTGATAGTATGTTGTGATGTGAACATATTTTTTGATATGCGTGATGTGTAATAATATGATGATGTGTGCTGATTGTGTGGTTTGAATGTGAGTCTCAGACGTCGAGCCCAAGCCTGTGGTTCCTAAGACTGTGTTGTGATGACTCAGACCTCAAGCCTTGGGCTTTGGTTCCCGAGCGAGTGTGTACGGGATGACCTTCCGGTAGTGCCTTTATGATGCGATGATTGATGTTGTGCTTGCGTATGATATTGTGGGTTATGGATTGATTGTATGGATTGATGTGATGGTTTGTGAGATGTGATGCATTTGTCGTTGTGCCTGTTGATTGGTTGGACTCGGAGATCGAGCTGGGCTCCAGTTCCCAAAGAGTTTGTGGTGTACCTGCCAATTGGGCAGTGGTTTCATGTGTGACATTGTGGTGATGGTAAGTTGATTGATGTGCTGTTCTTGTGGTGCTGGTTACCTCGACTTGCCGAGGTCTTAGATGGGTTAAAGTTTCTTTTGATTTGAGAATTCTTCTCACATATTTCGAATGATAATTTGGGTTGTTTTAACTGAAGAGTACAGGTTTGAAATAGTTTCTTTGTATGCATGCATGGTTTTAGAAAACAGAGGGTAAAAGCTGATATTTTCAATATCAGAAATTATTTGAGGCTGTTTCGGGTCAAGAACCGTTAGGGGCATTTTGGTAATTTATGTAAAAAGGGTATTTTGGTCTTTTGTTGTATTGACTAATGAGAGGCCGCCACATGTCATATTGTAGAAAGTCCTGATATTTTGGCCTCACCATTGACCTAGCCCTCTATTTGTTTGTGTGGGTGTGTGTTGAGATAGGTGATTTTCGGTGGCCATGGAAGCCATGGATGATAGAACCCATCCCTAATCTCTTGTGATTTACGCGGGATGTGCTTGCGCCCGTCTGACACCATGTGTCAGATAAGGGATAAAACTGCAACCCGCTCGGGGTTATCCAGAGTACGCTAGGATCTGTGGCGGCATGTGATGTCTTGGTCTCTACTATAGCCCGCATCCGCGATCAACTTAAAGGGTATCAAAAACCATGAAAGCTGTGAGTGGACAAAAATAATCATTTATAAAAATAATATATTAAAAATAACATTTATACCCTTCTCGTAAAAGCATGCATACAATAGAAAGCACTATATCAAATACTTTCTCAAAAGCAAGACGCATTGCTTTTCAAATCAAATTTAGTGAAAAATCACACAGCGTCTCAGCCAAAATCAACAACACGTGGGATCTTAGCCCAAAACATAAACATGTGGGATCTCAGCCCAAATCAAACCACGGTGTCAAAATGCGAGTCTTTAAACTCAATCTCATATCATCAGTATCATCAGTCACGATTCTAATCCCAGCAACGCGTGCCCATAGGCTCAAGGATTGCTCTGATCTTGAGCAAGTCGCCGTGAACACATCACCGATCGATAATCACCAGATCTTCGTGAACATATCATCGATCGATCTCATATACCGAACTCCTGAGTCGAGCCTCCATCGGGTGCCGCCTCTCTCGGCTGCTCGACAGCAGGTGCATCGTGACCTCCCCGTACCTCGGAGGCCAGCATATCTCCAGGGTGCTCTCCTGGGAAACACATTCACAGTCAGAAGCCCTCTCATAAAATCTGAGTCTTTAAACTTAAAATCATAGGGATGCAAGCCCGAATTATAATCAAATGGGTCACAAGCCTGAAAACAGTGTCTATCAACACTTGATAAACCTAAGATTCCTTGAATCCTATCAAATTCACAATTGGGTCTCATGCCCGAAATATCTGTCATAAATCCTGGATTCCTCGAATCTTATCAAATTCACAACTCGGTCTCATGCCTGAAATATCTTTCATAAATCCAGGATTCCTTGAATTCTATCAAATTCACAACTAGGTCTCATGCCCGAAATATCTTTCATAAATCTCATAACTAGGTCACAACCTGATATATCTCACGTTTGACTATACTCTAAGCCAAACCATAAATCAACTAGGTCATACGCTTGAAATATATTTCCAAATTCGAAAACCATTTCACAATTCAAAACACTTTCCCAAAATCGTCCTTGACATTAATCCAAGTCAAGTTTTATCAACTGGGACTCATGCCCGAATTGCGATTTCACACATCTTCGTGAAATCATTCAAACTATTAACCAATCCTCGGTTTCATGCCTGTTTGTGAAACCATTAAATCACATAAAACACTTGCACGTATAAAACTCGGCCTAAACCCTAATATCATATAAAACGAAAATATTGAAATACGTGTGATATTGAATTTTCTACGAAAATATGCAATCAATGCATCCCAAATCATATTCATAAAACTTATAAAACAGTTATGCATGCATCATATTTATAAATAAACGTTCAGTCACAGGCCGTCCGTGCTATGCGCTTTGAATCCCGTGCTATAAGCCACTCCGGGGCTAATCCATACTCTCTGGGACGTCCTGACCTGTCAAAATCATACTCAAGGGTCACTAACCATCTATACAAATCTATATCAAAGACCCTCACACATCCCGGAACGATCAACGTGTCCCAAACACTCTTCACGAGGCTAAAAAACTCTAAATGACCTATCGAACGATCTCTAATCGACCTGAAATCACCACCATTGGATTCAGATCGTCAAAACCTTTCGAACAAGACTGGTTTAAACTTGAAATTCTTACCCACGTGCATTCACGCGCCAATCAAAGTCCTCACGTCCAAATCAACGACGGTCAATGGTCAACGCTAACGTCAGCAAAGTCAACGCTAACGTCATTGGTCAACGTTGACGTCATCATGGTCAATGATGGCGTCAAATTCCACGGAATATTCCTTTTTAGCACTATTTTGACGCCGTTAGGAGTTAATGGAATATTCTAACGTTGTTAGCATATGTCGTCAACTTCTGATAATTTTCGTTAATTTTCAATGATTGATCCAATCACTGGAGTCCCACTGGGGACGATGATCGGACAGCTGCCGACGGTGGCCGTTTTTTGCAATTCTCATTGGTTTTCAATCGCGATTCAGCCAATCGACTTGTAAGCTCGCAAGGAATTCAAAAATCCTATTTCAAATATTTCAAAGTCGAGATTCTACCTCTAACTACTTGAATGATCATCATGGTCCCTCAGTTTACTAGAAACCGTTGAAGCTTCGATAAGGGTTCAAACCTCATCCAAAATGACATACAAAGAAAGGGTTAGATTTTTCGTGTGGAGAGGATTTTAGAGAGCTACTTGGATGAGAAATTACTTGAATTTGTATAGTTTCCAGCGGGCCAACGATCTCCAGCCTCCGTCACCGACGATGTCACCACCTCAGAATCGACATGCAATTAGGGGGTTAGGTAGTTCTACCTGGAGTGTCTTCAATCCTCATCAGGTCGAAATGAGGTTGCGAGTTGGGTCATTGTTGCCGTTGATAATCCTCACCTCGAAATAATCATACATGGTTAAAGAGGGTTCATACGAGCTAGGGAAGCTAAAATAAACTCTGTGAAGGTCTGATTTATCTTGAACACTCCATGAAGTTCCTCGGGTCGTAACCAGGTCAAGTTCGCCATTATGGGTCATGATGATCTCTAGGCTTCAAGAGCGAGTTTGCCCATCGAGTGGGCCATGGCGAATCCAGAGTGCTGTCTGGGACAAGGTTGAGTCACATGGGCTAGTTGGGGTTAGTCGCCTAGGTGCATCCTTCGACACCGTGAGTCCTAGTTTCTCATGGTGTTGGTCATTCAATCGAGGCTGTAAGAAGAAGAAGATGTTCATGATTCATTTTTCTGGGTTTTAGGGGACGATACAGGGTGATTAGCTTGTGCATTGTGTGCTCATGGTCACGGGTTCAAGTATGCAATTTTGTGTGGACATTCACTAGAGAGCATCGAACTCTCTAGGAATCACTTTATTTCCTAAAGTAATCCACAATGGTCTCCCTCAATTGATACAACAAATCAGATGCTTCCCGAATAGTTCCTTGTATGTCCTGTAAGGATTCCTCAAACAACGATTAGTCTCGACGTTCCAAACACGCTCGAATAGGTCAATTTTTTTGCTTCACCAACAAACTGAGTAGGTCAAGTACAAGTACACGTCTAATTCGATTTAAATATTTAGGAGAAGAGTGGATATTATCACATGCCTAAAGCCAAGAATCCTCAACTAACGGTCCATCTAATATCTCTCAATAGTCGACAAGGCAAAATTGTCACTTCAACAAGAAGGTATGATTAAATAAGAGGATCCCTTAAAACTCTCGTGTTCAATTGGCGTAATCTCCCAATCTACTACCACCCAAAACGTGGTAAACTCTGAAAAGGGGTCGAGTGGAGCGATGATGCTCAAGGAAACCCTTTTCTTACCTCGTAATGCGTGATAACTTCCATCACGAAAGTGTCTAATTTTTCGTTCTGAGTATTACAAAAAAGTCCAAGGTTCAATTTCCAATAATTCTAAACAAAGGGGAAAGGAATACTCCCAGGGATAGATACATCACTTCACAACTCGAATGGCGTCCAGAAACAAAATACAAGGATGAGATAATCTAAGAGAGAGCTCATGCAATCACAAAAAAGGAATAGAGTGGTACAATGATACCCTACAACTCAGGGTCAAAGCGTGGCCAAATGTTCCCGAGTACAGATTAGTAGCTTAATCGAGGAGCAAAAATTCCATGTTGGTGTCCACCTCTACTAAGGTATGAGTTCTGGTTGGTTACTCCAACATCCCAACAGAGTTTCAATACCACAATAATGACTTTATTTAATTTTTCATTGGGAGTATACATCGAATCCCGCAAGTCCATAATGCATGCTTAGCATTGTAGTAGAAACACTAGTCTGTTGGTTCGTGCACACTCCTTCCAAAAGTTTCAGAGCATGGTCAACGTAAATTCTCATATCCAAGACTAGTTTGACCAGTCCCAAAGTAAACTTTGACGACACTGATATCAGTCAGAAATTCTTCTCCAACGAAATAGGTACGAGGCAGAGCAGGTTCCTTCACCACAAGATGGAGATCGTCGTTCAATCCTCGATTCAAGATTGTATTGATAATAAATATACATCAGGTTAAGGTAGAGTTATCCCTGGTGATCATGGAATAGAAACACCATGCTTATACTCCGAATAAAGGGAGAGTGAAAACGTCAACGTAACCTTTTCGACTTGGAATGTGTAATAGTGGGTAGAATTAGAATCAAACCAACCAGGTCGAATATAGTATAGAAGATCCCCAACAAACAACCCAAATCAAGGTACTAGTTCGTAACAGGTTGGTGTAATGAATTCCAAGGAAAATTTTGGGGAGGGGAGTCCTAACATACATATACCTCCAATTCTAAATGAAGTCACATTCTTGCCATCAAGTGTTCAGTGTAACGACCCGTCCCGAATTTCAGGATTAGATTAGTGACTAATCACAATTAGTGAGGTTAAACTGTTGATGGCAAGAATGTGCAAAATGAACTGTGCAAAATGACCGTTTTGCTCTTGGAATGGGTAAAATGTTGACTTTTCATTCTGGCTGTCAAATGGACTTTGGCCGATGACCGTGACGTAGTTCAGGACGTCACGAGTTTATAGACAGGTGGCACGTTCAATTCCGACATTCGAGGAAGAAGTTAAGACCTTCGGAAGTTCAGGGGTAATTTGATAATTTTGGTTAAAAGGGGAAAATTGTTGATTTTTCCCTGGGAGGTCCGATGGCCGAGGACCATTACGTAGATCGGGATGATACGAATCCGTAGACAGGCGACACGCTAAAATCAGACTTCAAACGGGAGAGTTATGGGTCACGGAAGATCGATTTCACTATGCACGTACTTCGAGACGATGATGATTTGGCAATATCTGATTGAGCAGATATTTTAAGTGGGACCCATGGATGAGTGACAAGTGTCACTCATCCCATTGGCCCAAACCCCTAATTTTTGGATCTACATAATTAATTATTATTGTAATTCTTATTTTATAATTAATTCACTCATCCTTTCATCTCAGCCCTCCATCTCTCATCTAATCTCCTCATCTCACCGTCCAATCCTCTCTCTCAATGATCAACCATTATCTCCTTCTTTGTTTCTCACAAACCCCAACCCATACTTCTCTATGTCTCTCAAAAATAACACACACCCACATCACACCATCATCACCTATTCTACATCTCTATGACCATGTGCGGGGTTGTGAGTGACTGAGAGTGTACTTGAGGGACTGAGGACGACGGCGAGCCACGACGGTGGCCATGGCGGAGAGGAACCGAAAAACAGAGAGGTAAGTTGGTTTGAAATTCGAATATGGGTTTTGAGAGGCTGTCGATCGATTCTAATGGTTGTAATGTATTTCTGGAGGTCTTAAGGTTCGTTTGGGATAAAAAACGACGGGTTTCAACGGCGGAGCAGTGCAAACCGATGGCGGGAAACTGGGCAAAGGTCTTCGAGGCTAAAGGTACTGACTTTGGCCCGTTTTCTTTATTTTTAAACGATGCAAAGGTGGGAAATGTATGTAGGAAGAGATTGGGATAAAAATGAGATGGAATGGAGGTTTGAACGATGAACTGATCGAGCTGGTCCGGTCCGGTTCGAACTAGGGGGACCAGGTTCGTCGAGAGGTTGAAGACGATTGTAGCACCGCGCGTGGGCTTCACGAGCAGCCGCTTGCGGGGGCGCGTGGCGCCGCGTGGTGGGTCCGATGGTGGAAACTTCCAACATGTGAAACACTCTATTCGATGTAACGAACATTTTGGGACTGGTTTCGTTTCGATCGGACACCGTCTCGATAATGTTCGGGGGAATCATAAGGTTTAGGTTCGAGTTTTAAAACACTTAAAAATTCAGGAAAATTACGGGACTTCAATGAGAGGTTAATAAGGTTGTTAGTAACCCTCTAGATTGATTTGGACAGATTTGGGAGTCCCGGTGACGGTGATTGGCTCAGGAGAGCCGTATGGCATGCAAATCGAGGCGGCATCTCGGATGGTCTATGAGTGGACCTTGTTTTCTAAATTGGTGCATGCATAAATGTTTATTATATGTTTTATTACATGTTTTGTGATGCCATGAGTGCATTTTGTTGTGGTTACATATAGGCACGTATTTCTAGGTTTCGGCCCTATACGGTGCCAATACGGGTTTGTATGTCTTTATTGGTCTAAATGAAATGGTTTTGGATTTCCAAAAGGATAAACTTGGGTATGAAACCCATTTGGTTTTGTCTCGGGCATAAAACGCTATTGATGGCCTACGGGTCTAAATCGTGGTCACGGCTAGTGCTATGTGCACGGCGACAGACGATACGACGCTCGCCTCCGGATTGGGATGTGTTCCTTCCGGAGAGGTCACGATGCACGTTCTGTTGTCAGGTAGCCGATGGAGGCTCGACTTCGGAGTGCGGATGGTTCAGGTTATCGATCGATGATGGGTGCACCGTGATCTTGTGATGGTCGCGTCGGTTGATACGTTCACGGCGACATACCAGGATTGAGGGCAGTCCTGGATGGATGGTTGCACGCATCACTACGATCGGAGTCGTGACTGACCCTTAGATATCGGGCACGATGCCCAAATGCTGTCATATGTTCGGGCACGAGACCCAGTTGTTTTACATCGATGATTTCGGGTCAGGGACCCTAGATGGATTTCCAAGTTCATGACGGTTTATGGGAACTGGGCATGAACCCTAGAAAGGTCATTGTGGTACATGACGGTTTATGGGAACCAGCATGAACCCTTGAAAGGTATTTATGATTCATGACGATTTATGGGAACCGGGCATGAATCCGTGGAAAGGTTTTACGGATGATTTCGTTATATATATATGTATGTATATTCATATACCTTCCTTTACTTCTATTATCTCCTCCGGGGAGGGTCGTTGGTCTGGGTGGACCCCGGAGTAGTCACGGAGCACCGACTGAGTGGAGTCACCCCCCAGTTGGGTTCCTTACTCTCAGGAAGGCATGGATCATAACCTCAAAACGGGGCATTGGTCTACGTACATTGACCTTGGACTCTGAGAGACTTGGGGTTGAGACCCCCGGGTAGCACGCGCGTAGCTTTGGATACCGTGATAGGATTGGTTGTGTGGATTATATGTATATATGATGTATATGATATATGTTTATGAGATATGATATGTGATATGCACAGGTTTTGGGCAGTGGCCCGTGTACGTGGTTTCATTATGGTTTTGGGCTGAGTCCCACATGGATTTGGGTAGTGGCCCATATGGTTGATTCTTTATGGTTATTTAATTATGATTTTGGGCTTAGTTCCCAGTTATGGTTCTTTCGGATAAACGATTTTCGAATGCATGCATGCTTTTTAGTGAAGGGTACAAATGTCTTCTTATGAAATGTTTTTAAAAACTCTTGTTTTGTCCACTCACAAATTTTAATGGTTTGACTGCCCTTCAGGTTGACAACGGATTTGAACTGTAGTTGCCCTTCGTGTCAGACGGGAGTAGGGTCATCCCGCGTTAATCCCGGGGGGATTGGAATGGGTCCTATCAACGTGGTATCAGAGCTTGGCTAGCTCATAGGATCCTCAAGATGCTCTGATACTGTCAGTGTGGTATCAAAGCATAGGATTGCTTATCAGAGTGGAGGTTGTCTCTATTCGAGCAACCGTGTAGCTCTTGGAGTATTGTGCAGGTCGAGGATGTGATATCTCAATGGGCTACAGTTCGTGGTCAACCTGATAGTAGGATGCCGGTACGATATTTAGTAAGATTGAATCGTGCAACATTTTGGTTCGGCATTCTATGCCGGGGTTGTCATAGTTCTGTCTAGGATGACAGTGTGGAACCCTACGAAAGGAGAATGTAACAGTACGTTAGCGTTTTGATCGTGAGACGGTTAGTCGGATCGTCTTTCACGATATTGTGGGATCAGCTTGATGATAGCTTGGTGTTGTGGCCGTTAGGCGGCTATGCTGCTGGGGGTAGTCGGATTCGAGGAATCCTAGTTGAATTCACGATAGGATTGGATTGACGTTTTTTCGATGTAAAGACCACATGGATGGTCATATTTTGGATTATACTGCAGTTAGCAGTTGGGTTCCGAGGAACTCTAGGTGTAAATGTGGAACCGTACCTTAGGATGTATGGTTTGGAAATGTGAGTTGGCGAGTGGTCTCGACCGTTGGTCATGTTCGGTCATATTTGATCTAGTCATGTCAGCCTGAGCGATGGAACTGCACTCTGCAGTCAGGGTTGTAGTAATCGGTTGACCTAGTTGGTTGTCGTACTACTTTAGTTGTGATGGATAATTGGTACAACTATGGTCATGGGCAACCTGGTAGACGACATTGGTCGAGTCGAGTTACGACTAGTTAGAGTTTGATTGGACAATTTACCAGGGTTGGTACTTGAAGATGGAATCCTAGAGTAGGGATACAGAGTAATTAGTGCGGGCAGTTGATTCCGTTGGATGTGGAGTCTGGATATCGAGATGTCCGGTAGTTAGGTCTGCAAGAGTGTGTGGCAGGCACTACGACCTAGAGTGGTTGTAGTTACGGTTGTTGGGAATCGGGGACGTTCGGGGAACGTTTTCTTTTCTCGTATGATATGTCAGGGTGACTGTACCCAGAGTTGTTGGGTACTAGAGAGGCAGAGTTTCTCCCATTCTAACAGAGGTTCGGGATTATCGTTCGGTATGAGCGGAAAGCCAGGTTGTCTAATTCACACACTTTGTGCTGATGTCGACAGGTGATGATACTAGTGCTGGTACTGGTGCCGGTGATTGTGATGACGATGAGTTACAAGTCAGATGTGACACCATCGAGAGACGTATATGTTTGATATCTGTGGTTCGGGAGTGGATCACGGATAGTGATGGACTGGATAGGATCCAACGGTAGTTGAGACGTGATGATCGATCTGTCATGGGGGATTAGTGACCAGTTGGTCAGTGTTGGCCAGAGTTGGTCAGATATGGTGGTATGCAGAGGTTTAACTGCAGATCACAGCAGGAGTCTGTTGTGACTCTTCAGTCGAGCGGTACATCATATTAAGATGAATTGACATCCTTTTGGATGTACATATACGGTGTAAATCGACAGTCAAACTTGGTAGTGAGTTTGACTGGTTAGGGACACGTGGTTGATGTCCGAGTATCTTGTTTCCAATCTAGTTGGAGATTCGGAATCGCGAGAGGTTGCAATTGGTGTGACATGTGGAATGGGGGTTTTCTGCATTGGTAATGAGTATTTTGAAGTCATTTTTGGTGACTTCTCAGGTTCTACCGTGGTAGATGACAGTAGATGATGGTTGTGTCACCGGTACATTGGTCTTGTATTGGTTGGTGGACCCGAGATTTATCTTGGGTCATCAGGAGGAATTGAGTATATCGAAGTTAGGTGATTGAGATTTCTCATTTTCTGCTTGGTGAAAGAAGATGTTGGGTTACATGGCATGGTGAATGCAGCGAGTTTTGGTTGTATTCACTTAGGATGGATTTTGTTGACATTATCTTGGATCATCCTTGATTTTCCTCGGTGGAATGACAAGGATCGATACGAGGTAATCAGTGAGAACCCACAGTCTCGGTGTGTCTCATCGTTGACTGATCTGTTTAGATGTGGGAAATGGTTGAGGACTTTGGGCGTCGTGACAATCCTCGATCGTGATGTTTATGGTCGGGTGACGCAGTGATGAATCTCGATCGTGACGTTCGTGGTCGGGTGACGTAGTGATGGATTTGGATTGTGATTTTGATAATCCAGATAGGTGGAGAGTTTATTACTCTTACTTGGATAGTTGAGTTGAGGATGTTGGGACTGAACTTCTTTTCGAAGTGAATCCCTTGTGGTATATTACTCGGGCGAGTAGGTGTCCAACGAGGTCGGATTTTGTCAGCCTTAGAGATGTGTTGATATTGGGATTGGCTTCTCTTGAAAGTGGATTTCTAGATTTGGGTTTGGAATGATTATTCCAAATGCTAGCTTACGGAATAATGATTTCGGATTCAGATATGGAAATGGATAATGGGTCGGAGTTTTGATCTATCTGGTACTGGATTGGACAGATGGACTCCAAATTGAAACGTGTTTTAGCTACGACCTAGGTTGTGGTCGTCGTGTTGTCGTCGTGTTGTTGTTGTCGTCGTTGTTGTTTTGGTTGTATTCTGATTGATGGATAGATGTACGTACCTTGTATGTAGTTCGAGGTACGATACTGGGCATACTTGTCGTGCCTGGTGATGGTATAGAGGGTATACTAGTAGTACGTTGGTGAGCGTGTTGGTAGTCGGCTTAGTTCTGATACCATTGGATTAGTCGAGGACGTGAACTGGACATCGAATACAGTGCATTGGGTCATGGTATTTCTGATGGGTCTAGTTACACACAGGTTGAGTAAATTGGTGGTCGGTGTAACCACAAGTGAGTATCATGTTAGTTTTTGACTAGCGACTGTCAAGTGGTGACAGTTTGTCGAAGGTGTCAGCGTGGATCGGTTAGTGAGATCTGATGACTCCCAGTTGGAGCAGACGTCAGGATAGATTGTTGATTGAGAAAAGGAACCGTCGAGTTGAACGAAAAGGGTAGATTTGACAAGTGGTGTCAATTCGGAACGTATGGCTACGGTCATTCGACATGGTCGAATGTAGTCGATACGACGTGAGTATTAGTGGTACGTCTGGGTGCAGACGAGTATTGTTCTGGTTAGTGGGTGTACTAGCGTACACGTGTGTGAGATCAAATTATTTCCACGAGGTGGATGTGGAATCAGGATAGTTGGAATTTCGAGAACGAAACTAATTAAGGAGGGAAAAACAGTTGGAATTAGGTCGGTTAGAATTTCAAGGACGAAATTAATTAAGGAGGGAAGGTTGTAACGACCTATCTCGAATTCCAAGATTAGATTAGTGGCTAATCACGATTAGTGAGGTTAATCTGTGATTAGTTAGGTGAAATTGGATGAACTGTGCAAAATGACCGTTTTACCCTTGGAATGGGTAAAATGTTGCTTTTCATTCTGGCTGTCAAATGGACTTTGGCCGATGACCGTGACGCAGTTCAGGATGTCACGAGTTTATAGACAGGTGACACGTTCAATTCCGACATTCGAGGAAGAAGTTATGACTTTCGGAAGTTTAGGGGCAATTTGGTAATTTTGGTTAAAAGGGGCAAATTGTTGACTTTAGCCCTGGGCGGTCCGATAGCCGAGGACTGAGGACCGTTACGTAGATCAGGATGATACGAATCCGTAGATAGGCGGCACGCTGAAATCGGACTTCGAACAGGAGAGTTATGGGTCACGGAAGATCGATTTCCCTATGCACGTACTTCGAGACGATGATGATTTGGCAATATCTAATTGGGCAGATATTTTAAGTGGGACCCATGGATGAGTGACAAGTGTCACTCATCCCATTGGCCCAAACCCCTAATTTGTGGATCTACATAATTAATTATTATTATAATTCTTATTTTATAATTAATTCACTCATCCTTTCATCTCAGCCCTCCATCTCTCATCTAATCTCCTCATCTCACCGTCCAATCCTCTCTCTCACTGATCAGCCATTATCTTCTTCTTTGTTTCTCACAAACCCGAACCAATACTTCTCCATTTCTCTCAAAAATAACACACACCCACATCACACCATCATCACCTATTCTACATCTCTATGACCATGTGCGGGGTTGTGAGTGACTGAGAGTGTACTTGAGGGACTGAGGACGACGGCGAGCCACGCGGTGGCCACGGCGGAGAGGAACCGAAAAACAGAGAGGTAAGTTGGTTTGAAATTCGAATATGGGTTTTGAGAGGTTGTCGATCGATTCTAATGTTGGTAATGTCTTTCTGGAGGTCTTAAGGTGCGTTTGGGATAAAAAACGACGGGTTTCGACGGCGGAGCAGTGCAGACCGACGACGGGAAACTGGGCAAAGGTCTTCGAGGCTAAAGGTACTAACTTTGGCTCGTTTTCTTTATTTTTAAATGATGGAAAGGTGGGAAATGTACATAGGAAGAGATTGGGACAAAAATGAGATGGAATGGATAAAAAATATGAAGGTTTGAACGATGAACCAGTCGAGCCGGTCCGGTCCGGTCCGGTTCGAACCAGGCGGACTGGGTTCGTCAAGAGGTTGAAGACGACGGTAGCACCGCGCGTACGTTTCACGCGCAGCAGCTTGCGGCAGCGCGTGGGGGCTCGTGGTGGGTCCGATGGGGAAACTTCCAACATGTGAAACACTCTATTCGATGTAACGAACATTTTGGGACTGGTTTCGTGTCGATCGGACACCATCTCGATAATGTTCGGGGCATTAGAAGGTTTAGGTTTGAGTTTTAAAAAACTTAAAAATTCGGGAAAATTACGGGACTTTAATGAGAGGTTAATCAGGTAGTTAGTAACCTTCTAGATTGATGGTGATTGGCTCACGAGAGCCGTATGGCATGCAAATCGAGGCGGCAGCTCGGACGGTCTGTGAGTGGACATTGTTTTCTAAATTGGTGCATGCATAAATGTTTATTATATATTTTATTACATGTTTTGTGATGCCATGAGTGCATTTGGTTGTGGTTACGTATAAACACGTATTTTGAGGTTTCGGCCCTACACGGTGCCAATACGGGTTTGTATGTCTTTATTGGTCTAAATGAAATGGTTTTGGATTTCCAAAAGGATAAACTCGGGTATGAAACCCATTTGGTTTTGTCTTGGGCATATGACGCTATTTGTCAGGACCCGACCCTCTTCTGTCAGGTCCCGATTCATCTAGCACGATATTGTCCGCTTTGGGCCTCCTTGCCCTTGCCCTCACGGTTTTGTTTTCGGAAGCTCACGGTGCAACTTCCCAGGGGGTCACCCATCTGGAATTGCACCAGCCTCAACTCGCTTAACTTTGGGGTTCCAATCCCTCCCAAAGCCACTGAGCTCCCAAAAGGCCTCATGCTAGATAAGTGTGTGCCTACACCTTTAAGGCACACCACCATTCCCTTCCCAGACCATTCCTCCCTCGCAGGAATGTGGGATTGTTCACCGTTCCCTCCAGGACACGGGTCTTACACTATTGATGGCCTACGGGTCTAAATCGTGGTCGCGGCTAGTGCTATGTGTAACGACCCGTCCCGAATTTCGGGATTTGATTAGTGATTATCATGATTAGTGGGATTGATCGGTGATTAGTTGGTCGAAATCGGACAAAATGTGCAAAATGACCGTTTTGCCCCTAGTTCGTGGGCAAAATGTTGACTTTTTGATCGGGCGGTCAAACGGACTTTGACCGATGACCGTGACGTGGTTCGGGATGTCACGAGTTCATAGGCAGGCGGCACGTTCGATTCCGACATTCGAGGAGAAAATTATGACTATCAGAAGTTCAGGGGTATTACCGTAATTTGGATATTTAGGGGTGAAAATGTTGACTTTTCGTCTAATAACTAATTTTCAGTTGACTCAATAATCGTTAGGTAGGTCTCGACGTCCTGAGTCCGTAGACAGGCGGCACGCCGAAATCGGACTTCGTACGAGGAAGTTATGGTCAGAAACGTGAAATCGGGAGGTTCGTGTCTCGGTTTTCGTGTCGAATATTTTATTCTTAAATTTCTGACTGGAGGACACCTGGGGAGTGACAAGTGTCACTCACCCATTGATTAGATTGGATCAAGCTCCACTAAGCATTTAAATAGGATTTAATATGCTTTTGATCTCAACCCTTCATCTCAAAACCCTCAGATTGCATCTCAGCCCTTGATCTCATTTCTGAGATTCAATCTGGGCCGTCCATCATTTCCCTCCATTTCTATATATATTTCCTTACCCGACACCCACGTACTGCCCATTCCATACCATCACACCACATTGCACCTGACCCTACTCTATGTGCCACTGGGCTGGACGAGTGAGGCGGCAAACGGCAGTGACCACGGCGGAGGACGACGGCGAGGTGAGCTGTTTTCAAAACCCGAAACCGTTTAAAAAACTCAGGATTTGGAAGCTTGATTCCAGCGTGTGTTGTCGAGTTCTAATGACCCTAATCGACTCTCTGGATTAGTAGGAAACCTTGGGACGTGTCTGCGTGGCGAGTGGTGACCTGAACGGTGGTTAAGCGGCGGCGGGAACCCAGAGTCTGTATTTGTCAATTTTGATTCCATAGAACTGTTGTTAGGATTGAGACGAGCATGTAGGAAGAAACTAGAACGAAAATGATTGAGAAATTAGGAAATGGTGACCGGGTCATGATCGCGGGTCTGATCGACTCGAGTTGCAGAAATACGGGTCAACCCGTCTGAGGACAGAGGTGATGACGTGGCACCCTGTCAGATTGTCAGGTGATGTGGACCAATCGTGAGCCGACACGTGTCACATGTCAGTACACGATCAGCACTGACATGTCAATGACGTGGCCCAATCTGGGACTGCCACGTGTCACTGACATGTCAGTGACGTGGACCAGTGCCGTGCTGACACGTGGCACATGTCAGATCTGACACGTGGCCTGACAGATCAGTGAGGTGGACCAATCGGATGTTGACACGTGGCACCTGTCAGAGTCTGACACGTCAGACCTGACAGTTGTCAGATGACGTCATGCTGACGTCAGCAGGAACTGTTCCTGCATTGACCGACGCGTTGACAGGCGCGTGGCGGCGCGTGTGAACAGTAATTTTGGTGGGACCACCACCATTCTTTAGGTTTCGACGATCCGGATCCAATGGCGGTGGTTTTGGGTCGATCAGAGATCATTAAGTTGGTCAAAATGAGGTTTATTGCCTTGGGAAGCGCGTTCGGGCGACTTTTCCGGACCGGTTTCGGTCTAGGATTTCATGGTTAAATGTTAGGGGTTTGTATTGACCTTTACGTATACGTTGGATCTGACAGGGATTGTACAATTGTACCAGAACGAGGTTATACGTTCGATTTCCAGTAGGATTGTACTGTGAGTGGGCCATTTTCTTAAACCCTTGCGTGCATAAATGTTTTCTGGTTTATTATACTTATTCACATGCTAAAACAATAATGGTTTTGATGATATGGAAAATATGGTTATGGCACGTTTCACGGTATTTGGGCTTGAGACCCGTCTGATGAAACTTAATGATTGGTTCGGATTTTATCTATGTATATATATGCTTTGCATGTGGATATTAATAAAATGTATTTGGTACTGCACTGTATAGATCCTTTCATATTATATTGTCTCCTCCGGCGAGGTACCCCGGAGAGGTCACAGACGTCTAGTACGTCCAGCGTCTATGACGCTATGCATCAGGTGATGCTGTACCCGAACGGGATTCGGGGATTTAACTCGGAAATTGAGACCCGAGTGGCACGCGTAGCCTTATTATTGTGCCCTTATTAGGCGTCAAGAACGTCAAACATCAGGTGATGTCGGGATTGGAGTGTATAGTGCAGCAACTAAAATTATACTTATGGTTTTATTATATGCCTTATGGTTCATATTATATGACTGATGGTTTTAATTACGGATGCATGCATGTTTGGAAAACGGAGGGGTAAATTATATGTTTTACTTATCAAATGATTTTATAAACTTGAGTTTCGGTCCACTCACCCTTATTGTTTTTGGTAACCCCTCCAGGTCGTGATACTGAGGTAGAGGAGGAAACTGAGGCTGAGGCATAGATCTACTTCTGCGTACCTGAACCCCTGTTGGGTGGTTTGCCCGCAGGTTTTATTTTAGAGTCGTGCTCACAACTTGTAATTTTGGATTTCATCCCTTGTCTGACATCTGTTTAATTCGGATTTGATGTATGACTTTAATTTGGTTATTTATGCATTTCATATTTTGAGGTTAAAATTGGTATGAATTGTTGGGTGTCAGACGGGAGCAGGGCACGTCCCCTTGTGGTCCCTGTGGGATCGGGGCGGGTCCTGTCAGCTTGGTATCAGAGCACTAGGTTGTGGTCAGTACTAGGGTATGGTCAGCATGCTAGACTAGCGATTAGTACTAGTTACTTTTCGACTTTTAAGAATATTGTTTTCTGATCTATGCCTCTTGACAGTGAGTTATGCCTCCAAGGAAAATTCCTCATGCACGAACTGACGAGGAGGTAGCTAGGGAAATGGAATGCGCAGGCATTGAAAGGGCTCAACGTTTGGGAGCCACACACTTTAGCGGGGGATCAAACCCCAATGATGCTCATGATTGGATTTCCAGATGGGAGAGGATCTTTGCGGTGATGCGCTGTCCAGCGGATGAGCGCGTGGCATTGGCGACCTTCCTACTGGAAGGCGGGGCCCACCAATGGTGGTACGGCCTGGAGATGTCTGGTTGGTCAGTCTACATGACTACTTGGGAGGACTTTCCTGCGAAATTCTTGGACCACCAGACCTACCCGCTATCTTTTCACGCTGCCCGCGAGGCAGAGATTTTACGGCTTGAGCAAGGTGTTATGTCAGTGACGGATTATGGGCAGGCCTTTGTGAGACTTTCTCGGTTCGCAGCGGCCTTTGTGAGCACAGAGAAGGATAAATGTCTGAGGTTTGAGCTTGGGCTCCGAGGGGATATTCGGGCGGGTATGACAACTGTCTGTCATGCTACCCTGAAGGACATGGTGGATGCCGCGGTTCGTGTTGAGACTAGCCTTGCGACACACCGGGCACCACAATTATCTGGTGAGGGACGACGCAGGGATCATCCGTGTCTTGGACCGGTGAGCCATCGAGGAGCGAAGGGAGGACACAGTTGTGGAACATCATCGCGTGGCCGAGGAGGGTCGGGTCGCCTTGGGAGTTCCCAGAAATCGAGATCGAAATTTCCACGGAATGGTGCATCCAGTAAGTCGGCTGAGGGACTGGGTGTAATCGTTTGCTTTGCATGCAGTGGTTCGGGTATAATCGTTTGCTTTGCATGCAGGGACTGGGTGTAATCGTTTGCTTTGCATGCAGGGACTGGGTATAATTGCTCGGGATTGTCCAGCTGTGCACTTGGGTAACGATACGGGAGGCACCGGTGTGGTGCAAGGTTCGGCTTCCAACACTATCGAAGGCCGAGGACTGAGCGGAACTGGTAGTGCGAGACGTGGAGCACGTGGGCGCGGACAGGCTACCGGACCACAAGCTCGTATAATTGCTGTCACGATGCAACAAGGATGGATGACACCCGGTGTCGGTACAGGTACTTAGCGTATCTCGAATCTTGTTGTACATGTGTTATTTGATGTTGGGGCTACCCATTCTTTTATTTTGAGGAATTGTGCTAGTATGCTTGATTGTGTGGTAGCAGCCATAGATTTCGAAATGGGTGTTGGCACCCCGATGGGCATCGTGTACCTTCTGAATCAGATGATTCGGAGGTGCCCGGTACGAATTGAGGATGTAGACGTACTTGTTGATCAAATCCTTATGATGTTGTCTTGGGAATGGATTGGTTGACGGAGCACGGTTCGCTCATTGATTATTGTAGTAGGCGATTCTGCGGAGTCTTGGTAGCAAGGTCTGTTGGTTAGGTCCGCACGAGGTTGTAGCAGACACTAGTATCGGAGTGGTTACAGTCATTATTATTGAGAATCGAGGGACATTCTCTCTTCTCGTACAAGTTGTCAGGGTGTTCGTACCCAGGGATGCTGGGAACAAGTGGCTGAGTTTTCTTCTTTTTGGCAGAAGTAATGGGGATCGTCGTTCGGTATGAGCGGAGATCCAGAAGGTACGAGTAGAGGTACGGGATCGTCGTTCGGTATGAGCGGAGATCCAGGGTTGTCCGATTTGCACACGGTGTGCAAGTGTGGATGGTTGTATGTTGATACTTTTTGTACTGATATTAGTATGAATGCCGGTAGGCTGTTACTAGTATCGTTAATAGTGTGTTGGTGCTGGTACTGGCGCTGGTGCTAGTATCGGTGTTGGGCGAACTTTGAGTTACGAGTCGGGATGTGACTTCATCGAATGGGCATGTGTCAGTAACCAGTCAAAAAGGGGGGACACGTAGTTGATGTCCGGATGCGTTGGTTCCGACAGGGTTGGAACTACGGTATCAAGAGAGGTTTTGTTGCGGTAACGAGAGTTGTGCGGGTTTTCCGCATTGGTAAGGGGTATTTTCGAAGCCACTAGGGTGACTTCTCAGGTTCTGCCAGGGTAGGTGATGGTCGTTGTCATTAGTACACTGGTCAGATATTGGTTGGTGGACCCGGGAACTGTCTTGGGTCATTAGGAGGAGTTGGGTATATCGAAGTTTGGTTTGCGAGATTCCTCATTTTCTGCTTGGTGGCAGATAGTGTTAAATTACGTGGTATGGTGAGTGCAGCGAGTTTTGATTGCATCCACGTAGGATGAGTTTTAGCGTCATCATTTTGGATCATCCTTAGTTTTCCTAGGTGGATAACAAGGATAGATACAAGGTAAATGGATGGGACCCACAGTCTCGGCGTGTTTTTCGTCGTTGACTGATCGGTCTAGTTGTGGGATTTAGTTGACGAACGTTGTGACAGTATACAGATTAGTTGAGAGTGTAAGACCCTATGGTTCGGAGTCTAATAGTTAACTGGCGGATCCTAGGTGGATCGGGATTGTGTTGTTGAGAACTTTGGGCATTATGACGACCTAGGATCGGAATGTTACCGGTCAGGGGTGCAGTGCCATGTCTGGATCGTGATCTTGATGATCCATATAGGGAGATTATCACCCTTACTTTGGTTTGTGAGTCGTAAATGACGGGACTGAACTTCTTTTCGAAGGGGGTTCCGTATGGTATATTACTTGGGTGAGTAGGTTTCCGACGTGGACGAATGTTGTCAACCTTAGACGTATGGATAGTGGGATTGGCTTCCCTATGAAGTAAATCGAATGTATTAACCGAGGTGGATGGAGTTCGTTCTGTCTCATGCTGGATTGGGCAAAGGTACTCCATTATTGGAACGCTTTTGGCTATGACCTAGGTGGTTGTAGTCTGGTCGATGGATAGATGTGTGTGCTTTGTACTTAGTTCGAGGTACGATACGTTGCAGACTTATGGTGTCAGGTATTGGTATACGGGTCATACCGAGGTATATCGGTGAGCGTGTTGGTAGCCGGATTGGTTTTGATACCATTGGATTAGCCGAGGTCGACATTGGATACTATGCGATGGGTCATGGTATTTCCGATGAGTCTAATTACGCACAGGTCGAGTGAAATGTTGGTAGGTATATATTTGAATTAAGTATGTTGGTGGCTTGAGTAGCCACGAGTGAGTCTAGTGTCAGTTTCCGACTGACAACTTCCGAATGGTGACAGATTGTTGGGATGTGTCAACGTGGATTATTGAGTGAGGTCCGATGACTCCCAGTGGGAGTAGGTACCATGATGAATGGGTGATTGAGAAAGGAATCGTTGAGTTGTTGCGTCAGCAAAAGGGTAGATTTGACAATCGGTGTCAATCCGAAACGGGTGGTTTCAGTCATTCGACGGGGTCGAATGGAGTCAATACGACATGCGTACGAGTGGTACGTTTAGGTGCAGACAAGTTTGTTCTGAGTAGTTGGTGTACGAGTGTACACGTTTGGCGAGGTCGATTTTACTTTCCACTGAGTGGTTGTGAAATTGGGATAGTTAGAATTCTTAGAACGAAACAAATTAAGGAGGGATGAACGTTGAGACTAGATCGATTGGAATTTCGAGGACGAAATTAATTTAGGAGGGAAGGTTGTAACGACCCGTCCCGAATTTCGGGATTTGATTAGTGATTATCATGATTAGTGGGATTGATCGGTGATTAGTTGGTCGAAATCGGACAAAATATGCAAAATGACCGTTTTGCCCCTAGTTCGTGGGCAAAATGTTGACTTTTTGATCGGGCGGTCAAACGAACTTTGACTGATGACCGTGACGTGGTTCGGGACGTCACGAGTTCATAGGCAGGCGGCACGTTCGATTCCGACATTCGAGGAGAAAATTATGACTATCGGAAGTTCAGGGGTATTACCGTAATTTGGATATTTGGGGGCAAAAATGTTGACTTTTCGTCTAATAACTAATTTTCAGTTGACTCAAGGACCGTTAGGTAGGTCTCGACGTCCTGAGTCCGTAGACAGGCGACACGCCGAAATCGGACTTCGTACGAGGAAGTTATGGTCAGAAACGTGAAATCGGGAGGTTCGTGTCTCGGTTTTCGTGTCAAATATTTTATTCTTAAATTTCTGACTGGAGGACACCTGGGGAGTGACAAGTGTCACTCACCCATTGGTTAGATTGGATCAAGCTCCACTAAGCATTTAAATAGGATTTAATCTGCTTTTGATCTCAGCCCTTCATCTCAAAACCCTCAGATTGCATCTCAGCCCTTGATCTCATTTCTGAGATTCAATCTGGGCCGTCCATCATTTCCCTCCATTTCTATATATATTTCCTTACCCGACACCCACGTACTGCCCATTCCATACCATCACACCACATTGCACCTGACCCTACTCTGTGTGCCACTGGGCTGGACGAGTGAGGCGGCAGACGGCAGTGACCACGGCGGAGGACGGCGGCGAGGTGAGCTGTTTTCAAAACCCGAAACCGTTTAAAAAACTCAGGATTTGGAAGCTTGATTCCAGCGTGTGTTGTCGAGTTCTAATGACCCTAATCGACTCTCTGGATTAGTAGGAAACCTTGGGACGTGTCTGCATGGCCAGTGGTGGCCTGAACGGTGGTTAAGCGGTGGCGGGAACCCAGAGTCTGTTCATCGAGGTAGGCCTTTGATCCCGTCTGTATTTGTCAATTTTGATTCCATAGAACTGTTGTTAGGATTGAGACGAGCATGTAGGAACAAACTAGAATGAAAATGATTGAGAAATTAGGAAATGGTGACCGGGTCATGATCGCGGGTCTGATCGACCCGAGTTGCAGAAATACGGGTCAACCCGTCTGAGGACAGAGGTGATGATGTGGCACCCTGTCAGATTTTCAGGTGACGTGGACCAATCGTGAGCCGACACGTGTCACATGTCAGTGCACGGTCAGCACTGACATGTCAGTGACTTGGCCCAATCTGGGACTGCCACGTGTCACTGACATGTCAGTGACGTGGACCAGTGCCGTGCTGACACGTGGCACATGTCAGATCTGACACGTGGCCTGACAGATCAGCGAGGTGGACCAATCGGATGTTGACACGTGGCACCTGTCAGATGTTGACCGGCGCGTGTGAACAGTAATTTTGGTGGGACCACCACCATTCTTTAGGTTTCGACGATCCGGATCCAATGGCGGTGGTTTCGGGTCGATCGGAGATCATTAAGTTGGTCAAAATGAGGTTTATTGCCTTGGGAAGCGCGTTCGGGCGACTTTTCCGGACCGGTTTCGGTCTAGGATTTCATGGTTAAATGTTAGGGGTTTGTATTGACCTTTACGTATACGTTGGATATGACAGGGATTGTACAATTGTACCAGAACGAGGGTATACGTTCGGTTTCCAGCAGGATTGTACTGTGAGTGGGCCATTTTTTTAAACCCTTGCGTGCATAAATGTTTTCTGGTTTATTATACTTATTCACATGCTAAAACAATAATGGTTTTGATGATATGGAAAATATGGTTATTGCACGTTTCACGGTATTTGGGCTTGAGACCCGTCTGATGAAACTCAATGATTGGTTCGGATTTTATCTATGTATATATATGCTTTGCATGTGGATATTAATAAAATGTATTTGGTACTGCACTGTATAGATCCTTTCATATTATATTGTCTCCTCCGGCGAGGTACCCCGGAGAGGTCACGGACGTCTAGTACGTCCAGCGTCTATGACGCTAAGCATCAGGTGATGCTGTACCCGAACGGGATTCGGGGATTTAACTCGGAAATTGAGACCCGAGTGGGACGCGTAGCCTTATTATTGTGACCTTATTAGGCGTCAAGAACGTCAAACATCAGGTGATGTCGGGATTGGAGTGTATAGTGCAGCAACTAAAATTATACTTATGGTTTTATTATATGCCTTATGGTTCATATTATATGACTGATGGTTTTAATTACGGATGCATGCATGTTTGGAAAACGGAGGGGTAAATTATATGTTTTACTTATCAAATGATTTTATAAACTTGAGTTTCGGTCCACTCACCCTTATTGTTTTTGGTAACCCCTCCAGGTCGTGATATTGAGGTAGAGGAGGAAACTGAGGCTGAGGCATAGATCTACTTCTGCGTACCTGAACCCCTGTTGGGTGGTTTGCCCGCAGGTTTTATTTTAGAGTCGTGCTCGCAACTTGTAATTTTGGATTTCATCCCTTGTCTGACATCTGTTTAAATCGGATTTGATGTATGACTTTAATTTGGTTATTTATGCATTTGATATTTTGAGGTTAAAATTGGTATGAATTATTGGGTGTCAGACGGGAGCAGGGCACGTCCCCTTGTGGTCCCTGTGGGATCGGGGCGGGTCCTGTCACTATGTGCACGGCGACAGACGATACGACGCTCGCCTCCGGATTGGGATGTGTTCCTTTCGGAGAGGTCACGATGCATGTTTTGTTGTCAGGTAGCCGATGGAGGCTCGACTTTGGAGTGCTGATGGTTCAGGTTATCGATCGGTGATGGGTACACCATGATCTTGTGATGGTCGCGTCGGTTGATACGTTCATGGCCACATACCAGGATTGAGGGCGGTCCTGGATGGATGGTTGCACGCATAACTACGATCGGAGTCGTGAATGACCCTTAGATATCGGGCACGATGCCCAACTGCTGTCATATGTTCAGGCACGAGACCCAGTTGTTTTACTTCGATGATTTCGGGTCAGGGACCCTAGATGGATTTCCAAGTTCATGACAGTTTATGGGAACCGGGCATGAACCCTGGAAAGGTCATTGTGGTACATGACGGTTTATAGGAACTGGCATGAACCCTTGAAAGGTATTTATGATTCATGACGATTTATGGGAACCGGGCATGAATCCGTGGAAAGGTTTTATGGATGATTTCGTTATATATATATATGTATGTATATTCATATACCTTCCTTTACTTCTATTATCTCCTCCGAGGAGGGTTGTTGGCCTGGGTGGACCCCGGAGTAGTCACGGAGCACCGACTCAGTGGAGTCACCCCCCAGTTGGGTTCCTTACTCTCAGGAAGGCATGGATCGTAACATCAGGACGGGTCATTGGTCTACGGACATTGACCTTGGACTCTAAGAGACTTGGGTTTGAGATCCCTGGTAGCACGCGCGTAGCTTTGGATACCGTGACAGGATTGGTTGTGTGAATTATATGTATATATGATGTATATGATATATGGTTATGAGATGTGGTATGTGATATGCACAGGTTTTGGGCAGTGGCCCGTGTACGTGGTTTCATTATGGTTTTGGGCTGAGTCCCACATGGATTTGGCAGTGGCCCGTACGATTGATTCTTTATGATTCTTTCATTATGATTTTGGGCTTAGTTCCCAGTTATGGTTCTTTCGGATAAACGGTTTTCAAATGCATGCATGCTTTTTAGTGAAGGGTACAAATGTCTTCTTATGAAATGTTTTTACAAACTTTTGTTTTGTCCACTCACAACTTTTAATGTTTTGACTGCCCTTCAGGTTGACAGCGGATGTGGACTGTAGCTGAGACCGAGATATCACATACCTCGTCCGGATCCTGGCGTACTCTGATAGCCCGAGAGGGCAAAAGTCAGAAATATCCCTTGTCTGACACTTCGTGTCAGAAGGGAGCAGGGTCATTCCGCGTTAATCCCGGCGGGATTGGGAGGGGTCCTGTCATTCAGGGTGTCACAAATGTAAAGTTCAAACATTAGCGTAACAAATGCATCGATAGGGTAAAAAGTATACTACTTAGAAGTGACCTAAGGTGTGGGGGCGAAAACTAAACGGCGCAGTATGAAATGTGGTGATCCAATCTAGTTAGAAGTTTCCTTACTTCCAAACTCGGGATCTGTGGTCCAAAACACCGAAACGATAAGTCTTCGATTGCCTAGTAAGAGGAGAAGGCAAGTATCTAAAAAGTGAGGAATTTGTCACGATCCCAGTATCATTGTTAAGCATGGGTAACTAACCCCATGACTTCTCGACACCTAAATAGAATCAGAGAGGGTGTGACAAGAAATGGATGGTTATTGAATACAACCGAAGTGTCTAACACCCACAAATGCGGAAAACATATCTGAGATCATCCTTGTTAGATTCTAATTGCATTGACATTTCATTCCAAATATCTCTTAAACCATCATCTGAATCAATGATCACGACACGCAGCAAAGTTGCTGGAGTACTTATTTCACCACACTCGCCCTCCAAATCAAAGACGTTATTTTGAGCCAATAGACTAGCTTGAGAATAGATCTAGTAATTTAACACCTAAATAAAATGGGAAGTGGAGTCCATAAAAACAAGGCATCCAAAAACCGGGATTAAATAACTCTCAACCGAAACAACCAAACTACAAAAGCTTTTCCAGATATCATGTTGCCTCGGACGAGATGGATTTTCCCCTGAAAGTAAAGGTTAAAACTCAAGGATTTCAAAATTTTTGTCCAAAAACATTCAACTAGAAAGAGAGTAGATGAAACTCAAATTTGTCTAAATTACAAGATCACGTGAAATTTCAAAAAAGATGAATAAGACCGTAAGTAAAAACTAGAGTACGTGAGATGTGGCACAAACGCCAAAACATGTAATTGCATTAAGGAACTTAAAAGTGCATACTAGATCCACCATGGAATAAAATTCATCAAAATTGAACCTTCTTCAAAAGTCAAAAGCGCTTACCGAAGGTAACTCCAAAATTGTCATTTAGAACAACTTTACGCACATGCAATGAATAGGGGAATGTGATCCCCGGTTGTAAAAATGCATGACTTAGTAAGATGGAATTTCAAGTCATTAAAGAAACTTAGCAACAGGTCTGGTGAATCCACATGGCGTCAAGATGTATAACATCACAATATGTGGTACAATCTCGATACCAGGATTTCGTTGAGTAAACTCAAGTTATTTGAAAATAAAAAGTCACAACAATAACTTTACATGAAAATGTATGAGGGAACAATGACTCGGTTTAAAGAAATGTTTCTCAAGGCAAGGGCGTAGTATGCGAGGAACACTTGAAACCAAGAGATCATAAAGTTTTTAGGGTTCATACTTCGAAAGTTTGGGTCACACAACTACAAAATAGTGATGGGATTCCCAAACTGCCTAGAGATTCTCAATAGGAAACCCATGATGGGGTACACGCTCTCGATGTGAGATAAAAGTCTTCCGAACAAGATAATCGAGAAATATTTCATTTTGTAGCCCCTATGGCATCACAAAATCATGAAGATGTCAGTTGCGAACATCTTTTCATAAATTCATAAAGGACTTTCCCACGTCTAAAAAGGACGACCTCATTAGTCGATCATAATGTTGCAGTTCCCAAAAGTCTTAGTCAATAAAGCCAACTTAAGTGCGTAAAAAGATGCAAGCGATTTTCCACCAAGAAAACTATCACATGAGTTCGTCTAACAACTACGAATTGAACATGATCATCATTGAATAACTCGTTCACACCACCCATTACGAGCCCTAAGCTCATACGCACACCCGAACGCGAAATTTGGCAGTATACAATCTCACTAATCTTGTAACTATGAGTGATAACAATTAAGTCAAACCTCGATTTAACTTGTGGGAATGCACAATCAAACAGTAAACCATTAAGGCTAGAGTTTTAAAAGGCATAACACTTACTCGAGGATTGGCTCTGACACCAGATATCGGGTCATATGCTCATCAACTATCCGGAAACTAATGACGCGTCCTATAACCATGCACTGATACCAAACTGACATAGCCCGACTCAAAAAGTCCATTTAGGACACGTAGGTCAAGGCATGTTGGAGGTCATTTAGACGATGACGTTCAGATGATGAAGCCATATAAATTAAAAACGACGCATTTTGGAGAGTCGGGTGAGACCTAACCAGTGAAAATCCATCACATTTCACCCAGCAGCGGAAGCTTAGAGCATGGACAACATTAACTAATGATCATACCCGACTATACCGTCAGCTACACTTTGCGTCCCGGAGTGAGTGTTAGAATAGCATCTGAACTCCTCGAAGTACGTGTGCGCCACTGAAACTCGAGGGGTTTAAAACACAAGGGTAAGTGGACCTAATTGTTATTTCAGTGTAAAACCATTTTTAATAAACAACATTTAACCCGTTGTTTTAGTATAAAACCCAAAACAATTATAACATATTTACACGTAATACGAGAAATATAATATCAATATTTTAATAATAATTTAAACGATGCAATTAGATGAGCCATTCAGAAACCATTAGTATGTCATAATATCAACCCACATCATCAATGCTCATGAGTCACCTCGACTCTCATACTCGAAACATACACTGAGTATCCTGGCTCGGTACCACGTCCACGTGAAAGCTGGGTGGCTTGCACCATCACCTCATGTCCCATAGAGCTCGGGTTACAAGCTGGCCCATTGTTAACTAGCATTACGAGCAGCGCAGATAATCAATCACATAAAGGCTGGTCTGTGGCCATATAGACGAGTACATGATACTAGCAACTCTTAAGTGGGTTCTTTGTAACGACCTGTCCTGAATTTCGGTATTAGTTTAGTAATTATTTAAAGATTAGCGTAACTAATCGGGGATTAGTCAAGAGATCACGGACAAACGGTGTAAAATGACCTGGTTGCCCTTAGAATTGGGTAAAAAGTTGACTTTTGACTCGGGTAGTCAATTGGACTTTGACCAATGACTGTTACATAGATCGAGACGTCACGAGTTCGTCGACAGGCGGCACGTCGAAATTGGACGTCTGACGAGAAAGTTACGGGTTTAGGAAGTTTTACTATACTATTCACTTAAATCGAGAAAGGACGACACATGGCATGATTGGATTGGAGAAAAACCTAGGAGGACCCACCAGACGAGTGATAAGTGTCACCCATTTGATTGCCCTAGAGCCCAATATTTTGGGTTTATCTTCATCTTTATCAGTCATCATCTTCTCTGTTTTATCCCCTCAAACCCCGTGAAACCCATAACCCGTACACCCAATTCCACTCCAACACCCCTCAATCATCATCCTTTACTTGTGACCCGTGAATAAAATTTGAAGGGGACGTCAAGACGATCACGACTGTGGCCACGACGGAGCAACAACAGCCAGATAACGGAAAAACACGAAAGCCCAATTTGGAGTTCAAAAATGGAAAATTAAGTTTGAGATGGTATTGATTGATTTGGTGGTTTGGGTGAGGTTCCTAAGGATGAGACGAGCTCAGAGGGCTTGGAATCGAGAGCATCGGTGCCTGGAATCGAGAGAACTCGACAGAGAAAACTTGGTCGGATTGTTCATCGATTTAAGTGAAACTTCTAATCTTGATTTCACGTTTTTTAGTCCGTAGATCGATAGGGTAGGTCAACACAAAGCTATAGGCAGAAATCCCGTTGAAAATGGTTGAAAATCGAGGGAGAACTGGTTGGGTCAGGTCGCGGGTCTGTGCGACCCAGTTGCAGGTAGTCGGGTTAACCAAGCTAGAGGTCAGGGACGAGATGACGTCATCTGTAAGGTCTGACACCTGTCAGACGTGACGTCAGCGTTGACTAACAATTGATTTTGACCAGACCGTTGACCAGTATTTATCGTGTCAGGACCCACCCCGGTTTCACCCCGAAAACCGAGGTAAATCCTGCTCCCTTCTGACACCCCGACACTAAACCGAAATAAACTCGCGAAAAAAACACCAAAACTACACAGTCAGACGCAGGAGAAACTTTAAACATCCCGAAGTCAAAGTTTACAGAGCAAAGTACCAAAAACAGAAGAAAGAAAAACCGATGAACTAGATACACGCACAACGGAAAATTTAAAACATTCTGGGGTCACTCTATGCCTCTGACAATGCCTCGACGTTAGAACCTAGCGCTAGCTCCACGACCTGGAGGGCAATTTAAAACAGAAGGTGTGAGTGGACCATAAATAAGAAAATACGTTGCGAAAACCATTTCAAAATTAAACCAGGGTTTTAGCCCTCCGTTTTAAAATCACATGCATAACCCAGTTGCTAAAAAACAGTTATAAATCACGTAATTATCACCATTAAAACAGTTACAGAATCATTATAAAAACAGTCATGGAAAATCATATCACAAGCATCCGATCAAACCTGCTGGACTTATCCGAGTCTTTAAACTCCCGAGTCTTTAAACTCAATCTAGGCCTCAATAATATCCGAGTCTTTAAACTCAACAGGCCTACGGGGGAAATATCAATATATCCGAGTCTTTAAACTCCCAAGTCTTTAAACTCAATCCGGGTCTTTAAACCCAATCTGGGCCACACCACCAACACAAGCTCTCAAATTACGAAAGTGCCCTCAACCGTCCAACATCATAACTTCCTCCTCGAATGTCAAAATCGGGCGTGCCACCTGTCTACGGATTCGTGACGTCCCGAACTACATCACAGTCATTGGTCAAAGTCCATTTGACCTCCGTAACTAAAAGTCAACATTTTGCCCGAACTAAGGGCAAAATCGTCATTCTACACTACCTGACCTACCTATCCACCAATTAAGCTCACTAATCTCATCTTAAACACGGTCTTAACCCTAATTCCCGGGACGGGTCGTTACAGATATGCGTTGACCACGCACATGGGGGCGCGTGAGAGAAAATTTTGAGGTGGGACCAGTGTCATTCGAAGGGTTTCGATGATTTGGATTCAATTATGGTGGTTTCAGGTCGATCGGAGATAATTAGGTTAGTTAAATCAAGGGATTTCACCTCGAAAAATGTGTGCGATACACAATTTCCGGGAGTTTTGGCGATTTATCTTATGGAATTATATAGATGCTTAGTGACCTTTGGATGTGATTTGGACAGGTTCGGAGGTTCCAAAGATGGTGGATTAGCCTCGAGGAGGCTTATGGCACGCATATCAAGGCGGCATCTAGGACGGTTTGTGAGTGGACATTTTCTTTCAAAAATATGATGCATGCATAACTATTTTATATATTTTATATGTGATTTCTATAATTATGATTGTGGTATTTATGATTTCCGTGTTTTCCGTGTTTGCACGTATTTCGAGATTTATGGTTTTATATGGTATGTATATGTGCTTGTATTTCAATAATGGTTTGATGGTATGGTTTTGAATTTGGAAACAGGGGATCAAGCATGAGACCCATTTGATTTGGAAACTATCGGACTTGAAGTCCATTTGATTTAATGAGATATTGGGTTGAAGGCCCATTTGGTTTACATGATGGGGCTTGAGGCCCAGTTGAGTATGATTTCGGGCATGAGTCCCAATTGTGGTTTAAAAATGTGATTTCGGTTTCGGAGACCCTAAATGGATTTGGATTTATGTATTTATGATGGTTTTATGGAAATGCCAGGCATGGCCCCTTTGAGATATTTTGAAAGGTTTTTATAAAATGTTTTCCATATACCATACTGATATGAGGATATGTGGATGGTCTCCTCCAGCTGTCTAGGACACTGGGGAAGTCACGGTGCATTGCCTGCGATGGGTCATTGCACGGAGCGACCAGAGCGTATAGTGACTCTGGAGCAGGATTGCTATGATTAGACGTCTGGGACGTCATACATCTGGGATGTCAGAGATTGATTCGGAGAGACCTTGGGCGGTACACGTAGCCTTAGACCATGATTTGACGTCTAGGACGTCAAGCGTTTGGAACGCTAGGCATCTGGGATGTCGAGGATCGGTATTTGGTAAACATGATTTTTTGGATTTATGAAATGGTGTTTCTGTGTTTAATAAATGGATTTGGGCAGTGGCTCACATGGATTTCGATTTACGAATTTTGGTGTTTTATGGTTTTGGGTTGAGTTCCCACACTTGGTTGAGTTTATGGTTTTGGGCTAAGGCCCTAATGATTTGAGGAAGGAAATGGCTTTGGTTTTATAAAATCTTCAATTATATTTGAATTAACTAGTTTTCGTATGCATGCATAGTTTTAAGTGAAAGGAATAAATGTCTTTTACAAAATGGGTTTTATTAAATTATTTATTTTCATCCACTCATAGCTTTTATGTTTTTAATTCCCTTCATGTTGATCGCGGATTCGGGTTGTAGCAGAGACCGAGACATCACACTCTGCCACTGATCTTGGCGCACTCTAGAAGCCCAAGTGGGCTAAGGTTTGGGTTATCCCTTATCTGGCCTTGGTGTCCCACGTGGGTTGGATGGTCTGGCTCATCGTGTTACACGTGGGTTAGATGGGAGCATGACAGATCCCGCCTTAATCCTGGGGGGATTGGGATGGGTCGTGTCATGGTGGTATCAGAGCGAGGTTGGTCAGTTTGGAACCAGAGGATTGGTGCACAGGTGCTATGAATGTGATGTTTCTGCGAGGATCAGCCATCAACCTGAATGTTAGGGGATTAGTACGAGAGTCTAGTGGATAGGATACGTTTGACCGATACGTCGCGAATTGGTGTGGTCGACCTGAGTAGGGTCGGATTGACAAAATTTCAGTGTAGGATCGATCTTTGGTCATGTTAGGATAGTGGTGCTGTTGAGAATAGCCAGGTTCGGGGAACCCTAGTTCGAGTGGTTGGTCTGGAATGCGAGTTGGACGCTTGGGTTAGGGTTGTGATCGGGGGATTAGTGAGGTTGGCAATTGCGTTACAGAGGGCTGCTGAGTTAGTGGATGACCTTAGTGGGTGACTCTGGTTGAGTCTAGTTGAGCCTAGTTGGAGACTATGGAGATTATGGTGGGATCCGATTTCGTGTACCCTTGAGATGATATTTGGGGTCCTCGGTTGAACCGATTAGTAGTGTTGACGCGGGGACCTGGTAAGTCCAGTGAACCTAGTGGAGTTAGTTGAGGCTTGTGAGAACTGGACGACGTTCGGGGAACGTCTCTTTTCCTGGTATTTTTTTTTCAGAGTGGTTATACCCAGAGTTGTGGGGTACGAGGGAGGCAAGTTCCTCCAACACGAGTATGGATTAAAGGTTTTAGCTCAGTATGAGCAGAGATTCAGGTTTGGTGTGATACGAGCACTAGATAGGAGATGATGAGCCATGAGCTGAGGATGTGACTATGTAGTGATGTGCTCGTGTTCGATGTGGACCGAACGAGAAAATCCGATAAAAATCGGAACGTTTCCTTTTCATGTGTGCGTTGTTAGGGTGGTTTTATCAGAGTAGTGCAGCGAAAGCGTGGTGGACCCATGCTTGGTTTTGGGTCATTGATCAAGAGAAGTTGGTGAGTTGAAGGAGTGCTAAGAATATATCCGAAGTTGGAAGAAGCCGAAGAGAATCAATGGAAGTGTTTAGTTGGGAGAAAAGGATTAATCATTACAACAATTATCAGAGAATACTCTTAGTCGGAGGAGGTGACTTCTCTTTTTCTGTTTTCTTGGCTAGAGCTTCTGGCTTGGCTGCTAATAGGATTGTGAGACTTGAGATTCCACAACGGGATCTCAGATAGAGATAGACTGGATGAAACCCAGTGGTGGTTGAGATATGTTGGGTAGAGTCCCAACAGCGATTGAGAGGACAGATGTGATTGAGATGAATAAGTGGTTTTGGATGACGTAGTGACGTCAGGGGATCTTGGAGAGAGACATTTTGAGGAGCATCATCATCATCTGGTAGTGGTCGATTTGTCAGATTTGATGGTACGCACAGATTTGGCTTCAGATCACAACAAGAGTCTGATGTGACTCTTCAATTGAGCGGTATGTCCAGTTAGGCTGGGTTGACATCCTTTTGGATGTGCATAAACGGTATAACTAGACAGGCGAGTGGATATTAGATTGTTTACGGGACACATAGGTGGACTATGTCTGAGTGAGTAGAGACTGGGAAGTCCAGTGGTTGGACTTGAGGATCAGGTATGCTTCCAACATAGTTACAACTTCGGATATTCCGAAGTTGGTAAAGGAGATTCCTCGTTTTCTATTTGGTAGCAGATGATGCTTGGTGTCACTGGATGCGATGAGTGTAGCAGGGATTGTGTTTACACTCACGTAGGATGAATTTTGATGTCATCGTCTTGGATCATATTTGATTTTCCCTATGTGCGATGATGGAGAAAGATGTTAGGGAAGTATGAAGAGGAGTGACTATAACTGATCGATATGAGATAATTGAAAAAACCCACAGTTTAGACATGTTCCGTCTTTGAATAAGCTGTTCAGGTGTGGAAAAAGTGATGCGTAGTAATGTGTCAAATAGGGTGTAAGACCCTATGAACCGAAGTGTTAGTAGGGATCCACATAGGATCGTGGTGTTGTGGATCAGGATCACGTGGATTGAGGTGTCGTGCCCCGTACTGGCAGACCCCGCCTTACTGATTATGCTAAGCTAGGAGCAGAGGAGAATCATATTATAAGTGACACGACCCGTCCCAATCCCCCTAGATTATCGTGGGACATGCCTGCTCCCATCTAACATCGTGTGTCAACCAGTGATACACTCGTCACCCGCTCTGGATCCATCAGAGTACGCCAGGATCGGTGGTGGAATATGATGTCTTGATCTCTCATTTCCAAAACACTTTCAAATCATCGTTTAACTGGGACTCATGCTCAAATCTCGATTTCATGCATCTCCGTGAAATCCTCCAAAATCATAAATCAGTTCCTCGATTTCATGCCTAGTGAAATCTTCACATAAAACACAAGCACGTAGCATACTCAGCCGAAGCCCAACATCATACAAAATAGAAATCTCGAACTACGTGCAATAACGCATTTTCCACCAAAAATGCCAAAAAATTCATATTCAAAATCATGTGAACTCATGGCATCTAAAATCATGTTCGTAACCACATATAAAACATATATGCATCCATCATATTCATAAAACAAAGTCCACTCACAGACCGTCCATGTTGTGCCTCGATACACTTGCTATATGCCTCCACGGGATAATCCGACCTCTCTGGGTCATCCAGACCTGTCCAAAACATACTTAAAGGTCACTACCAACCTAGAGAAGTCCTAATCAAGAATCCCCAACATTCCCAAAAAGTCAACGTGTCCCAGACACGCTTCCTTAGGCTTTAAATCTCAATTTGACCAACCTAACAATCTCTGATTGACTCGAAACCACAACCATTGGATTCGTATCGTCAAAAATTTTAAAATGGTCTTGGTCCCACCTCAAAATGCATGCCCATATGCCCCCACGCATGTGTCAAAGTGGCTGGTCAACATTAACCAAAACGTCAATGCTGACATCAGCAAAGTTAATGCTGACATCAGCAAAGTCAATGCTGACATCAGCGGTTAACGCTGACGTCATCACTGGAATCTAGCAAGTGTTAGTTGACATGTTAGATCTGACATGATGACATCATTAATGATGTCATCATCCTTGTCCTCTGTTCGTGTTGACTCGGATCTCTGTAATCGGGTCACGTAGACCCACGGACCTCACTCGGTCCGTTCTTTCATTTCCGACCACCTTTTTTGAGCCCGTTAGTTCCTATGGGATCGTCTGAATCCCAGAAAAGGATCTGTGACACCAAAATCGAGCCACAACTGCTAGACGGTACCTGGTTGATCATGAACCTGCACGTCCATCCTCAAGCATCTTGCCTGCACCATAGAGCCGCCTTTCCTCCTCGATTTCGATCCCCAGTGATTCATGCCAACCCCGAAAACATCATCCAATCATTAGAAACCACCAAGAATGCAAAAAACTCAAAATCCCAATTTTGAACTAAAATGGGTTATCGAGTTTCATACCTCCATCGTTCTCAGCCGTTCAACCCCTCTGTCAAACTCAGTCCTCCACTCTCATTCTCTTAACAACCAAAGCACATGGGAGCATGGTGGGGTGAGTGTTTGGGTTGCACGGGTTTGGGGCGTTTCAGGTTAAGAAAAACGAAGAAGATGAATGAAATAGAGGGAATGGATATGCATGTATGTGAGATGGGAATCAATGGATGAGTGACACTTGTCACTCATCAATTGGGTTCAGTAACAAGTATTTGGGCCCCACATAAGACAAAAGTCAACTTTGACTTGTAAAATGTACCATCGTAAATAGAGAGGAGATGTGTTATCACTGTTGGGCAGGTATTCGATAGGGTCCAGTTACACACAGGTAGAGTGAGATGTGGATGGTGTACCCACATGTTGTTGTGTGTGTTGTGTGTGTTGGTGGTCATACTAACAACAGATGGGGTGAGATGTCAGGTTGCTTTGCGTGAAGCGACTGCTCTGTGACTCTCACCAGGGTCAGCGTGGATTGCTGAGGGAGTTGACTGAGGTGAGTACCGAGGTGGATAAATGTCACCATTTTGAGCTTGGCTCTGCGAGGGGAGATTTGTACCATTGTGACGGCAGAATCTTACGTTACATTAAGGGAGTTTTGGTACGAAGTACCTTAGTAAGACTCCAGGGTGAGTCGAAGTTGTGTCGGTGACTCGAGTAGGACCGCGGGGCCGTGAGTGCCAGCTGAGGTTCCCATAACATTTGGGAATGAGTTGGAGATGTGATAGCCCGTAGTGGGAGTATGTATTTCAACCTAACGACTAAAAATTGGAAAGTGTCCGAATGGTTTCCTGAAAGGACGAAGGATGTCAGCCTGATTTACGTAATGTTTGTTGGAGGTAGCTATTGTCAGGTGAATTTTCAAGGTGGTATTGTCAAGTGGTGTCAGGTTGGAAAGTGTGGTCATGTTGTGAACTCCTACCTAGGACTTGGACTTCCACAAGTTGGTTGTGGACGTGGATTAGTTTGAATTTCGAGGACGAAATTATTTAAGGGGGGAAGCTTGTAACGACTCGTCCCGAATTTCGAGATTAGTTTAGTAATTATTTAAGGATTAGCATGACTAATCTGGGATTAGTAGAGAGATCGCGGACGGACGGTGAAAAATGGCCGTGTTTCACCTAGAATTGGGTAAAAAGTTGACTTTTGACTCGGGCAGTCAATTGGAATTTAACCGATGGTCGTTATGTAGATTGAGATGTCATGAGTCTGTCGACAGGAGGCACGTTAAAATCAGACGTCCAACGGAAAAGTTACGGGTCTAGAGAGTTTTCTGGTATTATTCATGCAAATAGAGAAAGGACGACTCGTGGCATGATTGAATTGGAGAAAAATCTGGGAGGACCCACTAGATGAGTGATAAGTGTCACCCAACTAATTGGCCCATAACCCAATATTTTGGGTTTATCTTCATCTTTATCAGTTATCATCTTCTCTGTATTCTCCCCCCAAACCTCGTGAAACTCATAACTTGTACCCCCAATCCCATACTAACACCTCTCAATCATCATCGATTACTTGTGACCTGTGAATGAAATTTGAAAGGGACGTCGAGATGATCATGATGGTGGACATAGCGAAGTAAAGACGACGAGGTAAGGGAAAAACCCGAAAGCCATGTTTTGAGTTCAAAAATGGAAAATTACATTTGAGCTGGTATTGATCGATTTGGTGCTTTGGGTGAGGTTTCTGAGGATGAGACGAGCTCATAGGGCTTGGAGTTGAGATCATCAGTTGCTGGAATCAAGAGAACTCGATGGAGGAAACTTGGTCGAACTGTTCATCGATTTTAGGGTAATTTCTAATCTTGATTTCACATTTTTGAGTCCGTAGATCGATAAGGTAGGTCGAGACGAAGCTATAGGAAGAAATCCCGCTAAAAATGAGTGAGAATCGAGGGAGAATCAGTCGAGTCGGGTCGCTAGTCTATGCGACCCGATTGTAGGCAGTCGGGTTGACCCAGCTGGAGGTCAGGGACGCGATTATGCCAGCATGACATCATTTGATGATATCATTTGCCAGGTCTGACATGTCAGCATGATGTCAACGTTGACAAACCGTTGACCTGATCGTTGACTATGACTTGACAATTGACCAGTGTTAACCGTGCGTTAACCACATGCGTGGAGGCGCGTGAGTGCAAATTTTAAGATGGGACTAGTGTTATATGAAGGGTTTGGACGATCCGGATCCAATGGTGGTGGTTCCGGGATAACTTTTTCGGGAGTTTTGGGGATTTATCCTATGTACTTATATAGATGATTAGTGACCTTTAGGTGTGATTTGGACTGGTTCGGAGGTTATGGAGATGGTGGATTAGCCTCGAGGAGGCTTATGGTACGCGTATTGAGGCAGTAGTTAGGACGATCTATGAGTGGACATTTGCTTTCAAAAATATGATGAATGCATAATTATTTTATATGTTTTATAGATGTGATTTCTATAATTATGATTGTGGTATTTATGATTTCCGTGTTTGCACAAATTTCGAGGTTTATGGTTTTATAAGGTATATATATGTGCTGGTATTTCAATAATGGTTTGATGGTATGGTTTTGGATTTGGAAATGGGGAATCGGGCATGAGACCCCTTTGATTTGGAAACTATCAAACTTAAAGTCCATTTGATTTAATGAGATATCGAGCTGGAGGCCCATTTGGTTTACATGATCGGGCTTGAGGCCCAGTTGAGTATGATTTCGGACGTGAGTCCCAATTGTGGTTTAAAAATGTGATTTCGGGTTCAGAGACCCTGAATGGATTTGGATTTATGGATTTATGATGGTTTTATGGAAATTCTGGGCATGGCCCATTTGAGATATTTTGAAAGGTTGTTATACATTTTTTCCCATATACCATCATGATATAAGGATATGTGGATGGTCTCCTCCAGCTGTCTGGGACACTGGTAAGTCATGGCGCATTGCCTGCGAGAGGTCATTCCATGGAGCGACCAGACTGTATAGTGGCTCAGGAGCAGGATTTCTATGATTAGACGTCTGGGACGTCAGACATATGAGATGTCAAAGATTGACCCGGAGAGACCTCGGGCTACACGCGTAGCCTTAGACCGTGATATGACGTCTGGGATGTCAAGCGTGTGGGTCGCTAGGCATCTGGGATGTCGAGGATTGGTATTTGGTAAACTTGATTTATTGGATTTATGAAATGGTGTTTCTGTGTTTAGTAAATGGATTTAGGCAGTGGCCCCACATGGATTTGGATTTACGAATTTCGGTGTTTTATGGTTTTGGGCTGAGTTCCTACACTTGGTTGATTTTATGGTTTTTGGCTAAGTCCCTAATGATTTGAGGAAGGAAATGGCTTTGGTTTTATAAACTCTTTTATTATATTTGAATTAACTGGTTTTCATATGCATGCATAGTTTTAAGTGAAGGGCATAAATGTCATTTATGAAATGAGTTTTATTAAATTATTTATTTTCATCCACTCATAGCTTTGATGGTTTTAATGCCTTTTAAGTTGATTGCGGATGCGGACTGTAGCAGAGACCGAGACATCACACTTCGCCAATGATCCTGGCGCACTCTGGAGGCCTAAGTGGGCTAAGGTTTGGGTTATCCCTTGTCTGGCCTTCGTGTCCCACGTGGATTGGATGCTCCAGCCCATCGTGTTACACGTGGGTTAGACGGGAGCATGGAACATCTTGCGTTAATCCCCAGGAGTTTGGGATGGGTCGTGTCATTCTTATCATCTCAATCTCATCAATGCCCTAGGGACTCATATTCAATGCAATATGTGACTCAATACATAAAACTATGCATACTCTCGTATTGTATTACAGTATATCAGTATGTCCAGATAAGTATAGTAAATCATGCATCACAATCATATGCCACAAATAATAGATAACAAGATATGCATGCTCAATAAGTATCAAGTATGTAAACATCGTAAACCGAACGAGTAGTAATTAATATAAAACCAATTTAAGGAAAGGGGCCAACTCACAACCAAGTACCATGCTAGTAAAAGCCTCAAAACCAAATATCCATACGCAATAGTCCAAAAGATTGTAATTAGTTTGTATACCAACTAATCAATTCACACCCCTCTAGGGTAACCCTAAAAAGATGCTTAGAATCACCTATTATGAACTTTGATGTGTTTAAGAGTGTCCAAAACCCTATAAACAACATCCACTCCTTGTCGGGAGGTGAAAAACAATTCTACGCCCCATTTAGGGTCTAGAAAAGTACCTAAGATTGTTTAAAGGTCATGAAAACATGCCCACGCACTGCCATTGCCACGCCCGATGTACTCTAACAAGCTATTATCCGTTTTGGGCTTAGGCCTCACGGTTTTGTTCCCTGGAGCTCACGTGCAACTTCCCAGTGGGTCACCCATCTTCGAATTGCACTAGGCCCTACTTGCTTAACTTTTGAGTTCCCTAAGAATCCAAAGATAATGAGCTCCCAAAACGCCTCATGTTGGATAGATGAGCGCCTACATATATAAGGTGCATCCCCCATATCCCCTAGGTGATGTGGGATTCCTAACTATACCTCCAAGGCACGGATCCTCATAGCCGTAGCTTGGGAAAATACCCCACGAGCCGCCACGGGCTGGCGAAGGGCCGAAAAAGTGGCTCACGAGCCGACCACGCATGCCTACGAGCAGTTCGAAGCCGCCAGGTGCATCGTTGATCTCTGCATATGACAGGTCCCATTCCTAATCCCCCTGGATTATCGTGGGATGATCTACTCCCGTCTGACACCATGTGTCAGACAAGAGATAACACCCTGACCCAAACTGGATTTCTAGAGTACGCAGCTTCATGTGATGCCTCGGTCTCTACTACAGCCCGCATCCGCGATCAACCTGAAAGGTATTAAAACCATTATAACTGTGAGTGAACAAAAATAAAATTTCGAAAAACCAATTTCTAAAATCATCATTTAACCCTCCGTTTTATAAAGAATGCATGCATAAAAAAACATGTAATCTCAAATGCTTTCTTAAATAAGTTATGTTTCTTTTCAAAACCAAAATACGTGAAAACATCTAGACACTAAACAGTAATTGAAAACATGAACAATCATCGTATCCATCATCAATCTCATTTCATATCATCATCAATCATGTCATCCGTGCAATGCGTACAAATAAGCTCCAAGACAGCTCACGTCCAAGCATGTCGCCACGGACAAATCTACGACCGACATTCATATTGTCATAAAAAAATCAACGACCGATGTAATACATAAGCACTTCTGAGCTGAGCCTCCCGCGGTTGCTCGTCAATAGGCAGTGCATCGTGACCTCTTCAGGGGGTACACAACGCATCCCGGAGGCGAGCAATATATCATAGGGACCTCTCCGGGGAAACACATTCACAACCGAAGTCACATCAATATCAAGATAATGGTCATAGTGAAAATAGTGGAAACAAATTTTCATAAACTGTTGTATTTCAAATTGTTTTGCATAGGGTCTCCGCCCAAAACACAATTTCCATAAACATCACAAAAAATGTCTAGTCCTGATTTCACAATACTCAAAATCATTTCATCAATCAAATCACTATTTAATTTCACATTTGACTATAATCTAAGTCAAAATCAGTATCCAACTAGGTCAAGCCCAAAATGCCATTCTCACGTAAATCCGCAAAATCTTTCATTTTCAAACCATGATCAACCAATATATAAATCTTTATGAAATTCATCATTTAAAGCAATATGCAAACCTTGCATTTCAAACCATGCTCATAAAACCATTAAAACATATATGCATGGATCATTTATAAATCAAAGTCCACTAAAAAATAGTCCACGCTGCGCGCTGAAAACTCGTGTCGTAAGCTAATCTGAAGCCTTCAGAACATTAGGGCCTGTCTAAATTACACCAAAGGGTCACTTACAATCTATACGAGTTCATACGAAAACACCCCCTACACTCTGGTACAGTAAACGTGACCTGAACGCACTTCCCGATGAGAAAAATCTCAAAAACATTACCCCAAACGACCTCTAATCGCCTTAAAACCACCACCATTGGATTCAGATCGTTGGCACCTTTCGAACAAGACCAGTTTGACCTCAAAATTCATACCCCGAGCTCTCACATGCTGGTCTAAGTTCTGTCAACGCTGGTCAAAGTTGACAGCACCTACTGACATTAGCCTACTAACAACCTGACAACTGACAGGTCTAAACAACCCGCCACGTGGTATGTCACATGATGATGTCACCTTATTACACATGCCACGCCACATGATGATGTCACCTCCTGATGTCATTACTGCCACGTCACCTAACACGTCAGCCTAACAATCTAACAACTTTCTAACACGTTGCAAGGTAGCACCACTTGACTGGTCCACGTGGTTTGACACTATTGACGTGGACTTTCCTCGTCGATGTTGACTCGACCTGACACCTCGCCACGTGTCACTACCTGGTTGGCCATGTGGCATGACAAGATGACATGGCTTGCCACGTTATCGTCTCTTACCTCTGGCCAAGTCGACCCGTGACTCTATAATGGGTTATTCGACCCGATTTCAAATTCGGTCCGTTCTCCCTCGTTTCTTAACCAAAACCTTCCATTCTTCTTCAATTAGACTCATCTCTCACCCACGAAGAGTTATATAAGGCTAAAATAATGAAAACGCACCTGAAACTAACTGGCCAAGATCGAATCTTCACGGCCACCTACGAGCTTTCTCCCAAGGTCGTTCCAACGTCCTTTTTCCTTCGTTTTTTATGTTAACGTGCCCAAACTCAAGGAACAAAACCCAGGCTTCAATTATTATCCAAAAATTCTAAAAATCAAAGTTTGAATTTCAAACATAAACGGGTTCTCGGGATTACCTTTTTCTGGTTTTCTCAGGCCAGCCGCCATCGCTCCGCCCTTCTCTAGAGTCTTTCTCAGGCTAGCACCAGATGAAAAGGAAAATTGGGAAGGGTTTCGGGTTGTTTGAAACAAAGGGAAGGGAGAGATGAGAGATAGGTGCATGAATGTGGGAGTATGGGCTAATAAGTTGAGGGACACTTGCCACTCATCCATTGGTCCAAATGAGATATTTTGGGTCCCTTTAGTAACAACTAAAAGTCAACTATCTTGAAAAATGTGTCACCGTAAAATCTGATCAAATCATTCAAAACTAGTAACTTTCCCATACGACGTCAAAATTCGACGTGCCATCTGTCTACTTGATCGTAATCCCTTGTTCTACATAATGGAGCTCGATCCATGTGCAATTGACCTCCCGAGTCAAAATTCAACGATTTTTCTTTCCAAGGACAAAATCGTCATTTTACCTCAATCGTCAGATAAATATCAATTTAATCCTTGATTAACTTCAATAATCACGAAATTTCGAGACATGTCATTACAGCGTGTTTGCTACAATGTCCACACGTCTGCACAGTGTCACACGCGTGGCACAGTGCCCCATGTGTGGCATGTTCCAGGGAATATTTCTTTTTAACACTATTTTGTCGCCGTTAGGAGTTAAAGGAATATGCTAACGCCGTTAGCATATTATGTCAACTTCTGCCAGTTTCCGTTAATTTTCAACGGTCCGTCTAGTCACCTGAGTCCCACTGGGGATAATGACCGTATCGTCGCCCTCGATGGCTGTTTTTTACAATTCTCATCGGGTTTCAACTATGATTCAGCCAATAAACTCGTAAGATCCCAAGGAACTCAAGAATCATGATTCTAAGTCGAGATTCTACTTTTAACTACTTGAAGGATCGTCGTGGTCCTTATGTTTACTAGAAACCGTCAAAGCTCCGATAAGGGTTCAAACTCGTCCAAAATGGCATGCAAAGTAGGGGTTAGATTCATCGTGTGGAGAGGATTTCAGAGAGCTACTTGGATGAAAATATACCTGAATTTGTGAAGTTTCTAACTAGCCTGCGATTTTCGACTACCGACTTTGCCATCGTCGTCATCTCAAAATCGACATGCAATTAGGAGGGGGGGGGGGGGGGGGTTGGGGTTAGATAGTTCTCGTCACAAGGATGGCAATGGTTTAGGAATTAAGGCTTAAATCTACCTGGAGCCTCTTCAATCCTCGTCGGTCGAAGTCGGGTTGCGAGTCAGGTCATTGTTTCCTTCGATAATCCTCATCTCGAAATGATCATACAAGGTCAATGAGGGTTCATACGAGCAAGGTAAGCTAAACCAAACTCTATGAAGGGATAATTTACCTTGAACAGTCCATGAAGTTCCTCGAGTCGTAATCGGGTCGAGTTAGCCATTTTGGATCTTGGCAATCTCCAAGCCTTCAGAGTAAGTTCGCCCATCGAGAGGACCATGGCAAAGCCATAGCGCTGTTTGGGACAAGGTCGAGTCACCTGGGGTCTGGGATTGAAGACCTAGTTGGGATTTGTCTCCTGGGTGCACCCTTCGACATCGTGAGTCCTGGCTTCTCACGGTGTTGGCCGTTCAATCGAGGCTACAATAAGACAAAGATGTTCATGGTTTAGTCATCTGGGTTTTAGGGGTCGATACAGGGTGATTAGCTTGTGGGTTGTGTGCTCATGGTCACGGGTTCAAGTGTGCAATTTTGTGTGGACATTCACCAGAGAGCATCAAACTTTCTGGGGGTTCTTTGAGACTAAGAGACAACAGAAAAACAGGGAACACCATAATTGGGTTTTGGGCTTCATGGATCAGTGCACTGAGATAGGTTTAGATGAAGTTTTGGGCCAGCAAGGGTTGCGCTCAATCAATCATAATTCTAGGCTGAATCCAAAAGCGTAGGGTGTTTGGACTTGGGCTTGGCTAAGAATCCCTAAGCCCACATTAAATGTGCAAATTTATGTTATAGGTTTGGGCCCTCGAAACCTGACTTCACATGATCCAACCCAATTAATAAATTCAACGAAATGCAAAACAAAAACCCGGATGGTAAAATAAGGGTAAAATGGTAAATTTCATATTTTTATTTCCTAGATTTTGGTACAGGTCGTATCAGTAATGCTAACTCCTTGCTTTTCCAAGCCATAGTATAGCCAATCTTTATACCAAATCGATGCTTTATATCTCTAATGTTGTTCCCATGAATGAATAACATATGAGCATCCTTATATCTATGCAACAAAACATCTTATAGAACACCTTTAACTATATAAGGGTGGGGAATGGTTGAGATCGACCTCATATCACATTCTTGTGTGAAACTGTTAAGCTTGGACTCTAATTGTCTCCCTTTCACAATCCAAGGGCAATCTTCATCCTTGCATTTGACTGCAACACAATTGTTTTGATTTCCATATCCCAATTTGAAAGTGCCAACTAATGGTAGCCAATCGTATGGCTCTCAAAAATGCATTCTTTGTAGCAAAAACTGTCCCCTTTCTTAAATTCAGTGTCCCCCTTCTAATGTGATATTAGGTGAAATTACTATGCTTTTTTATTCTCCGCCTTCATTTGACCTCTTTTTCCTTTTCTCAATTCTTTTCCTGTTGCAGTATAGTAGTGTCCATTCCTGCATGAACCCAATACACTATTTAAAATTATTCAAACTTTCATGTTACACTTAATTTTAGCAAATTTTCTGAAAATACTACATATTATGAGTATTGATATTGGTATATATGATGATGAGTATTAATGGAGAACATATCGAAAAAAAGTAATGAAATCAAATTCAAATCCAAGGTACCCATGGACAACACATGGACTATGGGTAGCCATCAAGCTAAAGCCATCAACACATGAACTATGGATATTATGAGTTAAGGGTTGTTGGGCCAAGGAAGCAATCATGAGTTTTGTTGTTTATTTCTTCTGAATATGTCTCCTCAGTGGATATGATTTTTCACAGCAGTGTCTGTGGATGATGAGCTACTAATTGCCACTAAATAACCTGTCATAGTTACCTTCTCCATCACTTCATGTGGAACCATAAATCACCAGAAAATTATGGAGCTACCACGTGACCCATAACTCTCATAATATCGATATTACCCTTGGTATAGACGACGATGGCATCACACGATCTCCACATTAATTTAATATATTTATTAATTAATCCGATTAATACCAATAATAAGTAATCTTTTGACAAGTTATTTATTATTAATTATATAGTTAATAATAAGTGATTTCTCTCAATAGAATCACCTACTTGATACTATTTCCTTCAACCATTTAGATGCTCCGATGACCCACATGACTCCACTATAAATAAAGAGCCTCACTCACCTCTAAAGGTAATTCAAAACTAATACTGAAACTCTGCCGGTTTATTCTTTCGATTAAACTAACTTTAGCAGCAGAGTATTCTTGGTTGAACCACCCCCCTGGGCTTCAACCTTAACCCCGATTATTTCTTATTATTGCGTGTAGGGATCAAAAAGTAATTCTACAAGTCCGGACGATTTCTGCATCAACAACTGGTGCTTTCATTGAGAGCCGAATTGAGAAATACTGTAACGACCCGTCCTGGAAATCGGGATTAGATTAGTGGTTAATGACAGATTAGAGAAGTTAATCGGTGATTATTTTGGTGATTTCGGAAGGACGGTGCGGAATGACGGTTTTTCCCCTAGAATGGGCAAAAATGATGAATTTTAGTCCGGTCGGTCAAATGGACTTTGACCAATGACTGTGACGTAGTTCGGGACGTCACGAGTTCGTAGACAGGTGGCACCCCCGATTCCGACATTCGGGGAAGAAGTTATGATGTTCGGAAGTTTGAGGGTATTTTGGTAATTTGGATAAAAATGGGTAAATTGTTGACTTTTTAGCTAACATGTATTTTTCACGCATTTCGAAGACCGTTAGGTAGGTCTCGATACCCTGAGTACAACGACAGGCGGCATGCTATCATCGGACGTTGGTAAGTTCAGATTTTGGTGTAAAACCACTAAGGGCAAAAGGGTAATTTTGAAGGCAGGGGCATTTTAGTCATTTGACTTGCATTGGGTTTGGTGCCCAGTAACAATAGGACATGTGGCTATTCTTGGGATTTGTTGTAACGACCCGTCCCGAATATCGGGATTTAATAATATTTTATTGTGATTTACTCATCTGGGATTAGTTGGGCGATTTCGGACGAATTGTGCAAAATGACCGTTTTGCCCCTGGGCGTGGGCAAAACGTTGACTTTTATTTCGGATGGTCAAATCGACTTTGACCGATGACCGTGACGTAGTTCGGGACGTCACGAGTTCATAGACAGGTGGCACGTTCGATTCCGACGTTCGTGGTGAAAGTTATGATGTACGGAAGTCCAGGGGCATTTTCGTAATTTGGACGAAAGAAGGGGAAATGTTGACTTTTTGACCGGGATGTCCGATGGCCGAGGGCCAAGGACCGTTACGTAGGTTTCGTCGATGCGAATCCAACGACAGGCGGCACGCCGAAATCGGAGATTCGACGACGAAGTTATGGGTCACGGAAGTTTGGTTTCGTTATGCACGCATTACGAGGCGTGGACACGTGGTGTTCTCTGATTGGTCTGAATTTCTGAGTGGGACACGTGGACCACTAACCTTTAATTATTGCGATCAGATCTGGATTGGTCAGATTGATTAAATTATTGGATTAAAAAATATAAAGTATTCCCACTTATTGCATCTTTTGATCTGGACCCTTAATCTCAATGGTGAGATTGAATCTGGACCATCCATTTTTCCTTATCATCTCCCTTCCCATTTTATATTTGCTTACCTGCACAACCATTCGAACCGTGCACCCAAAACCTTCACACATCTCCTATGTGCACATGTGTGGGTCACTGAAATTGTGAGAACCAGCGGGAGGCGGCGGGACGTCGGCGGCGGCAGCGATGGTCCACGGCGGCCGTGTAAACCCGGGAGGAAGTTTTGCCCAGGTTTTTGGAAATCGACGATCCGTCGTGTTTCTGAGCTCCTTCTCGACTCCTTTGGGACTTGGGGTCAGAAACAGACACGGGAGACTGGTTTTCGAAGCTCGAAGTGAGCTTGGCACGGCGGGGACGGCGGTGCCCGTAACCCGGTTCGAAACCAAAAATGGTGATCGGGTTTTAGATGGGTGTTGGTCGTTGGAATTGATCCTACGGTGTTCTCTGAGCTTAAACAAACCTTGTGGACGTGATTTTGGGACTCGAGGCGGCCGGAATCGGGAGGAAGGACGATCGGAAAATTCTGTGTTTCGGGTTCGAGTCAGAGGTAATAATCTGGACGTTACTTCTAGTTTTTGATTCCACAGAACTGTTGGTTGAACTCAGACGATCTTGCAGGTGAAAACCCCGTCCAAAATGATGGAGAAATGACCGAGAACCGGTCGGGTTGGCCCGCGGGTCACGGCGACCCGTTTACCAGTCGTTCGGGTTGAACGACGGTGAACAGTACCCGGCGCGTGGGTTTCACGCGCAGGGAGTTCAACCGGCGCGTGGGGGCGCGTGTGAGGTAATTTTGGGAAACTTCCAACATGACTTTTGTCCTATACAATGTAACGAACATTTTGGGATTGGTTTCGTGTCGATCGGACACCGTCTCGATATTGTTCGGGATGTCCGAAGGTTTTAAATCCAATTTAAAAATACTTAAAAAATTCGGGAAAATTACGGGACTTGAATACGATGTTAATGATGAGGTTAGTGATCCTCTAAATTGATTTGAACAGGATTGGGAGTCCCGGTGATAGTGAGGTGGCCCGGGAAGGCCTATGGCACGCGTATCGAGGCGCTCGGTTAAACGGTCTGTGAGTGGACATTGGTTTCATAAATTCGATGCATGCATAACTGTTTTATGATTGTTATAATTATGATCAAATGATTTACTTTGGATATCGGTAAATTTAAAATGATTTCACGCATTTCGAGGTGAATTACGTATTTGCACGTAAACCGAGATTTTCTGGATTTTCACCGATTTCCATAAATGTGGTTGAATATGATTTCATGAAACGGTTACGAACTTGAATAAAGTAAAATCGGGCCAGGGGCCCAGTTGAACTATGAAATCGGGCCAGGGGCCCAGTTAACATGTGGATCGGGCCAGGGGCCCAGTTAACTTGTGAAATCGGGCCAGGGGCCCAGTTGATTTCTACATGTGATTGCGGGTCGGGGACCCTAAAATGGAATTGAATAAATGTTTCCTGGTTTACATTTTATATATGTTCACATGCTGGAATCTATAAATGGTTTTGATGATATTTCGGTTATGGCACGTTTCACGGTATTTGGGCATGAGACCCGTTTGATGAAACGTAACGATTGGTTCGGATTTTATCTATGTATACCTATATGTTTTGCATGTGGATATCGATAAAATGTATTTAGTACTGCACTGTATAGATCCTTCCATATTATATTGTCTCCTCCGGCGAGGTACCCCGGAGAGGTCACGGACGTCTAGTACGTCCAGCGTCTATGACGCTAAGCATCGGGGATGCTGTACCCGAACGGGGTTCGGGGAATGAACTCGGAAATTGAGACCCGAGTGGCACGCGTAGCCTTGTGATTGTGACCTTATTGACGTCAGGGACGTCAGACATCAGGGATGTCGGATTGGAGTGTATAGTGCAGTGGCTAAAATAATGGTTATGGTTTATATGCCTTATGGTTCATATTACTGGATTTATGAAATAACTCTTGGATTTACTTTTGGAAATTGAAACTATGCTTTGGTTTCCGGGCTAAGGCCCTAATGGTTATTTCTAAATAATTATGGAATTATTGGTTTTGGTGCATGCATATGATTTTACTGAGGGGCATAAATGTCTTATAAATGTTTTAAACAGACTTGTTTATTTTCGTCCACTCACAGCTTTTGTTTTCAATGCCCTTCAGGTTGATTCCGGATACGACTGCAGCAGAGACTTGAGCATCGCACACCTCCTCCATCGATCCTTACGCACTCTGGAAGCCCGTTTGGGCAATGGCAATCGGTTATCCCTTGTCTGGCGCCTCTTGTCAGACGGGAGCACGTCACATTCCATGGTAATCCCGGGGGGATTGGGATGGGTCGTGTCAAGTGGTATCAGAGCAGGTTTTGCTCTTTTGTGCGCGAAGGACGAGGGTGTGATGTCTCTTTGGGCTGCAGTTCCGTTGTCAACCTGATAGATAGTTTTGGGTTTGTATGGTGAATTGGGTGTGTTTGGCCCGATACGCCGTGCATTGTTGCGATTCAACCCAGGTGGGGTTGTATACGATTAACTGGTAATGTGGGACCGTCGGTTCGGTCATGTGACGATGGATTGTTGTGCCACTGGGCACCGCTAGGTTCAGGGAACCCCATTTGATTGGAAATGCGAAACTCAGTTGAGTATTGGTCTAAGTTTTGGACCCTAGTAGTGTTGGCTAATGTTCGGGGTGTTGGTGCATCGGAGTTAGCCGATGACCTTCGTGGTGGAACCCACGATGGAACCCACGTTGAGTTGACGATTGGATTGGATTGGACGTCTATACGATGTCAGGACCGCGGGGTCGGTCAGGTTGTGGATTCTACTGCGGAGGGCAGTTGGGTTCGGTGGAACCCTAGGGTGTGATTTTGGAACCCTAACTTGTAATTGATGGACCGAAAGGTGAACCTTAAGTGAGAACTTGTGCTGCGACGAGCGGCTGAGGTCATGGATGACCATGTGGATGACTCTAGTGAGTCTAGTCTGGATTATGGGATTCGATCCACGGATGCGGTTATGAGATAAAATATGGAATCCCGTGTTGGATCGGATATTAGTGTGAGGTGTGGTTACGGATCTTGACAACGATGACTGTTGGTCGACAGTTGTGTCGAGATAACTGGCTATCGAGGATATTTAGTGTGGTTTTAATACTTGGGGATGTTCAGGGAACGTCCATTATCCTGATGTGCCAGTGGTCAAATTGGAGGTACCCATAGTCGTGGGGTACGAGTGGTGTTACGGGATCGTCGTTCGTAATGAACGGAGATCCAGGGTAACAACTTTGCACGCTGTGTGCTAGCATGGATGTTCGTGTGCTATGTATGGATGTCGGTATGGTGATACCTTTATGCCAATACTGGTGTGGATGCCTGTGTGCTGATACTGGTGTTGATGATGGTGCGATGGTGCTGGTACTAGCGCTGGTGCTGGTGTCAGAAATTGTGTTGACAATGAGCCACCAGTTGGGGTGTGACTCTGTCATAATGGACCGATGATTGGTATATGCGACTCAGTGGTGGTTGAGTCTTGGACTGGATGGGATCCAGTGGAGGTTGTGTCGTGTTGGGATAAGTCCTAACAGATATATGATGACAAGTGATGAATGGACCAAAAGGTATGATTGAAAACTTGGGGAATCTAGGGACGATGTTCCCTATGTCATGCGAGTTGGTGGATTTGGGGAGTTGTGATCAACTCCGAGATTGGTAAGTTTGTGTACTGCTTATATCCCCTGAGAGTACAAGGAAATTATTGAAATTGGAAAAGTCGAGGAAACCATTCGTGGTATTGATGTGGGATTTGGTGATTGTGAATCACTTGGAACCTGAGGATTGAACCTGTAAAGGTTGAGATGAGAGACGAAGGCAGTTGGGTATGCACATCCAGGCAGAGTTGAGGAAATTTCCGTTCGGAATCGGGATGTGTGCATACATGTGTATTGGCGGACGTGAGGTCCGAGTAATGAATTGATTCTGGACACGTGGTGGTCCAAGTGAGGTATGGACGTGGGCAGTCCAGTGGTTGGACTTGACATCTCATTGGGGGCATGTCTGTTTCCAACATGGTTGGAACTCCCGTTTCGGGGAGAGTTGTGATTGGGAGACGAGAGGAGTGCTCGTTTCCACACCGGTGATTGGTATTCCGAAGTCTTTGGGGTTGACTTCTTATTTCCTGCCGTGGCAGATGATGATTGTTGCTACCAGTACGTTGAGTGTGTATTGGTTGGTGGACCCATGCTTGGCTTGGGGTCATTGGACACAAGAAGTTGTGTATGATTTTGGAATTGGTGGTGGTATGCGTGGTCATCTTTCCACCAAGGGAAATTTGGCGAAGGATTCAATTGAGGGTGTAAGACCCTACGATCAGCTTTCAGATGGATTGTTAGCTATGTGAGCATGTGTGGATCCTAGGTGGATCTGATTTGCGATGTTGTCGACTTTGGTCGATGTGACGATCTAGGATCGTGATATTACTTGTCGGGTGACGTAGCGATGGATATGGATTGTGATCTTGATGATCCAGATGGGTGGAGAGTTTATCACTCCTACCTTGGTATGTGAGTCGTAAATGACGGGACTGAACTTCTTTTCGGAGTGAAGTCCATATGGTTGTTACTCGGTTGAGTAGGTTTCCGAAGTGGTCGGATTTTGTCAAACTTTGACGTGTGAATATTGGGATTGGCTTCCCTATGAAGTCAATCGAGTGTTTTGTACAGGCAACCGATAGATTCGGTTATGTTACGTCTTGATGGACGTAAACAAGATTTTGGGTTTTGGAATCGAATTTCTGGGTGACGATTCAGGATTCGATTGCGAAGCTCGAAAATGGATTACCGGATTTGGGTGCGGAATGATTATTCCAATGCTAGCTTACGGAATAATGATTTCGGATTCGGATCTGGAACTGGAATAAAAATATGATGTTGGGTTCGGGTTCGGGATTTCTTACGAAATTGCGGATTCGGATTCGGAATTGGAACTAGATGACGGGTGGAGTTCGTTTTGTCTCATGTTGGTTTGGGCAAATGTACTCCATTACTAGAACGTGTTTGGCTATGACCTGGGTGGCTATAGTCAGATTGATGGATTGAGGTACGTACAGGGTACGTGGTACGAGGTTTGATAGGCTGAGTGGTGCCTAATGGCGGTACGTGGGATGTACCAGTGGTGTGTAACTAATGTGTTGGTAATCGGCTTGGTTCTGATATCATTTGTTTGGCTATATTATGGACTGGACATTGGATACTGTGCGCTGGGCAGATTGATCTTGTCGGGTTCAGTGATTTTATGAGCAGGTGCTCTTAGCCGTGGTTGGCTTGTGGAACCCTAGTATTGAGATGTGTGTTCACTGCTGGGCTGGTATCCAATGTGTTCCAGTTGCACCACTTGATTGGGTTAATTGACGGTATACGTACACTCAGGATGAGTGAATTGGTGGTCTGAGTAACCACGAGTAGCCTTGTGTGACTTGATCACACCGTGATTTCCCAGCGTCTTGGTTCGCTGCGGGAGTCAGCGATTATGGACATTGAGATTATTTTGTGTCGCAGGAATGGGCTTGCCCTGCGAATTGAGATCATGTGGTTGAGCTTGCGCTACATCGGGAGTGATGTAGTACGTGGTGTGTCACCGACGGACAGATGGTTGGGGCTTTACTAGGATGGTAAAGTTTTGTGATGACAGTTTGACTAGTGGTGTCAGCATGGACTGACAAATGAGATTTGGTGACTCCCGACGGGAGCAAATGTAAGGATTTATTGATAATGGAAGGGAACCATCTAGCTGAAGGAGTCAGCTTAATGGTTGAGCGATTTTATCGCGAATCAGGTGATTATGTCTGGTCGAGTGTTGTTGATTATGACGTATGACTGTGATGGGATGTCTGGGTACAAACGTGACTGGTGTTGTCCCAGTATGTGGGTGTACAAGTGTACACAGATGTGTGGTCGAATTGTTTTCCACAAGGTGGTTGTGGAATAAGGTGATTGGTAATTTCGAGGACGAAATTCTTTAAGGAGGGAAGGTTGTAACGACCCGTCCCGAATATCAAGATTTAATAATATTTTATTGTGATTTACTCATCTGGGATTAGTTGGGCGATTTCGGACGAATTGTGCAAAATGACCGTTTTGCCCCTAGGCGTGGGTAAAACGTTGACTTTTATTTCGGATGGTCAAATGGACTTTGACCGATGACCGTGACGTAGTTCGGGACGTCACGAGTTCATAGACAGGTGGCACGTTCGATTCCGACGTTCGTGGTGAAAGTTATGATGTACGGAAGTCCAGGGGCATTTTCGTAATTTGGACGAAAGAAGGGGAAATGTTGACTTTTTGACCGGGATGTCCGATGGCCGAGGGCCAAGGACCGTTACGTAGGTTTCGTCGATGCGAATCCAACGACAGGCGGCACGCCGAAATCGGAGATTCGACGACGAAGTTATGGGTCACGGAAGTTTGGTTTCGTTATGCACGCATTACGAGGCGTGGACACGTGGTGTTCTCTGATTGGTCTGAATTTCTGAGTGGGACACGTGGACCACTAACCTTTAATTATTGGGATCAGATCTGGATTGGTCAGATTGATTAAATTATTGGATTAAAAAATATAAAGTATTCCCACTTATTGCATCTTTTGATCTGGACCCTTAATCTCAATGGTGAGATTGAATCTGGACCATCCATTTTTCCTTATCATCTCCCTTCCCATTTTATATTTGCTTACCTGCACAACCATTCGAACCGTGCACCCAAAACCTTCACACATCTCCTCTGTGCACATGTGTGGGTCACTGAAATTGTGAGAACCAGCGGGAGGCGGCGGGACGTCGGCGGCGGCAGCGGTGGTCCACGGCGGCCGTTTAAACCCGGGAGGAAGTTTTGCCCAGGTTTTTGGAAATCGACGATCCGTCGTGTTTCTGAGCTCCTTCTCGACTCCTTTGGGACTTGGGGTCAGAAACAGACACGGGAGACTGGTTTTCGAAGCTCGAAGTGAGCTTGGCACGGCGGGGACGGCGGTGCCCGTAACCCGGTTCGAAACCAAAAATGGTGATCGGGTTTTAGATGGGTGTTGGTCGTTGGAATTGATCCTACGGTGTTCTCTGAGCTTAAACAAACCTTGTGGACGTGATTTTGGGACTCGAGGCGGCCGGAATCGGGAGGAAGGACGATCGGAAAATTCTGTGTTTCGGGTTCGAGTCAGAGGTAATAATCTGGACGTTACTTCTAGTTTTTGATTCCACAGAACTGTTGGTTGAACTCAGACGATCTTGCAGGTGAAAACCCCGTCCAAAATGATGGAGAAATGACCGAGAACCGGTCGGGTTGGCCCGCGGGTCACGGCGACCCGTTTACCAGTCGTTCGGGTTGAACGACGGTGAACAGTACCCGGCGCGTGGGTTTCACGCGCAGGGAGTTCAACCGGCGCGTGGGGGCGCGTGTGAGGTAATTTTGGGAAACTTCCAACATGACTTTTGTCCTATACAATGTAACGAACATTTTGGGATTGGTTTCGTGTCGATCGGACACCGTCTCGATATTGTTCGGGATGTCCGAAGGTTTTAAATCCAATTTAAAAATACTTAAAAAATTCGGGAAAATTACGGGACTTGAATACGATGTTAATGATGAGGTTAGTGATCCTCTAAATTGATTTGAACAGGATTGGGAGTCCCGGTGATAGTGAGGTGGCCCGGGAAGGCCTATGGCACGCGTATCGAGGCGCTCGGTTAAACGGTCTGTGAGTGGACATTGGTTTCATAAATTCGATGCATGCATAACTGTTTTATGATTGTTATAATTATGATCAAATGATTTACTTTGGATATCGGTAAATTTAAAATGATTTCACGCATTTCGAGGTGAATTACGTATTTGCACGTAAACCGAGATTTTCTGGATTTTCACCGATTTCCATAAATGTGGTTGAATATGATTTCATGAAACGGTTACGAACTTGAATAAAGTAAAATCGGGCCAGGGGCCCAGTTGAACTATGAAATCGGGCCAGGGGCCCAGTTAACATGTGGATCGGGCCAGGGGCCCAGTTAACTTGTGAAATCGGGCCAGGGGCCCAGTTGATTTCTACATGTGATTGCGGGTCGGGGACCCTAAAATGGAATTGAATAAATGTTTCCTGGTTTACATTTTATATATGTTCACATGCTGGAATCTATAAATGGTTTTGATGATATTTCGGTTATGGCACGTTTCACGGTATTTGGGCATGAGACCCGTTTGATGAAACGTAACGATTGGTTCGGATTTTATCTATGTATACCTATATGTTTTGCATGTGGATATCGATAAAATGTATTTAGTACTGCACTGTATAGATCCTTCCATATTATATTGTCTCCTCCGGCGAGGTACCCCGGAGAGGTCACGGACGTCTAGTACGTCCAGCGTCTATGACGCTAAGCATCGGGGATGCTGTACCCGAACGGGGTTCGGGGAATGAACTCGGAAATTGAGACCCGAGTGGCACGCGTAGCCTTGTGATTGTGACCTTATTGACGTCAGGGACGTCAGACATCAGGGATGTCGGATTGGAGTGTATAGTGCAGTGGCTAAAATAATGGTTATGGTTTATATGCCTTATGGTTCATATTACTGGATTTATGAAATAACTCTTGGATTTACTTTTGGAAATTGAAACTATGCTTTGGTTTCCGGGCTAAGGCCCTAATGGTTATTTCTAAATAATTATGGAATTATTGGTTTTGGTGCATGCATATGATTTTACTGAGGGGCATAAATGTCTTATAAATGTTTTAAACAGACTTGTTTATTTTCGTCCACTCACAGCTTTTGTTTTCAATGCCCTTCAGGTTGATTCCGGATACGACTGCAGCAGAGACTTGAGCATCGCACACCTCCTCCATCGATCCTTACGCACTCTGGAAGCCCGTTTGGGCAATGGCAATCGGTTATCCCTTGTCTGGCGCCTCTTGTCAGACGGGAGCACGTCACATTCCATGGTAATCCCGGGGAGATTGGGATGGGTCGTGTCAAGTGGTATCAGAGCAGGTTTTGCTCTTTTGTGCGCGAAGGACGAGGGTGTGATGTCTCTTTGGGCTGCAGTTCCGTTGTCAACCTGATAGATAGTTTTGGGTTTGTATGGTGAATTGGGTGTGTTTGGCCCGATACGCCGTGCATTGTTGCGATTCAACCCAGGTGGGGTTGTATACGATTAACTGGTAATGTGGGACCGTCGGTTCGGTCATGTGACGATGGATTGTTGTGCCACTGGGCACAGCTAGGTTCAGGGAACCCCATTTGATTGGAAATGCGAAACTCAGTTGAGTATTGGTCTAAGTTTTGGACCCTAGTACTGTTGGCTAATGTTCGGGGTGTTGGTGCATCGGAGTTAGCCGATGACCTTCGTGGTGGAACCCACGATGGAACCCACGTTGAGTTGACGATTGGATTGGATTGGACGTCTATACGATGTCAGGACCGCGGGGTCGGTCAGGTTGTGGATTCTACTGCGGAGGGCAGTTGGGTTCGGTGGAACCCTAGGGTGTGATTTTGGAACCCTAACTTGTAATTGATGGACCGAAAGGTGAACCTTAAGTGAGAACTTGTGCTGCGACGAGCGGCTGAGGTCATGGATGACCATGTGGATGACTCTAGTGAGTCTAGTCTGGATTATGGGATTCGATCCACGGATGCGGTTATGAGATAAAATATGGAATCCCGTGTTGGATCGGATATTAGTGTGAGGTGTGGTTACGGATCTTGACAACGATGACTGTTGGTCGACAGTTGTGTCGAGATAACTGGCTATCGAGGATATTTAGTGTGGTTTTAATACTTGGGGATGTTCAGGGAACGTCCATTATCCTGATGTGCCAGTGGTCAAATTGGAGGTACCCATAGTCGTGGGGTACGAGTGGTGTTACGGGATCGTCGTTCGTAATGAACGGAGATCCAGGGTAACAACTTTGCACGCTGTGTGCTAGCATGGATGTTCGTGTGCTATGTATGGATGTCGGTATGGTGATACCTTTATGCCAATACTGGTGTGGATGCCTGTGTGCTGATACTGGTGTTGATGATGGTGCGATGGTGCTGGTACTAGCGCTGGTGCTGGTGTCAGAAATTGTGTTGACAATGAGCCACCAGTTGGGGTGTGACTCTGTCATAATGGACCGATGATTGGTATATGCGACTCAGTGGTGGTTGAGTCTTGGACTGGATGGGATCCAGTGGAGGTTGTGTCGTGTTGGGATAAGTCCTAACAGATATATGATGACAAGTGATGAATGGACCAAAAGGTATGATTGAAAACTTGGGGAATCTAGGGACGATGTTCCCTATGTCATGCGAGTTGGTGGATTTGGGGAGTTGTGATCAACTCCGAGATTGGTAAGTTTGTGTACTGCTTATATCCCCTGAGAGTACAAGGAAATTATTGAAATTGGAAAAGTCGAGGAAACCATTCGTGGTATTGATGTGGGATTTGGTGATTGTGAATCACTTGGAACCTGAGGATTGAACCTGTAAAGGTTGAGATGAGAGACGAAGGCAGTTGGGTATGCACATCCAGGCAGAGTTGAGGAAATTTCCGTTCGGAATCGGGATGTGTGCATACATGTGTATTGGCGGACGTGAGGTCCGAGTAATGAATTGATTCTGGACACGTGGTGGTCCAAGTGAGGTATGGACGTGGGCAGTCCAGTGGTTGGACTTGACATCTCATTGGGGGCATGTCTGTTTCCAACATGGTTGGAACTCCCGTTTCGGGGAGAGTTGTGATTGGGAGACGAGAGGAGTGCTCGTTTCCACACCGGTGATTGGTATTCCGAAGTCTTTGGGGTTGACTTCTTATTTCCTGCCGTGGCAGATGATGATTGTTGCTACCAGTACGTTGAGTGTGTATTGGTTGGTGGACCCATGCTTGGCTTGGGGTCATTGGACACAAGAAGTTGTGTATGATTTTGGAATTGGTGGTGGTATGCGTGGTCATCTTTCCACCAAGGGAAATTTGGCGAAGGATTCAATTGAGGGTGTAAGACCCTACGATCAGCTTTCAGATGGATTGTTAGCTATGTGAGCATGTGTGGATCCTAGGTGGATCTGATTTGCGATGTTGTCGACTTTGGTCGATGTGACGATCTAGGATCGTGATATTACTTGTCGGGTGACGTAGCGATGGATATGGATTGTGATCTTGATGATCCAGATGGGTGGAGAGTTTATCACTCCTACCTTGGTATGTGAGTCGTAAATGACGGGACTGAACTTCTTTTCGGAGTGAAGTCCATATGGTTGTTACTCGGTTGAGTAGGTTTCCGAAGTGGTCGGATTTTGTCAAACTTTGACGTGTGAATATTGGGATTGGCTTCCCTATGAAGTCAATCGAGTGTTTTGTACAGGCAACCGATAGATTCGGTTATGTTACGTCTTGATGGACGTAAACAAGATTTTGGGTTTTGGAATCGAATTTCTGGGTGACGATTCAGGATTCGATTGCGAAGCTCGAAAATGGATTACCGGATTTGGGTGCGGAATGATTATTCCAATGCTAGCTTACGGAATAATGATTTCGGATTCGGATCTGGAACTGGAATAAAAATATGATGTTGGGTTCGGGTTCGGGATTTCTTACGAAATTGCGGATTCGGATTCGGAATTGGAACTAGATGACGGGTGGAGTTCGTTTTGTCTCATGTTGGTTTGGGCAAATGTACTCCATTACTAGAACGTGTTTGGCTATGACCTGGGTGGCTATAGTCAGATTGATGGATTGAGGTACGTACAGGGTACGTGGTACGAGGTTTGATAGGCTGAGTGGTGCCTAATGGCGGTACGTGGGATGTACCAGTGGTGTGTAACTAATGTGTTGGTAATCGGCTTGGTTCTGATATCATTTGTTTGGCTATATTATGGACTGGACATTGGATACTGTGCGCTGGGCAGATTGATCTTGTCGGGTTCAGTGATTTTATGAGCAGGTGCTCTTAGCCGTGGTTGGCTTGTGGAACCCTAGTATTGAGATGTGTGTTCACTGCTGGGCTGGTATCCAATGTGTTCCAGTTGCACCACTTGATTGGGTTAATTGACGGTATACGTACACTCAGGATGAGTGAATTGGTGGTCTGAGTAACCACGAGTAGCCTTGTGTGACTTGATCACACCGTGATTTCCCAGCGTCTTGGTTCGCTGCGGGAGTCAGCGATTATGGACATTGAGATTATTTTGTGTCGCAGGAATGGGCTTGCCCTGCGAATTGAGATCATGTGGTTGAGCTTGCGCTACATCGGGAGTGATGTAGTACGTGGTGTGTCACCGACGGACAGATGGTTGGGGCTTTACTAGGATGGTAAAGTTTTGTGATGACAGTTTGACTAGTGGTGTCAGCATGGACTGACAAATGAGATTTGGTGACTCCCGACGGGAGCAAATGTAAGGATTTATTGATAATGGAAGGGAACCATCTAGCTGAAGGAGTCAGCTTAATGGTTGAGCGATTTTATCGCGAATCAGGTGATTATGTCTGGTCGAGTGTTTTTGATTATGACGTATGACTGTGATGGGATGTCTGGGTACAAACGTGACTGGTGTTGTCCCAGTATGTGGGTGTACAAGTGTACACAGATGTGTGGTCGAATTGTTTTCCACAAGGTGGTTGTGGAATAAGGTGATTGGTAATTTCGAGGACGAAATTCTTTAAGGAGGGAAGGTTGTAACGACCCGTCCCGAATATCGGGATTTAATAATATTTTATTGTGATTTACTCATCTGGGATTAGTTGGGCGATTTCGGACGAATTGTGCAAAATGACCGTTTTGCCCCTAGGCGTGGGCAAAACGTTGACTTTTATTTCGGATGGTCAAATGGACTTTGACCGATGACCGTGACGTAGTTCGGGACGTCACGAGTTCATAGACAGGTGGCACGTTCGATTCCGACGTTCGTGGGGAAAGTTATGATGTACGGAAGTCCAGGGGCATTTTCGTAATTTGGACGAAAGAAGGGGAAATGTTGACTTTTTGACCGGGATGTCCGATGGCCGAGGGCCAAGGACCGTTACGTAGGTTTCGTCGATGCGAATCCAACGACAGGCGGCACGCCGAAATCGGAGATTCGACGACGAAGTTATGGGTCACGGAAGTTTGGTTTCGTTATGCACGCATTACGAGGCGTGGACACGTGGTGTTCTCTGATTGGTCTGAATTTCTGAGTGGGACACGTGGACCACTAACCTTTAATTATTGGGATCAGATCTGGATTGGTCAGATTGATTAAATTATTGGATTAAAAAATATAAAGTATTCCCACTTATTGCATCTTTTGATCTGGACCCTTAATCTCAATGGTGAGATTGAATCTGGACCATCCATTTTTCCTTATCATCTCCCTTCCCATTTTATATTTGCTTACCTGCACAACCATTCGAACCGTGCACCCAAAACCTTCACACATCTCCTCTGTGCACATGTGTGGGTCACTGAAATTGTGAGAACCAGCGGGAGGCGGCGGGACGTCGGCGGCGGCAGCGATGGTCCACGGCGGCCGTGTAAACCCGGGAGGAAGTTTTGCCCAGGTTTTTGGAAATCGACGATCCGTCGTGTTTCTGAGCTCCTTCTCGACTCCTTTGGGACTTGGGGTCAGAAACAGACACGGGAGACTGGTTTTCGAAGCTCGAAGTGAGCTTGGCACGGCGGGGACGGCGGTGCCCGTAACCCGGTTCGAAACCAAAAATGGTGATCGGGTTTTAGATGGGTGTTGGTCGTTGGAATTGATCCTACGGTGTTCTCTGAGCTTAAACAAACCTTGTGGACGTGATTTTGGGACTCGAGGCGGCCGGAATCGGGAGGAAGGACGATCGGAAAATTCTGTGTTTCGGGTTCGAGTCAGAGGTAATAATCTGGACGTTACTTCTAGTTTTTGATTCCACAGAACTGTTGGTTGAACTCAGACGATCTTGCAGGTGAAAACCCCGTCCAAAATGATGGAGAAATGACCGAGAACCGGTCGGGTTGGCCCGCGGGTCACGGCGACCCGTTTACCAGTCGTTCGGGTTGAACGACGGTGAACAGTACCCGGCGCGTGGGTTTCACGCGCAGGGAGTTCAACCGGCGCGTGGGGGCGCGTGTGAGGTAATTTTGGGAAACTTCCAACATGACTTTTGTCCTATACAATGTAACGAACATTTTGGGATTGGTTTCGTGTCGATCGGACACCGTCTCGATATTGTTCGGGATGTCCGAAGGTTTTAAATCCAATTTAAAAATACTTAAAAAATTCGGGAAAATTACGGGACTTGAATACGATGTTAATGATGAGGTTAGTGATCCTCTAAATTGATTTGAACAGGATTGGGAGTCCCGGTGATAGTGAGGTGGCCCGGGAAGGCCTATGGCACGCGTATCGAGGCGCTCGGTTAAACGGTCTGTGAGTGGACATTGGTTTCATAAATTCGATGCATGCATAACTGTTTTATGATTGTTATAATTATGATCAAATGATTTACTTTGGATATCGGTAAATTTAAAATGATTTCACGCATTTCGAGGTGAATTACGTATTTGCACGTAAACCGAGATTTTCTGGATTTTCACCGATTTCCATAAATGTGGTTGAATATGATTTCATGAAACGGTTACGAACTTGAATAAAGTAAAATCGGGCCAGGGGCCCAGTTGAACTATGAAATCGGGCCAGGGGCCCAGTTAACATGTGGATCGGGCCAGGGGCCCAGTTAACTTGTGAAATCGGGCCAGGGGCCCAGTTGATTTCTACATGTGATTGCGGGTCGGGGACCCTAAAATGGAATTGAATAAATGTTTCCTGGTTTACATTTTATATATGTTCACATGCTGGAATCTATAAATGGTTTTGATGATATTTCGGTTATGGCACGTTTCACGGTATTTGGGCATGAGACCCGTTTGATGAAACGTAACGATTGGTTCGGATTTTATCTATGTATACCTATATGTTTTGCATGTGGATATCGATAAAATGTATTTAGTACTGCACTGTATAGATCCTTCCATATTATATTGTCTCCTCCGGCGAGGTACCCCGGAGAGGTCACGGACGTCTAGTACGTCCAGCGTCTATGACGCTAAGCATCGGGGATGCTGTACCCGAACGGGGTTCGGGGAATGAACTCGGAAATTGAGACCCGAGTGGCACGCGTAGCCTTGTGATTGTGACCTTATTGACCTCAGGGACGTCAGACATCAGGGATGTCGGATTGGAGTGTATAGTGCAGTGGCTAAAATAATGGTTATGGTTTATATGCCTTATGGTTCATATTACTGGATTTATGAAATAACTCTTGGATTTACTTTTGGAAATTGAAACTATGCTTTGGTTTCCGGGCTAAGGCCCTAATGGTTATTTCTAAATAATTATGGAATTATTGGTTTTGGTGCATGCATATGATTTTACTGAGGGGCATAAATGTCTTATAAATGTTTTAAACAGACTTGTTTATTTTCGTCCACTCACAGCTTTTGTTTTCAATGCCCTTCAGGTTGATTCCGGATACGACTGCAGCAGAGACTTGAGCATCGCACACCTCCTCCATCGATCCTTACGCACTCTGGAAGCCCGTTTGGGCAATGGCAATCGGTTATCCCTTGTCTGGCGCCTCTTGTCAGACGGGAGCACGTCACATTCCATGGTAATCCCGGGGGGATTGGGATGGGTCGTGTCATTTGTACCATAGGAAATTGGACACCTGGCTTCCTCTAGATGGATATGGAAGCCTCTTCACCGTCTCTCTCAAAATTTAAAAAAAAAAGTGAGTGCACGGGTTTGAGAGACTGAAAATAGAGCATAGTTGTAAACCGTGAGAATCAACTCAGACAAGTCCTTCAATCCTTCATCTATTATCCTTACTGTCTGAAAGGAAATGAGAGAGGGAGCTTATACAAGACGCCTGGTGGCCACGGCGAGGCACGACGACGGAGGACGGCGGTGGTAGCTTAGAAAACTCGAGAAGTCCTCTGTTTGTGTTTGAACTTGAGGAAGTTAGATTTTTGGGCTAAGGATCGAATTGATTAATTGGGTCATGTTTTTGAGATCGCCAGGAAGCTTTTGAGCCTAGTGTCGAGGCCTAACAATGGAAGATAGGTGATTTTCCATATCCTTGTGTTTTTCCATTCGAAAATGGCAAGTTGGACTTGAATAGTTTTTGAGTAATTCTAGTAATTGGAACGTGTTTTGGCATGTGGTAGGAACCTATAGAGCCTAAAACCGAACCTTGGGATGGCCAGAACCATGAAAACAGAGAAAAGGACATGTCCAGTTCGTTCTTCGAATTAAGGAGGTACGGTATAAGGGCTAAATTCATGGTTTTGAGTGTTAATTGAACTACAAAGACTGAGATAAGACTGTAGAATTAATTAGAGTTGAAACGGACAAAACTGGACAAGATAGAACCGTGAACCAGCCACGCCAGTTCGGGCTGAACCATGAACCGGTCGGACCAGGTTTACCAGAGGAAGAAGATGACAGGTGCCTGGAGCGTGAGGCCTACGCATAGCACCTTTGGGCGGCGCGTGTGGGCACTTGGCACGTGGTTTGAGGAAGTTTCCAACATGACTTTTAAAGTACTCGATGTAACAAAAATTTTGGGATTAATTTTGAGTCGATCGGACATCGACTCGATATGTTTCGGGATATCCGAAGGTTTTAGGGTTCATTTTAAAATAGTTAAAAATTCGGGAAAATTACGGGGATTTAGTATAAGCTTTATGAAGTCATTAGTGACCCTATTATGGGATTTGGACATGTTCGAGAAAGTCGGAGATAAGGGATTAGCCGAGAACGGTATAAGTGCGTGCATATCGAGGTGGCGATGCTAATGGTTTGTGAGTGGACTTTGCTTTCGAACTTATGATGCATGCATATATGTTTTACATGTTTTCTATACGTGATTTCTATGTTTGTGAATTTATATTGATGATTTACAGTTTTGCACGTATTTCAAGATATTTACAGAATTGCACATTTTTCGAAATTTTGAGTTATCTTGTGACTTGATCATGGTTTTAATGATTTGATTTCGGGATTTGAATTATGATTTGATTTCAATGATTTCGAATGGATTTTGGAAAAGTGATTTCGGGCTTGAAGCCTAGTTCATAAAAATGGTTTCGATAAACGTGATTTTGGGTTTTGGAAACGTATTTCAGGATGAAGATTCTGGATTCGGTTTTGGAACTTGAAAGTGGATTTCCGAATTTGGGTTCGGAATGATTGTTCCGGATGCTAGCTTACGAAATGATGGTTTCAAATTCGGATTTGGTAATGGATGATGGATATGATTCTGGATTTGGATTCGGGATGCTGATTTCGGATTCGGCTTGGAATTCGAAATGGTGATTTCGAATTCGGATTTGGACATGAATTTGGAAATGGTTTTAAAATGGTTTTGGATTGGATTTTCTGGATCTGGTTATTGGGTTTAAAGGCCCGGATATGATACATGACAAGGGAGGGCCCGGATTGGGTTTAAAGACCAGGATTGAGTTTAAAAACTCGGATATTGTGATTTTCCCCAGTAGGCCTATTGAGTTTAAAGACTCGCGAGTTTAAAGACTTGGATTATATTGAGGCCTGGATTGAGTTTAAAGACTAGGATAGATCCAGAAGGTTCGATGGATTGAAATGGATTTCAAATGTGCTTGGATTTCGATGAGAACTTGCTGAAGATGGTTTTCAATGATGGTTTTCCGATGTTTTGGGCAATGACCCGGATGTTAGGGATTTTGATGGTTTTGGGCTGAGGCCCGGGATTTGAGAAAAGGAAATAAGTTCGGTTTTCGTAATTGAATATGAAATGGTTTTGTGACATGCGTTGATTATGCATGCATTGGTTTTTACACGGAGGGTATAAATGTACTTTTCTTATAACTTGTTTTCAAAACTTATCCTTTATTTTCGTCCACTCAGTCTTTTTATGTTTTCGATACCCTGCAGGTTGTTGCGGTGCGGGCTGTTGGTCGAAAGAGACGGAGACATCACACACGCGATCCACAGTAGAGTGTGCACGCTCTGGGAAATCCGGTACTGTTGAACGATTCGTTTAAAAATCCCTTTTCCGACTTACGTCTCACATGGAGGTCGGACATCGGTTTAGCCTTCGTGTCACGCGTAAGCTAGACGAGAGCATGACTTAGTGTAACGACCCGTCCCGAATTCCGGGATTAGATTAGTCACTAATCTTGATTAGTGAGGTTGATCGGTGGTTAGTAGGTCGAAATCGGACAAAATGTGCAAAATGACCGTTTTGCCCCTGGTCGTGGGTAAAATGTTGACTTTTTGTTCGGGCGGTCAAATGGACTTTGACCGATGACCGTGACGTAGTTCGGGACGTCACGAGTTCATAGACAGGTGGCACGTTTGATTCCGACATTCGTAGAGAAAGTTATGGTGTTCAGAAGTTGAGGGGTATTTTGGTAATTTGGCTTGTTAGGGGCCAAATGTTGACTTTTTGATCGGAAGGTCCAATGGGCAAGGGCCAAGGACCGTTACGTAGGTATCGTCGATACGAATCCAACGACAGGCGGCATGCCAAAATCGGAGATCCGACGACGACGTTATGGTCAAGGAAACGAACTAACGAACCGAGGCCGGGATTAAAATAATAATATAATAATGAATAGTGACCGTTGACCCTACACACCTGGATGAGTGACAAGTGTCACTCATCCCTTGAAATCAGAATCCATGTTTTTGGGGGAGACCTCATGATGATGTTTAATTAGTTTTTAATTAATTAATTAATCTTTTAATTTCCATTAATCTCCATATTTTCCTTAACCGTGTACAACCAAAATCCAATACTCTCCCAACCAATTCCTCTTCCATTGCTGAACCTGAGAGTGTGATTTTGTGAGCGTTTTGAGTGTGATTTCAACTGGGTAAACACGAGAGAGTGACAGTGAGGAGCAACTGAGAATTCGAATAATTAAGTTTTAGGAGGGAAAATCAAATTGGACGAATTGGGCTGTGATGATCGAATTGGAGGTTACAAACATCTTCCTGAGGTTGTGACGAGTCGATCCACATCAAAAACGAGAAGGATTGGTGCCGTTTTGGCTCTGATCGAGCTTGGTGACAGAGGAAGAAATCGAGGCTGAGTCGTGGAGTTTGGGGCTGTGATTGACTCAATTGTTGTGGGGAAATGATTTCTCATGATCCCACGATGCTTCTGGGTTCATCAATTGAAGGAAACCGATCGAGATCGATGGAACTCCATTGTTGAACAGTGACGGTGCTCGAGCTTGAGTCGTGACGATTGAGCACAGGTTTGATGCAATTGATGTGGGGGAATTGTTCCTCAGGGTCCGTTGATGCTTCTGGAATCATCAATTGGATGAAACCTGCATCAATTGAGGGAGTTCCATGATTGCACAGTAACCGGGTGTTCTTCGTGGATCATCATCGAATCGTGGGAATCTGGGTAAGGATTTGTGTAATTGAGTTTACAGACTTGTAATTGGACTTAAAACGAAACTAATGGAATGATCAATTGAAGGAATTAGGATCGAATTGACAGGATTGGAACCGGGTTGTGTCGCGGGTGAATTGGACCCGTTTACCAGACAAACGGGTTGGGCTGGTGACACTGTAGCAGGCGCGTGGGTTTCACGCGCAGCCACTCACGGCGGCGCGTGGCGGCGCGTGGGCACGAATCTCGAGGTGAGGTCAACATGACTTCTGCCCTATTTAATGTAACGGACATTTTGGAATTGGTTTCGTGTCGATCGGACACCGTCTCGATATTGTTCGGGATGTCCGAAGGTTTTAAAATAAGTTTAAAAATAAGTAAAAATTCGGGAAAATTACGGGACTTTGATAGGATGTTAATAATGAGGTTAGTAACCCTCTAATGTGATTTGGACAGGATTGGGAGTCCCGGTGATAGTGGTGTGGCCCGGGAGGGCCGGTGGCACGCATATCAAAGCACACGGTTAAAACGGTCTGTGAGTGGACTTTGGTTTTATAAATCCTATGCATGCTTAAATGTGTTATATGGTTTATATACATGATTTCTATGATGGTATTTGTGAGCATTGATTTTGGGTATGTTGCACGTAATTCGAGGTGTTTTTCGTATTTCACGTGTATCAGGATTAACGGTTTATTTGTGGTTTTGCATGCTTGTGGTTAAATAAATATTATGATAAAATGGTTTTTATATTGGAAAGATGAACTCGGGCTTGAGGCCCACTTGTTTTGGAAAATTTCGGACTTGGAGTCCATTTGAGAATCGGGTCGGGAGCCCAGTTGGTTAATGAAATCGGGCCAGGGGCCCAGTTGGTATAAAATCGGGCTGAGACCCATTTGAGTTATGTTATCGGGCATGGGGCCCAGTTGGATTAAAATGATGATTTCGGGTCAGGGGCCCTATATTTCATAAATGTGGTTTCGGGTCAGGGACCCTAAATGGAAATGTGTTGTTTTATGGAAAATTCGGGCAGGGCCCATTGTGATGTTGTGGAATGAGTTAATAAAACTATTTTTCCATATACCATCTGTACACATGGATATATGATGGTCTCCTCCAGATGTCTGGGACACTGGGGAAGTCACGGTGCATTGCCTGTGAAGGGTCACCATACGGAGCAGCCGGACCGTATGATGACTCAGGAGCAGGATTGCTATGATTGACGTCAGGGACGTCAGACATCAGGGATGTCAGATATATGGACCCGGAGAGACCCCGGGCAGCACGCGTAGCTTGTGAAACCGTGAGATATGACGTCAGGGACGTCTAGCATCAGGGATGCTGGTGATGGTAATGGTAAAATACGAATTAATGAAATGGCTTTCCGGGTGGATTTATGATTGTGTGATTTTAATGAATTAATGTTCATTTATGGTAGTGGGTGGTGACCCACATGGTCGTATATGTATGGTGGTGGTACTCCACGGTTTTGGGCTGAGTTCCCACACTTGGTTTTTGGTTAACGGTTTTTGGGCTAAGGCCCTAAGGGCTCGGTTGAGCAAACGTTTTGGTTACTAGTTTTTGTGGCATGCATACGTTTTTATTGGAGGGCATAAATGTCTTATAAATGTATTTGATGAACTTACTGGTTTTTGTCCACTCACAGCTTTTGGTTTTAATGCCCTTCAGGTTGATCACGGATGCGATTGCAGCAGAGACTGGGACATTGCACACCTCCTCCATCGATCCTTGCGCACTATGGATGCCCTGTTTGGGCAGTGGCTCTTGGTCATCCTTTGTCTGACACCCCTTGTTGGACGGGAGCAGGGCACATTCCATGGTAATCCCGGGGGGATTGGGATGGGTCCTGTCACTTAGCCCTTAATCCCGGGGGATTGAGGGTGGGTCGTGTCAAATACGCAATGCATGCTCTCTAGTTTTTTCAAGAAAAACTACATCATTGTTCATCGTTCATCGTTCTTCATCTATGACAGGAGCATGAAGGACAAAACGATCTGACAGGCTCACCGCCTTCATCAGGACGACCCATGATAAGAGCAACATTCTCAACAGGATCCTAGAGATTCAACTGAAACACTATAAATGGAAACCGTGACCTGTTTTACAACCAGAATTTTCCATAATGTAAGAAAGGGCGCCAACCCATGGTTAAGACGTACATACCATGTCAAAGCCACTCGGTGCTGGCGTACTCCCCGACGTCAATCCACTTCTCACATTCGGCGCGATGGAAACTTCCCAACATGCGGATAGGCGACTCGTTGGAAAGGCATGGCAGCAAGCCCCAAATTGGCTCCGCTCTAAAGCAGTACTTTGGAGGCTTCTAAATGACTTACACCATGCATACAGATGCGCTCAAGCCGATGAAGAAAGTGACTTGAAACCTTGCCACCAGAGCTCCTAGCATATGTCCCAACACTCCACCCGGCACACAAGAGGACACACCCAAGACCGTGAAGAACGCGATACGACACCTTACAACTCGAGCACGAGTAAGTTGGATAGCTAAGCAACCAGGACCAAGTCCAATCGAAGCCCCTACGATGACTTCTAGGAGACCTCAAAACATCTGATGTTACTAGGAGACGTAACGTACCTCCCGAAGGACAGGGGAACATCCCAAGGCACACCAGCCAGGAGCACGTCCATCGACAGACAATTTCTCGAGACACATCACTGAGTGATTATGGAGAAAAAGTTGCAATCGCAGAATAAGAAGCCAGTACCACCCAAGGCTACCAGCTCATGAGTGACTCGGGAGGCACATCGAAGCACTGTCACTCGTTGAGTACCATGTAAGAGCCGCATGCTCAAGTCAGGTGGATAAGTCGACGAAGGCTCAAGATGCCCTTGCTGCTGTAGTGAGGACGATGAGACATACTCACCAACTTTCCCACACACTTCGACAATGGCGACCCCAGGAAGTCGGACACCATGGGAATCGACACTACTTCCCTAGTTAACATTATGCAACCTCCCAGATTGTACACGCTTGCTCAATTCCAGTAGACAAGTTGATGAAGGATCAAGTTTTTCTTGTCGTTGTAGCGAGGATGATAGGACATACCCACTAGCACGCTCATACAAATTGATAATGGAGACCCCGGGAAGTCGACACTGCCTGACTCGACGCTACTTTCCCCCTCATCGAGGAATACTACATGTTGGAGATGCCAAAAAGATGATGGATCAATGCCACTAATGAATCCAATGCGACGATGGTCTGGGAGACGGCCTTCGGCACCAGATTCAACCCTGCATCATCAACTTCAAGTGTTGGACCATGTCCCATGACACATATCCAAGCAACTCCGAAAAATAATGCTATACACATGGAGTATGAGTGCAGCTTAGACATGAAGCCTTTGCCCTACAAAACACTTGAAGCCTTCGCCAAGCGAAGCACTGGAAGCCTTTGCCATGCGAAGCACTGGAAGCCTTCGCCACTCGAAGCACTCCAAGCCTTCACCACGCGAAGCACTCGACGCCTTAGCCACGTGAAGCACTCGATGCCTTAGCCAGCGAAGCACTCGAAGCCTTAGCCACATGAAGCACTTGAAGCCTTCGCCACGTGAAGCACTCGAAGCCTTTGCCACGTGAAGCACTCAAAGCACTTTCAGGCTTCGCCATGCAAAGCACTTTCAGCCTTCGCCACGTGAAGCACCCGAAGCCTTCGCCCCATGAAGTACTCCAAGCCTTCGCCATGCGAAGTACTTTCAGCCTTCGCCACCCGAAGCACTCCAACCCTTCGACTTGCGAAGCATTCTAAACCTTCTTATAAGAAGCATCAAAGCCTTTGCCATGCGAAGCATTCCAAGAATTCACCCTGTAAAGCACTCCAAGCCTGCACCCCACGAAGAATTCAAAGCCTTCGCCCCGCGAAGCACTCAAAGCCTTCGCTTCGCGAATTATTCCAAGCCTTTGCCATGCGAAGTATTTTAAGCCTTTGCCCCGCGAAGCACTCCAACCCTTCCACATGCGAAGCACTCTAAACTTTCTTATAAGAAGCATCCAAGCCTTCGCCACACGAAGAATTCCAAGCCTTCACCCCGCGAAGCACTCAAAGCCTTCGCCCCATGAAGTACTCAAAGCCTTCACCCCACGAAGCATTCCAAGCCTTTGCCCCATGAAACACTTCAAGCCTTCATCACGTGAAGCACTCCAAGCCTTCGCCATGCGAAGCATTCTAAGCCTTCGCCCTGTGAAGCACTCCAAGCCTTCGCCCCGTGAAGCACTCCAAGCCTTCGCCCTACGAAGCACCCTTAAGCCTTCGACATGTGAAGCACCCTTAAGCCCTCGCCAATTGAAGCACCCCAAGAATTTGCCTTGCAAAGCACTATAAAGCCTCTACCAAGCAAAGCACTTCAGGCCTTCGCTCATGAAGCGTCAAAGTCATCACCCAGCGAAGCAGCTAAGACTTCGTCCCATAAAGTGCCAACACCTTGGCACGTGAAACATTGAAGTCTTTGATCGAAATTGTCAATGCATTCATTCGATGAGCATCAACGCCTTCGCTCGAAGCATCAAGTCCTTTGCTCATAAAGAATCAATGCCTTCAGCCCGTGAAGTAGCCAAGCCTTCACACAAGAAGCAATGCATCACTCGTGAAGCACCAAGGCAATCACCCCACGACGCATCAAGGCAATCATCCCGCGACGTATCAAGACAATCGCCCTGCAACGTATCAAGGAAATCGCCTTGCGACGCATCAAGGCAATTGCTATGCGACACATTAACATCCTTGTTAAACAAAGTCATAATGCCTTCAACTCGTAACCTATCAATACTTGTGCTTCGTGAAGCACGATAGCCCAACATTGGAAAAAGTTTAAGGACTTCACCTATGCAGGACTCGAATCACCCTTCAAAGGGAAAAGTATAGCCTTCACCTCGAAGAGCTAAGTTGTCACCTCAAAGAACTCGACGGCTAAGTTCAATGCGGTTAACCAAAAATGAGGAACATAGTACTCAAGAACAATCCCAAGGATGTATAGTTTATACACAACAAATGAACTATTGGACTTGGAAAATCTATTAAGGATCGCTTCCCAACCCCACTAAGGGAAGCAATAACCAGGTCATGTCATGATAAATCTTTGGCAAATGTGTTAGTGCGCGCGACTACAAGTTCCAACACACAATTTCGAGGTTCATTTGAACATACCAAACTCTAATTTTACTTCCTTGAAGAGGGCTTGATGGTGCCAAAAAGGTATGGAAGTCAGCTTTCCAACGACACTCAATTCGAAGCTAAAACGAAGTGAAAAGACCAAAATTACTGCATAATGGTCAAATATGCCAAAAATCACAAAACACTCAAAAAATGGAAGGCTTCTATTAATGAAAATTAAAGAAGTTGGAAATTAACAAGTTGAATGCTCAAACATATATTCAAAACTAAGACCAAGCTACGAGCCAAGAAGAATCATGAAGCTCATCATCAAGACCAGCACGACCTCAGAATCTCTCCGTTAACTTGTGAGCAAGCCTTGGAAGCCTTCGATCATCCCATCGTGGACTTCCAGTAACGCATCGTCTGTGGCCTTCTTCAAGCAATAGAGGCAACCTCCTCAGCATCGCTTACTTGGTACACTTGGCTTCACAAAAGTAACCTCACCACTGCTTGATTCTGCGACGGTGGTAAAACAACTACAAAGTAGCTTGACTTTCAACTCTCAGATAAAATGATGGTTTGGTGCCGTATGTCTTCTCGCCACTTGGCTTCAGCGTCTAGATGATGGCATCTCTAAGCTCTCTTCCTTCAATTAGGCAATGATGTACAATGTCTCGAGCTTTTTAGGGGACATGATCGATCCTCCATGCTCCACCTTGTTACCACCCCATTTTGAACTCAACAAGGCATTGAAGATCAAGTCTCTGTAGGGCTATCTGTCATCCAGAGCAACTCCTTGGAAGACTTCAGTTACTTCATGGCACCACATGCACTTCGCCTCGCGTCATGGGAAGCCTTGCTTTGAGGATGGAGCACGCCTCCTCTTGTGACACGCCTCACTTCAAGTCATGGAACTTCGCGCCTCTCCCGTTGAAGGTCTCGATGTTGGCTCTACCCGCACTTGAAGATGACGAGTCTATCCATGCGCCGAGCTCTTCTACCCACCAAGCACTAGGAGCATAGTCTTTGGAAAGAGAGCCTCCTGCCATCTAGCACATCACCTCCTACTCTAACCTTGCCTTGCCTTGAGTTGTGGCATGCCAAGCCTTGGATGTAGAATACCTCGCCTCACACTTGCAACATGCCTCGCCTTGTAGTTGCACCATGCCTTGCCTTGTAGCTGTAACGCGCCCGCCTTGAACTCTATTACGCCTTGCCTTGCATTCTACTGCACCTTACCTTGCATTCTACCGTGCCGTACCTTGCTCTCCATGTGCTGAGCTCTTCAATTCATCAAGCACTACTTGTGTGCTAATTAGAAAGAACGCCTCAGTCATTTGATGCATTACTTCAAGCTCCAACCATGCCTCGCAGTTGGAACATGCCTCACCTTGAGTTGCGACATGCCTCACATCAAGTCATGGAACTTCGCGCCTCCCCCGTTGAAGGCCTTGATGTTGGCTCAAGCCGCACTCGAGGTTGACAAGTATGTCAATGCACCAAGCTCTCCTATCCACAAAATACCAGAAGCATGTCAACTGGAGGAGCGTCTTGGTGTCAAGTCCATCATCCCTTGAAGTCGGAAGCTCCAATAAGCCTGGGATATGCCACCAGATGGTACTCCACAAAGTGAGTTCTTCACGACTAGATCAGAAGTATGCTCTCATACATCTTGAAATGATCGTCTCGGAGAGTAGACCACACCCCTGATTGAATCATTGGAAACGGACATCCACAACTCTTAGAATCTGCAAAAAATTGAAGCAAAGGCAAAACTACAAACACAAAAGAAAAATAATATATATATAAGTTAATTATACATACAAAACTACATTAAAATCAAAGGCAAGTACGTGACTTGTAGTGAGTGGGTAACAGAGAGCGACAAAAGAAAAAGCTGTCTTCTGACAAAAAAAAAAATGTTACCAAGCTACAGCAGAAAAAAAATTGCAGTAAAGAGGCGCATGTGGGACCCGTTGTCCCATCCCTGGAAAACCCACTGCAGCGACAGCAGCTTCTACCACGCGGTACCTATGTTGCCCTACTGCATCAGTCGCGCCAGCGCTCGCACGTGCCAAGACTAGCAGTCTCTCCTTCCATTGACGACACCTGACGTCAGCTCTCCTACTGCAAGCCGACAAGGCTTGCTGCCGCTGACATCATCTACATCACCCCTTCCACCTGCCAGCGACACCAACGGCTGCTTGGGGCCCTCCTGATTTGCCTCTGCAGCAAAGCTCCCTTCGAAAAACGTGCGGCATGCACTAGCCCATCTCCTAGCCAACAACAACCATGTGAGCCATTTTCTTCTCTTCAATCAAAATCAAATTTCTCTGAACCTCAACCTGCAAAAAATCAATAGCAGTAGAGGCATAAAAAATGAAGAAAATTTTTGCCTCTACAAACAGAGGCGCAACTTCGACTGCCACGACAACTTGATGAAGATGGTATATTCTGCCAGTAATGGCACATTTAGGGTTTATTTTTCTTTATTGGAAATAAAGGTCACATGCCTTAATTTAAGTGAAGAAAAAAATAGACAAACCCTAATTGATATTTAGGCTCTAAGGATCAATCAGAACTACGTTCAAGGTTAGGTAAACTTCATCTGTTCGAAGCAAAGTGGAGTCCTACTCCTACAAAACAAAAATGGTTTATTGGGACCACAACAAAAATTACATCCCTTAGGATTCCCTGAATTCCTAAACGATGTGGGGGAATTTGTGGAACCATAATCACTAGAAAATTATGGAGCTGCCACGTGGCCCATAATTCTCATAATGTCGATATTACCCTTCATATAGACGACGGCGACAATTTCTACATTAATTTAATATATTTATCAATTAAATATATTAATTAATCAGACTAATGCCAATGATAAGTAATCTTTCCCCGGGTTATTTATTATTAATTATATAATTAATAATGAGTGATTTCTCCCAGTAGAATCACCTACTTGATACTATTTCCTTCAACCAACCAGACGCTCCGGTGACCCACAAGATTCCACTATAAATACAGAGCCTCACTCACCTCTAAAGGTAATTCAAAACTCATACTGAAACTCTGCTTTTTTATTCTCTCGATTAAACTAACTTTGACATCAGAGTGTTCTTGGTTGAATCACCCACCCCCCCCGGGGCTTCAACCTTAACCCCGATTATTTCTTGTTATTGTGTGTAGGGATCAAAAAGTAATTCTACAAGTCCGGATGATTTCTGCATCAACAACTCCTTTGCATCTATCACTCTAAGTTCATATTAATTATGGCAGCACTTTTAGAGCAATTAGTTCATAGAAAACAAAAGTTTTATAACTATGTTTCACAAGTGACAATAAGGAGAGAAAAACTATTTCATGTATATCATGTCGAAAGACAAAAGGAATGAAAATCAAATAATCCTTCTCCAATATTGAGAGTAAGGCAAACATGGAAAGGAAAACGATTAAGCATTGTCTATAGAGGGATACTTACTTAAATACTTATGAACACCACAATAGCTCCAGAAATGTGTGAGGACACTATCTTAGGCAGTAAGGTCCTATCCATAACAAGTTGAAACAGTATAACGAAAAGCAATATAACTAAATCCCCATTGGAATTTAAGTATAGATTTTCAGAGATGGCTCAGAAAATAAACAACTAACAACTACCAAGAGATACATACTAAATCCAATTTTGATTGCTAAGGAAACCATAGCATAATATCAGCTTTTCCAAAAAAATTAATATCGTTACATCATCCGTAATCAGTTGGCCTGGCATCCATATTTTGTTTCCAACGATTCAACAACTTTTGAAGACTAAGGAACATTGTTAGACAATCAACCAAATTACCCACAAAACAACTGGCCTACAAAATTCCCACAAGAATGTAGCCTTCTTCGTTTTTTCAAAGCTTTGTGTTTCTCACTATGTAAAAAACACAATCGGCAAGGATCACCCACCATATCCGTGCTTCCCAAAAATAGAGTATGTTATTTTAAGAAAACGTAAATGTTGTGATATGAATTTGGATTTGGCTAAGACATAGATTCAAGGTCCAATAAATTCAACCAACACACCTAACACAACAAATTTACACCGATAGAATTGAAGCAAGCTTTCATAACAGCCTTACAGTGCAAATTTCAAATACCCATTACACTAACCTCAATTTGGAGGAAAAATTTAACATTCATACTTTCAAATAATGTAAAATAAAAATATTTCAAGTAATTTCGGGTTCAATATTCAATTATAGTATCCCAGATACACTCTAATCAAACCTAACAACAAGTTTAAAATGGGAGTTAACTAACCATTATTAGCGGGTAGATTGACATCCCTAGCTTGCATTCCACCTTCAATTTCTGGTGAAGTTTACTATTTCCTTCCACATTCCAAGATCGCGTCACTTCTAGGTTTCAATTTTGGTTCCCCAACTCACTATCGCGTCGCCTATGTGGGTTTAGCTCCGATCGCGCTTGCATCCCTCATCTTCGATTACGGAGGATCATCCAAGATCATGACTTTTCCCTTAGTTCTGTATAAGCTTCCAAGATCGCAAAGGCTTGCTTCTGTGGGCTTTGCGCCTAAGCTCTTTACAAATCTCTGGTTGCTTCTGTGGATTTTGGTCCTGAGCTCTTCACGGATCTCTATTTCAAGTATTAACAAATGAAATGATAGGACTATGACGGGGATATATTTTTTATTCTTTGTATATAAAGTTGGGAAATGAAAATATTAGAGTTTAACTTAGTCATTTTAGAATTACACATCTTTGAAATGATTTTGTCTAAAGGAGTTATATCAGCTAATTTTTGTTTCTTAATTATCACCTTGAATTAATAGTTACCAATAAAAAGGTATAGGCTCAAACTAAAAAAAGATGTCAAAGTATAATATGTTTATGTTTCTGGTTTTTCCTACTAGGATTTTCTAATAAGGCGACAACTTTGGCATCTGCTAATTCTTATTATGAGTCAGTTGTTGTTGAAGTTTTCGATGTCGATAGTTGAAGTTTGTATATGAAATTAGTTCACTTTTTCTATATATTTTTTTATTTTTCCTTTTATTTTGTGGATTTATTTAGACTGCAAATCATTTTAAAATTTTACTGTACTTCTTGATGTTGATCTTTGGGTCGTTTTTTTTGAATAAATGAAAGATTTTTTCAAAGAAAAAGAAAAAGTATAGGCTATGAATACTGTATTTAAGAATATTTAATTCAATGTTTGGATTTTTCTGATTTCATCAATAAATTAATAGTAGAATACATATGTGTTTGGGGGGGGGGGGGGGGGGGGGGGGGGGGGGGGGTGTAGATGAGTAGTACAAATCTACACTGCAATCATCATGCCAGCAACATATGGCACACCGCTGGGCTTAATCCATCTATCACCGAACATGAAATTTCTAGCAGTGAAATCCGCGGCGTGTGCAGGTGTAACCTCCTTCCTTTCCTTCGACGTCACCCTCTTCTTCTGATAAGCACCAGCCCATCGGTTTCCAAACTCACCAAAACAGCATGTGTTCTGGTTCTGTGATCCGGTCCATTCCATCCACCCTTCGGGAGTGATGATGTCATCGATCTGGGACTACATCACGATGGCCCTTGCGTACTGCTTCCATGGCCTGCCTAAGTAGGCCTTGTTTTGGACCTTGTCGTACCCTGGTTCACCTGAGTGTTGGTTCCTAAGCAATCACTAATTGCATTTAGTGTGTGTGTGTGTGTATCAAAGTGCAAGCATTACTATGAGGTGGCACTCAAGAAAGGTGCGAGAATTTTTTTTAACAGATTTAGGTTACTTGGTGAGCAAGATGTCCATGTGTCATCTTCTCATTAGTCTAGGTCTAGCTTATTTCCTATTGGTTGATTGCCATCATAGTGACATCACTTTTTGTAACTGTTTCCCTTATGTAGGTGAGGCTAGGATTAATGAATGTGTATGAGAGTGTAATCGTGAACAATCAAAAAGGAAAAGGTAAAGAAAAGTTCTAAAAATGAGCAAAGAATTGCTCATAGGAAATTCATCAAACACCTTGTGTGCATCACATTACAATTCATTATTCTCCCAAACAAACATCTCAACAATCGTCCATCATCAACCTACATACAATCTACTACCTATCTAAGTCTAAATCTACTTCCAATCGGTTCAGTGATCAAGGTTCAGATCATTACCTTCTGCATCTCATCTCAATCATCATCTCTGGTGCATTGTTCCATTGTTGCACTGTTCCATTGGATCACTCGAGAAACTTGAAAGAAAGAGAAGAAATCAATTAGTACTTGAGAATCGAAAAGCCAATAATGAGATGGTGTAGTTCTGGAGGACGATGGCGGATGTGAACGTCTATCGAGCCTGCCCTGGGCAGTGACCATGCAAGCTTGGTTCTCCAGTGGCTTCCTCACGATCTTCTTGTAGTTTTGGAACACTACGGAAGGGTCCCCGAAGATGAAGTTGATGGTTCCACTTCACAGTCACCGTAGAATTGCTGGTGGTGTTGGGTGTACAAGGTGTTCTTGTACCCGTCAATCTTGCAGTTGTAGAAGATAGATAAGTCAGATTGCACACGCAGAGCCACAACTTGATGTCTGATGGCTTCGGCTGTGTTCTCAAATCTGATGTCTTTCGCAATGAAGTAGTCTCCAACAACAGCTGCAAGGTATTGAACGTTATATACATATGAGAGTGAAACTGTGAGTGTGAGAGAGAGCGAGATATATATATATATATATATGTGCATGCAAACGTACCCTAACAAATATATATAACAAAGGAAGCTGACATACCGATTGTGACAGTATTCATGGTTTTGACACCATCCGCAAAGTTCTTTTTCCCAGTGATAACGATCTTAGTAGCGCCATCTCCGATAAACATGACATTGGTCATGTGTTTGTCGAAAATGACCTGCTCGTTGTACACTCCCTCCTTGACATAAATCACGAAGACCTTCTAGGCGTTGTTCTTGGGGATATCCTTCAAGGCATCATTCATAGTTGTGTACTTGCCTCCCTTCTTGGCCACTACCATGTCAGGTTTCAGCGCTTGAGGAGCGGCGGTGGCAAGGTCGAGTCTGCGGGCATCGATCCATGCTTGGATGACCTTAGCCCTCTGGAACTTCTTATCGTCGACAGCAGCAGCCTGAAGAAGACAGTGCCCAGGCTTGACGTCAGGAGCTCCGAACATTGTTGAGACTTCGTTGACCATAGCAAGTTCATTGTTGGTGAGCTCCTGTGATGTCTTTAAGAACAGCCTTATCTTCTCACCAGCTTCACCGGTGGTGTTCTAAAACCCATACAGAAAAGTCTGCTTGTAGGTCATGGCGGCGTTGAGCCAGACCTTGAGATCGTCGACGTCAGCATTGAGCTTGGAGACATCAAAGGTGTTGGCATGTAAGCTGCACCTGGAGCAGGGTTGATCAAGCTACAATGCCACTGATCAAAATCCCTAAAGGATATTAGGACACTTATCAAAACAGTTAGTGATAGCTGTAGCACGTGAGTGAGGTGTGTGAGTGACTTAGTGAGCAAGAAAGCACGAATTGTGTGTGTGTGTGTGTGTGTGTGTGTGTGTGTGTGTGTGTGTGTGTGTGTGTGATGATGTCACTTTCTCCTAACTGATTTGTAAAGAGAAAAATGAGTAAATATATTGGAAAAATCATCATAGAATTATATAGAACAATGGTGACTCTCTCTAAACGATGAGATCACAAGAAATTTACGGAAAATTGTTTATAGTGCATTTCATCAAACACCTAGAGTGCATTATTGAATTTTTTTTAAAGAAAACACTGCATTCCTATCATTTCTCAATCCTTTTCCTATCCATCTAATCAAGAGTGCAAATCACTCTATATCAATCCTAAAACTATCCTAACCAAACAGATTTCAGCTAGAGAAATTGAATTGAGTTGTTTACCTCAAGGAAGAAGAAGCCTCTACAAACCGATCCTACATCCTCATTGATCTTCGATCATTACATTCTGAAATCCAACATGGTATCAATTCATCATTGACTAGTTAAATCAATTCATCATTAACAAAAATAACTAAGAAAAATAAAAGCAAACGAAAATAAAACATAAGGGAAGAGAAAGCAAATATGTTGTAGACTCCTCCATTGGGTTTCCTCCCAACAAGCGCTTGAATTTAACATCTTTAGCCTTGACGAAGTGCTTCAATCAACTCATTTGATGTTGGGCCTATGCACTCTTTCGAACTCCACATCATGCTCATCAAATGTCTCTAAGTAAGGCTTCCATCCATCATGAATCTGAGGGTCAAGTTCATGCTCTATCTCCTTGACAAGGGCGTCTCCAAGTCTAGTACATGGGCCTTAGATTAACTGAATTGCATATAAAGTGTTCCTTCAAGAGAGTTAGGTGAGAATATGTACATGAAAAGAAGACGAGATGGAGAAAAGAATATACATAAAAAACTGAGAATATTTACAAGTAAGGGAAGTCAAATATAGTATTTACAAACAAGCATGGTATTTATGCACAAGTATGATATTTACATTATAAACATATTTACACAAAAAAAATCAATTAACAAATTTTTCAATCCCTGGCAACGGTGCAACAAATTGATACGCAAAAACTAAGCATTAAATTAACACTTATTGAAAACGCATGCAATTTTAAAACCCTATTTTGTAGGTGTAGCATTGGTAAATAGGGATCGTTCTAGACCGGGGATTGATGGTACCTAAGCATTATTGTCGTTTGATTGGTTAATCAGGGGTAAAGATAGATTTTGAAGTCCTAAGTAATTAAAATAAAGTTAAACTAACCTAATCTATTATTTACACGTGGTCAACTCATCTTTAACCTAACTCATTCATAAATTATGCCAATTCCAAAATCTACGAAATTTCATAACCTTAGTTTACGAAATACAAGTATATTATCTCAAGTACGTGTCGGGAATTACCCTAGACACTTTTAATGATCTAGACTCGGGACCCCTTGTATCTAATCAAGCATTAATCACAACATACAAGTATAACAAAAACCTAGTTATTGAAACACATGGAAGATTATTGAAATTCATATAAGCTATAGAACCAGAATTATATTAAAGATCAATCCAACAAAATGAAATTCAATAGAAAGAGACAATTACAAGGTAAGGGGATCGTGTTACACTTTTTATCTCGAGAATTGCCCTAAGGATGCAAAGTGGCTTGACACTCCTTGGTGAGACAACCGGGAATTGCCCTAGATTGTCGGGGATGAAGGTATTTGTGGTGAAGTATGGTGTAATTGGCTATTACTAAAGAAATCTCGAATTATTGAAACCAAGAAAGTTATGGTGTGTAGAACAGTGACCTTCAAAGAGAGTACGGTGTGGAATTGGGAAACAAACATGGAAGTTAGTGTTCCATGTTTCTCTAATACTCACACTGAAACTGGTATAGAAAACTGTGAACTAGTTGCACTAGAACAGACTCAACCAGTGACTACAGACAATGCAAGTGAAGAGGTTGATTCATAAGCTAGTACAACTCATGTCAAGATCAGGAGCTTGAATGAAATCTATGCTAGATGCCATGTTGCTATTGTGGAACCAGAATCTTTCCAAGAAGTAGTGCTAGACAAAGCGTGGCAGAAAGCTATGGAAATAGAAATTGAAATGATTGAAAAGAATGAAACCTGGAGCCTAGTGGACATACCTACTGAGAAACTTGTTATTGGAGTTAAGTGGGTTTATAAGACTAAACTGAACCTAGATGGACTAGTTTAAAAGCTCAAAGCCAGAATTGTAGCAAAGGTGTACTCACAGAAACCTGGGATTGATTTCAATTAAACCTTTGCACCAGTGGCAAAACTAGATACCATCAAATTTTTGATTGCTCTATCTGCACAAAAAGGGTGGAAGTTGTTCCAAATAGATGTGAAATCTACATTCCTCAATGGAGTATTAGAAGGCGAAGTCTATGTGGACGAACCAGAGGGTTTTGAAAAACAGGGTCATGAGGACAAACTTTATAAGCTACAGAAAGCACTCTATGGACTAAAGTAGGCACCCAGAGCCTAGTATTTTGAGATTGACTGTTATCTACTAAGTTATGGGTTCTTAAGGAGTACAAGTGAAGCTACCTTATACTTGAAGGTGAGAGAGGATGAAGGGGCCATGATTGTCTCTATCTATGTAGATGATATCATCTATACAGGTGATACTGCTGAAATGATGGAGGAATTTAAATAAGATATGATAAGGAGGTATGAAATGACAAACTTGGGTTTGCTTCATCATTTTCTTAGTATGGGGGTTATTCAATCTAATTCTGGGATCTTCATTCATCAAAGGAAGTATGCTTCTTGCTTACTTGAAAGGTTTGGACTTAAAGGGTGTAAAGTTGTTAGTATACCTCTAGCTGCAAATGAGAAGCTGACAAAGGACGATGGCAGTATAGCTACTGATGAAGAGCTCTACAGACAGATTGTAGGCAGTTTGCTGTATTTGATTGCCACAAGACCAGATGTTATGTATGCTACCAACCTTCTGTCTAGATATATGCATATCCAACCAAGAAGCATCTTGGGACAACAAGAAGAGTTTTGAGATACATTCAAGGGACACTCGACTATGGCATAGAGTACAAGGAGAGTGAGCCTACTGTCCTAATTGGCTACTGTGACAGTGAATGGGGAGGTTCAGAGGATGACAGAAAAAACACCTCAGGTTATGCTTTTACTTTTGGTGATGGTATGTTTTCATGGTCCTCAATCAAGAAAAACAGTGTTGCGTTGTCAACTGCAGAGGCAGAGTATGTAAGTGCAACTGAGGCCACAACACAGGCAGTGTGGCTCAGGTTTGTACTGCAGGATTTTGGAGAGAAACAGTCAGAGCCTACTGCTAATAATTGTGACAACTTGTCTGCCAAAGCAATGGCTAAAAATCTTGTGTTTCACAACAGGACTAAACACATAAGTAGGAAAATACATTACATCGGGAATTTTATACAAGATGGAGAGATCCTACTACAATATTGTAGGACTAAGGATCAGGTTGCCAACATTTTCACAAAAGATCTTCCTAAGGTCAGGTTCAACTACCTACGGGGTCTCCTAGGGGTTAAACTAGTGTGCAGCTTAAGAAGGAGTGTTGGCATGTAAGCTGCACCTGGAGAAGGGTTGATCAAGCTGCAATGCAACTAATCAAACTCCGTAAAGGATATCAGGACACTTGTCAAAACGATTAGTGATAGCTGTAGCACGTGAGTGAGGTGTGTGAGTGACTTAGTGAGCAAGAAAGCACGAATTGTGTGTGTGATGATGTCACATTCTCCTAACTGATTTGTAAAGAGAAGAGTGAGTACATATAATGGAAAAACAACATAGAGTAATATAGAGCAGTGGTGACTCTCTCTAAACGGTGAGAACACAAGAAATTAAAAAAAAAATTGTTCATAGTGCATTTCATCAAACACGTAGAGTGCATTATTGAAAATCTGTAAAGCAAACACTGCATTCCTATTGTTTCTCAATCCATTTCATATCCTTCTAATCAAGAGTCCAAATCACTCTATATCAATCCAAAAACTATCCTAACCAAACAGATTTCAGCTAGAAAGTTGAATTGAGTTGTTTACCTCAAGGAAGAAGAAGCCTCTGCAAACTGATCCTTCATCCTCATTGTTCTTCGAGGAGCTCCTTGTAGTTCTGGAGGGCCTGATTGGTGTCGGGGTCCTTTACCAGCTCCTGCAAGTTGGTGGAGTTCTTGATGACTTCATGGCGCTTGTTGTGGCGAGTAGGAACCCTGCTTGGGCAAGCTGCTTAGGGTCGGTGGTGTTGATGGCCATCTCTGAGAGGCCTTCCTCGCAGGTCTTCTTGTAGTCAGTGGGCTGGCAGACCTTCTGGATCGCCTTGGTCGACGTGGAGGTGTGCTCGGCTGGTTTGGCCTTGTGGCGGGATATTGTGACTCCAACAGTTACAACAACTACCATTGCCACCAGAATCAGAGCGGAGACGTCGATGATGGCGTTCTTCTTTTTCTTATGATCTTCTTCTCCGCCCATTTTGAATAATTAAAATAGAAAACTACAATACAATTAATTAATAGTTTTTTTCCTTTGGGTTGGATTCTGGTGGCGACAAGGAAATAAAGAAGAGGCAAATTGGGATTTTGTAACTTCTTATTTCTTTTTCAGTTGATTGCTGCAGAGCCGTTGGGGCCACTTATTGAGGTAATAGGGTAAATATTTATTTGTTGCCCCTGCTCTGCTTTCAAACTGCTGGGTAGGGCGGTATTTATAAGGTTAGGGTTTCGATTGACAGTTTACTCAATTAGGAAATGTGAGGCTGCAGGAGATCATTGTCTCTAGGTACGCACGCCAAAAGCAGGGGTCGTTATTGTTCTACCAAAATAGGGATCCACTCATAATGGATGGTAATGCTTAACAGTGGCACCCTTTAATCTTGGATTACCAATACGTGCATGTTTTTTTTGGTCAACATACTTGCATGGCTACCTTGTTTATTTTTAGCTCCACCTTGGCTTGCTGTCTAAGGGGAACTCAACCTTGACATTCTGATATTCGTTACTGATACGAAGATAAAATAGGAAAAGGAAGGAGAATAAACTACCAATTAATATGATAATAAAATAGTAAAATGCAAGATCGTATTTTACTTAAAGTTGGGATATGACAATTTTTTAGTTCGATGTTCCTCCTCTATTTTTTAGTTATACATGTTTATTGTCATCTTCTTATACAGTGAAGAATTACATTACAAGAAAAGATGGCTTGCTCGTCCAAACTGTGGTCGACAGAGTTTTTTTCGCCACTAAAAAGTGTTTCGCCCGGCTAATAAAAGAAGACTCACTGGGTAAGATCTTTGAGGGAAGACTGTCCCGTTGGCGCATGAAAATGGAAAGCTTTTCCTAGCAAGCTAACACCATCCGTCGAGCAAAAGTTCATTCACGGGTAGTTTCCTTCTCCGGGAAAAACTTGTTAAAGTATAAGCTGCTTACTGGTTTATATCCAGTGCAACTCTCTAAATGCTAAGTGTACTGAGGTGGAAAAAGTGTGCTGAGGAGGAAGAGTGAGTTGAGGCGGAAAGGGTTGCTAGGCTGGATAACAGAATTAAAGGGACTGTACAATTGTGTGTGACTGAGCCGTGAAGGTTCTAAGAATCTAGTAATTGAGGTGGCACTGTTTGATTCGTTCTAAGAGTGTCATGAAATGTGTGTGTGATGTAACCGTGTGAGTGTGTGAGAGTGAAGTGTGTGAAATGCTTGTATTCTCATATAAACGAATTGCAATGAAACAGTGTGAGAGTGATGAATTATAAACAGATTGAATGAGAATGATGAAATCTCAGAGTGAATCGGGAAGATTGTGTTAGTTTCTTTCACAAAGCATTTCATCAAACAGTTAGTGTGCATATCCAAACTGTGTGAAATTCTTCCATTCAAATCATCACCGATTTCCATTTTTCTTCTAAACACTAATCATCTAATCCCTACCAATCACAAGTAATCACAGGCTACTCCTGATTCACAATCAGTTTATAGCTAGGAGATTAAGTAAGGGTACTTACTTGGTTGTGAAGCAATCCATCTGCTGCTTGTGTTGATCTTTGTGATGAAGTTCAACATGGTATCAAAGCTTCCACGATCACTGTGATCTGGGGCATCTGAAAGAGTGAAGCTATTTAGGAAGAAGAAGAAGAAGAAGAGAAGAAACACTTGCTGAGATGGCAGGATCTAGCGGGGAGCTGAGAGCTCCTGTGTTCACAGGAACCAATTATGACTTTTGGTGTGTAAAGATGAAGACAATTCTGAAGGGATACGATATGTGGAGTTTAGTATCAGATGGTATTCCTAGGAGAACTGTGAGACGTGAAGGAACTGAAGAAGTTGAGATGATATCCTCTCATAAAGATCTGATTTGAGATGCAAAGGCATTGAGCATACTGCAAAATGTAGTAGGTGATGACATTTTCCCAAGAATCCAAAATGTAGAAACCTCAAAAGGAGTTTGGGATCTTCTAACTCGGGAATACAGAGGAGATGCAAAGGTGAGATCTGTCAAACTTCAATCACTTAGACGTGATTTCTAGTATACTAGAATGAATGATAATGAGGCACTTGCAACTTACATCTCTAGGTTGTATAGTGTAGTGAATCAAATGAGAACTTATGGTGAAGAAGTTGATGAAAAAAGATTAGCACAGAAAATACTAATTAGTTGGACAAAACTCTTTGATCCCATTGTGTCCATAATTGAAGAAACAAGAGATTTGGATGCTATCAACGTTGAAGATGTGAATGCATCAATCAGGGCCTATGATCAGAGGGTTGGATTGCATTCTGAGAACTCAGTAGAGAGGGCATTCTCAAGTCCATCGATTGAACTTAAACAGGACAGTTCCTATGCTAAGCAAAAGGGAGGTTACAAGGGAAATAAGCACTGGGGCACTAGTTTACAGTCTCACAGGATCAGTTCAAATCAGGGATCTACTGCAGGGAAGGACTCAGGTAGTCATGTTAGGGAATTCTGCAAGAAATGCAAGAAGGTTCACTATGGAGACTGTTGGTCAGTTGCTAAGGTTAAATGCTACAAGTGTAAAAAATTTGGGAATTTTGCAAGAACCTGTCCTGCCAAAGCTGGTGGTGGTGGGAGTAGAGACAATGCCACATTGAATTTAGCTAAAGAAGTTACAGAAAATTCTAGTAATCTGTTCCTAGCATACAACACACTCACTGATGTGTGTGGTATGTAGACAGTGCCTGCAGTAACCATATGACAGCTCAGGAGTCCATGCTTGTGGACATTGACAAAAGCATCAGAGTGAAAGTAAAAATGGGGAATGGTGAACTTGTGCAGGCTGTGGGAAAGGGAACTCTTGCAATTCAAACCAAGCAAGGTCAGAGGTATATTAAAGATGTAATGTTGCTACCTGGCTTGGAAGAAAATCTTCTAAGTATAGGTCAGATGATTGAGCATGGTTATTACCTTTTTTTTGGGAATAATACTGTTGACATCTTTGAAGACAAAGTTCCCATGACTGGCAACAGATGCTTTCCTATGACTTTGGAGTGTGTGAATCCTATGGATCTAAGGTCATATGTTGTTGAAGACTCAGAACTATGGCACAGGAGGTATAGACATCTAAATTTCACTAGCTTAAAGCTTCTCAAGCATAAGGACATGGTTGTGGGTTTGCCAACTCTCACAGATCAAAAGAGTGGTGTGTGTGAGGCTTGTGTTTCAGGGAAACAACATGTTGAGCCATTTGACAAGGAAAAGACCTATAGGGCATCTTCTCCTCTGGAATTGGTACACACAGATGTCTGTGGTCCTATGCAAGAATCAACAGTAGCAGGAAATCGGTATTTCCTCACTTTCATTGATGACTTCACAAGGATGTGTCGGATTTACTTTCTGTCTAGTAAGGCAGGAGTGTTCAATGCGTTCCAAAAGTTCAAAGCTATGGTTGAATTACAGTCTGGTTTCAAAATTAAACAGCTAAGAAATGATAGAGGATGGGAATACATGTCAAATGACTTTGAGAAATTCTGTGAAGATCATGAGATTTTGAGACAGCTAACTGTTCTCTATTCTCTATAGAAAAATGAAGTTGCTGAGAGGAAGAACAGGACTGTGGTAGAAATGGAAAAAGAAATGATGCATGACAAAGGGGTGCCTTATACGTACTGGGGTGAGGCTATCTATACAGCAGTATATCTGCTAAATAGATGTCCTACACATGCTATAAGTGGTAAAACAACTTTTTAAAAGTTTACAGGGAGGAGACCTGGAGTTAGACATCTAAGGGTATTTGGCTCAATATGTTATTCACATGTTCCTGATCAATTGAGATAGAAGCATGATGAGAAAAGTATCAAGTGTGTCTTTATGGGATATGGTGGATGTTAGAAGGGCTACAGGTTACTGAATTTGAAGTCAGGGAAGATTGTGATTGCAAGGAATGTGATTTTTGATGTGTGTACTCAATGGGATTGGAAGGTGAACAGGGAGCATGGAGGAGGTTCTGTATCACTAGGGTATGGTGTAGAGTATAAAGATATGACTCCTGAGCCACAGGTTCAGAACAGTGCTCCTACAGCTCAACCTAAATCAGACTCAACCAGAACTCAGATTTCTGAGCCTGAAACACCAAGTAGTACACCAGTGAGATACATGAGTATTAGTGACATCTATGCACGATGTCATATGTGCATAGTGGAACCTGATAACTACACTGAGGCTGCTAAAGATCACTTGTGGAAATCAGCTATGGAAGCTGAACTTGAAATGATCCATAAAAATGGAACTTGGGATTTGGTGGACAGACCTAAGGAGAAACCTATTATAGGTGTAAAGTGGATTTTCAAAACCAAGATGAATTTAGATGGTTCAATCCAAAAACACAAAGCAAGGCTGGTGGCAAAAGGCTATGCACAAAAGCCTGGGATTGATTATAATGAGACATTTGTCCCAGTAGCTAGATTGGATACTATCAGGACACTAATTGCCCTTGTAGCACAGAAGAGATGAAAATTATATCAGCTGGATGTTAAGTCTGCTTTCCTAAATGGGACTCTGGAGGAAGAGGTCTACATTGAACAACCAGAGGGGTACAATGTGGGAAATCAAGAAGAAAAGGTGTACAAACTTAAGAAGGCTTTGTATGGACTAAAACAGACTCCTAGAGCATGGTATAGAGAAATTGACACATTTCTGTCTGAAAATGGTTACAAGAAGGGTGCTAGTGGAGCTACATTATATGTAAAAAGAGCAAAAGATGGAGGTATCCTAATTGTCTCTTTGTATGTAGATGACATTGTCTACACAAGTTCAAGTAAGCAACTACTGTGACAGTTCAAGTATGAAACGATGAACAAGTATGAAATGTCTGATCTTGGTCTGTTGTATCACTTCCTAGGGATGGGGGTGATTCAAAACGATCAGTATTTATTCATACACCAAAGGAAGTATGCCACTACATTGCTTGACAAGTTTGCACTTAGGGATTGCAAAACAGTAAGCACACCTTTGGTTCCAGGAGACAAACTAAGAAGGGTTGATGGGAGTGAACCTGTAGATGAGTCCTTATACAGGAAGATTGTGGGGAGTTTATTGTATCTTACAGCAACTAGACCAGGCGTAATGTTTTCTACTAGTTTGCTATTAAGATTCATGCATGGACCTACAACTAAGCACCTAGGAACTGCTAAAAGGGTTCTGAGGTACATCTAGGGGACACTGTCCTATGGGATTGAATATGAGAAAGGGAAATGTTCCAACTTGATAGGATTCTGTGATAGTGATTGGGGTGGTTCAGAAGATGATATGAGAAGTACATCAGGTTATGCATTCTCTTTGGGAAGTGGGGTGTTTTCCTGGGCCTCTGTCAAACAAAGCAGTGTGTCTTTGTCTACTGCTGAGGCTGAATATGTGAGTGCAGCAGATGCTATAACTCAGGCTATATAGTTGAGGTTTTTACTTAAAGATTTTGGGGAGGAACAGTGTGAAGCAACTACCCTATTCTGTGATAACATGTCAGCTATGCCATTGCAAGGAATCTAGTGTTTCACCATAAAACCTAGCACATTAACAGGAAATATCACTTCATTAGAGAAGCTCTGCAGGAAGACAAGATTGTACTCTTGTACTGCAAGAATGAACTACAACTTGCTGATATTTTTACTAAATCAGTCTCTAAAGTTACTCTAGGAAGACTGAGAACACTTCTTGGAATCAAACCAGCCTCTAGCTTAGGAGGGGCTGTTGAAGTATAAGCTACTTGCTGGTTTATATCCAGTGCAACTCTCTAAATGCTAAGTGTGCGGAGGTGGAAAAAGTGTGCTGAGGTGGAAAAGTGAGCTGAGGTGGAAATGGTTGGTAGGCAAGATAACAGAATGAAAGGGACTATACAATTGTGTGTGACTGAGCCGTGAAGGTTCTAAGAATCTAGTAATTGAGATGGCACTGTTTGATTGGTTCTAAGAGTATCATGAAATGTGTGTGTGATGTAACCGTGTGAGTGTGTGAGAGTGAAGTGTGTGAAATGCTTGTATTCTTATATAAACGGATTGCAATGAAACAGTGTGAGAGTGATGAATTATAAACAGATTGAATGAGAATGATGAAATCTCAGATTGAATCGGGAAGATTGTTTTAGTTTCCTTCACAAAGCATTTCATCGAAAAGTTGGTGTGCATATCCAAACTGTGTGAAATTCTTGCATTCAAATCATCACCGATTTCCATCTTTCTTCTAAACACTAATCATCTAATCACTACCAATCCCAAGTAATCACAGGTTACTCCTGATTCACAATCAGTTTACAGCTAGGAGATTAAGTAAGGATACTTACTTGGTTGTGAAGCAATCCATCAGCTGCTTGTGTTGATCTCTGTGATGAAGTTCAACAAAACTAACGTTGACTAAAGTTTGTCAGGTGAACGTAATTCGCTGAATAAAGTCTAGGTGAGAAGGAAAAAACTTGTCGTGCAAAGATAGTGAGCCTTGCAAGGCGAGGATAACCCACTCCGTCGGGCAAACTTTAATTTTATAACAAGGGCAGATCATTAAACTTTACGTAGCGAACCCTTCCGCTGGCCAAAAGTTACGCAAAAGTTTCATACATTAAAACCCCACCCGCAACATTCTTCTTCTTCTTCCTCTTTGCCCAATCTAACATCTCTCATCACTCTCTCTAACTCTCTCACGTACACACGTATTGTAATGACCCGTCCCGGGAGTCGGGATTAGCGAAGTGATTAGTGACAGATTAGCTGAGTTACTCGGCGGTTAGTTGGTTACTTTTGGATTTTGGGAGCAGAATGACGATTTTGCCCCTAGTTTGGGCAAATTGTTAACTTTTAGTTTGGATGGTCAATTGGGTTTTGACCGATGACTGTGACATAGTTCGGGACGTCACGAGTCCGTAGACAGGTGGCACGTCCGATTTGGACAATCGGAGAAAAAGTTATGGTGTTCGGAAGGTTAAGGGCGTTACTGTAATTTTGGTTAAATAGAGGGAAAATGTTGACTTTTTGCTGGACTCTTGATTTTCACGTAGACCGAGGACCGTTAGGTAGATCTCGTCGTTCTGAGTTCAACGACAGGCGGCATGCTTTCACCGGGCGTCGGATGAGCGAGATACGGGTCTAGGAAGCGAAGGGTAAAATCGTAAATTGGACATGTCAGGGGCATTTTGGTCTTTTTACACCATTGGACTTTAGAGTGAGCAGAGAGAAGTTGAGAGGCTGGTGAGTATTCTGGGATGAACTGAAGAGTTTGGGTGTGTGTGAGGTGAACAAACCCAAAAAACAGAGAAGAAGCCATGGTGCAACCGCAATCGATCAGACCAATCAAGTTTGGTTTGGGGAGGTATTCAGAGGACCAGAGGAGTGTTTTGGGGACCCAGAGATCCATGGCGGAGCTCGCGGCGGTGAGCAGAAAGAAGGTAAGATTTTGGTCCTCTGTTTTCCAATTTGGGTTCAGATCAAGAGTCGTGACTTGTGGACGGTTGTTGGTTCGTTTTGTTGATCCTGGCAGCTTAAGGAGGTGTCTAGCTAGCTCTGGGGAACGAAACCGTGGCTTGAAGGACGGCGGGTGGCCGGAATTCAGAACTTGGGTTTCTCTGAGTTTTGGTTTGAGTTTGACAGGTGAGGAATAGGACTTTAACACGTGTTTTTCTTACTTAAATCGTTTGCTTGGAAAGGGACGAACCTAGTAGTGAAGATAGGATTGAAAACGGGTGGAGAATTGGAAGGAACCGTGAACGCCGGTTCACGGCTGGACCGGACCGGTTTGAACCAGGTGAACTAGGTTCACCTAAGGTTGGCGACGACACTGTTCACGCGCGTGGGTCTTACGCGCAGAAGCTTCTAGACGCGCGTGAGGGTGCGTGAGGGGTAGTTTTGGAAATCTTCCAACACGACTTTTAAAGTACTTAATGTAACAAACATTTTGGCACTGGTTTCGAGCCGATCGAACATCGTCTCGATATGTTTCGGGAGGTCCGAAGGTTTTAGGCCTCGGTTAAAAATAGTTAAAAATACGGGAAAATTATGGGGCTTTAGTATGACCCTTGTGAAGTAGTTAGTGACCTTATATTGGGATTTCGATAGGTTCGGGAAACCTGAGGATAGCGGAATGGCCGAGAACGGCGTAAGTGCGCGCGTATCGAGGCGACGTCGGAATGGTCTGTGAGTGGACTTTGCTTTCTAACTTATGATGCATACATATATGTTTTTATATGTTTTCTATACTTGATTCTATGGTTTGATTTATGATTGTGATGGTTTACGGTTTGTGCACGTTTTTCGAGGAAATGACGGTATTTCACATTTTACGAGATTTTGATGGATATTGTGATTTGAACCTGGTTTTACTGATTTGATTTCGGGATTTGCAATACGATTTGATTTCAAAGAAAGTAAGAGGATTTTGGAAAGTGTTTTCGGGCTTGAAGCCCAATTTAAAAAGTGGTTTTGAGAAACGTAATTTTGGGTTTTGAATTGGATTTCCGGATGACGATTCAGGATCGATTTGGGACTTGAAAGTGGATTCCGGGTTTGGGTTCGGAATGGTTATTCCGGATGCTAGCTTACGGAATGATGGTTGCGGACTCGGATCTGGAAATGAGATGGATATGAGTTCTGGGTTTGAATTCGGGATCCCGATGAGATTGCGGATTCAGATTCGGAAATGGAAAAAGGTTTTCAACTGGTTTTGGATTGGATTTGCTGGATCTGGTTATTGGGTTTAAAGACCCGGATTATGATTGACGGGGGACAGGCCCGGATTGGGTTTAAAGACCCGGATTGAGTTTAAAGACTCGGGAGTTTAAAGACTCGGATATTGATATTTTCCCCTGTAGGCCTGTTGAGTTTAAAGAATTGGGAGTTTAAAGACTCGGATTATATTGGGACCTGGATTGAGTTTAAAGACTCGGGAGTTTAAAGAATCGGATAGATCCAGCAGGTTCGGTGAATGGAAATATAATATGGTTTTCAATAATGGTTTTCTGATGTTTTGGGCAGTGGCCCGGATGAAATGGTTTTTGATGGTTTTGGGCTGAGGCCCGGGATTTGGAAAAAGAAACTGTGTTTGGTTTTCTTACATGGTTTTATGACGTGAGTTTGATATGCATGCATTGGTTTTTGAAACAGAGGGTATAAATGTCATTATTTTATGAAATGTTTTTGAACTCAAACTTTATTTTTGTCCACTCACAGTCTTTTCGTGTTTTCGATACCCTCCAGGTTGTTGCGGTACGAGCTGTTGATCGAGAGAGACGGAGACATCACACCCACGATCCACAGTAGTTCGGTACACTCTGGGAAGTTCGGTTACCTTTTTGGATGGTTGGATCGAGAATCCCTTGTCCGACTTTCGTGTCACATGAAGGTTGGACGTCAGTTTAGCCTACGTGTCGTGCGTAAGTTAGACGGGATTAAGATTTAGCCCCTAATCCTGGGGGATTAGGGGTGGGTCCTGTCACATATGCGCGTCCACACACACACACACACACTCTCTCTCTCTCTCTCTCACCAGCCATACAACATCATTTCATCATCATTTTCACTACCAGTCAATTAAATTTCCTTTTCATTGAAAGATTGAGGGTTTTTTCTTCGAATTTTGATTTTTAATTGAAACCTTATTAAGTTTTGTGTTTTAGGAAATTCGTGGTGGTTTGAAGGAATACTCATAAAAAGGTATATATGTTAGCCTTTCAATTTAATTTTTCTATGAATTCCAGACATAATTATGTTAGGAAATTGTGATTTATTGTGAAAAAATTGTAGAAATTGTTTAAAATTTGTGGAAAATGTTATGAAATTGTTGAATTTAGAAAATTTGTTAGGAAATTAGAAAAATATGTTCCAAAAATAGAAAATATGTTATACAATTAGGAAAATAGAAATTATCCATTTATAATTAAACTTAAAATAATTTTATAATTAATTAACTTATATATTAAAAAAAAAGAAAAGAAATTCTTGTTGTTTGGATTTTTAAGATGGGGTTAAAAAAGTTTAGCGAGGGATGAAGGGTATTTAGGTAGGTGCCGTGGTGGAAAAGATTATGATTATCATATAATGCTATTTAAAAATTCTAAATTGATCACATCTAGTGACCACATTTTTTGTGGCAATTAATTAATAGATTAATATTAATTCAATAAATTAATTAAATTAATGTGTAATAGAAATAACATCATTCATCGATTTCTATATCAATATAGTCACTAAATGTTGTCAATTTAGTATCTCTAAATAGTATTACCCTATATATAATTCCATAGTCCCACAAAATTCTAAACGATATATATATATATAGTTTTTTCTTTAAGTACTACATCGGTAGTCTGGGAGCAGATCAGATATATGTCCCATTTCAGTTTCCCTTTCCATGTCCCACTCTTAAATTTTTGACATGTGTCCTCTAACTTAACTGACAGTTAACTCATGTTAACTTTTTTTATTGAAATCAAAAATCAAAAAGTTTGAAAATGAAATTAAAACACCAAAAAGAAAAATTGAGACGATTACCATTCTAATTCATATTAGGCGTCTTGAACGTCTCTTTCATTATTTTCCACAGAAAAACCTTAAATTATGTACTCTTCCATAATCTTCTTCCTACAAAGCGCAAGATTTTCTTTGGTTTCTTCCACCAACATGAACAACTGAAGGAGCAATGTGTGGGAGGCTTCAATTCCAACTAAATATCTTCATCACTCATTGATTACCTTATGTAAAGGAAAATTTCAAGGTACAAGTTTCCTCATTCTTTTTCTACCATTCAAGTTATAGAATAATTTACTGAAATAAATATAAAAAAAAACCAAGACTTTTTTTCCCTTTTTTTCAATTATATCAAAGAATTGTGCCTGAGAAAAGAAGCAAAAATGGGGAAATATCCAGTCGCAACTATTTCCTAACCCTCATCTAAAATCCATTTGATGTTGATTAAAATCAGTGTGGGAGGCATTCTTTTGCTGCACTCAGTAGCCTCAATTCATACGCAATCAGCCAAAAGCCTTTAAAATCCAAGTGGGAGGCATTATTTGTAGTGAATAATACATATTTACTTATAATTGAAAAGTGTTACTTTAATATGATTGTGTCCATTATTAATAATCAACAATTTTGTTTATTTTTCTTCCCATTTATTAATTTCCAAAGGCTTTTGGCCTTTTATGCAGCAGCTACATGAATTTTAAAGCACCTGAAAACAAGCAGCGGAAAACAGCAACCGAATTTTAAAAGCTTTTGGCCTTTTATGCAGCAGCTGGTGGTTTGTGAATTGATTGAAATTGATATGGGTTTATTCTCACATTTTGGTTTTTTAGTATAATTTTTGCTGAGTGAAGTGTTATTAAAAAATAAAGTGGTTTTTGTCTATAATTTTTGTCTGAGACTTCATCGAGCCAAAGTGGTGGTGTGAGAATTGCTGGTGGTGTTGTGGCTCCCGAATTATCCAGACTTCATATATCAACTCCATGTTCTTCTCTTGGGTAGTTTCATGTCTCATGGTGTCATGGTTTTACATATCAAAATTTAGTCTACATCTATTTGAAGTTATTGGATTTTGGATAGAAAATTTCATAGAATATAAATCATGTATTGATACTGAAGTAGGTTTTGTCTAGTTTAATGATACACTTAATCATGTAACTTAAGAACATAATCTCTTCTATTCAAATTCTTGAACCTTTTCATTGGGTTTTGTTACCAGCTTGTCATATATAAAATTATATGTGGGTGTAAATGGACGTCAAGGCTATTTCTAAATGCACAAAAACAAGCACACAACATTTTTTTAAAAAAGGAGTCTCGAGTAGAAAGAAAACTAACATAAATATTCAATATTGATTCATGCATAACTTACAAACAACATTAATTCATAATCACGACTTATAATCCAAACATCAAAGTAATAACCTTAATTTAATAAAATCTGTTAATTAAGGCTTTAATCCCAAATGATATTAAGCTCAATCGTCCAAACTTCAGCATCTCATTCATTATCTTGCCTTCCCATATGATGACTCGTCTTGATGGTGCTTGTCAATTGAGAGCTCAGTGAATCAAATCCAAATCTTCCTAGTGGTAATTGTGCCTACATTATATGGTATTATTCATTACAAAGAATGCCTCCCACAAGGATTTTAAAGGCTTTTCGTTGATTGCTCTTCTGAATTGGGGCTACTGAGTGTAGCAAAAGAATGTTGAATCCTAAATAATCACTGATTGCACCTAACTGTGTGTGTATGTGTGTGTGTGTGTGTGTGTGTGTGTGTGTGTGTGTGCATCATAGTGTAAGCAATACCATGAGGCCGCACTCAAGATGTGTGTGTGAAAGCTGTTACAATAGCTTAACTGATTTGCAATCAGATTGGATTTCTTGGAATGCAAGAATGCTCGGTGTCTGATTCTTACTAATCTAGAATTAGCTTATTTCCTATTGGTTGATTGTCATCATAGTGACATCATCTTGTAAGTGTGTTTGAGCTAGTATCTATGCTAGATTCATTTAATTCAATAAGACAATGAGAAGAGTGAAAGTTTCAAACAATTTTAAGAAGTGAAAGTTTCATACAATTTTCTATCGGATTAGCTCATAGGACATTCATCAAACACATGGTGTACACAAAACAAAAATCTGTTTTCGCATTCATAATTTGATCCAATCTTCTTCCACAATCTCAATACAACTTCAATACATCTTCAATCTATTCTACCATATTCCTACTCCAAATCGTTTTCAATGTGTGTGATTAGAAATCATACCTGAGCTTTCAATTCATAATCATCGTCTACTCCAAGGTGCTGTGTAGAACCTGCAAAGATCAAACACCAACATGGTATTAGAGCAGTAATCTGTTCGTGTTTATTGGGGCGTTCACTGTGAGGAAATGTCATTATATTGTGATTTGATTAGCAAGTCTCTAAATGGAAGCTACGGGTGGAGAGCTATGTGCTTCATTGTTTGATGGAAAAAATTATGAATTTTGGAGTATAAAGATACATATCATTTTGCGTGTGCGTGATCTTTGGGAGTACGTTGAAACCAGCCTGAATACTACAGCACCAGTGGTTGAAGGACATGAGGTTATGAGACTAACTCGAGCATACTACATCTGTGATGCTCATGCTTTGGGGATGGTCCAAACAGAAGTCGTGGACTCTATTTTTTCCAGGATCTCAAATGAACAAAGTTCAAAAGCTACCCGGGATCTATTACAGAGAGAGTACAGAGGAGATGAAAGGTAAGGTCAGTGAAACTTCAGCCCTTACGAAGAGGTATTGAATATATGAGAGTGATAGATGGCGAATCCTTTCTAGTTTACACCTCTAGACTATATGCCATAGTAGATCAAATGAGGACATATGGTGAAACAGTAATTGAAAAGAGAATGGTGCATAAACTTTTGATTAGTTTGACTAGGCCTTATGATCTTGAAGTAACGAGTCTTGAGGAAACTAAGGACCTAGATACTGTCAATGTGAAATTTCTACTGGCCTCAATTTGTGCCATTGATCAGAGGCTGGAGATGCACTCAGAAACTCACACTGAGAAGGCATTTTCTGCTCTGAGTGTAAATGAACCCTCACATGAAAATTCATAGAAACATCAAGGAAAAGGCAATGAAAAGGGAAGTTCTACAGTAATGCTAGGAATAGCCATGAAACTGAGAATTCCAGGGTTGATTCAGGGAGTTCATCAAACACCAATGATCCTTGTGAAATTTGTGGAAAACTTCACTATGAAGAGTGTTGGCTTAAAAAAAACCTAAATGTTTTAAGTACAATAAAATTGGTCACATTTCAAAGAACTGTGGTGTGAAGCAGGTGGTACATATGGCAAAGAAGGAAGAAAAAAAGGATGGAGTGAGGTTCTATGCATGCAATTTAGCAACAATACCTAAGGATAGTGGTGTTTGGTATGTGGATAGTGTTTTACCAACCACATGAACTCACACGAGTATCTATTAATCAATGTGGACAAATATATTACCACTAAGGTGAAGATGGGTACATGACACCTGGTACATGCCACTGGGTAGGGTTCACTTGTGATCAACACTCAAAATGGGGAGAAGCAAATACATGAAGTAATGCTAGTTCCTGGACTAGATGCTAACCTATTAAGTGTGGGACAGATGGTAGATCATGAATACTATCTAAGATTTGGCAATAGAAGTGTAGAAATTTATGAAGATGATGAGATGCTACAATGTGTAGCTTTTGTTTCTATGCTGGGAAACCGATGTTTTCCACTTTCACTTGAATGTGTGCATTCAGTGGTACAAATGGATATTGTGGAGGAGAGTGCTTGGCTATGGCAAAAATGTTTTGGACATCTGAATTATAACAGTCTACTGACATTCCAATCGCATAACATGGTCTTTTCCATGCCTACTCTTGATGAAAACAATGAAGTCTATGAAGGGTGCATATCAGGGAAACAAGACTTGAATAGTTTTGACAAGGACAAAACATGGAGGGCATCTACTCCACTAGAGCTTATGCACGCTGACCTTTGTGGTCCAATGCAAACAAAAACTATTGGAGGTAACACATATTTCATTACCTTTGTAGATGCTTATTCAAGGTTGTGATGGGTGTATTTTTTGAAAAACAAGTCAAGTGTCTTCAATGTGTTTAGAAAGTTCAAGTCCATGTGTGAACTTCAGAGTGGATACAAGATAAAAGGTCTAGTGGAGGTGAATTCACTTCACTTGAATTTCAACAATTTTGTAAAAATGAGGGAATTGTGAGACAGCTCATTATGGCATACTCACCACATCAGAATGGGGTATCTAAAACGAAGAACAAGATTGTGGTTGAAATGGCCAAGTCCATGTTGCATGACAAGGGCATGCCTTATCATTTCTGGGCGGAAGCTGTTAATGCAACAATATATTTGTTGAATAAGTGTCCTATTGAGGCTGTAGAGAACAAGACTTTATTTGAGGTTTACAGTGGAAGGAAAACTGAAGTGAGGCATTTGAATGTTTTTTGTTCTACTTGCTATGCACATATCCCTAACCAACTAAGAAAAAAATTAGATGATTCTTCTGTGAAGTGTGTGTTTTTTGTTTATGGAACCCGTGAGAAAGGCTATAGGCTCTACAACTTAAAAACCAAGAAGATTATAGTTTCAAGGAATGTTTTATTCAATGATAGGATTAGATGGACTTGGAAAGAAGAAAAGGAAGTTAATGTGGAACTTCTTACTAGTTTCGATGTGGACTCAGAAGAAGGTCCAGCTGAGCACACTAGATAGGTTGTTGTTGAACCTCAAACACAGAATTTGGATGTTTAGACTCTTCAACACCTACAAGTACACCTATAAATACAAGGAGCCTAGTAGATGTGTATTCACGATGTCACATGACAATCATAGATCTTGAGACCTATGAAGAGGCAGCTAAAGAAAAGTCTTGGAAGAAAGCCATGGAATCTGAGCTGGATATGATTGAGAAGAACTCAACATGGGAGATGGTTGAGAGACCAAGTAACAAGCCTTTCATTGGTGTGAAATGGATTTACCAAACCATACTCAACCTGGATGTTTCTATTCAAAAAAGAAAAGCTAGAACTGGCAACTAAAGGCTATATGCAAAAGCCTTGGATAAACTTAATGAGATCATCATAAAAGATGGAGCCTACATCAATTAGATGTTAGGTCTGTTTTTTAAATGGGGTTCTAGATGACGATGTTTATGTGGAATCCACAACCTGAGGACGATGAGGCACAATTTGAAGATAGGAAAGTCTACAAATTGAAGAAAGCTTTTTATGGGTTAAATCAAGCACCCAGAGCTTGGTATGGGTAGATAGATTCTCATATACTCAAATTTGGATATCTAAGAATTCCCAGTGAAGAAACTATATACATGAAAACTACAGAAGATGGAAGAACACTAATTGTATCCATATATGTGGATGACATTGTCTATACATGAAATTGTGAGATTTTGAAGGAAGAGTTCAATTGTGAGATGGTGAAAAAATATGAGATGAATGATCTTGGACTCCTACATCATTTCCTTGGCATGGGTGACAGGACACGTCCCAAGGTACTGTGAAACCTGGACCGGTCATGCTCACGTCTAACGACTCTTATCAGACATGGGATCTCACCAATTTTAATCATGTTCAAAACTTAGTAATTTAACCAAGATAAATCCACCCTTGCGGGAGCACCGCCCACATCCAACCCACTTCCCCAACAAGTAGTGGAAATTATAGTTACCCTTGTTCGATCTTAATTTCCATGTTAAATTTTTCGGAAATATGCAAATTTAATTAAAATACTAATATACCTCTTTGTATTTTCCGATTTTACATGTACTTCACACAAATCATAATCTTATGATAGTTAAGGTAATTGTAATTTTATACTTCTTAGCCAAACACTTTTTAGTATGATATTTCCTATCATGTTTATCGTCACTAATTAGGATCTCATGAAAATGTAACAATAACGTTCTAAATATTTTTCATTCATCCAACTTACATGAATCAATCAAGACAAATATATCATTAACTTTGCTTAAACCTAAGTCATATAATTAGATCACATAATTATAGGACTAAGATTAGTTACCCTTAAATAATCACAATTCCTAGACTTTAATTAAGCATATTTACAAAGGTCTAATAACTTTGGACACACCCAAATTCTTCATATGAGATTCAATTCAACAAAACATGGACCATTAAACTCTAAAAATAGGGAGAAACATTTTTCTTGTTAAAAGTTTCCCTAGAAAATGCCTCACGAGCGTCCACATGCCGCAGAAAGGTCCTTGCGCGTGGGTTTCACGGTCGTATCAGAGGTAATCTTCAACCTGGGTCCTTCGACCAGTTTTCTTGCATCCGGGTTGCCCAACCCGCAACGGCGACTCTATTGTTTCTCTGTGGTTTTACGTCCATTTTTGGTTGTTTAAACATAAAAATTCATCAATGCTAACTAAGGAATGGATCTATGAAATGAAAAGGGAGAAATACTCACCAGAACTCACTGTTTGATCCTTGGTATGACAGGACCCACCCCGATTATCGCCTCGATAATCGAGAAGCATCCTACTCCCGTCTGACAATCGAGTCCAAAATACCGGAAAACTAATTAATATTACAACACACCCATTGTCAGACCAGGGAGATTAAACAAATACATCCGACTGGACGTCAAGTCCACAGTTTCACAGAGCAATATTACAAAACAAGTTAAAGAAACAAGTCCTACTCTGTGAACTAACTACTCCGCAACGGAAAACTTTATGCCTCCGCCTCTGCCTCGGCGCTTGCCCCCGCACTTGTACCACGACCTGGAGGGAATTTAAAACAACAAAGTGTGAGTGGACCGAAACATAAGTTTTACAGGAAAAACAGTTTTTTCGAAATCGGGTTCGCCCTCCAGTTTTGTAACACGCATGCATAACCAAATATTCAAAATTTGCATATTAACTTTTGAAAACTCTTTTTCCGAAACACATGAAAAACGTTACAAAGGATCGCCATAATTCATGTAAAAATCATTTAATAATGCCAGGTTTCAGAAACCGTCATTTTGAAACGTTAATTGCACAAATCAAGTAAAACGTGAATCAATAACCACAATTATGCCGTTGGATCCATCCGAGTCTTTAAACTCAACATTAGGCCTTCCCGGGATATCAACGAGTCTTTAAACTCAAAACATGATTAATAGGCCTCGGGGGTATCATAATAATCGAGTCTTTAAACTCACGAGTCTTTAAACTCAATTCGGGTCTTTAAACCCAATTTTCGGGCCCGCCCCCATCATCAACATACCGGGTCTTTAAACCCAAAACCAGATCCAACCATTAACCGGGTCTTTAAACCCAAAACCGTTTTTAAACATAATAAACCAGGATTCATCACAAACCGTTTTCCCAACATTATTCCGAAAACATTTCTCATCATAACAGGACTTATGTCCGAATTCACATGCAAATTCCAACACATGCAATTTCCAAAAATTACTTCACAATGTGATCAAACATCATAAATCCGAAACATGCATATTCATATCCAGGTACTTCATCAAAATCATCACGCATGCAATAGCAAAAAAACCCGAAATATCGAAATGCGTGAAATACGATAAATATCTCGAAAAACGTGGAAACATGTAAAACCGATATATCATATCACCATCATAAAATCATAGGTAAAACCATGAGATAAATAAGCAAAATAGTCATGCATGCCCAATTTAGAAATCAAAAGGTCCACTCACGGTTTTAGGACGCGTCAATCGCGTCCCGCGCGCTCCTCCGTAGCTTCGGAAGTGTCCGGGCCTGTAAAAATGTACAAGAAAGGTTACAAACATCCTCAAATAGCCTGTATGATTTTTCCCTAATTTCTCGGATTTTTCGGCCAAATAAACCTTAAGAACCTAAACTTCCGGGCTGCCGAGATTATCCCGAACGACTCCCGAACAACTCGAATCCTAAAGGGAAAATGTTAATTAGACTGAAAGGAACAATTCCCATGTTGACCGTGATCGGAGATGACATCGCACGCGCCGTCACGCGCCGCCCAAAGTGGATGCGCGTGAAGGCCACGCGCCAAGCTACAGTGTCATCGTTCTTACCCGGATAGACTGATAAACGGGTCTGTTACCCGCGACTCAACCCGACCAGTTCAAGCTCAATTCTCAATCAATTCCTCTCGTTTTTGATCCTATTATCTTCTCTAACTCATTAATTTCAGGTCTGTGTTGATGACTACCCTTGACTGACACCAAATCGACCCAACTCAAGCTCGAACAGTCGAAAAAGTCGACTTCTGGAACTCACCCTACACGGTTCCATTTCCAAATTAATTTCACCAGTAGCATAAAGGGACCTATACGAACACAATAGCACAAACAATTGAACTCGTCGTTACGTGGAAGTCGTCGTCCTCAAGCTCGAAAATTCTCAGAACCAGGGAGATCAGTTCTTGGCCAATTCGTGAGTGTCGTCCTTCGAAATCGATGTGGTTGGTTTCCTTTTGCTCCCAGAAGACTAGAACGGCCCTTAGTTTAGCTCGAATGTCCCCACAATTTGATCTTCAATTTTTCCCTCAACTGGTTTTTTTCCTTCGAACTGGAACTTAGGTTCCTGGGCAAAACGGGCTCCAATCTCAACAACTCTAGCACCGTCGTGTTTCTGTCACTCCCAGAAGTCTCCCTATGTTTTTAGTTTTCCCCCAAAGCCCGTAGGAATTGAACTCTGAGTTTCCCCCCAAAAAAACCCGAAACTGTTTTCTCACCGTCCCTCTCAACCTCAGCCCACACCTGATGCACCAAATGACCCAACGAAACCTCGCCTCACTCTCTTACACGGTTGACCGATCAATGTGGCCAATGGGCCTCTGAAAATGGTTTCCCGCACGCACAGAGACCACGGCCATTTTAAAAATCCAGCCCGTGCACTGAGCTCAGTTCAGTCTCCCATGTGTGTCTCCACTGCCTCAATTCTCATAAACTGACAGGACCGCCCCCGAAAGGGCATCGATAACCGTGCCTGGCCCTGCTCCCGTCTAGCAAGTCGACTGAAAATCCAAGTTACCCTCAGTACGTGCCAGACCAGGGATAACCACACGTGCTTACTCATGCCTCCGCCTCTCAATCAGCCTCGAACAACGCGCCACGACCTGGAGGGTCAATAAAAACCAAAAGGTGTGAGTGGACAAAAATAAATCAGTTTAGAAAAACAGTTACGACAACGTTCTTACCCTCCGCGTAAAAACCAATGCATGCATACAAAACCCATTTCGCAATCGGTTAAGATTTTCCACATAAGAAAATCTGTGTATCAAATTTCAACATAAGGAAAAACTCGTATGAACCTCAAAATCATTTTTCCCTTCTCAACCATCGGGTCTTAGCCCGCAATCATAAACACCGGCCTCAGCCAAAAACTACGAATCAAAACCAAATGCACAATATGATCCAAGACCATTAACCACATACCGGGCCACTGCCCAACTCAACCGAAACGTCAGAAATCATCAATAAACCACAAGTCAATCATTTTGCTGGATATCAAGTGCGCCCGAGTCTTTAAACTCAAAACTATGCGCATAAATATGCCTTCCCGGGATATCAACGAGTCTTTAAACTCAGAACATAATCAATAGGCCTCGGGGGTATCACAGTAACCGAGTCTTTAAACTCACGAGTCTTTAAACTCATTAAGGGCCCTCCCCCGTCATCAATTAACCGAGTCTTTAAACTCAAAACGTGCTCCAGCAATAGCACCCGGGTCTTTAAACCCAAAACAGTTTTCAAGGGTCTTTGAACCCCAAAACAGTTTTCAACGGGTCTTTAAACCCAAAACATTTGTCAAACACAACAACGTGGGATCCATCCCGAAATCACATTTTTCACAACAGGACCCATGGTCCCAATTTCCACATTCATTTTCCCAAATCATACTTCACAAACATAATCAGATTATCATGAAACACGGGGCATGCAAAATTAGACCAAATGACTTTATTAAATCCTTTTTCATTCCCGAATTCGAATTCGCAACAATGATTCCGTAAGCCGGCATCCGGAAGCATCATCCCGAACCCAAACCAAGAATCCCCTTTATTATTTCCAAAAACCGAAATCTCGTAAATCAAGTTACTTTTGTGCCCCGAGCATCAAGCCCGAAATCACCTTTCTCAAATCCTTTTTAATTCTTAGAAATCACTTCTTTCTCAAATCTCATTTTCAACACATCAAAACCACAACCACAATCACCAAAATCACGATCCAAGTAAAACATACTCAAAACCCATTTTTACAATCCTCAAAATCACATGTCTCATTTCAATTCCAGATTCAAACATCAACAGTGATCAAATCACAATAACTCGAAATCTCGTAAAGCGTGCAAATCCGGAACGTTCTCGAAAAACGTGTCAAAATCGTAAGTCACCCTCGCAAATTATAAACAACCTTCTTAAATCACTTTACACCCATTTCATATAACTTCTTTCATTAAACCATCATTAAGCCCACGAGTGACGATAGTCTCGAAATACGTGTAATTTCACATGTATAGTAAAAATACGTATAAATACGGGAATCGAATACATATGAATACGGAAATCAAAATCAATCACAACTTATAATCATAATCATAAAATCATAGAAATAATTTATGCATGCATTAAATTTTGAAAGCAACGTCCACGCACACACCGTCCGTAGTGCTCGGTTTCGCGCCGAACGCGTTTCCGTAATTTCCGCCCTTTTCCAGAAATCCCGAATCCTGTCCAAAATCACTTCTCAGGGTTACTAAGGTCTCAATTAACAATAAACTAATTTCCCAAAATTTTCCGGGATTTTTCGACATAATTAAACTTAAGGACTTAACTTCCGAACCCTCAAAACTATCCCGAACGACCCCCGATCGACTCGGACCTAAAACGAAAGATGTTAAATAAACTGAGAGGATCAATTCACTAGTTGACCGTGATCGGAAACTGGGTCTCACGCGCATCCAAACGGGTGGTGACTCCCCACTGGGTCTCCACCTAATCGTTCCTCATAAGATTAATTTAGTATCTCATTCTTTAGTTAGCTTCAATTAGCCCTAGATCGATCATCTTGAACTCGAACATCCAAACGGGTCGAAGTACGAAACTCACCCAAATCGACTCCATACTCAAATTAACTTAGACATGAGTTTTAAGGGACCTAAACGAACACTTTAGAATCTTCAATTTCAGGGAATCTTACCTGGAGGTTGTCGACTTCAAGCTCGAAAATCTCAGAAACCAGGGGCTTCCTATCATGGCCCGTCTGTGATGGATTTCCCCCGAAATTGATGTGGTTAGTTTCCAAATGATCCCAGAGGATTAAAACAATTCTCAGTTTCGTTCAACTCGACTTCTAATTGAGAAATTGAATTTCCCCCCAAAACTGATTTCCCCAGAACCCACGTTTTCTCTCAACTCTCAGCCCTCACTTTGGTTCGAAAATGAACCCCAACACTCCTCTAATTGCTCTGGTGATCGAACAAAACCCCAACACCCGTGGGGAGTCACTCTGGCCTCACTGTGTAACTGTCTCCCGCAAGCTCCGAAAACCAGTTTAAAAATGGCACCCGTGGCCTGCACTCCCACTCCAGGCGCACAACTTCATGCCCGTGGCTTCAAATTTCCAACCCAACTCTCCCACACGGATCAAGGTCGCCTAAAAAATTCATCACGCACTGCACGCCAAGTCCCACTCTCTGTTTTTCAATTCAGAAAAATGCACTAAGCCCAAACACGGCTGTTGCACAAAGTAGCAGCCAAAATTACCATTTTACCCTCAATTGACAATTTACCAAATTGCCCCTTGCCATCCGTGACCCGTAACTTGGTCAATTGAACTCCGATCGACGCGTGCCGCCTGTCGTAGTACTCGGGGCATCGAGACCATCCTAACGGTCCTCGGCCCTCGGCCATCGGTCCCCCCGATCAAAAAGTCAACATTTTCCCCTATAACGTCCAAATTACGATAATGCCCTTGGGCTTCCGAACGTCATAACTTTCACCTCGAACGTCGGAATCGAACGTGCCACCTGTCTATGAACTCGTGACGTCCCAAACTACGTCACGGTCTTCGGTCAAAGTCCATTTGACTGCCCGAATTAAAAGTCAACGTTTTACCCACAACTAGGGGCAAAACGGTCATTTTGCCACGTTCGTCCGATTCCACCCAACTAACCACCGATTAACCCTCATTAATCATGATTAGTTACTAACCTAATCCCGAATTCCGGGATGGGTCGTTACAATCTTCCCCCCTTTTAGAATTTCGTCCCCGAAATTCCAACCGATCAAAACTCAACCGTTTCTCCCTCCTAAAACCAGTTTCGTTCTCGAAATTCCCAATCATCCTCATTTCACATCCACCTTGTGGAAAACATTTCGTCCTCGCAACACGTGTACACCCGTACCCCAGCTACTCATCTGTACTCATATGTCCCATCACAGTCTCACGTCGTACCGACCACACTCGAGTGAAAATGATTACTTGACGTCAACTCCCACTAGAAGTCACCAGATCTCACTTGTCAGTCCTTGCAAATGCTACCAGTCAAACTGTCACCACCAAACCACCCTAGTAAAGCGGCAATCAACAGCCAATTGGTGTCACTTAAAGTAGCGTAAGGTCAATAACACGATCTCATCTCGCAGGGCAAGCCCAACCCTGCAGATATATCAAGCTCAAATTCCAGTTCACAATAAACTCCAAGTGTGTCAGAACTAGGCCGAATGTCAACACGTACAACCACGCCACTGGTACCTCCCACGTACCATCACTAGATACCACTCGGCCTGTCCAGTACTAATCCTCGTACACCGTACAGGGTACGTACATCCATCTCCAACAAGCCCACTACAAGGTTCACAGTCAATCACAACCTGACACTCGGGTTTCTTGTCCAATCTCTTACTAGACAAATCGATCATTCCAACTCATCATCCATTCTAGATCCCATGGTCACCCGACCAGTAGCACAAAATCAACTGCCAAACACGTCATCCAAGATGTACCAATCCAAGCACGCTCACCAAGGCGTGTACAGTCATGCCGAAAGGGCATCTAATCTTTCTCACAATTACCAAGGCGCACCATCCCCGAATCTATCGGATACGTGCTCAAACGGTTTCCACATCACATCCGATTGACTTCGAAAAGAAGCCAATCCCAATCGTACATATCTACGACTGACCAATTAGACCCGGTTGGATATCCACTCATCCACAAGTCAAGCCTTGAGTCAAAACACTTATGACTTCGAAGAGAAGTTCGATCAACTATTCCCATACCCAAACATTCACAACGGAGCGATAAGCTCTTCACCTAGCCTGATCAAGGCGATCACAGTCCAAATTTGTTACCACGTCTAAGGCCCACAACCTCATCAACCAGATCCACCTAGGATCGACACATGCTCACAGCTGGCAATCCACTTGGAGCCCGATAATAGGGTCTTACACCCACTAGATTTCTTGTCAACCACCCAACATTCCTCAACTATATTTTTTTTTCCTCCAATCAATCACTCAACAACGTAACACATCCACTCTGTGGATCCCCACCATTTACCTCATATCGATCCCTGCCACTCCACCTAGGAGAGGCCAAGGATGATCCAATACGATGTCATCGACATCCATCCTCTGTGAGTGCAACATAACTCACTGCACCCACCGTACCAAATATCCAACACCGTTTGCCACCAAGCAGAAAATGGGAGTCCCTTTTACCCCCAACCTCAAGAAATGCAACTCCACCCGATGACCCAAAACTCTTATGGGCCCACCACCCAATACGCGTTCATCGTACTGGTATCCGTGATCAACATCTACCAGGGCAGAAAATAAGAAGTCAACCCCGAAGACTTCCGAATACCAATCACCAATGATTTTCCTCATGTCTCAAATATACCGTTTATCCACTAATCTCTCATCACCTCAACACTGTTGGGACTTACCCCAACCCTCACCATCTCCGCTGGATTCCATCCAGTCCATGACTCAACCCCTATTGAATCTCAAGTACCAACGTACGATCATCTAGACAGAGTCACCACCCAACTCGTGACCCAACACATTCTCCAGCACTGATACCAGCACCAGCGCTAGTACCAGCGCCAACATACCAACATCCACACTAGCACACCGTGTGCAAACTGGGTAGCCCTGGATCTCCGCTCATACCGAGCGACGATCCCGCATCAATACTCGTACCCCGCAACCACGGGTACCACGATCCCGACAATCCACATCAGGATAATGGACATTCCCTGAACGCCCCCGAATTCTCAACTACTACCACTACACCAAGTACCCCAGACCATCAACTAAACTTCACAAGACCACCGTTCCACAAACCGAGCCATAATTTCCTAACTCATTCAATACCTGACCATAAACTGGTCCTTGGCATCCCCAGTGCCAAACGTTCCTCACTCCGCCTTCCTGGCTCCACTCAAGCCTTGACACCATATCACGGCTCACCTCACGTTCCTAACCCAAAGTCCTGACTCATCGTGAGTCCCACATCCACATATTGACTCCTCCTGAGTCCAATCGCATACCAAATCAATCATGTCATCACTGTCATACCCAGTCCCCGAGCAAATTCCAATGCTCGACCACATTCTATAAGACCAATAGGGCCCAAGAGAAAGTACGATTGCCCAAAAATGCGGCCTTCCAGCCACCGGTCTCGTTCGTCCTTGCTACCCACACAATTCTACGTCTAACAAATCGCAGTTCACAGCGTACACTACCCGACATCTGACCCTCAAACCAGGGTCAATCTCACCCAAGACCTAACACGAGGTCCGAAACACCCTCGCCTACTCGTCTCACTACCAGGTCGCGCACGAGGCTTACGCTCTGGAGGCATGATGTGGCAACAGAATCAGCAACCTAGCGCTCTGATACCAAATTGACAGGACCGCCGCCGAAAGGGCATCGATAACCGTGCCTGGCCCTGCTCCCGTCTAGCAAGTCGACTGAAAATCCAAGTTACCCTCAGTACGTGCCAGACCAGGGATAACCACACGTGCTTACTCATGCCTCCGCCTCTCAATCAGCCTCGAACAACGTGCCACGACCTGGTGGGTCAATAAAAACCAAAAGGTGTGAGTGGACAAAAATAAATCAGTTTAGAAAAACAGTTACGACAACGTTTTTACCCTCTGCGTAAAAACCAATGCATGCATACAAAACCCATTTCGCAATCGGTTAAGATTTTCCACATAAGAAAATCTGTGTATCAAATTTCAACATAAGGAAAAACTCGTATGAACCTCAAAATCATTTTTCCCTTCTCAACCATCGGGTCTTAGCCCGCAATCATAAACACCGGCCTCAGCCAAAAACTACGAATCAAAACCAAATGCACAATATGATCCAAGACCATTAACCACATACCGGGCCACTGCCCAACTCAACCGAAACGTCAGAAATCATCAATAAACCACAAGTCAATCATTTTGCTGGATATCAAGTGCGCCCGAGTCTTTACACTCAAAACTATGCGCATAAATAGGCCTTCCCGGGATATCAACGAGTCTTTAAACTCAGAACATAATCAATAGGCCTCGGGGGTATCACAGTAACCGAGTCTTTAAACTCACGAGTCTTTAAACTCATTAAGGGCCCTCCCCCGTCATCAATTAACCGAGTCTTTAAACTCAAAACGTGCTCCAACAATAGCACCCGGGTCTTTAAACCCAAAACAGTTTTCAACGGGTCTTTGAACCCCAAAATAGTTTTCAACGGGTCTTTAAACCCAAAACATTTGTCAAACACAACAACGTGGGATCCATCCCGAAATCACATTTTTCACAACAGGACCCATGGTCCCAATTTCCACATTCATTTTCCCAAATCATACTTCACAAACATAATCAGATTATCATGAAACACGGGGCATGCAAAATCAGACCAAATGACTTTATTAAATCCTTTTTCATTCCCGAATTCGAATTCGCAACAATGATTCCGTAAGCCGGCATCCGGAAGCATCATCCCGAACCCAAACCAAGAATCCCCTTTATTATTTCCGAAAACCGAAATCTCGTAAATCAAGTTACTTTTGTGCCCCGAGCATCAAGCCCGAAATCACCTTTCTCAAATCCTTTTTAATTCTTAGAAATCACTTCTTTCTCAAATCTCATTTTCAACACATCAAAACCACAACCACAGTCACCAAAATCACGATCCAAGCAAAACATACTCAAAACCCATTTTTACAATCCTCAAAATCACATGTCTCATTTCAATTCCAGATTCAAACATCAACAGTGATCAAATCACAATAACTCGAAATCTCGTAAAGCATGCAAATCCGGAACGTTCTCGAAAAACGTGTCAAAATCGTAAGTCACACTCGCAAATTATAAACAACCTTCTTAAATCACTTTACACCCATTTCATATAACTTCTTTCATTAAACCATCATTAAGCCCACGAGTGACGATAGTCTCGAAATACGTGTAATTTCACATGTATAGTAAAAATACGTATAAATACGGGAATCGAATACATATGAATACGGAAGTCAAAATCAATCACAACTTATAATCATAATCATAAGATCATAGAAATAATTTATGCATGCATTAAATTTTGAAAGCAACGTCCACTCACACACCGTCCGTAGTGCTCGGTTTCGCGCCGAACGCGTTTCCGTAATTTCCGCCTTTTTCCAGAAATCCCGAATCCTGTCCAAAATCACTTCTCAGGGTTACTAAGGTCTCAATTAACAATAAACTAATTTCCCAAAATTTTCAGGGATTTTTCGACATAATTAAACTTAAGGACTTAACTTCCGAACCCTCAAAACTATCTCGAACGAACCCCGATCGACTCGGACCTAAAACGAAAGATGTTAAATAAACTGAGAGGATCAATTCACTAGTTGACCGTGATCGGAAACTGGGTCTCACGCGCCGCCCAAAGTGGCTGCGCGTGAAAGCCACGCGCTGCTACAGTAACACGCTACAGTGTCACCCCCTTCGCCCGTATTCCTGCTAAACGGGTCCTCAACCCGCGACATGACCCGGAAAATTAACCTTCAATACTCACTCTAAACCTTCCCTTATTCCACCTAATCATTCCTCATAAGATTAATTTAGTATCTCATTCTTTAGTTAGCTTCAATTAGCCCTAGATCGATCATCTTGAACTCGAACATCCAAACAGGTCGAAGTACGAAACTCACCCAAATCGACTCCATACTCAAATTAACTTAGACATGAGTTTTAAGGGACCTAAACGAACACTTTAGAATCTTCAATTTCAGGGAATCTTACCTGGAGGTTGTCGACTTCAAGCTCGAAAATCTCAGAAACCAGGGGCTTCCGATCATGGCCCGTCTGTGATGGATTTCCCCCGAAATTGATGTGGTTAGTTTCCAAATGATCCCAGAGGATTAAAACAATTCTCAGTTTCGTTCAACTCGACTTCTAATTGAGAAATTGAATTTCCCCCCAAAACTGATTTCCCCAGAACCCACGTTTTCTCTCAACTCTCAGCCCTCACTTTGGTTCGAAAATGAACCCCAACACTCCTCCAATTGCTCTGGTGATCGAACAAAACCCCAACACCCGTGGGGAGTCACTCTGGCCTCACTGTGTAACTGTCTCCCGCAAGCTCCCAAAACCAGTTTAAAAATGGCACCCGTGGCCTGCACTCCCACTCCAGGCGCACAACTTCATGCCCGTGGCTTCAAATTTCCAACCCAACTCTCCCACACGGATCAAGGTCGCCTAAAAAATTCATCACGCACTGCACGCCAAGTCCCACTCTCTGTTTTTCAATTCAGAAAAATGTACTAAGCCCATACACGGCTGTTGCACAAAGTAGCAGCCAAAATTACCATTTTACCCTCAATTGACAATTTACTAAATTGCCCCTTGCCATCCGTGACCCGTCACTTGGTCAATTGAACTCCGATCGACGCGTGCCGCCTGTCGTAGTACTCGAGGCATCGAGACCATCCTAACGGTCCTCGGCCCTCGGCCATCGGACCCCCCGATCAAAAAGTCAACATTTTCCCCTATAACGTCCAAATTGCGATAATGCCCTTGGGCTTCCGAACGTCATAACTTTTACCTCGAACGTCGGAATCGAACGTGCCACCTGTCTATGAACTCGTGACGTCCCAAACTACGTCACGGTCTTCGGTTAAAGTCCATTTGACTGCCCGAATTAAAAGTCAACGTTTTACCCACAACTAGGGGCAAAACGGTCATTTTGCCACGTTCGTCCGATTCCACCCAACTAACCACCGATTAACCCTCATTAATCATGATTAGTTACTAACCTAATCCCGAATTCCGGGATGGGTTGTTACATAAACAAATCGTCTGATCCATCCACTACCACCCTAAACAATTTGCACCCGTAAAACACCACGGCATGGCCGTGTGCTCTTTTTTTCACGGTGGTGCTACAGTAACCGCCGTGAAATGACCAAAATGCCCCTCTGTGCAATAATTACCAAATTGCCCTCCAACTTCCGTGACCCGTATCTCGGTCATCCGACGTCCGTTTCACGCGTGCCGCCTGTCGTTGTACTCAGGGCGTCGAGACGAACATAACGGCCTTTAATTCAAATGAGTAACAATTGTCAAACAAAAAGTCAACTTTTTCCCTTTATAACGTCCAATTTACGATAATGCCCCTGAACTTCCGAACCTCATAACTTCCACCCTGTTCGTCCGAATCGAACGTGCCACCTGTCTATGAACTCGTGACGTCCCGAACTACGTCACGGTCATCACTCCACGTCCGTTCGACCTCCCAATCAAAAAGTCAACAAATTGACCACACAAATCACAGGGGTAAAAACATCATTTTATTCAATATTTTATAATATTACATTTCCAGAACGTCCGGAATCCGGAATCCGGAACCCTGATGGTTACCAGGCCTGCCATAACGATCATTGCCTGCGGATGAGGCTCCATTATAACGTCCCTTCTTCGGGGCTCTCTGACCATATGATCCAGGACATGAACGCTCTCGACGTTGCCCACCACCAGAGTACTGTGGACGTGTCGGGAGACTAGCCTCAACCCGCACCGCGGCATCAGACAACTCCCTGAGAGTAGCAAAAGCTCCGGCCGTCACAATGGCCCGTATCTCACCCCGTAGGCCAAGCTCAAACCTACGACATTTCTCAGCCTCAGTAGATACAAAGGTAGGAGCAAAACGAGCTAGCATCTGAAATTTCTGTTCATACTCAGCTACGGACATGCTCCCCTGCTGGAGCTGCAAAAACTCGGTCTCCCTAGCATCACGGAATGAACGGGGATAATACTGATCCAGAAACCGTTCACGAAAGGTCTCCCAAGTCACTGTACGGGCATCCCAAACCGACAACTCCAGAGTATACCACCACTCATAAGCAGATCCATCAAGTAAAAAGGTGGCCAACACCACACGCTCCTCAGGAGGACAGTGCATCACAGTGAAAAACCGCTCAATTCGAGAAATCCAACGGTGAGCATCCTCGGGATCCTCTCCACCACTAAACACCGTAGCCCCAAGACGCTGGGCTCGCTCGATCGAAGCACTCTAGGCATCGCCATCAGGTCGTGGAGGGGGTTCGCGTCGCGGAGGCATGGCCGATCGTCCTTCTCTGAAAGAGGCATAAGTTAGTACAATAATCAAGGCACACCCTAGTGCCGGACACAAATCGTAAACCTAGGCTCTGATACCAATTGACAGGACCCACCCCGATTATCGCCTCGATAATCGAGAAGCATCCTGCTCCCGTCTGACAATCGAGTCCAAAAGACCGGAAAACTAATTAATATTACAACACACCCATTGTCAGACCAGGGAGATTAAACAAATACATCCGACTGGACGTCAAGTCCACAGTTTCACAAAGCAATATTACAAAACAAGTTAAAGAAACAAGTCCTACTCTGTGAACTAACTACTTCGCAATGGAAAACTTTATGCCTCCGCCTCTGCCTCGGCGCTTGCCCCCGCACTTGTACCACGACCTGGAGGGAATTTAAAACAACAAAGTGTGAGTGGACCGAAACATAAGTTTTACAGGAAAAACAGTTTTTCCGAAATCGGGTTCGCCCTCCAGTTTTGTAACAAGCATGCATAACCAAATATTCAAAATTTGCATATTAACTTTTGAAAACTCTTTTTCCGAAACACATGAAAAACGTTACAAAGGATCGCCATAATTCATGTAAAAACCATTTAATAATGCCAGGTTTCAGAAACCGTCATTTTGAAACGTTAATTGCACAAATCAAGTAAAACGTGAATCAATAACCACAATTATGCCGTTGGATCCATCCGAGTCTTTAAACTCAACATTAGGCCTTCCCGGGATATCAACGAGTCTTTAAACTCAAAACATGATTAATAGGCCTCGGGGGTATCATAATAATCGAGTCTTTAAACTCACGAGTCTTTAAACTCAATTCGGGTCTTTAAACCCAATTTTCGGGCCCGCCCCCGTCATCAACATACCGGGTCTTTAAACCCAAAACCAGATCCAACCATTAACCGGGTCTTTAAACCCAAAACCGTTTTTAAACATAATAAACCAGGATTCATCACAAACCGTTTTCCCAACATTATTCCGAAAACATTTCTCATCATAACAGGACTTATGTCCGAATTCACATGCAAATTCCAACACATGCAATTTCCAAAAATTACTTCACAATGTGATCAAACATCATAAATCCGAAACATGCATATTCATATCCAGGTACTTCATCAAAATCATCACACATGCAATAGCAAAAAAAAACCGAAATCTCGAAATGCGTGAAATACGATAAATATCTCGAAAAACGTGGAAACATGTAAAACCGATATATCATATCACCATCATAAAATCATAGGTAAAACCATGAGATAAATAAGCAAAATAGTCATACATGCCCAATTTAGAAATCAAAAGGTCCACTCACGGTTTTAGGACGCGTCAATCGCGTCCCGCGCGCTCCTCCGTAGCTTCGGAAGTGTCCGGGCCTGTAAAAATGTACAAGAAAGGTTACAAACATCCTCAAATAGCTCGTATGATTTTTCCCTAATTTCCCGGATTTTTCGGCGAAATAAACCTTAAGAACCTAAACTTCCGGGCTCCTGAGATTATCCCGAACGACTCCCGAACAACTCGAATCCTAAAGGGAAAATGTTAATTAGACTGAAAGGAACAATTCCCATGTTGACCGTGATCGGAGATGACATCGCACGCGCCGTCACGCGCCGCCCAAAGTGGCTGCGTGTGAAGGCCACGCGCGAAGCTACAGTGTCATCGTTCTTACCCGGGACCAGTTCAAGCTCAATTCTCAATCAATTCCTCTCGTTTTTGATCCTATTATCTTCTCTAACTCATTAATTTCAGGTCTGTGTTGATGACTAACCTCGACTGACACCAAATCGACCCAACTCAAGCTCGAACAGTCGAACAAGTCGACTTCTGGAACTCACCTTACACGGTTCCATTTCCATATTAATTTCACCAGTAGCATAAAGGGACCTATACGAACACAATAGCACAAACAATTGAACTCGTCGTTACCCGGAAGTCGTCGTCCTCAAGCTCGAAAATTCTCAGAACCAGGGAGCTCAGTTGTTGGCCAATTCGTGAGTGTCGTCCTTCGAAATCGATGTGGTTGGTTTCCTTTTGCTCCCAGAAGACTAGAACGGCCCTTAGTTTAGCTCGAATGTCCCCACAATTTGATCTTCAATTTTTCCCTCCACTGGTTTTTTTCCTTCGAACTGGAACTTGGGTTCCTGGGCAAAACGGGCTCCAATCTCAACAACTCTAGCACCGTCGTGTTTCTGTCACTCCCAGAAGTCTCCCTATGTTTTTAGTTTTCCCCCAAAGCCCGTAGGAATTGAACTCTGAGTTTCCCCCCAAAAAAAACCCGAAACTGTTTTCTCACCGTCCCTCTCAACCTCAACCCACACCTGATGCACCAAATGACCCAACGAAACCTCTCCTCACTCTCTTACACGGTTGATCGATCAATGTGGCCAATGGGTCTCTGAAAATGGTTTCCCGCACGCACAGAGACCACAGCCATTTTAAAAATCCAGCCCGTGTACTGAGCTCAGTTCAGTCTCCTATGGGTGTCTCCACTGCCTCAATTCTCATAAACAAATCGTCTGATCCATCCACTACCACCCTAAACAATTTGCACGCGTAAAACACCACGGCATGGCCGTGTGCTCTGTTTTTCACGGTGGTGCTACAGTAACCACCGTGAAATGACCAAAATGCCCCTCTGTGCAATAATTACCAAATTGCCCTCCAACTTCCGTGACCCGTATCTCGGTCATCCGACGTCCGTTTCACGCGTGCCGCCTGTCGTTGTACTCAGGGCGTCGAGACGAATATAACGGTCTTTGATTCAAATGAGTAACAATTGTCAAACAAAAAGTCAACTTTTTCCCTTTATAACGTCCAATTTACGATAATGCCCCTGAACTTCAGAACCTCATAACTTCCACCCTGTTCGTCCGAATCGAACGTGCCACCTGTCTATGAACTCGTGACGTCCCGAACTACGTCACGGTCATCACTCCACGTCCGTTCGACCTCCCAATCAAAAAGTCAACAAATTGACCACACAAATCACAGGGGTAAAAACGTCATTTTATTCAATATTTTATAATATTACATTTCCAGAACGTCCGGGGCGTTACATGGTATCTCTCGCCTATGGCTTCCAGGTGCAGTTCCCTTGCTTCCACACGTTCAGACCTACTCCTTCTCCACTTAGGAGGGTCGTACGACCATTAGAAGCATGCTAGTGCACATGTAAGGTCGTCTTTTGGTCCTGAACTGGAAACCCAACAAGGGGCTTCACGGGTTCCACTATCACCCTCACTCTTTCCACCTCCTTTCACGACCTAACTCTCTCCAATCTCTCAATTTCCCCTGCTTTTCTTGATCGGCTCATGGTTTCCTCTCTTTCTTTTCTTTCTTACTTTCGGCCATTCCTTGCCGAATTCCCTTAACCTAGCCAAGCTCACATATTATACATGGAGGGGGAAATCGGTGGGTAGCTACTAACAAGGAAAAGAGAAGGTTCTTGACAACTCTAGAACCCCACATGTAAATTACTAATTTGCCCTTACAAGCAAATTTACCAAAATACCCCAAAGAAATTTTTGCCATATACAAATTTATCCGACCTCCAATTTTGGTGTGCCGCCTGTCTACAAACTCAAGGTCTCAACATCAACCTAATAGTCTTCATGGATTTCCCAAAAGATATCCAGATCAAAAAGTCAACATTTTGACTTCTTAGGGGAAAATGGTCATTTATATTCTTTCAAATCTCCAGGGTGTTACAATCTCCCCTCCTAAAAAAAAATTTGTCATAGAAATTTTAAACTAACTAATAACCAGACATCGGGGCTTAAACGTGACTATAAAAAAATTTACTAATTATTAACTTATATTTAAACTATAACATATCGTTATATACCACCACAAATCATTTGCGCATAATACCATAACATCATATTATCATTCTTCGATTTGACAACCAAGCTTTAGGTGCAAACATCTTGTACTCTAGAGATCAATCTCACAAAATCTCATTGTCCAAAAGTCACACAAATTTTATCTAGTATTAGGCTATAATGATGACCTTGATGGTTTCCTAATCCCGTAGGCATCTAATGACGAACAACCAATAATTAATCGAATGTCAATTACAGAGTTAACTATTATACTTATCGAATCCAATACCAGATCTTTTTACCATCTTAGTGCCTCACTTACTAACTCTATTCACAACTTATTTAATAACCATCTTTAGGTTCAATACATTAACAATTCACTTCCCACTTTGATCACACATATCATGTCATGACCCGACTCCCCTATCATGATATTATCAACTTTGGGCCTAGTCCTCAAGGCTATATTTATGGGAACTCATGCAAAACTTACCAGTGGGTCACCCATCTTGGGATTGCTCCAGCCCAAACTCGCTTAAAATTGGAGTTCCAACCAAACTCAAAGCTAGTGAGCTCTTTAAAGGCCTCGTGCTAGATAGATACGTGTCGACACATATAAGGCACTTCACCTTTCCTTCCCCGAGTTGTCAGGACCCGACCCTCCTCCTCAGTAAGGATCTGACCCTCCTCGGCTAGGACCAGACTCTAGCACGATATTTTCCGCTTTGGGCCTCCTTGCCCTCACAGTTTTTCTTTTTCGGGAGCTCATAGTGGAACTTCCCAGGGGATCACCCATCATGGAATTGCACCAACCTCAACTCGCTTAACTTTGGAGTTCCAACTGAACCCAAAGCCACTGAGCTCCCAAAAGGCCTCGTGCTTGATAGGTGTGTGCCTAAATCTTTAAGGTACACCACCATTCCCCTCCCAGACCATTTCCCCCTCGCAGAAATATGGCATCGTTCATCGTTCCCTCCAGGACACGGGTATTACAATCCACCCCCCTTAGGGCCCAGCGTCCTTGTTGGCATACTTCCTAGTCGAGGTCTGGCTCTGATACCATTCAGTCAAGACCCGACCCTACTCGGTCAGGACCCAACTTGTAACGACCCGTCCCGGGAGTCAGGATTAGTGAAGTGATTAGTAACGAATTAGCTAAGATAATCAGTGTTTAGTTGGTTACTTTTGGACGTTTGGCGCATAATGACGATTTTGCCCCTAGAATGGGCAAAATGTTGACTTTTAGTTTGGACGGTCAATTGGGCATTAACCGATGACCGTGACGTAGTTTGGGACGTCACGAGTCCGTAGACAGGTGGCACGCCCGATTCCGACATCCGAGGAGGAAGTTATGATGTTCGGAAGGTTGAGGGCACTTTTGTAAATTGGTTAAATAGAGGGGAATGTCTACTTTTTGTACGACAAGGATTTTACACGTAAACAAAGGACCGTTAGATAGATCTCGACGTCCTGAGTACAACGACAGGCGACATGCCTTTATCGGACGTCAAATGAGTGAGATATAGGTCTAGAAAGGCAAAGGGTAAAATGGTAATTTGGACTCACAGGGGTATTTTGGTCTTTTTTGTACCTTGGGAAGTGTGCCAATCTGATGAGGACAAGTGTACAGGATTTAATTGGATATTTTGGGCTGACCCAGCAGGTGTGTGACACCTGGTCACATTCTAGTGGCTTCTAGCCACTTGCACGGTGCAAATTAAATTGGCTGTGTTGAGTTTGAGTCGTGCTTAGGAAAATAGAGACTGAAGACAGTGAGGTGTAATCGATCCAATTAAGTGATTGTGTGAGTGTTGAGGGATTCTATTGTGTTTGAGTGAGAGTTAGGAAGTGTGTGATCGTGTTTGAGAGGAATTGGGAGTGACTGAGTGTGTGAGTGGTGGGGAAACCCCAGAGAAACAGAGAGGGAGTCTTGGTGGTGGTGCAGTGTTCAGGAACAAAAATAGTTGGTGGTGACTGGGAGGAGGAGCTGGTGGCCGCGAACAGAAACAGGGTTTTTCTGGGTTTCTGGTTCAAGCTTGGGAGGTGAGTATTAAGGCCGTCATGTTGTTTTTTTAGTAGTGGAATTAGTTACTAGGAAGAGGACGAAGCTAGTGGGTTTGAAAGGAACAAAAATAGATGGAAAAAGGACGGGAAACGGCGAAGAACCGCCCTCGCCAGTTCAGACCGGTCGAGTGGCTGAGGAAGAAGATGAACAGTGTTCATTGTTCAGGCGCGTGAAGTCCACGCGCAGCCCCTTTGGGTGGCGCGTACGGCTGTTTCCGGGGAAGTTGCCAACATGATTTTTAGTCTAATCGTTGTAATGAACATTTTGGCACTAGTTTCGAGACGATCGGACATCGTTTCGGGTTAGTTTCGAGTGTTCGAAGGTTTAGGGTTCCCGTTTTATTACGTTTAAATTTCGAGAAAATTAGGGAAAATAAGATAAGCCTAGTTGAAGTGTTAGTGACCCGTTTTGGTGACTTTTGATAGGTCGGGCAATCCCCGAGGCGGCCGAGGAACGTACGGGACGTGAGTGACGTGCCTGGGAACCGTGAGTGGACTCTTTCTTACTATTCGAGCATGCATAACTGTTTTATCTACTTGTTTTATAGTTTTAATTATGCTTTCATAATTACTGATTATTCTATACTTGTTTTACGTAATGGCACATTTTTCGAGGTGTTTTCGTATTTAGCACGTTTTACGAGAAATGCTTTGATGCTGCTTTTGATGCTATGCTTTTAGGGTTTCAATCTATAATTGGTTTTCAATAATTATCAAAGGATTTTGAGACATGATTCGATAAACAAGCTTTTCGGTTTTAGAATCAGATTTCGGAAATCGAGATTTGGTTGTAAAGCTTGAAAAAGGAATTCCGGATTTGGGTTCGGAATGACGGTTCTGGACACCGGAATGGCTTCAGAATAGTGATTTTGAATTCGGGTTTGGATATGGATTTAGAAATGGTTTTCAAACGGTTTTGGATTGGATTTGCTGGATCTGGTTATTGGGTTTAAAGACCCGGATTGAGTTTAAAGACTCGGGAGTTTAAAGACTCGGATAGATCCAGCAGGTTTGATCGGATGATGATATTGGTATCTTATTCTTTACTGCTAATGGTTTATAACGTTTATCATACTGTGTTTATATTACTGCGGTTTCCATGATGATAATGATATGATTTATAAATGTTTTCAGACATTGGGTTATGCATGCATGTTTTCAAAACGGAGGGCAAAACCCTGGTTTGTTTATTAAATTGTTTTTGAAACTCTTTTTATTTCTAGTCCACTCACACCTTCTGGTTTTTAACTGCCCTCCAGGTCGTGGTGCTAGCGCTGGGGCTGACGTTGAGGCAAAGCCAGAGGCATAGAGTTATCCCGGGGTTTTACCGGAGTTTCCGTGGCGAACTTTTCCGTTGTACGTGTAGCCAACCTTAGTAGGATTTCTATTTATCTTGTTTTGTACTATGCTCTGTATGACTGTTGACTCTTTGGATTTTAAATTCTCCCTTGTCTGGCAATGTAATAATTTTTGGGTTTACGTGAGGTTGTTTCAGTCTTTTGGGTTGGGTTGTCGGACGGGAGCAGGGTTCACCTCGGTTATCGAGGTGATAATCGGGGTGGGTCCTGTCACAACTCTAGTACGATATTATCCTCTTTGGGCCTCATTGCCCTCATGGTTTTTTTTTCGGGAGCTCACAGTGCAACTTCCCAAGGGGTCACCCATCATGGAAATAAACCAACCTCAACTAGCTTAACTTTGGAGTTCCAACCGAACCCAAAGCCACTGAGCTCCCAAAAGGCCTCGTGCTAGATAGGTGTGTGCCTACACCTTTATGGCACACCACTATTCCCCTCCCAAACCATTCCCCCCTCGCATAAATGTAGGATCGTTCATCGTTCCCTCCAGGACACGGGTCTTACACGAACGATGTGGGATTGTTCATTATTCTTCCCAAGACAGGGGTCTTACAGTTCACCCCATTGAGACCCAGTGTCCTCCTTGAAACACTTCTGATTGGGGTCTTGCTCTGATACCATTCTGTCACCCGACTCCCCTAGCATGATATTGTCAACTTTGGGCCATGCCCTCACGGTTTTGCTTTTGGGAACTCACACACAAAATCCCAAGACACGGGTCTTACAATTGTAAGACCAGTGTCTTGGGAAGAACAATGAACAATCCCACGTCGCTCAGGGAAGGAAGGATGAAATTTCTTATATGTGTCGGCATGTATTTATCTAGCACGAGGCTTTTGGAAGCTCACTGGCTTTGAGTTTAGTTGGAACTCCAAAGTTAAGCGATTTTGAACTGGAGCAATCCCAGGATGGGTGACCCACTGGGAATTTGTGTCTGAGTTCTCAGAAACAAAGCCGTGAGGTCTCGGCCCAAAACGGACAATATCGTTCTAGGGATTTGGGTCATGACAGAATGGTATCAGATCTGGACCCCGACCAGAAACTTGCTAGCAAGGACGCTAGAGTATCAGAGCTAGACCCCAACTCGGAAGTGTTCCAGTAAGGACATTGGGGGTATTAGAGCTTGACCCCAACCAGAATTTTTCTAGCAAGGACGCTGGACCCCGAGGGGGTGGATTGTAAGACCCGTGTCTTGGGAAATTGTGTGTGAGTTCCCAAAGACAAAAATATGAGGGCACACTCAAAGCGAAATATATTGTGTTAGAGGAGATAGGTCGTGACATATCAAACCATTATCTAGACAATTATTACCACATTCAACATACAATTATCGAGAAACATGTACTTATATCATATTTCAACCAAACCAAATCCGCAATCAGAACCTTTGAGCTTGAGCCCAAAACACAACTTAATCAAAAATTCCATAAACTGTGCCATCAAATACATTCAAACCAATCAGATAATCGAATGAAACCCACCATAATTCAACATCACATAATCTTATGTCACACACCAGGATACAAAAAACGTCAGGAGTCACGAAAACCACCACAAAAATCACCACAATAATTAACACTGAATCCAGAAAGCAGTCATCATGATAGACACAAAGATACCTTAATAATAATCCCACATAACCAAACCAAAACTAATATCACATGAACCAAACATGTCACAATCACCAATTCCCGATGCGGAATATCAAACAACAAACCACTGCCCCACAAACAAGCACACCACAACCTCACATACAACCAGCTCATCATCAATACACCAGTACTACACCAACCATCACATCACAAGTGCACTTACCAGTAGACATACCACATACTCGCTCGAGAACTGGAGCCCTAGGCTCGACGTCCGTGTCATCATATATCACACACTATCTCAACAAACTTTCCCCCGGAGGTTACATTTATTCTACCAGTAGATAAATCACTCGGGAATTAGGAACCCCAACTTGACGTCCGAGTGTGGACCGGCTAAGAAACTATGGAGTATTACCTCGACGTCTGAGTCATGGTCCCAGTCTCAAGAACTACGGAGCATCACCCTGACATCTCAGATTGTCCAAAAGGCTTGGGAATACAGAGCATTACATCGACGTCCGAGACTTCCCATCACAATACCGGTCTTGGGAACTACAGAGCATTACCTCAACGTCCGAGGCCGTCCAACCAATCTAGCATCTCCAGGAGGCTTTCCATATTACATTACATCACATATATAACCACACAAACATATCCAAAAGCACACGATCACATCACAACAAGTATAAAACTATTTTCGAAAACTCAGTAATGGACCAGAGTACAATATACCCAATTTCCTCACAAAACGTATTATAAAGTATTACTTAAATGTTCTTAAAATTCCCAAAATTCCCTACACACCAATACTCATAACACCAAGAAACATACATTTACTATATACGTTTGTTCCTCAAATCACAACCACTTTAACCATATTTCAACTTTGTACTTAAGTTCAAACACATTTTTCATTTCATTGCACAGAACGTACCTCCAAACATTTAATCATTTCAAGAAAAATCATCAAATATATAGTTAAGACTTAAAGTAAATCATTTTAACAATGTACTTATTCATTTTTTCTGAACATCGTTTTGAAATCCAACCCCATTTTCGTAAAATCATATATAACATGTATTTTACTCTTTTCATAAAAGTAGTCAACTTAAAATTACAATCAACATATAACCCACAAATTAACATTTAAAATTCTGAAGAAATATTGGTGCGCTACCACCGATACTACTCCAAAATCGGTGCGCTACCACCGAATCCACCTTCACAGCAGTCTGTCGCATTGACCATTGTTGACCATGCCTTTGACCACCTCAATTTCGGTGGTTGACCACCGAAAACGATCCCTGAAGGTTTATTCCTAGTTTTTGGCATTTTTTAGGATAATTCCAAGTTGCTTTCACATTTATTCTTCATATTGTATATGGATTTTAGGCCTACTTCCTTTTATATTCTTATTTTCAATTCCTTTACTTGTAGGAAAGGTTTTAATTAGATTTCTTAATTATTTAAGAACCTTTTTCCTTATAGAATTTAATTGAAAACTTCTATTTGTAGGAGGATTAATTATTCTCTTATAAATAGAGGTATTAGGGTTTATGAAGGGGGCCGAATTTACCTCTTGAAGGTTCCCGAAACTCTGTCAAAATTTGTACTTCAATTCATGTTCTTAGTTGAGAGTTTTATAATCTTAATTCAAGCACTCTTTATAATTCAAGCATCTTAATTTCAGCACGTCTACCTTGAGGGAGTTTTCCTTCCTTCCTTTTATTATTTATTGGTTTATTTATGTTTATGTATCTTTCTTTTATGTCTTTACTTAATTCAATAATGTTTGAGTAGTGTAATTAGGGTTAGGGTTACTTGAAGCCCTAGCCATGTTAGTTCTTACTTAGATTTTTGGCTCTTGATTATGATTATTATGCATGCCTGGATTTGTTGGATTACTGCGCTTCATGAAATCAATTCATAATTATAAGCTTAGCTACCTTATTTGTTTATAATTGTTGATGTAATTGCTTGATGGATCATCTCGATGTTTGTGTTCACCCTGCAATTTGAAGCATCACGTTTAAGAGGGGGAATCTTATTTGTAATCTAAACTTATGACTCACTAGAATTGCACATCACTTTTCTAGGGATAGTGTAGTGTCATCAAATCTTCTTCATGTTCCATGCATTATCACGTACCATCGGTAATAGTTGTTTAAGGGTGGGCACATCACACTTAAACATGCAATCTAAGAGAAGATAATATATGTGGGGTGGGCCTTAGCCAGATCTCTGCACGGGCACTTAATTCAAAAAACATGCATAACAATCTAATCAAGGAAATCAGAGGAGAACTATAATTGGTAAAGGTGGATAGAAACCCTAGCTCGACTTAGTTAGTTAATCTTAGTTAATTTACTTCATTCATAAAATTTAACAAACCCCCCATTGCATTTTAATTACTTCACTAAAGTCAATTGAACCAAATTAGATTGGATATCATTGAGCAAGTCTTCGTTGGATCGACCTTTGCTTGCATCTATACTATCTACATGTCTTGTGCGCTTGCAAATTTTATTACATGTAGAGGTTTTATCAAGTAGATCTTTTGTGCTTGGTAAAATCTCTATTAGAACGCATATTCAAAATTCATTTAGAAAATCTTGAAAATCATGAATAAATGTCATTAGGAAACCAAATTCAAATCATTACCACCTAAATCATTCAAAACTTATAACTCTCATATTCAAGAAATTCCAATTCCAATTCGTATTATTCATATATTTAAACCAACCATAGTTTGTAAACAAAATCTCATAGGCATATTCTATTTTTCAATAATTCCATTAAACCATCAAAATTCATTAATGCATAAACAACTTACTATCATGCCAACCATGTGAGAAAATTAATGATGATACAGGGCTCACAATTCGAGAATCCAAAATATCTGATAGCCTAGCTCTGATACCAAGTTGACAACACCCGTCCCAAGTTTTCGTGAAACCCGGACTGGTCCTGCTCCCGTCTGACGACTCTTATCAGACAAAAGATTTCACTAATTTTAATCATGCTCAAAACTTAGTAATTTAACCAAAAAAATCCTCCATTGCGAGGGCACCACCCACATCCAATCCACTTCCCCAACAAGTAGTGGAAATTCGAGTTTATCCGTGTCCGATCTTAATTTCCATGTTAAATTTTTTGAAAATAGGAAACATTAATTAAAATACTAATATAACTCTTCTTATGTTCCGATTTTACATGTCCATCACACAAATCATAATCTTATGATAGTTAAAGTAATTGTAATTTTATACTTCTTAGCCAAACATTTTTTAGTACGATATTTCCTATCATGCTTATCCTCACTTATTAGGATATCATGAAAACGTAACAATAATGTTCTAAATATTTTCCATTCATCTAACAAACATGAATCAATCAATACAAGTGTATCATTAACTTTGCTTAAACCTAAGCCATATATTTAGATCACATAATTCTAGGACTAAAATTAGTTACCCTTAAATAATCCCAATTGATAGACTTTAATTAAGCATATTTACATAAGGTCCAATAACTTTGGACGCAAACAACTGCTTCATACAAGATTGAATTCACACCAAACATGGACCATTAAACTCAGAAAAAAGAAGGAGAAATATTTTTCCTGTTAAACGTTTCCCAAGAAAATTCCTTACGCGGCCCCACACCCCACCGAAAGTCCATGCACATAGGCTTCACGCGTGTATCAGAGGTCATCTTCAACTTGGGTCCTTCTCGAAATTACCAAAATATATCCTGATAAAAAAGTCAACATTTTGACTTCTTAGGGACAAAATGGTCATTCTATTCATCCAAATGTCTGGGGTGTTACAATAGGAGTTATCCAAACCTACACATGCATGTTCATTCTTCAGAAGAAATATGCACAAACTCTATTAGACAAGTTTGGCATGAATGACTATAAGTCTGTGAGCACACCTCTTGCTACAGGTAACAGACTGTAGGGAAGATGACTCAGAAGCTGCAGATGAAGGTACCTATAGGCATATGGTTGGGAGTTTACTGTATTTAACTATAACCAGACCAAATATTATGTTTTCTTCTAGTCTACTGTCTAGGTACATGCAAAATCCTTCAAAGAAGCATTTTAGGACTGCAAAGAGAGTTCTTAGGTACATCTCAGGTACTATCACTCATGCAATTTAGTATCAGAAAAAGGGAAACAAGCTACTCGAGTTGGATTCTGTGATTCAGACTAGACTGGAAGCATTGATGAAATGACAAGAACTTCTAGATATACTTTCTCATTTGGTGGTGGGTGTGTGTGTGTGTGTGGGTGTGTGTGTGCGCGCACGTACATCATAGTGCAAGCACTATTGCGAGGTAGCACTCAAGATGAGTGTGTGAAACCTGTTACAACAGCTTAACTAATTTGTAATCAGATCAGATTGCTTGGAATGCATGAATGCTAGGTGTCTAATTCTTACTAGTCTAGAATTAGCTTATTTCCTATTGGATGATTTCCATCATAGTGACATAATCTTGTAACCATTTTTGAGCTAGTATCTAAACTAGATTCATGTAATTTAATTAATCAATGAGAAGAAGTGAAAGTTTCATACGATTTTCTATCAGATTAGCTCATAGGAAATTCATCAAACCCAAGATGTGCACAAACAACAACCTGTTTTCTCATTCATAATTTGATCCAATCTTCATCCACAATCTTAATACAACTTCAATACATCTTCAACCTATTTTACGCTATTCTTACTCCCAATCGTTTTCGGTGTGTGTGATTAGAAATCATACATGTTCTTTCAATCTACAAGCATCGTCTGCTCCAAGGTGTTGTGTAGAACCTACAAAGATCAAACACCAACGGAGAATGCCCCCACAGATTTTAATGAGCAACAAGTAGACTTTATATGAGGAATACCAAATGGCTGCGCCTAGATGATTCCTCATTTTTCTTCCTTTCTTGGGCACCAGTCTTTGATATAATTGAAAGGAGAGGAAGAAAAGTCTTGGTTTTTTCTTATTTATTTCTGTAAATTATTCTGTAACTTGAATAATGGAAAAAGAATGGTGAAACTTGTACCTTGAATTTTTTCCTTAATATAGGTAATCTATTATTGATGAAGATATTTAGTTGGAATTGAAGTCTCCCACATGTTGCTTCTTTAGTTGTTCATGTTGGTAGAAGAAACCGACAAAAATCTTGCGCTTTGCAGGAAGGAGATTATGAAAGAGTATTGGCTTTAATATTTTTCTGTGGAAAATAATGAAAGATACTCGAGACTCTTAATAGGAATCAGAATAGTAATCATTTCCATTTTTCTTTTTGGGTTTTTAACTTATTTTCAAACTTTTTAGTTTTTATTTCAATAAAAAAAAGTTAACATGAGTTAACTCTCAATTAAGTTGGAAGACACGTGTCAAAATTTTAAGAGTGGGACGTAAAGAAAGATAACGAAATGGAATAGCAGATCCACTCCCTATTGAATGTTTACAAATACAAACTTATATATACATGTGTAAATTAGATTGTATCCATACATTAAAGAACATTGAAGTTCGTATCTGTAACATCCAATCTAGACTACTGACATTCTTAAAGAAAATACTATATATATATATACATACGTTTCGAGTTTTGAGACTCTAAAATTACATGGCCATATATTTTTCTTGTAGTCTTTCCATTTGACGTTGAAAGAGCAAAATTGAATTATTTTCACATTTTTACTTAACTAGAATTTAAAATATCTCTTACAAATGAAGACGGATATTAAGTTAAGACTTATTACCCAATTTCCCCTTGGACTTGTCAGAGATTCTCAGTTTTCTCCTTAAAATTACTTTCAACTCAAATGACCCATCGAACATAACTTTCATCGAAACTGTTACCCTATTCCGTCAATTGCTTTCAAACGGCGTCATAACGTGCTTATGTGCCACTTTTGTGGAGGATGTCACTCTATAATATTTTTTCCATAATTCCATGTGACATCCATGGATGAAAATATCGGTAAATGTCGCCGAGCATTTTGGGCTGGCGGCACATAAGAAAAGGGGGAAGGAAATTCTCCGAAATATCGAATAATTGTCTTGTTTTGAGCCCATAGATCATTTCCTGTGATCAAAACGATAAAGATGCACTATTAATTCGTATAAATCGATTGAAAATCGAAGCATATTTAGTCGGGTCATTCCGCCGGGTCGGAAAACCCGAATTGCAGACCCGGCTAGAGGTAGGAGATGACTATTAGCTAGAAGAGTAATATGTATACTAATATATTGGGCGTTATTTAATCTTACAAAACGCTAGCTAGCAAAGTTGGCTTAGGTTTTGGTTCTCATTTGGGGGTCTTGGGTTCGACCCCCTTAACTACAGCAGCTATTTTTTTTCTTCAGTTTTTTTATTCTTTTTTTTTTCCAATTTTTCAACAAAGGTTGGCCTCTTTTTTTTCTTTTTTTTTTTCATTTTTGGCCCATTTTAAATGGCCCTATTTTTTCATTTTTTTTCTAATTTTAAATATATTTAAACTTATTTTATTATTTTTCTTACATTGAATTTTTGTATGTTTATTGTTATGTTTTAAACTATTTTAACATTCAATTATAGTAACTCACTTCAATTTATGTTTATATTTAAGATTTTATATTATTAGTCATCGTCAGAATAATATTACATCATATTATTCATCATATATTTATTATATTAAAGTCATTTTATAGTTTTTATTAGTCCTATATAACTATTATTGGGTACTTAAGTTTTTCCTAAAATTTCATTTCAAATTTCCAACTTTTAAACCGAATTTCTGTCATTTTTGTTGACCATAAACGATATCGATAGCGATATTTGAGGTTAGATATCCATAAATTTGATTAGTGATATATCCGTCAATATAGATATTTTAATTCGGAGTAACATCTACTATTAAATTAAATGAAAATGTCTCAAATACCCTCACCTTCTCTCATCTTCCTCAATGGCTACCCACAGTCCAAGAACACAACTCAAACCAGTATTAGCTATACCCAAACCAGAAAACTAACCAAAAATGGAAGCGACTGTTTTTTTTCTGTTGTCGATGCTGGCTCCTTGTCCTGATGATTTTGATGCGGATACTTCACATGACAAGTAATGGAACCAAATCCATGTCTAACCTACGCCGCCTCAAGCCCTACCACCTAAAACTACGTCGTCACCATTTCTCCACTCTAGCCGTCGCTTTACGCCAAGACACAGGTCTCTGGACCCAAGCCCCGCTCTATAAAATAGAACTGGTCGCCGAGTCCCACTGTCATGTCCTCGTTGACTTTTCTGACGATTCCGACCTCGCCTCGTGTCATACGCGCGCCGGCCAGTACTTCCAGCTACGCGCCCCAGACAAATCGAAGCCCTCGTTCCTGCGATTGCATCTCCGCCATCGTTGGCAGCGGAAAAGGGTGTTAAGGTGTAAACGGCCACATGGACAGGTTGCCAGCTGGACAAGTGAGTCTAGAAGCTTTAGAGTAATCAAATATGTGTGTGTGTGTGTGTGTGTGTGTGTGTGTGTGTGTGTGTGTGTGACCTGTGATGTAACCGTGAGGAGAGAGGAGTGGTTTACTTGATTACCAAGTTTTTGTAACTAACTAGTTAGGTGTCATCTTTCTATTAGATGTTGAGTGAGAGCATCTAAGCTGTGAGGTGTGTGAAATGTATGAGTGAGGTGCATATGTAAAATACATGGATGGAATGAAAACAGAGTGAAGATTCAGAGTGAATGTGTATGTAAATTCGTGTGAGGAATTCAATCAAACAGTTGGTGTGCATCAGTGTGTAGTGATAGCACAAACCGATTCAATCATCATCATCTTCTTTCCAATTGATCAATAGAACAGTAAGAACAAACTAAACATTCATCCTAGTCTAAACCAACGAGCTAGTCTCGATTCAATGAGCTAGTGTGTGAAGAGTGTGAAGTTGAGTGAAGAACTTTACCTGAGCTGCAGTCCGCATTCCGGTGCCTCATCCTTCGAACTTCAATATGGTATCAAAGTAGGCTTGATCTGCATCTGGGGCGTAAGTGAAGAAGAAGAAGCAATCGTTCTAGACATCTGAAGCAGCATCTGCAATGGCGGGTCATGTAGGTGACTTGAAGATCCCACTCTTCAACGGGAGCAATTACGACTTCTGGAGAGTGAAGATGAGGACTGTTCTACTTGCCTGTGATCTCTGGGAATACATTGAGATCGGAATTCCAGAGACACCAAGGACAGCTGAAGTCGTTAGTGGGAATCCTGCTACACAACCTGCTGCACAAACCGAAATCAGACCAACTCATATCGACTGTGTCAAGGATGCTAAGGCATTAAGCATGATCCAGAATGCAGTCACTGATGAAATCTTTCCCAGGATTCAGAATGAGGTCAAAGCTAAAGAAGCTTGGGATATATTGCAGAGAGAGTACAGGGGAGATTCTAAGGTACGGTCCGTGAAACTACAATCCCTTAGAAGAGATTTTGAATATGCTAGGATGAAGGAAGATGAAATGTTATCAGTGTATCTGTCTAGGCTATATGCAATTGTAAATAGCATGAGAACCTGTGGAGAGGACATCACTGAAAAACGCCTAGCTCAAAAGATCCTGATAAGTCTCACCAAACCTTTTGATCCTATAGTGTCCATTATTGAGGAAACTAGGGACATTGACACTATAAATGTTGAGAGTGTTGTGGCCTCAAGAAGAGTCTTTGATCAAAGATTAGAGATGCACACAGATGAGGGTCTGGATAAAGCTCCTTCTAGCTTATCTGTGTCCTATAGGTCAATTCATGGCAATGACCGTTGGAAAACCAAGAAGCAACTCAAGAGTAACAAGAGCTTGAATCAGAAAAACGGCTCAGTGAAGCAGAACTCATATCAGGGTTCTGGTTCAGGGTCAAATTCAGGAGCAGGAACAAGCAAAGGTGAGTATCTAGGGACAAAACCTCTCTGCAAGAAGTGTGATAGGCATCACTATGGAAATTGTTGGTTCAAGGGTGGAGTCAAGTGCTACAACTGTCAAAAGTTTGGTCATATGGCTAAAGATTGTACACAGAAACCAGCAGGAAATCTGGCACAAGAAATCACAGATCCATCACCTAATATGTTCTATGTATACAATGCTGCAGCAATCAAGGATTGCAGTAAATGGTACCTTGACAGTGCCTGCAGCAATCATATGACAGGACAGGAATCTATGTTGATTGATATAGATAGAACTGTCAAAGCAAGAGTGAAGATGGGAGATGGAAACCTTGTGCAAGCAGTAGGAAAAGGCACACTTGTGGTACAGACTAAGCAGGGAGAGAGGCATATCTAAGAAGTGATGCTCTTACCAGGACTGGATGAAAATCTGTTGAGTATTGGACAGATGATAGAGCATGGTTATTTCCTGATGTTTGGGGATCAAACTGTGGATATCTATGAGGACAGTTCTATGACTCAGAAAGTTGCTAAGGTTCAAATGACCAGGAATATATGCTTTCCCTTGTCATTTAAATCTGTTAACCCAGTAGCAATGAGAGCCACAGTGAGTGAAGCCTCTGAGCTTTGGCACAGGAGGTTTGGACACCTAAATTTCGAGAGTTTGAAGCTGCTACAACAAAAGGATATGGTGGTAGGACTACCTATGCTGCAAGCTAAAGGAGAAGTCTATGAAGGGTGTGTGGCCGGGAAGATGCATGTTGAGCAGTTTGACAAAGATGTCTCTTGGAAAGCATCTGATCCACTGGAGTTGATTCACACAGATGTGTGTGGACCAATGCAGGAGACAACAAATGGTGGAAACAGATACTTTCTTACCTTCATAGACGATCATACCAGAATGTGCTGGTTATACTTCCTTACACACAAGTCAGGGGTACTTGGTGTTTTCAAGAAGTTCAAGAAGATGGTGGAGCTGCAGAGTTGGTATAAGATCAAAAGGATCAGGAGTGACAGAGGAGGAGAGTACATGTCACAGGAATTTCAGGTTTATTGTGAAGAAACAGGAATCTGCAGACAGTTAACTGTTGCATACTCACCACAGCAGAATGGTGTGGCAAAAAGGAAGAATAGAACCCTTGTGAAGATGGCAAGGTCAATGATGCAAGAGAAGGGCATCCCTAACAAGTTCTGGGGTGAAGCTATAAACACTGCTTGTTATCTCCTAAACAGATGTCCAACAAGCTCACTAAATGGCATGACACCATTTGAAAAGTTTACTGGGAGAAAGCCAGGTGTCAAGCATCTTAGAGTCTTTGGATGTGTCTGTTATTCACATGTCCCAGATCAACTAAGACAGAAGTTAGACAAGAAAGGAACCAGGTGTGTGTTCATGGGCTATGGGAGCTGTGAGAAGGGATATAGGCTCTATAATTTGGAAACTAACAAAATTGTGATATCCAGAAGTGTGGAGTTTGATGAAGGAACAAAATGGAGTTGGAATGAAACAAGAGAAGGAAATGATGAGTTATTTGTGAGGCAACTAGGAATTGATCATGATCAAGGACAGGTTCAAGCATTGGATGAAGATTCAGTTAAACAAGCACAAGATCATGAGGAATCAGTTGATCAGAACCTTTCTGATCCTGATTCTCCAGAGATGCCTCAACCTAAGTACAAGGACTTAAGTGATGTGTATGCAAGGTGTCACATGAGTATTATTGAGCCTGAAAACTATCATGATGCAGCAAGGGACAGAGAATGGCAGAAAGCCATGGAAAATGAGCTTGACATGATTGAGAAGAATGGTACATGGGAGTTGGTTAAGAAACCACTTAATAAACCAGTCATTGGTGTTAAGTGGGTTTATAAAACCAAACTGAACCTTGATGGTTCAGTACAGAAGCAGAAAGCAAGATTGGTTGCTAAGGGATACTCTCAAAAGCCAGAGATTGACTTTAATGAGACTTTTGCCCCTGTGGCCAGGTTAGATACAATTAGATTACTGATTGCATTGGCTGCACAGAAGCAATAGAGGCTGTATCAACTGGATGTCAAATCAGCCTTCCTGAATGGTGTTTTACAGGAAGAAGTGTATGTGCATCAGCCTGAAGGTTATGAAGTCAAGGGACAGGAGGAGAAAGTCTACAGGCTACACAAGGCTTTGTATGGGTTGAAGCAAGCTCCTAGGGCCTGGTATGGGGAAATTGACTCCTATCTACTTAGGTGTGGTTTTCAGAGGAGCACAAGTGAAGCAACCTTGTATATCAGAGTTAATCAAGATGTGGGAACCTTGATTGTATCAATATATGTTGATGATATTATCTATACTGGTGACAGTGAGGGAATGATGCAGGAATTTAAATCATAAATGATGAGGAGGTAGGAGATGACTGATTTAGGATTACTTCACCATTTCCTTGGAATAGGAATCTTACAATCCCAGTCCAGCATCTATATTCATCAAAGAACATATGCCCATACACTACTCAACAATTTTGGACTGAGAAGTTGCAAACCTGCAGGAACTCCCCTTGCAGCAAATGACAAACTGCAGAAGGAAGATGGAAGTGGAGCTGCAGATGAACAAGAATACAGACAGATTGTGGGCAGTCTGTTGTATCTTACTGCCACCAGACCAGACATTATGTATGCCTCAAGTCTTCTAGCCAGGTTCATGCACAGCCCTACTAAGAAGCACTTTGGAACAGCAAAGAGAGTTCTTAGGTATGTGCAAGGGTCCTTAAACTATGGACTAGAGTACAAGAAAGGAAAAGCTGCTTTTCTCATGGGCCTCAGTCAAGCAATCAAGTATTGCTTTATCTACAGCAGAGGCTGAGTATGTTAGTGCTTGTGAAGCAACAACACAGGCCATTTGGTTAAGATTTGTTCTAAAAGATTTTGGAGAGGAACAGGTGGGAGCTACAAGTTTGATGTGTGACAATCAATTTGCCATTGCTATGGCAAGGAATCCTGTTTTCCATCAGAAAACAAAACATATAAACAGGAAAGTGCACTACATAAGGGAGGCTATACAGAATGGAGATGTTACACTCCTTTACTGCAGGACTGAAGATCAAATTGCAGACATCTTCACCAAACCTCTGCCTAAAGCAAGATTCAACTACCTACGGGGCTTGCTAGGAGTATGTCCAGTGAACAGTTTAGGAGGGGCTGTTGAGGTGTAAACTGCGACATGGACAGGTTGCCAGCTGGACAAGTGAGTCTAGAAGCTTTAGAGTAATCAAATATGTGTGTGTGTGTGACCTGTGATGTAACCGTGAGGAGAGAGGAGTGGTTTACTTGATTACCAAGTTTTTGTAACTAACTAGCTAGGTGTCATCTTTCTATTAGATGTTGAGTGAGATCATCTAAGCTGTGAGGTGTGTGAAATGTACGAGTAAGGTGCATATGGAAAATACATGAATGGAATGAAAACAGAGTGAAGATTTAGAGTGAATGTGTATGTAAATTCGTTTGAGGAATTTAATCGAACAGTTGGTTTCAGTGTGTAGTGATAGCACAAACCGATTCAATCATCATCATCTTCTTTCCAATTGATCAATAGAACAGTAAGAACAAACTAAACATTCATCCTAGTCTAAACCAACGAGCTAGTCTCGATTCAATGAGCTAGTGTGTGAAGAGTGTGAATTTGAGTGAAGAACTTTACCTGAGCTGCAGTCCGCATTCCGGTGCCTCATCCTTCGAACTTCAATAAAAGGGGTGTTCGAGTTCCTGGTGAAGAGTGTTGTTGATGCAGAAATCGTCCGGCTCTGTGAAGTTCCTTCTCGATCCCTACACACAAGAACAAAAATCAAACGGGGTTAAGGTTGAATCTCGGGGGCGGCGGGGGGGGGGGGGGGGGGGGGGTGTGGTTCAACCGTAAACGCTCCGATGCTTAAATCAGTTTTCTGAGAGAATAAACCGACAGAGTGTTTGCAGGAGTTTTTGATTACCTTTAGAAGTGAAATGAGGTCTTCTATTTATAGTGAAGCCTTGAGGGTCACCGGAGCGTCTGATTGACTGAAGGAAATTGTATCAAGTAGGTGATTCTACTGAGAGAAATCACCTATTATTAACTATATAATTAATAGTAAATAACTCGTTGAGAGATTACTTATCATTGACATTAATCTGATTAATTAATATATTTAATTGATAAATATATTAAATTAATGCGGAGATCATGTCATGCCGTCGTCGTCTATTCCAAGGGTAATATCGACATTACGAGAGTTATGAGCCACATGGCAGTTCCATAATTTTCTGGTGATTTATGGTTCCACAAATGCCCCCACATCGCTTAGGAATTCAAGGAATCCTAAATGATGTAATTTTTGTTGTGGTCCCGATAAACCATTTATTTTTATGAGGGAATAGGACTCTGCTTTGTTTCGAGCAGTTGAAGTTTGTTAGGCCTTGAATTTTTCCCAATCAGAAACTTTTGGGCTTGAAGTCCTACTTTGAGTTGATCTTCAAAGCCCACCAAATGGTTAGGGTTTATTTATTTTTTCTTTATTTAAATGAGGGTACACAACCCTTATTTTCAATAAGAAAATTCAAACCCTAGCGGATGTTTGTTGTTGTAAAGGACGGGCTGGTGCATTCCACACATTCACCGAGTGGAGTTTTGTAGCAGAGGCAAAGCAGGAGGGCTCCATGCGGCAGTAGGTGTCTTTGACAGGTGAAAGGAATGATCTGGATGACATCAGCAGCTTGAAGGTGAGTACTGGTTGCTGGCGCGTGCGCTGGTGCATCCGATGCAGCGAAGTCCTTGGCGGAAGAGGATGTAGGCTAGGGTTGCAGAGTGAGACAATCTTTGTTTTTCCATGTGCAAGCTGTACATCCGCGTCTTTTGTCTCTTTTTTTCTAATTTATTTTGATGCAAATCACGTTGTACAGTTGTACTCCTTTTTTTTCTTTTTGTTTCTTTCTGCCTGTAGCAAAGCAAACTTGCTTTTGTAATTTTTTTTTTACTTTTGCCGCAAGTTCCCGGGCATTGAAATTTCCTCCTTTGCCGTAGCTTTTGCTATCAATTGATAGCAATTATATATATATATATATATTATTTTATATATAATAATATATATATTATTTTTCTTTTGTTCAGCTTCGATCTTTTGCAGATTTTGAGAGCTGTGGGTGTCCGATTGGAACGATTCAAGCGCTGGTGCGCTCCACTCATCGAGACGGTCATTTCAAGATGTATGAAGACATACTTCTGGTGTAGTCTTGAAGACCTCATTTTGTGGAGTACCATCTGGTGGCATGTTCGGAACTTGTTGGAGCTTCTGACTTCAAGAGATGATGGACTTGACACCAAGACGCTTCTCCAGTTGACATGCCTATGATGCTTTGTGAAAAGAAAACTTGGTGTGCTGACGGATTCACCATCTTCAAGTGTGAGCGGAGCCAACATCAAGACCTTCAACGAGGAGGTGCAGTAGAGTGCGACACGAAGTGCAGCAGTGTGCAAGGCGCAAGGTGCAGCAGGGTACGAGGCGCGAGGTGCAGCAGGGTGCGAGGAGCGAGGTGCAGCAGGGTGCGAGGCGCGACGTGGAGCAGAGTGTGAGGCGCGAGTTGCAGCAGGGTGCGAGGCGTGAGGCGACATGCAGCAGGGTGCGAGGCGCGAGGTGCAGAAGGGCGCGAGGCGCGAGGGCGACGTGCAGCAGGGTGCAAGGCGCGAGGCGACGTGCAGCTGGACGCGAGGTGCAGCAAAGTGCTAGGCGCGAGGTGCAGCAGAGTACGAGGCGCGAGGTGCAGTAGGGTACGAGGCGTGAGGCGACGTACAGCAGGGTAAGAGGCGCGAGGTGCAGCAGAGTGCAAGGCGCGAAGTGCAGTAGGGTGCGAGGCGCGAGGTGCAGCAGGGTGCGAGGCGTGAGGTGCAGCGGGGTACGAGGCGCGAGGTGCAGCAGGGTGTGAGGCGCGAGGTGAGGAGTCCCATCACTTGGAGTGCGACGTGTCACAACCCAGCATGAGGCTTGTTCCAGATGCGAGGCAATGTGTGTTGCAGCTATAAGGCGGGATTTGTGTCATCTCCAAAGCAAGGCTTCCCATGACGCGAGGTGAAGTGCGTGTGGTGCCATGAAGTAACTGAAGCTTTCCAAGGAGTTGCATTGGATGATGGATGATCTTCCAGCGACTCGATCTTCAAGGCTTTGTTGAGTTCAAAATGTAGTGGTAACAAGGTGGAGCATGGAGGATCGATCATGCTCCCTGCAAAGCTCGAGACGTTGCACATCATCACCTAATTAAAAGAAGAGAGCTTGGAAATTCCATCTATGCCAAGTAGGCGATTTGTTGAGGAGGTTGCCCCCATTGTTTGAAGAAGGTCATGGACGATGTGTCACTAGAAGTCCCCGATGAGATGATTGAAGGCCTCCAAGGCTTGCTCATGGGTTGACAGAGAGACTCTGAGGTCGTGTCATTCCTGGTGATGAGCTTCATGATCCTTCTTGGCCCGTGGCTTGATCTTAGCATTGAATACATGTTTGAGCATTCAACTTGTGAATTGCCAACTTCTTTAATTTTCATTATAGAAGTCTTCAACTTTTTTTGAGTGTTTTGTGATTTTCGGCAGATTTGACCTTTGTGTAGTAAATTTGGTCTTCTGACTTCGTTTGAACTCCGAATTGAGTGACGTTGGTGTGTTTGGAAAGTTGAGTTCCATACCTTTCTACTGCCACCAAGCTTGTTCCAAGACGATCCGAATTGAGCCTGGTAGGATTGGTCGAATCTTGTGCTCGTGCGCTGGTTCATGCAGTTGACCTTTGTGTGAAAAAATGTTTGCTGGGAACTCGTCAAAACTCCGAATTGAGTGAGGTTACCGGAGTTGGAAAGATGACTTCCATATCTTTCTAATTCCATTGACCTCATGTCAGGGTGATCAAAATTCAGTGGTCTATGACTGAATGAATCTCGTACTCGTGCGCTGGTACGTGCAGCTGACCTTCGTGTACAAAAACGTTTGTTGGGAACTCGTCACAACTCGGAATTGAATGAGGTCAACGTCGTGGGAAATGTGATTTCCGTGTCTTTTTAGGGCCATCAAGTTCATGTCAGGGTGAGCAAAATTGAGTGAGCTATGATCGAATGAATTTCGATCCCGTGCACTGAAATGCAGAATTGGACTTCGCATGTTAAAACATTTGCCCCTTGTTTGTCATGGCCTGGTGGTTGTCCCTCTTGGTGGAGTTGGAAGCGTTTTTTTAGTAGCTTTCTAACTCCAACAAGTCAAGTTCTTGGATGGTTCCATGTGCCTCACTGAGACGAGCCTTGAGTGCTTCGCATGGCGAAGTCGTGGAGTGGTCCACATGGTGAAGACTTCGAGTGCTCCATATGGCGAAGGCTTGGAGTGCCTCACATGGTGTGGAGTTCTTCGCATGGCGAAGGCTTAGTGTGCTTCGCGGGACGAAGGCTTGAAGTGATTCGCGGGGCGAAGACTTAGAGCGCTTCGAGGGGCGAAGGCTTAGAGTGCTTCGCGTGGCGAAGGCTTGGAGTGCTTCGCGTGGCAAAGGCTTGGAGTGCTTCGCCTGACGAAGGCTTGGAGTACTTCGCATGGCGAAGACTTAGAGTGCTTCCGCGGGGGGGGGGGGGGGGGGGGGGGGGAAGGCTTAGAGTGCTTCGCGTGGCGAAGGCTTGGAGTGCTTCGCATGGCGAAGACTCGGGTGCTTTGCATGGCAAAGGCTAGGAGTGCTTCACGGGGCGAATATTTAGAGTGCTTCGCGGGGCGAAGACTTAGAGTGCTTCGCGGGGCGAAGGCTTAGAGGCGAAGGCTTGGAGTGCTTCGCATGGCGAAGGCTTGGAGTGCTTCGTATGGCGAAGACTCGGGTGCTTTGCATGGCAAAGGCTTGGGGTGCTTCACGTGGCGAAGACTTGGGGTGCTTCGCGGGGCGAAGACTTGAAGTGCTTCGCGGGGCGAAGGCTTAGAGTGCTTCACATGGCGAAGACTCGGGTGCTTTGCATGGCAAAGGCTTGGATGATAAGATAATTTCATTGGACGTTGAAACGAAACATCTTGAATCTTATTGAAAGATGTTATGAGAGCAAAGTAGGCATTGAGCCGAATTTTAATCACAAAATTTGTGCCTTTGATGATGACTTGGTCACTGATTCAGTTTCCTGGATGTTCCCTGCAACTCGGACTCGGCAATGATGGTGTCCACATGGATCATCTTTTGTGCGGGTTCCTGGGGGTCTTTGTTTCCGAGACGATCCATTACTTTTTTTCTGACGTACTCGGTGTAGTGTCCTTCCTTCAAGAGATCTTGGAGGTATCTTTCGAAAGTCTGGCAAGAGCTTATGTCGTGTCCATAACAATTGTGATAGGCACACCATTTTATCTTGTCGGCCCTCTACTGGTTGCCTTTGACTGGAGCTGGTCTTTCGAACCACGGTTTTTCCTTTATCTGATTGTATATTTGAAGGAAAGGTATCAAAAACTATGTGTTTGGCTTTGTACCCGCGTAGGTGTTGGATAACGGGTTCCCTTTGCGTTTGTTGGCTTTCTTGACTGAGTTCCCGCGATGGGCATCATCCTTTGGCTGAGCAGACGTCTTTGTGAGATGTCCATCTTCCTCGACGTGGTTGGCGGCATGGGTGGCATTTTTCTCATCCTCCCAGCATGCATGTCGTTCCGCCATGGACAGTATCTTGGTGAGACTTCCGGCGTTGCTCATCACGATGTCTCCGTAGAGCTCGCTCTCCCACGGTAAGTCTTGCTTAAATGCCATGGCTGCAACGAGATCGCTACAACCAACGATGCGGGACTTCTCTTCGCAATACCTCCGGATGTATTGCCGCAAGGTTTCCTTAGGCTTCTTTCAGATGGTGAAGAGGTGGTCATCCTTGACTTCGACGGTGCGAAGCTGCGAGTACTCCTTCACGAAAGCAAGGGCCAACTCTTCGAAGGACCTATCCGAGTCTTTAAACTCCCGAGTCTTTAAACTCAATCCAGGCCTTAATCATATCCGAGTCTTTAAACTCCCGAGTCTTTAAACTCAAGGCCTACGGGGGAAATCAATATATCCGAGTCTTTAAACTCCCGAGTCTTTAAACTCAATCCGGGTCTTTAAACCCAATCCGGCCGGTCCCCCGTCACATATATCCGGGTCTTTAAACCCAATATCCAGATCCAGCAAATCCAATCTCAAAATCATTTGAAAACCATGTACCAATCCACATCCAAACCCGAATCCGAAATCACTGGTCCGGTACCCTTCCGGCATCCAGAACCGTCATTCCGAACCCAAATCCGGAATCCACTTTCTAATCTTAAAACCAAATTCCGATTAGGGAAATCCGATTCTAATATCAAAAACCTTGATCATCGAAATCATGCTCCAAAATCCCTTAATAACCAATGAAAACCACTTATAGTAAAACATGCTGAAAACCGAACTTCCTTGAAAAACGTGCATTCATGTAAAATCAACCAAACATATTCGATAAACATAGAATAGTGATTAAAAGCCATAAAACAATGATAGAAAACAGTTATGCATGCTCGAGTTTAGAGAAAGGGTCCACTCACAGTACTGAGCCCTACTTGCGTCCCGAACGTCCAGCACGTTCCTCGGCTTCCTCGGGAAATCCCGATCCTGTCAATCACCGTCAAATTACGTCACTAATACGTCTACAAACATTCACCTAAATTTCCTCAACATTCCCCGAATCGAAAACCTAAAACCCGGGACCCTAAACATTCACCCTCGCGGAACTAACTTAAACGACTTCCGATTAACCCGAAACCAACTTTATTGAATTCACCACAACTCCTAGACCAAAAACCATGTTGATCGTTTTCCCCAGAACCGCCGCACGCGCCCCCACGCGCCGCCCAAAGTGGCTGCGCGTGGCCCTCACGCGCCAGCTACAGTGCACCGTCATCAACCTCCACGCACTGTGTTGAACCAGCTCTGCAACTTGGACCGGCGAGACTCAATCTCCGCCGTCCGGCCACCATTTCAGCCCCTTTCTTCTCCTGCAGCTTCGTCCAGACACCAGGAATCCATCCCCCTACTCCTCTGTCCTCGACACAGCCTCCTCATCGTTGATTCAAGCTCGAACCAGACAGCCCTTTTTCCCCTGTTTCACGATTTAGCCATTCCGACCACCCCCCGCCGTGGTAGCAACACCAGACGGTTCCTAGGACTTCACTGACCATAAACCTACCCTCCTATACATTCGACTCAGCCCCAAACTCGACGACTTCCCATTTGAATTTCACGGGCAAACAGAGTACAAAGTACTCACCGTCGACTGAGCTCCGCCGTGTACGCCCCCGTCACGGCGACCGTTCTACATCACTCCTAGCACCTCCCTGAACATCACCCTGACCTCCAATACCCTCGACTCTAAGCCCAGACTCACGACTTTCCAAATGAAGTTTACGGGAAAAACAGAGCAAGAAACCTTACCCTTCGATTACAGCTCCGCCGTGCGCATCGCCGCGTGCCACGGTGTTCGTTGGACTCCTTGCAACCTCCTACAGCTTCCCTTGCCTTGGTTTGAGCCACCTCACGGCGTATCCACCACCACGAACTCACGGCCTCCCTGTTTCCTCAAAAGTTTACCGCACCACCACCGTGCCGCCGTGCACGGTTCCTCCTCCAAAACACGATCACTAGCTTACTCTTACCTCCCTGTCACTCTCACCACTCACTCTTCACTTACCCTTGCACGGAATCGATCAATTGCCCTCAATCACTCACCCTCTGTTTCTCTGTGTTAGTCGAAGAACCAACACATGGGTATGCACGAGTGCACCCCAAGTATTTGGGCTGTGAACGCACAGGATTCTCCCAGAATCCTCTAGCCCCCTGCCATGTGTCACCATCCTCCCATTCTCTCTCACACACATGGCCCAATCACCACCCTTCATCGGCTCCTCTCTTCAAAAATCCCCAGATGCCAAAAAGACCAAAATACCCTCCTGTTTAACACATTTTACGGTTTTGCCAAAACTTCCTAGACCCGTAACTCTCGCCTCGTAAGTCCGATGAATATGTGCCGCCTGTCATCGAACTCAGGACGACGAAAGCTCTCTAACCACGCTAGGTCAACCTACCAAAACCCGATTATTCAAAAAGTCAACTATTCCCCCCTAGTTTACCAAACTTACGATAATACCCTCGACCTTCCGATCATCACAACTTCCTCCTCGGATGTCGGAATTGAACGTACCTCATGTCTACGGGTTCGTGACGTCCTCAACTACGTCCTGGTCACTGGTCAATACCCAATTGACCACCCGAATAAAAGTCAACATTTTTGCCCGGACCAGGGGCGAAATCGTCATTCTAGGCTCCCGGACCTTTCGGGACCACCTAACCACTGATTAACCTCACTAATCACACCTTAATCACGCTACTAATCCCGGCTCTCGGGACGGGTTGTTACAATCTACCCCCCTAAAAAGAATTTCGTCCCCGAAATTCCACAGCTAGTCCCCGACACCTAGGGTCTCCTACCCGGTAAGCAACACTCGGTTAATAACAACCTCTCCCGAGTTTTCTGTCTATCATCTCCACCTTGGGTATTTCACACCATCCCCAACTACTGTTACCACGGCCAACCCTAGCTATGTAACAGCTGCATGGAGTACACAAGGGAAACTCTATGAATAGAAAACAAAGGTATTATAAAATACCTTATTTCAGAGTACCCGACAGAAATCATAGAGTACGTCCTCGTATACAACCACCCTACCTTCCCGAACCAACTCGACTACTAACCCAAACAATCGACCACCCATCTCCCTCGGCTGCCAATTCGGCCACTATCGGAAGAAATCTACAAAGTCCTGAAGGCAAACTCTAGCTTGTGGGTTCTCTCCTCCAATAACCTCATATCGATCACTTATAGTCACTCCTTTCCTATACCTTCCGTCATCCTCCTACGGAACTTACTGTAACACTCCAAGTCCTCTAGGAAAGTTCCTAGACTCTAGCCTGGATCCAACAACCAAACCTAAGTACAGCACAACCAAAGTAAGATAAGTACCTGTCCCCGTATCTGGTGTCGACTGAACTTCCTGCTGAGTCATCGAGAACACTCGAGCTTGAGATCCCGACGCTCTACCACGTCCCCTCGAACTACTAGTGGCAGTGCCACCACCTCTTCTCGAGCTTGCTGTCCCTGACGCTGTACTCTGTCCGGGCTCCGCTACTCCTCGACCTACACCACCGTCCTGTGGCAACAGTGGACACTCACGTCAGAAATGACCTCGCTCCCCACAGTAAAAACACGCATTCCAACCTGGTCCACTGCTCGATCTCCCTGTGGACGCTACCGACGTCGCACTAGCTTGCGGAGTCGGCGGTACTCGGTAACCCCAAAATCCTGAACTCTGAAAACTGCCAGGTCTACCAAAACGATCATCGCCCGACGAGGACGCTCCACCGAGGTTACCTCGTTTCGGTGTCCGCTGGCTTGAAGCTCCAGGAATAGATGGTTCCCGGCGGCGCACCGGCAAACTAGCATCCACCCTCACCGCAGCATCCGACAAGTCTCGGAAGGTAGCAAAAGATCCAGCCGTTACTATGGCTCGAATCTCGCCTCGCAGGCCCAATTCAAACCTTCGGCACTTCTCAGCTTCAGTGGCCACAAAAGCAGGAGCAAACCGAGACAACATCTGGAACTTCCGTTCATACTCAGCCACTGTCATATTCCCTTGTTGGAGCTGCAGAAACTCCGCCTCCTTGGCATCCCGGAAAGAACGAGGATAGTACTGCTCCAGAAACCGTTCCCTAAACGTCTCCCAGGTCACACTATGGGCATCCCATCCGGACAACTCGAGGGTATACCACCACTCGTACGCCGTACCATCTAGTAAAAAGGTAGCCAACAATACTCGCTCCTCCGGCGGACAATGCATTACCGCAAACATCCGCTCAAATCGGGTAATCCACCTCTGGGCTTCCTCAGGATCAGCCCCACCACTAAACGTAGTCGCCCCGAGCCGCTGGGCTCGCTCAATAGTAGCACTCTCCGTCTCTCTTGCTACTTCGTCTTCAGGTTGTGGAGAGGGTCTACGTCTCGGAGGCATCGTCAACCGCACGCTGAAAGAGGCATAGAAGTAGTCAAACAACGAAAACACAACGTCACAAACCAACAAACCCCACAAACCCGACAAACCTATGCTCTGATACCAATTTGTCAGGACCCACCCCGGTTTCACCCCGAAACCCGAGGTAAATCCCGCTCCCGTCTGACTCCCCGACACAACACCCAAGTAAAACTCACTCAAACCCAGTCAGACGCAGGAGTAATTAAACAAAATATCCCGAAGTTATCCTTTACAGAGCATAGTACGAAAATACAAGGAACTAAAAACCGATAAATTACATGCACGCGGAAGACTTTGAACTATTCCGGGGATCCCTCACGTCACTTCTATGCCTCGGACTCTGCCTCGACGTCAAGACCCCGCGCTAGCTCCACAACCTGGAGGGCAAGTTAAAACAGAAGATGTGAGTGGACCATAATAAAAGAAAAGTTCTAAAACCATTTATCAGAAACCGAATTTAACCCTCCGTTTTGAAAACCACATGCATAACCAACAGTTAATAACACAGATCTAACGCAGTTCTCATAAAACATCATAAGAAACATAAACACTATAAAACAGGTATGGAAATCATAGCTTGAGTATCAAAACCCGTGTCATAAACCATAAAGCTCAAATCATCATTTCCCGATCAAACCTGCTGGACCTATCCGAGTCTTTAAACTCCCGAGTCTTTAAACTCAATCCAGGCCTTAATCATATCCGAGTCTTTAAACTCCCGAGTCTTTAAACTCAAGGCCTACGGGGGAAATCAATATATCCGAGTCTTTAAACTCCCGAGTCTTTAAACTCAATACGGGTCTTTAAACCCAATCCGGCCGGTCCCCCGTCACATATATCCGGGTCTTTAAACCCAATATCCAGATCCAGCAAATCCAATCTCAAAATCATTTGAAAACCATGTAATAATCCACATCGAAACCCGAATCTGAAATCACTGGTCCAGTGCCCTTCCGGCATCCAGAACCGTCATTCCGAACCCAAATCCGGAATCCACTTTCTAATCTTAAAACCAAATTCCGATTAGGGAAGTCTGATTCTAATATTAAAAACCTTGATCATCGAAATCATGCTCCAAAATCCCTTTATAACCAATGAAAACCACTTATAATAAAACATGCTGAAAACCGAACTTCCTTGAAAAACGTGCATTCATGTAAAATCAACCAAACATATTCGATAAACATAGAATAGTGATTAAAAGCCATAAAACAATGATAGAAAACAGTTATGCATGCTCGAGTTTAGAGAAAGGGTCCACTCACAGTACTGAGCCCTACTCGCGTCCCGAACGTCCAGCACGTTCCTCGGATTCCTCGGGAAATCCCGATCCTGTCAATCACCGTCAAATTACGTCACTAATACGTCTACAAACATTCACCTAAATTTCCTCAACATTCCCCGAATCGAAAACCTAAAACCCGGGACCCTAAACATTCACCCTCGCGGAACTAACTTAAACGACTTCCGATTAACCCGAAACCAACTTTATTGAATTCACCACAACTCCTAGACCAAAAACCATGTTGATCGTTTTCCCCAGAACCGCCGCACGTGCCCCCACGCGCCACCCAAAGTGGCTGCGCGTGGCCCTCACGCGCCAGCTACAGTGCACCGTCATCAACCTCCACGCACTGTGTTGAACCAGCTCTGCAACTTGGACCGGCGAGACTCAATCTCCGCCGTCCGGCCACCATTTCATCCCCTTTCTTCTCCTGCAGCTTCGTCCAGACACCAGGAATCCATCCCCCTACTCTTCTATCCTCGACACAGCCCCCTCATCGTCGATTCAAGCTCGAACCAGACAGCCCTTTTTCCCCTGTTTCACGATTTAGCCATTCCGACCACCCCCCGCCGTGGTAGCAACACCAGACGGTTCCTAGGACTTCAATGACCATAAACCTACCCTCCTATACATTCGAATCAGCCCCAAACTCGACGACTTCCCGTTTGAATTTCACGGCCAAACAGAGTACAAAGTACTCACCGTCGACTGAGCTCCGCCATGTACGCCCCCGTCACGGTGACCGTTCTACATCACTCCTAGCACCTCCCTGAACATCACCCTGGCCTCCAATACCCTCGACTCTAAGCCCAGACTCACGACTTTCCAAATGAAGTTTACGGGAAAAACAGAGCAAGAAACCTTACCCTTCGATTGCAGCTCCGCCGTGCTCATAGCCGCGTGCCACGGTGTTCGTTGGACTCCTTGCAACCTCCTACAGCTTCCCCTGCCTTGGTTTGAGCCACCTCACGGCGTATCCACCACCACGAACTCACGGCCTCCCTGTTTCCTCAAAAGTTTACCGCACCACCACCGTGCCGCCGTGCACGGTTCCTCCTCCAAAACACGATCACTAGCTTACTCTTACCTCCCTGTCACTCTCACCACTCACTCTTCACTTACCCTTGCACGGAATCGATCAATTGCCCTCAATCACTCATCCTCTGTTTCTCTGTGTTAGTCGAAGAACCAACACACGGGTATGCACGAGTGCACCCCAAGTATTTGGGCTGTGAACGCACAGGATTCTCCCAGAATCCTCTAGCCCCCTGCCATGTGTCACCATCCTCCCATTCTCTCTCACACACATGGCCCAATCACCACCCTTCATCTGCTCCTCTCTGCACAAATCCCCAGATGCCAAAAAGACCAAAATACCCTCCTGTTTAACACATTTTACGGTTTTGCCAAAACTTCCTAGACCCTTAACTCTCGCCTCGTAAGTCCGATGAATATGTGCCGCCTGTCATCGAACTCAGGACGACGAAAGCTCTCTAACCACGCTAGGTCAACCTACCAAAACCCGATTATTCGAAAAGTCAACTATTCCCCCCTAGTTTACCAAACTTACGATAATACCCTCGACCTTCCGATCATCACAACTTCCTCCTCGGATGTCGGAATCGAACGTACCTCATGTCTACGGGTTCGTGACGTCCTCAACTACGTCCTGGTCACTGGTCAATACCCAATTGACCACCCGAATAAAAGTCAACATTTTTGCCTAGACCAGGGGCAAAATCGTCATTCTAGGCTCCCGGACCTTTCGGGACCACCTAACCACTGATTAACCTCACTAATCACACCTTAATCACGCTACTAATCCTGGCTCTCGGGACGGGTTGTTACATTAGGTCTAAGTCAGCAGGGAGCTGATTCGGGACCCTTAGAGATGTTTCTCCCCACCAGCAGTCCCTCTGTTCGTTGGAAAAAAGCTACGCATGCCCCCGTTGCAGGTGGGGGGTTCACAGTAGCAGCGGTCATGGGGAACGTTCCGAAACTAAACGTAGGTGTCCAATTCGGCATTCCGAACGGTAGGTGAATTGATGCGTGGCGGGGCCGTGCAGGAGACATGAAAATGGTTCCTCCGGAATCTTAGGCAGTGGTTCGCTCACGGCATCGACCACAGCGGCGGATGTGGCAGACTCGGAGGCCCGCGCGGATTGGCGTGTTTTGGCCATGTGAAGAACGGTAAGTGTCGAAAGTGTGATAATAGAGTTTTTTCAAGGAAAAACTAAAGAGCACACTTTGAGTATTTCTCAAATCGGCTCTTAATGAAAGCACCAGTTGTTGATGCAGAAATCGTCCGGCTCTGTGAAGTTCCTTCTCGATCGCTACACACAAGAACGAAAATCAAACGGGGTTAAAGTTGAATCCCGGAGGGGGGGGGGGGGAGTGGTTCAACCGTAAACGCTCCGATGCTTAAGTCAGTTTTCTGAGAGAATAAACCGACAGAGTGTTTGCAGGAGTTTTTGATTACCTTTAGAAGTGAAATGAGGTCTTCTATTTATAGTGAAACCTTGAGGGTCACCGGAGCGTCTGATTGGCTGAAGGAAATAGTATCAAGTAGGTGATTCTACTGAGAGAAATCACCTATTATTAACTATATAATTAATAGTAAATAACTCGTTGAGAGATTACTTATCATTAGCATTAATCTGATTAATTAATATATTTAATTGATAAATATATTAAATTAATGCGGAGATCATGTCATGCCGTCGTCGTCTATTCTAAGGGTAATATCGACATTACGAGAGTTATGAGCCACATGACAGTTCCATAATTTTCTGGTGATTTATGGTTCCACAAGCGTGGTGTGTCCACAGCGGAGCTTCTTTGCAGGCACAAAATTAATTGATTGTAGAGCATTGAAGGGGCACCATTTATTTTATTGTTTACAAGCAATTTGACATGTCACAACCATTATATATGTGCAGTCCAATCCAGTCTTTGATTGAATCGGAGTTTAGTGCCGATAAGAGATCTAACGTTAAGCACTTTTATGGTGCTAGAAACCTTGACAGAATGGGTTACCATGTTTGTAAACTTCAAATTTTATTCTTTAATTTTCGTAAGCTTGATTTCAATACGACTTCATAATTGTTCCTTCTACTCTCCAATTTTATAGGATAGGTTTAACGACTGGGAATCTTCAGGTGTTGAGATTGTGCCAGTACTATCACAACCACATGATGGTTGGGCGGGACAGAGTGGCTCTGTACAGGTTAAAGCTTGCGCCTTCTAGCTTTTATGGGCTCTAACACTCAGCATAACTGAAGAGCACCGCCATTTCGATCCATAGAGAAAAACAGAGTCACTTCCATTTTTGGTTAGTTTTCTGGGTTTGGGTATAGCTAATACTGGTTTAGGTTGTGTGCGTGGACTGTGGGTAGCTATTGAAGAAGACGTGAGAAGGTAAGGATATTTGAGAAGTGTCAAAAACTATTATTAGTGGAGTTTTAAATATATATTGATATTATTAAGGTTTCGTGATCCATGAATAGACCGGGAAAATAGCGTAATATAACTTTTTAAAAATAGCGTAATATATATTTATATCTTCTTATTCATATATAATACATGATTTGCAGGGGGAATGCCATGAAAAATCTTGACAACGAAAGGCTTATGATGCTAGAGAAGTGGAAAAAATTCAGAGATGGTATGGTTGCTCGAGTGGAGAATAGGTTAAAAAATCTTGGCCTTAATAGGTTTTTACAAGTATTGGAGAGATTGAAAATCTTAAGCGATGATAAACTTATGCAAAAGGTGGAGCAGTTTGAAAAGCTTGACGATGATAAGCTTGTGGAAAATGCGGAGAGTTATAAAAAATGGAGCGATCGCTCTTTTATGAAAGCGACGATGCAGATGCAGGTGCATCGTCATTGGAGGGTATGTTAGTAAGCTTATAGAATTTTTATTTATTTATTTATTTATTTTTGGGTAATGTTGGCTTGTTTGGTATTTATGGATGATATGGAACATGGCAGGGGAACCTATTGATAAGTTGGCGTTTATTTTTTTTTCTTTTTGGTACCAAGATTCCACCCGAAGGTGAGCCTTTCGGATTGGACTACCTTTACTGGTAAACTAGGGCCTAGATCGCCGAACCCTCAACAATGTGAATGCTTAAATCAGTATTCGATGAAAGATTGGTAAGGTATCAAATTTAGGACTAGAGGCTCTAGCATAGTCCCAAGGTAAGCCCTTTACCACCTCACCGACCCAGGGGTTGGGCGTGATCAACCAAGGACCAAGGGTTATGCCCCTTTATGTAGAGTATGTTACGTATTTAATGTATGCATGTTATTTTGCAGTTTTTGAGAGGCTAGCGAAAATGAATGGTCTTTCTATATTCACATTTACTGAATTGGCATTTGCTTCAGATATTTGTATATGTGGGTGCTCTCATCATATAAGATAGTATGCACTTATAGGCCTTTTACCTTAGGATTCCAATAACACTTAATAGTATCTACCGCAATCCTTGTGGAAACAACATGCAACATTTTAGAAACAGCTCATAAAATCCATGAAGAACTTTTATTAAGTAGTTGGTGTGTATCAATGGATTTTTTTTTTCCAAAAGTATCAATGGATTTCAATTGACCATTACATTCAAACATCAATTAACATCTATAAAAAAAGAATCAACTCCTAGCCAAGCATTTCAGCTACTTGCAATAAGGATCATAAATACATCATTAAACCGTTACATCAATAAAATATTTTGAAGAGAAAATTCTGATTCCCTAGCAACCTTCATATGAGCATATGGACTTAACAAATTAGTAAAGAAGCTATTATACAACTAATTAAAAAATCGAATTAAGTTGATCATACGACAATAGAAGTCGTAGTAAAGTTTTAAGAAAATTTTGAATCCCCAGCAACCTTCATATGATGAGCATATGGAATTTTTTTTTTTTGGGAAGCGAGGATATGGACTTAACATATCCCTAGCAACCTTCAAATGATCTGATTTGGCCTTTATGATTTGTGATATATGCAAAGGTGTTCAAACCGGTTTAGAGTAGGAGATTTCAGTGAACTGTGGGTCAGGGTGCCTTTTATATTTGTGTGATTTTGGGTTGGACCTTTGCTTTATATATATCTTGCTGTTTTATTAAAAGTAATGGTTTATTGGACTATGCATCCATGTTTTTTAAATTTGAGGGTTTAAGGGATGTTTTCAGAAAATAGTTTTCCAATATCTTATTTTTGTCCACTCACACTTTTTATTAGTTTTGGCACCCTACCAGTTGATCGCGGACATGAGTTGTATGAAAGCTGAGGCATCACGTGGATTTGCGTACTCTGGATATCACGAGTGAGGTATTGTAATATTCCTTGTCTAAGACGTGGTGAGCATGCTTATTTGTAATTTCAAGGGTACTTTAGTAATTTTGCAATGATGTGTCAGAGCATACATATTCGTTATTTTTGCAATGAGGTTTAAGTCTTTATGGCTTAAAAGGCTATATTTTTCTTTTTGAAGAAAATAGACAAAACTGAAGATGCGCAAACCCTTTTGCGCCTCCTAGTTCTCCCGTGAAAGGGCTGAAGTTGACCTCCATGTCCAGTTCTCTATTTTGAACTGTAAACTTAAACTCCCAAATTTCAATTATTAAGAAAAAAAAACTCATGGATTAGCCCAAAGTTTGTTACTTTTCTTTAGCACCCCACTCAGTTTTGCAACAAGAAGGTCGGGAATAAATTGGATACTTAATATATATATATATATATATATATTGCTATAATAAATTATTATCGTATTTTGTTTTACTATAGTATATGTTTTTGGAGTTTTTCTTGTCTTTAGATTTGTGTGATTCAACCTAACCCTAGCTGCAATCCTTAAGGCCACTAGGAGCGATTCATAGAAACCTACTGGTGTGATGCTAGTAGTTCCATGTTTTCTTAGTTCCCTTCGTTGTAAGGATTCTCTGTTAGTCATACTAAATACTACATAAAATGTTTTGGTATCTAAGACATAAATTTTTTTCAAGCATCAATCTTTACTATGATCGTGTAAAAGCCCGCTTAAAGAAGGCTAGTCTATAACATATTTATTTATCTATATAGGGCCAGATATGTAGAAGTAGATATTGTATGGATACACAAATCACCAAAATTTCTTCTCCTCTTCTCTTCTATCAGAAGTCAGAACCATTAAAAACCTTATGCCCTGCTTTATTTTATTAAACTAGAGTGGAGCAAAGATGTGGTTGGTTAAATTTTTACTTTAAACAACTGTAGTTTTAGTTTTACCCCATAAGTTATTTAAATTTGAATCATACCGTATTTGGAAAAACAAATTTCAGAAAGATATGGCCTATGGGAGTCCGACCTTATCCATGTGTATGCTTGCCATGCTCTAGTCGTTTCTTACCCGTATCTGATACTCAAATGCGTCCAATTGTTATTGAACATTGTAAGTGCCTTATGCTGTAAGTATCTGGCAGGATTTAGATACTTTGTGTCGCCAAAATGTTTCTTGTATTTGAACAGCATAGTCTATGATTCAGCTTCTTCTGTTATGATGGCTTCAAATTGTGCATTTTAATTTTTTAACGTTTTAATATTAGTATAATTACGTTTGTATATTATATTAACGTGGATATCTTTTTATCTTAATTAATGATGATGGGGATGGGAAAATTTTTCTGGGATGACAATTTACAACTTACAACATTCTATCTGTCTTTTTCTGAAGGTGGGAGATTCTCCATCAATAAATCTAGTCTCGTCTCAAAGAATGACCATATTAGGCTCTCAAATTCTTGCATTTAGCAATGCATTCACCATACAACTCTGTGCCTCCAATCATGTCTGTGTACCTTCGAGATTTGCAGACCAGAGCTCTGACGACGTTCGAGAAGTCTTGGAACATGCAACATACCTATAATGTTTGTGTAGTCTCGAGAACCTTGCAGCGTACATGCAGCATCCGAGTAGCCTCGGGGACTCTGCAATGTACCTACAACATCTGAGTAGCCTCGGGAACCCTGTAGCATACCTACAACATTTGATAGCATCATTGGGATCTAATGAAATTCGGAGGCATAACAGGGCCTCTTCAGGAGCCAAACACATCTAGTAGTATCCCTAGAATTAATCACCTCTGAAAGTGCATATTCAACAAGCATAATCAACTATTGAAAACACTACATGGAATAATCAAAAACCCTTGGGACCTAACAATGCAACTTGAGAATTCATCAGACAAGGGATGTAACGACCCGTCCCGAATTATCGGGATTAATTAAGTATTAATGACGGATTAGCGAGACTTATCGAGGATTAGCCGAGGATTAATAGACATTCAGGGAGAAATTACGGTTTTACCCCTGAACGAGGGCAAAAAGTTTACTTTTGACCCGGGAGGTACGATGGCCGAGGGCCGAGGACCGTTAAGTAGTTGGCATGTCGAAATCGGACGTTCGATGGAAAAGTTACGGTTCACGGAAGTTCGAGGGAACTATTGTACGAATCTCGAGACGGAGGACATTGTCAGTAATGTGGGCCCAGATATTTAGGGGCAGGCCCAATGGATGAATGACACTTGTCATTCATCCATTGCCCACCCAAGTTGATACATGCATATCCCATTTCCTCATTTCATTCGACTTCCCCGATCTCACCCAAAAACCATTGAACCCAAAACCATTTTCCCTTCCTTTTTTATGGTTGTGTGAAGATAGAGTAGGAGATGGACTGAGTGGTGGCAGCAGGGCGGTTAGCCGCCGTGGACGGCGGTGGAAAGCCCAGGAACCAGGTAAACCGTTGATCCTTTAGTTTTTGAATTTTCAATTTCGGTTTTGGGACGTGTTTAATGGTTTCTAATGTTAGGATGTTGTTATTGGGATTGGTACGAGTTTGGGGTGATCGAAAACGAAGGAGAAGGACCATGGGAACGCCCTGGACGGCGATCGGGAAAACGGGGCCGTGAGTTCAAATTCCACATAAGTATTTTCTCCATCGTTTTATGAATTTTAAGGACATCGAAAGCTAGGTATTGATGAGACAAATAGATTAGGATTGGATTAGAAGAAAACGGACGAAAATTGAAGGAGTTATAGGGTTGAACCGGCCACACAAGAAACCGGTTCGAACTGGTCTGTCGCAAGGTTGAAGATGATACTGTGTTGGCGCGTGAGCCACACGCGCAGCGCCTTTGAGAGGTACGTGGGGGCGCGTGCACCACTATTTGGGGAAGGTTCCAACATGTAATTTCATCCATTCGATGTAACGAACATTTTGGGACTAGTTTCAAGTCGAACAGACATCGTTTCGATATAGCTCGAGACGCCCGAAGGTTTAGGATCGACTTTAAAAATAGGTAAAAATGTCAGAAAATTAGGGGGCTTAAATGAGGGATTATTTAAGTAGTTAGTAACCCTCTATTACGATTTGAACAGGTTCGGGAGCTCCGGAGACGGCGATTTGCCCGGGAGAGACTTATGGCTCGCGTATTGAGGCGCGACTTCAGACGGTCTGTGAGTGGACTTGTTTTATGAATTCAATGCATCCATAATTGTTTATAAATGTTTTAAATACATGTTTTATGATGCCATGAGTGCATTTTCTTGTGGTAGCTAGTATTTAAGTAATTACACGTATTTCGAGATTTCTGGCATTATGTTGTGCCTTTTGGTGTTGGTTTTTCGACAAGGGTTTAATGAATGAGTTTTTAATTTGGAAATATGAAATTAGGCATGAGACCCATTTGATCTGGAAACCCTCGGACTTGAAGCCCATTTGAATTCACGAGAATTCGGGATGAAGGCCCATTTAAGTTATACGATCGGGTCGAGGGCCCCGTTGGTTTACGAATTTGAACTTGAGGCCCAGATGATTCTAGTATCCGGCTTGAGGCCCAGTTAAGTGTGAAATTGGGCTTGAGGCCTCATTAGTTGGGATATCAGACGAGAGGCCCAGTTGATTTTGAAATTGGGCTCGAGGCCCCGTTGATTGTGGTATTGGGCTTGAGGCCCTGTTGGTTGTGAAATTGGGCTTGAGGGCCCATTGATTTATGGCATCGGCTTGAGGCCCTATTGATCGTGAAACAGGGCTTAAGGCCCCGTTGGATTATGAAATCGAGCTTAAATCCTAGTTTGGTTTATGAAATGAGAATTCGGGTTTGAGACCCCGTTCAACTGTGGATTTAGGCTGAGGCTTGTGAAAGTGGATTTGAATCGGGTTCGAGGAATCCCGTTGAGATTTGGGTATATGACCCAGTTGAGAAAGAAAGTATTTTGAAAAATGTATATACCCTCCGCCATGAGTTGATTGGTCTCCTCCAGCCGTCGACCTGGAGAGTCATGATCCACTACCCAGAATGAGTAATCCCCATAGGGAGCACATTCCAAGAGTGGGAGTTATGATATGTTCTTGGACTGGGTTCGGAGACAGCCATCTAGACGTCGTAGATCCTGGATGTTGGACAGAGCCTCCCAGATGGAGAATTCCTGGGGGTAGACTCGGAATGAGACCCCGAGTAGTAAGCATACTTATAGATATGAATCGTGACAGATATCGAGGATTTGTTCCCTAGGGGCTGTGTGCCCCGTGTTGGCATATGAGATGCCGAGGATGGGTTATATGTATGTATATACGTATGAGGTTTTACAGAAAAGTGGTTTGGGGCGGAGACCCTGTTTTCTATGTTTTGGATATGGTTTTGGGCTGAGTCCCTACGGAAACGGGTTTTGGGCTGAGTTGCCATGTGCTTGATTTACGGTTTTGGGCCAAGGCCCTAATGGTTTTGTGAATGTTTTGATAAACGGTTTTCGAATGCATGCATATTTTTAATGAAGGGTATAAATGTCATTTCATGAAATATTTTTGTTAAAAATGTTTGTTTTGTCCACTCACGACTTTTGATGTTTTGAATGCCCTTGAGGTTGATCACAGATGTGGGCTGTAGCAGAGACTGAGACATCACACTCCTCATCTAGATCCTGGCGCTATCTGGTAGTCCCAGTTGGGCGAAGGACAGAATTATGCCTGGTCTGACAATTCATGTAAGACGGGAGCAAACACGTCCCACGTTAATCCCGAGGGATTTGGGACGGGTCTCGTCAAGTGGTATCAGAGTGTGTTTTGCTCTTAGAGTGGCGTACAGGTTGAGGATGTGATGTCTCTACAGTGGTAACAACCCGTCATCAGCCTGATAGTTAGGGTAATAGTATGAGGATTCGATGGAATCGACCCTAGTTAGATTTCGTTGGCACGAGATGCGATGGTTTAGGGTTCGATTGGCATTGGATGACGTTAGAATCGTCTACGATAGAAGTGTCCGGATCGGAAATTTTGTTGCTAGGAGCAATCAGGCACATGAGGACCTTGGTTGAGACTGTTTGGAGAAGGAACATTGATCATATTTGGCATGAGATGCCATGTTTCGGTGTGTCAAATCCTGGAGGGATGTCGACTGGCAGAGGAGTCCCAGAGTAGTTGTTTTGTGGCATGATGGAATACGATTGCGACTTGTAGCCCTGGTGCAGTGTTAGGCACGGAAGATGGTCGAACTCTTGTGGAGGTCAGCTGCTAAGATCCATATAGTACAAGGAGAAGAGATCGTCAGAGTGTAGTTACTGGTTGACGGGATGCTAACAGTGGAGTACGACGACTTTTGCAATCAAGAGTGTTGGATCGGTCAAGATGGACGTGCTGCAGGGAGCAGCCGAGTTACGACAAACCTAGTTGGCGAGTGATTGGTCAAGCTACCAGAAGAGTGGTACTTGTTGATCTGATTCCAAAGCGTACCGATCGGTGGATAATGTGTGTTGAGCGGTTGCCAGCGATGAGTTGACCGCATAGGTTCGGAGTCTCGGTGGTGTGTCTGTGGGTTGTGTCCGCACGGGCTCGCAGTAGGTACCACCATCGAGGCTGGTTTGTTGGTGGTTGTTGAGACATGGAGGAACGTTCATTTTCTGATTTGGATTGTCGGAATGGTCATACCCAGAGTCGTGGGGTATGAGGGAGGCAGAGCCCTTCCGACCCGAGCGGAGATAAGTGGCGATTGCTCGGTAGGAGCATGGTTTTAGGAGTGGTTGATTCGCACTCTACGAGCTGAGCATAATTTTAATGTTATTTCTTATCACTTTTACTTATCTTTTGATTATAATCATTCAAACAATAGGAGAAAATGATATCTTTTGTGAAGTTTGTGCAGATTGCTTAGTTGAGGTTTAAATCATGTTTTGCAATGAAATGTGATATTTCCAAGGCTATATCTTCAAGACCAAGCAAGGACTCGTCAAGGATCATATCATCTCCCATTTTCACATCCAAGATCCCCCAAGATCACCAAAAATGAGGCTAAGCCCCTTAAGTTCCTAAAATTGTGATTAAGAGTTTTAGGGTATTTACTTGTGCATCAAGCATCCTTGGACGAATTTTCCTACCTTTCTCAATGAGGAATGACATGGATTTACTTGGATAAGAAGACTTAATTATATTCCTAATTAGATCTGAAGTTAAAGATTGCAAGAAATAAGGAAAAGGAAGTTTCTTGGAAATCAAGAAACAATCATAAATCATGGCTAGGGTTAATTTACCCATAGCCGCAATTTGTAGCCCCTTTCCTTTAATTTAGGGATTGTGATTTGATTTGGAAAGATAATAATTCAACTACTAGTAAAAGATGAAGTCAAGAAGTGGATTAAAGAAGGAAAAGAAGATTCCTTAAGCAAGAGGGACACAAAAATGCGGCTAAGCCTTGTTTTCACGGCTAAGGAGTTTTCCTCCTTGTTTTGGGGGGCTGTTTTCCCTTTCTTTTAGAGAGATGCTAAGGCAGATGTTAGTGGATATAAATAGTTGTTTTCTCATTGTTTTTACATGTCCAATATACCTCATAAGGTCCCAAAACTCTGCAAAAAATTCGGCTTAAAGTTTATACACAAAGTAGCAGTAGCAATTTACCTATTGTTCATGCTTTTGGATTCAAGTCTTACATCTTCTTTGTGACGTGAAGCTTGGGAGAAGAAGAAGTTTTTGTGCCACTTCTCTCACGCATCATTCATCTTAGCATTTGTGTTTCTCAATCCCTAATCTCTTTAATTTTTTATGCATTCAATTATGATGTTTGTTAACTTAGTTATGCATGAGTAGTTTCCTTTAGGATTAGGGCTATTTGAAGCCCTAGCCATGTTAGTTTATAATTAGATTTCTGGTTGTTGATTATGGTTGTTATTTATGCCTGGATTTATTGGATTACTATGATTCATGAACTCAATTTATGCTTGTAAGTTTGATCACCTTATTTGCATATAATTGTCGATGTAATTGCTTGACGGATCACCTTGATGTTTGTGTTCACCCTGCAATTTGTAGCATCACGTTTAAGAGGGGGAATCTTATTTGTAATTTAAACTCATGACTTCCCAAGATTGTACATCACTTTACTAGGGATAGTGTAGTGTGTAATGAACCGTCCCGAACATCGGGATTGAATATTAATTAATTATGATTTAGAATGACTAATTGGGGATTAGTTGAGTGAAATCGGATGAATTGTGCAAAATGACCGTTTTGCCCCTAGCGTGGGAAAAATGTTGACTTTTAGTTCGGAGCGGTCAAACGAACTTTGACCGATGACTGTGACGTAGTTCGGGACGTCACGAGTTCATAGACGGGTGGCACGTTCGATTCCGACATTCGAGGAGAAAGTTATGACGTTCGGAAGTTGAGGGGTATTTTCGTAATTTGGCTAAAGAGGGGGCAAATGTTGACTTTTGACCCGGGAAGTCCAATGGACGAGGGCCAAGGACCGTTACGTAGGTCTCGTCGATACGAATCCAACGACAGGCGGCATGCCAAAATCGGAGATTCGACGACGAAGTTATGGTCACGGGAACAGACTCGATTAACCGAACGAACCGGGATTAAAATAATATTTTAATATGAACAGTACCCGGTGACTGAACACACTTGGATGAGTGACAAGTGTCACTCATCCCTTAAAATCAGGATTAAAACCAGAATCCTTGTCTTGGGGGAAACATAATTATTATGTTTTATTAATTAATTAAACTTAATTATTCTTTTAATTTCCATTAAACCCTCTTTGTCTTCAAACCGTGCACAAAAATTGGGAATTAGATTAGGGAGAGTTGGCTGCCTTCTCTAACTGGTTTTGTGAGGAATTGAGAGAGTATTGAGATTGAATTGAACTGGGGATTACACGGGGGATTGAGAGGGAGAAAGAAACTTGGAATCAAAAATTTGGTTTTTGGGAAGGAAATTCGAATTGGAAGATTTGAGCCGTGAGGAGTGAAATTGAAGCTCGAGTTAGCTTCCTGAGGTCAGTACGAGTCGATCCACATCAAGAATGGAAGAAATCGAGGCCCAATTAGCTCTGAACTGGGTCTGGTAACAGTGTGCAAGTTCGAGTTTGAGTCGTGGGAATTGAGGCTCGGATTGATGCAATTGAGTTGGGGAAAGTGTTTAACTGAGTCCACTGAAGCTTTTGGTTGAATCAATTTAAGGAAAACGTTTGACATTGACGACTTTCGAAGATGAACAGTGTTCGGGGTGTTCTTCGAATGTTCATCTTTGATCTTAAGGATTAAGGTAAGGTTTCGTGTGATTGATGTTTCAGATCTCTAATTGAACTTAAACCGAAACTAATTGAATGCTCAATTGTTGAAATTGGTATCGAATTGACAGAAAACAAACCGGGTCTGTTCGCTGTTTAAAGCACCCGTTTTACAGACAAACGGGTGAGGAAGACAGTGACTGTAGCAGGCGCGTGGGTTTCACGCGCAGCCACTCACGGCGGCGCGTGAGGGCGCGTACGACCTAGTTTCAAGGTGAGGTCAACATGACTTTTGATCCTCTCATTGTAACGAACATTTTGACGCTGGTTTCGAGGAAATCGGATATCGATTCGTTAATGTTCCGCGTATCCGAAGTTTTGTTTTACGTGTTAAATACGTATTTAAATTCCGAAAAAATTGGGGAAAATTATATGAAGTATTTTGAGATGTTAGTAACGCTCTATAATGATTTTGGATAGGAGTTGTGATTTCCAGATTTTAAGGAAAAACGTGCAGCTCGGAAACGGACCGTTTTGGACGGTGTGTGTGAGTGGACTTTGTTTTCTAACCGTGATGCATGCATATATGATTTAAAATTCCTTATTATATGATTTTATATGCTTTGGTATGGTTGATATTTCAATCCAGTGATTTATCAGTTTTATGATTATTATATTATTATATTTGGCACGAATTTCGAGAAATTATGAATTTGGTTACAAGTGATGTTTGGACTCGGGTTATGAGTCCGGTATTAAATTTGATTGAAAATAATGTTTGGACTCGGATTATGAGTCATGGATGGAAAAATGATGTTGTGACTCGGGAATGAGTCAAGGGTCAATTTCGTGGATTTACGTAAAAATGGCAACGGAGGTTGCAACGCATGGATTTGCGTGATAATGTTATTTTGGGTGTGAGAACCCAACTGAATAGTGATTTTGACTCGGATTTGGAGTCACTTGTGAATTTGATGAAATTAACGATTTCTTGTGATTTTATGATTATTTTAATCAGACTTTCGGGCACGTTTTACGAGGAACGTGTAAATGATATTTTGGGCTAGGCCCGGAGTCAAACGGATTTCTAAAATGATATTTGGACTTAGTTGGTAAGTCAATGATGATTTTTGGATTATTTTATTGTTTTAAAATGTGATGTGTAAATAGTATTTTGGGGCTTGAGACCTAGTCGGGAATGATCTTGACTTTGCGTGAAGACAAGATTTGATTGAAATATTTTGGGATGTAATTTCCGAGATGGTTTTCATTGTGATTGTGAAATGCCCAGACGGTCGGAGCATGGGGGGATTACCCAGACGACCGGAGCTTGGGGGATGTGATTGTAGAATCGGAAATTGATCCTATGGTAGTCAGCTTCTCGGAGGTGACTGAGCCTGGATGTACCACTCAGAGGTGTCTGAACCTGGGGATCTGTTCGCCTAGATGTGACTGAGCCCAAGGGTTGAGCCCAAGGGTTGAGCCCAGAGGTGTCTGTTCCCGAGAGAGTGGCTGGATATTGGCCTACGCGTAGCGCCGCACTTGTGAGTAGTGCAGTTGATGGTTTGATTGTGCACTTGTGAGTAGTGCAGATGTGATTGTGATATATTTATTGTGCACTTATGATTAGTGCTGATTGATGTTGTTTGTGATGACGTACTGGTATTGAGTACGGGTTTTTGGTCTTTGTGGCTAGCGATTGTGTTTTCACATGTTTTGGCCTGAGAGCCGGGTTTTGATGTTTTATAACATGAACTGATTTGGTGAACATGAGTTTTACGGACCATGGTAAAATACGTTTTGATTTTATCGGTCCACTGTTCATACTTGAATGATTTCATACTATTACTCATGTTTTATGATATGCATGCAAGTTTATGAAAACTGGAGGATGAGAATATGTTTTGGCAAATGTTTTTATCAGAGGTCATTTTTGTCCACTCACACTTTTTTCTTTTTTGTGACCCTCTAGGCCGTGGTACGACTTTCGGGACTAATCGTGAGGTAGTGGCAGCAGCAGAAATCAGCGCAAACATCCCTTGTCTGGCAAGCACTGAAGGGTAATTTCGGGGCTTTGGTTGACTTGTCAGACTGGAGCAGGACTGGGCACGGTTTTTGACGTCCAGTTGGGACGGGTCCTGTCATAGTGTCATTAAATCTTATTCATGTTTCATGCATTATCGCACACCATCGGTAATAGTTTTTTAAGGGCGGGTACATCACGCTTAAACATGCAATCTAAGAGAAGATAAATGTGTGGGGTGAGCCTTAGCCAGACCCTTGCATGTGTGGGGTGACCTTTGCATGGGCATTTAATTCAGATATAAATGAGTGGATAAATGTTTTAAATACATGTTAAGTGTGAAACTGGGCTTAAGGCTCCTTTAGTTGTGATATCAGGCGAGAGACCCAGTTGATTTTGAAACCGGGCAGGAGGCCCTATTGACTGTGCTATCGGGCTTGAGGCCTTGTTGGTTGTGAAACCGGGCTTGAAATTCGAGGAATGTAAAATTGTAAAATAATAAATGAAATGACGTTCTTACCCTTGTGAATAGTATGGTCAAATTGTTGACTTTTTGATTGGTAGGTCAAACGTACGTTGACCGATGACCGTAACGTAGTTCAGGATGTCACGAGTCCATAGACAGGTGGCACGTCCAATTCCGACGATCAGGGAAGAAGTTATGTCGTGCGGAAGTTCAAGGGCATTTTCGTAATTCAGACGAAAAAAGGGAAAATGTTAACTTTTTGATTGACCACAAATTTTCACACAATTTGAGGACCGTTAGGTAGGTCTCGATGCCCTGAGTCCGTAGACAAGCGGCACGTTGAAAACGTACATCGGACGGATTCTTTACAGGTCTAGACAGGGAGGGGCAATTTGGTAATTTTGTGCAGAAGGGCAAAATAGTAATTTTGCAGGGGGTACTGTTTGAAAATCATGGAAACAGGACCTGCACCACCGTGCTTGATTGTTCTGATCAAGCAATTGTTTAACCGTGTTAGTGGCTGGAAAGGAGATTAGTTTATTGGTTTTGAGGTAATGGGAACGTTTTAGTATGGCTGGGACAGATAACCAGTGCACGGGCACCATTTTTAACTGGTTTGGGATCGTTGCGGGAAACAATTTTCAAAGAGGCCAGAGGGATTCCCACGAGTTGCTGGCTGCACAGTTCGATTATCAGAGAGATAGAAGAGTTGAGAGAGTCATTTCTGATGAGGAGAGACTGAGAGCTTGAGAGAAAATAGAGTTCGGAGAAATTGGGAAAAATTGGAGGGAAAATCGAATTTTGATTTGTGAGTCGAGAGGAACAAAACCAAGGATTGAAACAGCCTTCTGGGATCATTTAGAGTTCAACCGTATCGATTGTGAAGAGAATCGATCACGGTTTGGCCAAGAACCGAAGTCACAAGCTCTTGAAATTTTCAAGGTTGAAGACGACTACTTCCAGGTAAACTTTCCCGAAATTGGTTGTGTCTTAGTGTTCGTTTAGGTCCTAGTAAGCTTCAGGTTAAGTTAATTTGGAAATGGAGTTGAGTTGAGTGAAGGACAACGGTTGACCCGTTTGGTTGATCAAGGGTCGAGTGGTCGATTTAGGACTTTTCGAAGTTAATTAATGAATGGGAACTTAAATTAAAAGGTTAAGGAAGGTTTTAGGTGGAAAAAGGAAGAGATTCGAGTGAGAATTGATCGAGTTTTGGCCGGGTTGAGTCGCGGGTTTGGGACCCGTTTAACAAGCATTCGGGCAAGGACGATGACACTGTAGCTACAGTGCATGGTGCGTGGCTTTCATGCGCAGCCACTTTGGGCTGCCCGTGAGGGCGCGTGAGGCCTTATCTCCGGTCACGGTCAACTTGAGTTTTCATCCTTTCAGTTTACTGAACATTTTGAGTTAAATTTCGAGTCGATCGGAGATAGTTAAGTTGGTCAAAATAGGGTCTATTGACAAGGGAAGCGTGTTCGGGCAGCTTTCCCGGGTCGGTTTTAGTCTAGGATTTCATGGTTGAATGTTAAGGACTTGTAGTGACCCTTACATGCGATTTGGACATGACAGGAATTGTACAATAGTACCAGGACGAGGTTATACGCTTAGTTTTACAGCGGGATTGTACTGTGAGTGGGCCCGATTTCATTAAACCCTTGCATGCATAACTATTTTCACTTATATATATATATATATATGTGTGTGTGAATCAAGCAAAGGTTTCGATTATCTTGAGTTATGGCTATGACACGATTTATGATGTTTGGTCTTGAGACCCGTCAGGTGAAATTTAAGTATTGTTTTGGATTATATATATATATATATATATTTATGTATGTGGATGTCGATCTTTGGTACTGCACTGTATAGATCTACCGGTGTGATACTGCCTCCTCCGGATGTGGGTACCCCGGAGTGCTCACGGTGCAATGCCTGCGAGGGGTCATTCTACGGAGGGACCAGACCGTAGGATGACTCAGGAGCAGGATAGCTATGATTGGACGTCTGGGACGTCAGGCATCTGAGATGCCGTACCCGGACTGGGTTCAGGGATTGGACTCGGGAATGAGACCCCGAGGGGCACGCGTAGCCTTGGGACTGTGACCTTATTGGACGTCAGGGACGTCGGACATCTGGGATGTCAGGGTTGGGGTGTATAGTGCAGTGGCTGAGGTTATATTTATGGTTTTATTATATGGCTTGCTGTATCTTATATGATTTTATGGTTTAAAATACTAATGCATGCATGTTTGGAAAACGGAGGGGTAAAAGTTTATGTTTTTATTTGTTGAACTGTTTTATAAACTTTGAGTTTCGGCCCACTCACCCTTAATGGTTTGTTGACCCTTCCAGGCCGTGCTACTGAGGTTGAAGAGGATCATGAGGAAGAGGCATAGATCTACACTGCGCACCTGAACCACCTGTTGGGTAGGTTAGCCCGCAGGATAGCTTAGAGTCGTGCTCGGAACTTGTATTTTTAGCCATTATCCCTTATCTGACATCTTTTGAATTCGGATTTTATTTATGACTTTATTTTGGATATTTATGCATTTGAACTTAAAAGGTTAAAATTGGCATGTTTGTACTTAAAAGGTTAAAATTGGAATGTTTGTTCGGATGTCAGACGGGAGCAAGGCACGTCCCCGTGTGGCCCCAGGAGGATCGGGCGGGTCCTGTCAGCTTGGTATCAGAGCACTAGGTTGTGGTCAGCATGCTAGACTAGCAGTCAGTACTAGGTACTTTTCAAGTTTAAAGATAATGTTATCTAATCTATGCTTCTTAACTGTTGGTTATGCCTCCAAGGAGAATTCCTCACGCACGGACTAACGAGGAAGTAGCGAGAGAAATGGAATGCGCAAGTATCGAACGGGCTCAGCGTTTGGGAGCCACTCATTTCAGCCGGGGATCAGACCCCGAGGATGCCTACGAATGGATTGCTAGGTGGGAAAGGATTTTTACGATGATACACTGTCCACCAGGCGAGCGGGTGACATTGGCGACCTTCCTACTGGATGGCCGGGCCTACCGGCGGTGGCACGGCCTAGAGATGTCAGGATGGTCCGTCCACACCACTACCTGGGAAGTCTTTCGTGCCAGATTCTTGGATAAGTACTACCCGCGATCGTTTCGCGCTGCTCGGGAGGCAGAATTCCTACGGCTGGAGCAGGGAGATATGTCTGTTACGGACTATGAGTAGACCATTGTGAAACTTTCCCGGTTCACGGCAGCATTTGTGAGCACAGAGGAAGACAAGTGTCAGAGGTTTGAATTTGGACTCCGAGGGGAGATTCGGGCAGGTGTGACAGCTGCCAGTCACGCTACGCTGAGAGACATGGTCGACGAAGCGGTTCATGTCGAGGCCAGTCTGGCGACACACCAGGCACGACAGCTTTCAGGCAACGGGCGACGTCGGGATCATCCATACCTTGTACCAATGGGCCAAAGGAACACAAAGGGAGGAAGTTACAGAGGAGGACCTTCATCTTCACGAGGTCGTGGCTGGTCGGGTCGACATGGGAGCTCTCAGAGGACAGGATTGAGGTCCAGCGCACGACAGCATTCATCTTGGAGTGGTGCATCCTGTGGGTCTTCTGACAAGCCAAGGACAGTCAACTGCTTCGCTTGTGGAGGAGTGGGCCACTATGCCCGAGATTGCCCACTGTTGTTTTGGAGCAACGATGTAGGGGGCTCCAGTGCGGTGCAGAGTTCGGCTTCCAACACTGTGGGAGGTCGAGGATAGGGAGGTGACCGTGGTTCTGAACGTGGCGCGCATGGGCGCGGACAGACTGGAGAACCTAGGGCTCTCGTATTTGCAGTGACTCAGCAGCAGGCCAGGACAACCCCAGGTGTGGTTACAGGTGCTCTTCATATCTCAAACCTTCTTGTACGTGTATTGATGGATGCGGGGGCTACTCACTCTTTTATTTCGAGGCGGTTTGCGGGTATGCTAGATTGTGAGGTATCAGCTTTAGATAGCGAGATGGGCGTCGACACACCGATGGGAATCGTGTACTTGGTGAATCAGGTGATTCAGAGGTGCCCGGTGAGAGTAGAGGATGTGGATCTACCAGCGGATTTAATCATTATGGATATCCATGACTTCAATGTGATTTTAGAGATGGATTGGTTATCAGAGCATGGGTCGCTCATTGATTGTTGTAGTAGGCGAGTGATTCTGCGAAGTCCGGGTTTACCGGAGGTTATCTTTCAGGGGGAGCGTGACAGTTCGCTTCTTGAAGTGATTTTTTCGCTTGCCGCTACCAAACTCCTACAGAAAGGATGCCAGGGTTATCTGGCGCATGTCGTGATGGAGCAGGTTGATACTCCGAGTTATCGATGAGATACCAGTGGTTCGAGAGTTTCCGGATGTGTTTCCAGAAGACTTACCTGGATTACCACCACAGCAGGAGATCGAGTTTACGATTGAACTACTCCTTGGTACCCGACCTATATCCCAGGCACCATATCGGATGGCGCCAGCCGAGTTATAGGAACTCAAGACTCAGTTGCAGGGGTTGGTCGATTTGGGATTGATCCAACGGAGTACATCACTGTGGGGAGCACCGGTGTTATTCGTAAAGAAGAAGGAGGGGAGCCTCCGATTGTGTGGATTATCGACAACTCAACAAAGTGACGCTAAGGAACCAGTACCCTTTACCCAGGATTGATGATCTATTCGACCAGTTGCGGGGAGCACGGTGCTTCTTAAAGATTGATTTATGGTCTGGGTATCACCAGCTGAGAATTACGGAGGAGGATGTTCCGAAGACGGCATTTCGGACCTGATACGGACATTACGAGTTCCTAGTGATGCCTTTCGGCTTGACAAATGCTCCAGCAGCATTCATGGAACTGATGAGTAAGGTCTTTCGATTTTACTTGGATAAATTTGTGATCGTTTTTATTGACGATATCCTGGTGTACTCAAGGAGTGCCAAAGCATATGAGAAACACCAACGGTTGGTGTTAGGGAAACTGAGGCAGAAATAGTTGTACGCCAAGTTGAGTAAGTGCCAGTTTTGGCTGAGTAGTATTTGTTTTCTAGGACATGTGATATCGGCAGATGGGATTAGCATGGATCCCCAGAAGACAGAAGCGGTGACTAACTGGGCCAGACCGACGACGGTGACAGAGGTACGGAGTTTTGTTGGGTTAGTGGGTAACTATCGGAGATTCGTGGAGGGATTCTCCAAAATTGCTGCACCGTTGACCCGATTGACTCGAAAAGGGGTGAAGTTCATTTGGGACGAGCAGTGTGAACAGAGTTTCCAGGAATTGAAGTATCGATTAACCACTGCACCCGTCCTTGCATTGCCAGATAACAGTGGAGAGTTCGTGGTCTTTAGTGATGCATCGCTACAAGGGTTGGGCTGCGTGTTAATGTAGAATGGTAAGGTTATCGCTTACGCATTACGGCAGCTAAAGACTCATGAATTGAACTACCCTACCCATGACTTGGAGTTGGCAGTGGTGGTTCATGCTCTAAAAATCTGGAGACATTACCTATTCGGAGCGACGTGCAGGATATATACCGACCACCAGAGCCTAAAGTATCTATTCACCCAGAAGGAGCTTAACATGAGACAACGGAGATGGTTGGAGCTAATAAAGGATTATGACTGTACAATTGAGTACCATCCGGGTAAGGCAAATGTGTTGGTAGATGCGCTCAGCAGGAAATCAGCGGGATCAATTGCACACTTGAGGATGGTGTATCTCCCTTTGTTAGTGGAACTTCGGAAGGCTGGAGTTATACTGGGGACAGACGAGCAGGGAGCTTTGTTAGCCAGTTTCCATGTATGACCAGTGTTAATCGATCGGATCATCGAAGCACAATTTCAGGATCCGACACTTTGTATCTTCAGGATTGAGGTCGAAGCAGGTGAAAGGCAGGATTTTACCATCTGAGGTGATGGAGCACTAGTGAAATTGGGCCGATTGTGTGTACCTACAGTGGCAGAATTATGGGCCAAGATTCTGGAGGAAGCCCATAGTTCGGCTTACGCTATGCATCCGGGAGGTACAAAGATGTACCGTACCCTCCGGAGCCATTATTTGTGGTCAGGAATGAAAAAGGACATTGTAGAGTTCGTGAGCAGATGCTTGACCTGCCATCAGGTTAAGACGGAGCGGCAGAGACCTTATGGGGCTATGCAGCCACTTCTGATCCCCGAGTGGAAGTAGTACCACATCACCATGGACTTCGTCTTTAAGTTGCCAAGGACCAGGAGTGGATTCGACGGAGTGTGGGTGATTGTAGACCGGTTAACCAAGTCAGCCCATTTTCTTCCGATACAGGAGACTTATAAACCCAACCGACTGGCTCTGCTGTTCGTGAAGGAAATCATTCGAATTCATGGTACGCCGGAGTCGATAATGTCTGATCGCGATCCGCGTTTCACTTCCAGGTTCTGGCGGAGCTTACAAACCACCTTGGGTACAAACCTACATTTCAGTACTGCTTTTCATCCACAGACCGATGGATAGTCAGAGAGGACCATTCAGACCCTGGAGGACATGATGAGGTCTTGTGTGCTACAGTTTCAGAATTCGTGGGATACTCATTTGCCGTTAATGGAATTCGCATACAACAACAGTTATCAGGAAAGTATCGGGATGGCACCCTACGAGGTATTGTATGGTCGGCAGTGCAGAACACCTATCTGTTGGATGGAGATAGGAGAGCGAGCGGCAGTAGGGCCGGATTTGATGGACATAACCCAGGAAACAGTCCGTATTATCAGAGAAAGATTGAAAGCGGCGCAGGATCGCCAAAAGAGTTATGCTGATTGACGAATTCGAGACTTGGAATTTGAGGTTGGAGATTTTGTTTTCCTGAAGCTATCTCCTTGGAAAGGGATTATCCGCTTTGGTCGACGGGGGAAACTGAGTCCACGTTATATCAGACCATAAGAGATTGTTGAGAGGATTGTCCAGGTTGCTTACAGATTAGCACTACCTCTAGAACTTTCTAAAGTCCACGATGTATTCCACGTGTCGATGCTACGGAAGTATGTGTATGATGCCTCTCATGTACTGGATGAGCAACCCATCGAACTCCGAGGAGACTTAAGTTTTGAGGAATAGCCGGTACATATTTTGGATCAGAAAGATAAGGTGCTACGCCAGAAGACCATTCCCCTAGTAAAGGTTCTTTGGAGAAACCAGAATGTGGAGGAAGCCACATGGGAACCCGAGACACAGATGCGAGAGCAATTTTCATACTTGTTTCCTTAAAATTTAGGGACGAAATTTCTTAAGGGGGGGAGGTTGTAATGCCCCGGGAATTCGAGGAATGTAAAATTGTAAAATAATAAATGAAATGACTTTTTTACCCTAGTGAATAGTATGGTCAAATTGTTGACTTTTGATTGGTAGGTCAAACGGACATCGAACGGATGAGTTACGGGTCTAGAAAGAGAGGGGCAATTTGGTAATTTTGTGTAGAAGGGCAAAATAGTAATTTTGCAGGGGGTACTGTTTGAAAACCGTGGAAATAGGACCTGCACCACCGTGCTTGGTCAAGCAATTGTTTAACCGTGTTAGTTGCTGGATAGGAGATTAGTTTATTGGTTTTGAGGTAATGGGAACGTTTTGGTATGGCTGGGACAGATAACCAGTGCATGGGCACCATTTTTAACTGGTTTGGGACCGTTGCGGGAAACAATTTTCAAAGAGGCCAGAGGGATTCCCACGAGTTTCTGGCTGCACGGTTCGATTATCAGAGAGATAGAAGAATTGAGAGAGTCATTTCTGATGAGGAGAGACTGAGAGCTTGAGAGAAAACAGTGTTCGGAGAAATTGGGAAAAATTGGAGGGAAAATCGAATTTTGATTTGTGAGTCGAGAGGAACAAAACCAAGGATTGAAACAGCCTTCTGGGATCATTTAGAGTTCAACCGTATCGATTGTGAAGAGAATCGATCACGGTTTGGCCAAGAACAGAAGTCACAAGCTCTTGAAATTTTCAAGGTTGAAGACGACTACTTCCAAGTAAACTTTCCTGAAATTGGTTGTGTCTTAGTGTTCGTTTAGGTCCTAGGAAGCTTCAGGTTAAGTTAATTTGGAAATGGAGTTGAGTTAAGTGAAGGACAACGGTTGACCCGTTTGGTTGATCACGGGTCGAGTGGTCGATTTAGGACTTTTTGAAGTTAATTAATGAATGGGAACATAAATTAAAAGGTTAAGGAAGGTTTTAGGTGGAAAAAGGAAGAGATTCGAGTGAGAATTGATCGAGTTTTGGCCGGGTTGAGTCGCGGGTTTGGGACCCGTTTAACAGGCATTCGGGCAAGGACGATGACACTGTAGCTACAGTGCAAGGCGCGTGGCTTTCACGCGCAGCCACTTTGGGCGGCGCGTGAGGGCGCGTGGGGCCTTATCTCCGGTCACGGTCAACTTGAGTTTTCATCTTTTCAGTTTACTGAACATTTTGAGTTAAATTTCGAGTCTATCGGAGATAGTTAAGTTGGTCAAAATAGGGTCTATTGCCACGGGAAGGGTGTTCGAGCGGCTTTCCCGGGCCGGTTTCTGTCTAGGATTTCAAGGTTGAATGTTAAGGACTTGTAATGACCCTTACGTGTGATTTGGACATGACAGGAATCGTACAAAAGTACCAGGACGAGGTTATACGCTCAGTTTTGCAGCGGGATTGTACTGTGAGTGGGCCCGATTTCATTAAACCCTTGCATGCATAACTATTTTCACTTATATATATATATGTGTGAATCAAACAAAGGTTTCGATTATCTTGAGTTATGGCTATGACACGATTTACGATGTTTGGGCTTGAGACCCGTCTGGTGAAATTTAAGTATTGTTTTGGTTTATATATATATATATATATATTTATGTATGTGGATGTCGATCTTTGGTACTGCACTATATAGATCTACCCGTGTGATACTGCCTCCTCCGGATGTGGGTACCCTAGAGTGGTCACTGCGCAATGCCTGCGAGGGGTCATTCTACGGAGGGAACAGACCGTAGGATGACTCAGGAGCAGGATAGCTATGATTGGACGTCTGGGACGTCAGGCATCTGGGATGTCGTACCCGAACTGGGTTCGGGGATTGGACTCGGGAATGAGACCCCGAGTGGCACGCGTAGCCTTGGGAATGTGACCTTATTGGACGTCAGGGACGTCGGACATCTGGGATGTCAGAGTTGGGGTGTATAGTGCAGTAGATGAGGTTATATTGATGGTTTTAGTATATGGCTTGCGGTATCTTATATGATTTTATGGTTTTAAATACTAATGCATGCATGTTTGGAAAATGGAGGGGTAAAAGTTTATGTTTTTATTTGTTGAACTGTTTTATAAACTTTGAGTTTTGGCCCACCCACCCTTAATGTTTTGTTGACCCCTCCAGGCCATGCTATTGAGGTTGAAGAGGATCCTGAGGCAGAGGCATAGATCTACACTGCGCACCTGAACCACGTATTGGGTAGGTTAGCCCGCAGGATAGCTTAGAGTCGTGCTCAGAACTTGTATTTTTGGACATCATCCCTTGTCTGACATCTTTTGAATTTGGATTTTATGTATGACTTTATTTTGGATATTTATGCATTTGAACTTAAAAGGTTAAAATTGGTATGTTTGTTCGGGTGTCAGACGGGAGCAGGGCACGTCCCCGTGTGGTCCCAGGGGATCGGGGCGGGTCCTGTTATTGAGGCCCCGTTAGATTGTGAAATCGGGCTTAAGTCCCAGTTTGGTTTATGAAATGAGAATTCGGGTTTGAGACCCTATTGAACTGTGGATTTAGGTCGAGTCCTGTGTAAGTGGATTTGAATCGGGTTCGAGGAATCCCGTTGAGATTCGGGTATGAAACCCAGTTGAGAAAGAAAGTATTTTAAAAAATGCATATACACTCCGCCATGAGTTGATTGGTCTCCTCCAACCGTCGACCTAGAGAGTCACGATCCACTACACAGAATGTGTTAGCCGCATAGGGAGCACATTCCAGAAGTGGGAGTTATGATATGGTCTCGGACTGGATCCGGAGACAGCCATCCAGACGTCGTAGATCCTAAATATTGGACAGAGCCTCCCAGATGGAAACTTCCTGGGGGTAGACTCGGAGTGAGACCTCGAATAGTATGCATACTTATAGATATGAATCGTCACATATATCAGGGATTTGTTCCCTAGCGGGTGTGTGCCCCGAGTTGGCATATGAGATGCCGAGGATGGGTTATATGTATATATATACGTATGAGGTTTTACGAAAAAGTGGTTTGGGGAAGAGACCCCGTGTTCTATGTTTTGGATATGGTTCTGGGTTGAGTCCCCATGGAAACTGGTTTTGAGCTGAGTCCCTACGGAAACTAGTTTTGGGCTGAGTTCCCATGTACTTGATTTACGGTTTTGGGCCAAGGCCCTAATGGTTTTGTGAATGTTTTGATAAACGGTTTTAGAATGCATGCATGTTTTTAATGAAGGGCATAAATTTCATTTCATGAAATGTTTTTATTAAAAATGTTTGTTTTGTCCACTCAAGACTTTTGATGTTTTGAATGCCCTTCAGATTGATCGCGGATGTTGGCTGTAGCAGAGATTGAGACATCACACTCCTCCCTCAGATCCTGGCGCTCTCTGGTAGTCCCGGTTGGACAAAGAACGAAATTATCCCTGATCTGACACTTCGTGTCGGACGGGAGCAGGCACGTCCCAAGTTAATCCTGTGGGATTTGGGACGGGTCCTGTCAAGTGGTATCTGACACTTCGTAACATCGAAAGTATCAAAAATCCCGTTGACCAGACTCCGTGGAAATGTCACACGCACCACCACGCACCAGTGGATAGCCAACAAGTGTCCTTCATGCACGTGCGAAGACAATCACAGTTGCAATTGCCTTCTAACTCTAACAGGGTCGACATAATTCTCTACAACCAGGTCTTCACTTGGGAAACCCAACCCAGTGCAATTTTTAATTTTTTAGTCCATTTTCATGTTTAAATAATCCTACTCACCTATTCAATAGCAACAACAATATTCCAATCTCAAAGTCTGTAATCCTCACTTCAAATTTGTGAATTTAACCTTGGAAATTCTGGCTACAATTTGAACTCCCATCTGGTATGATTTCCATGTCTCCCCTTGGGATGTGTGCGCTGATATAGGTCCAAGGAATCCACCAATGACTCATGTTCAAATATTAACTTCCAATATGATGGTTTAATTTCAAGCGATAATATGTGTCCAACCATATGGTCATTTCTAGGTCATGTTTCAGCCTCGAAGACCCATTTCCAGTGTGGTTCCAGCTTGGTTTTAGGTTTATGTATCTTTTCCATCCCCCCTTCTGCTATATTCATGTTTGGGAACCAAGAAGCCTACCCTGTTTTTCTAAGAACAAAAACCAAGAATATTTTTTTATTTTTTAGTTATTTTATTTTTTCCTTCCTTTCCCCAAAACTGTCTTTCATCATATATTGAATAAGTGATCGAGATGATTAGCCCATCCCTCCAGTCAGCCACTGAGTGATGTGTCATTCAACTAACAAGATGAGCCAATAGGTACTTCAAGGTAAAAGTACTAAAAAGACCTTGGCTTCCAAATTCACCAAAATGCCCTTAATTATTTTGACCTTGTTGAAATGAAAAATAATTAATGAAATAAAATCCCTAACAAAACATGTGGCTGAAAATATCCAAATAAGTTTGTAAAAAAGAGAACTCATTTTCAAATCAGTTTTAGGATTTTATCCTTTGGATATTTGCAACATAAAGAAAATAAAAAAAAAAATCAGAAATACTTTTGAATTAAAAAAAAAAATCCTAGCGGTTTGAAATTTGAATTAAAAGATTATCAGCTATTTTTTTTTTAATTCAAACTATCAAGTTTTATCACATTCTATCTCTCCCTCACTACCTATATATAAAGACATAAGGGAGACGGCAGATGAGGAGAGAGGGGTGAGAAAAGTTAGAAAAATAGCGAAGAGTGTGTGTGTCAGGTGAGGAGAAAAAGAGTGAAAAGAGTTAGAAAAATAAGAAAGTGAGCCAGAGAGAAAAAAAAATCAAAGAGAAAAGTCATGAAGCAAAAATAAGAGAAAAGTCACTTTCAAAGAGAAGGAAAGAAGACGAACAGAGAGGGACCAAAAGAAGCATATCATCATCACTATAAGGTAGTTTGTTTCTAGTTTGATTCCTCTTTATTCAATTAATTTGTTTTTGCTGCATATCATCGGTTTCCGGCTGTAAGCGTGCATACTTGTGAACTCTCCAATTGGCTCTTTGAAAATTTGATGTTGTTCATTTCCTCCATGATCCAAGTCTCCGCTATCCCAAAACTTATGATGCTGGTAACCATTATCCGCTTGTTACAATTGTTGAGGAAGGAGATTTGAGAAGAAAGCTCCTTCACCAAATCTGCCGTGAAATTTGTTTTTCAAAACCATCAAACACATCTCATCATCGCTGTTAAGTATGATGATGATGGAAATTATAAAAAGAGGTCGCAAATACCAAAAGGAGAGGGATGATCATGATCATCCAGGAATTATACAAAATTTCTGAATAGCAACAGTCGATCATGATCAACCCAAATTTTTTTTTTCTGTTCATGAAAATAGACAATCATGATCGTCCAAAAGTTATATGAACATAAAGGAAGTGAATGACCACGGTTGTTTGTGGCAAGGAAGAGAATAAGTCTTGTGGACCTCAAGAGGATGGGACGATCATGATCATCCGAGAAGTCCGAGAGGTAGCAACGTTTATGAATAAAAGAAATTATTCAAGAACATCAAGAATTTTGGTCAATCATGATCGACCGAGAAAATATGTTCATGGATCCATCCATATGAAGAAAAAATATTGGAGTACAAAAGCATTGAGATAGAGGTCGTAAGTGTTGAAAAAAAGTTTAATTAGTTGAAGGTGTGATGCGTTGAAGCATAAGGGGACCAGAGATGGTGTTGAAATTCAGAGACCTTATATGCACCAGTTCTACAAGTTCAATATGATTAATTAGCAAGAAGAAAAGCCAAAATCTGGTAGAAAATACAAACGAATTTTTTTGCAAGACAACAACCAAAAAGTTGGTCAATAAAAGATCTTTAGTGTTCATGCAATTATTCTCCCCTTTTTGAGTAAGCTACAGACGTAAGGAGAAGAGAAATATCAATTTGAAGGTTTGTGTGGCCTACTAAAAACATGCCAACATGTACAATTTTGCTGACAAGTCTGTTATATTTAATTAGCACTAAGAAAGGACAATCATGGAAAAGAAAATTCAAGTAAAAAAAATGAAGATTGATACAAGGCTTTAGTCAAAAGTCATGGAGATAAGGAAATGGCAAAAGAGATAAGCATATGGCAGAGAAGAAAAAGGGATTCAACTCACGCATGGCTCACCTTCTTTGCAAGCAGTGGATTTTGTTGTCACTGAGAAAAAACAAATATAAAGAAGAGTTAGCTATTAAGGATGTACTTGCGTGGCCCAATCAAAGTAGGCGAATTATGTAAGACCCGTGTCCTGGAGGGAACGGTGAACAATCCCACATTCCTGCGAGGAGGAATGGTCTGGGTGAGGATGGTGGTGTGCCTTAAAGGTGTAGGCACACACCTATCTAGCACTAGGCCTTTTGGGAGCTCAAGTCGCTTTGGGGGGGATTGGAACCCCAAAGTTAAGCGAGTTGAGGCTGGTGCAATTCCATGATGGGTGACCCCCTAGGAAGTTGCACCATGAGCTCCCGAAAACAAAACCGTGAGGCCGAGGCCTAAAGCAGACAATATGGTACTAGATGAGTCAGGTCCTGACCGAGTAGGGTCGGGTCCTGACAATTTGGTATCAGAGCCAGACTCCGACCGGGAAGTGTGCCAGCTAGGACGCTGGGCCCTAAGGGAGGTGGATTGTAAAACCCGTGTCCTAGAGGGAACGGTGAACAGTCCCACATTCCTGCGAGGAGGAATGGTCTGAGAGAGGATGGTGGTGTGCCTTAAAGGTGTAGGCATACACCTATCTAGCACTAGGCCTTTTGGGAGCTCAAGTGGCTTTGGGGGGGATTGGAACCCCAAAGTTAAGCGAGTTGAGGCTGGTGCAATTCCATGATGGGTGACCCCCTGGGAAGTTGCACCATGAGCTCCCGAAAACAAAACCTTGAGGGCGAGGCCCAAAGCGGACAATACGGTGCTAGATGAGTCGGGTCCTGATCGAGTAGGGTCGGGTCGTGACAAATTATATATTAGCAGCAAAGGAAAAAAATAAGGAACTCGAAGTATGTTGCAGAGCCATCAAAACATAAGGATGATAAGAAAGTGTTTCCGCTAGATTAAAAAGGGCTCACCGATGGAAGTCCTTGAAAGGAGAAGTGCAGGAATGGAGTGGCAAACGACCGAGCAGCAATGATGCACGAGGAGGCTAAAAGAAAGGTAAAGGACAACGAGGGAAGTAGTTGTCCTTTTATGAGCATTTTTTGAGGCCTTTATCAGCTATCCTTTTGAGCTAATCCCATTTTTAGATAAAGATCAAATCTAAAGCAGAGGCCTATTGGGAAGTAAACTCATGCTACAAGGATTTATTTCGACAGATACCTATGAGGTTATACTCGAAAGTCTTATGTAGTTGAGCCTAGAATTAATTAATAAATCATCAAAATACTCGTTAATTAAGCCCAAGCCATCTTAAAGGCCTGAAATCACTTCTAAAAATTCCCGTGCCCAAAGATTCTATTATCAAAGCCCAAACTCATTTAAAAATCTCTCAGAACTACGTCGGTTTGATCCCGTTAAGAGTACATAGGCAATCTAGATTATTCTAGATGCAACCACCCCCCTTAAATAAATTCGTATTTCTTTGAAGTTAATTCTATTTTTTTAAATAGCAAAGCACATATTTTAACTGGTCATTCACTCATTAAAAATATTTCGAACTACGTCGGTTTGATTCCAGCGAAGGGATACGTAGGCAATCTAGCATACCCACTAGATGGAACCTCAACCATCTTTGAATTACTGGTTATTTCTAACTAAATTCTCCCAAATATATTTCCAAAAACATTTTCCAAATACAATCCTTATTTTTAACGAGTCATTCACTCATTAAAAATTCTGGAACTACGAGTGGTTTGATTTCGGAGATGGATACGTAGGAAATCTAAGGTTCGACTTAAGTGCAGCCGCAAACAAATCAAATAAACACTTTACTCTCATATTTAATTTCGTTTGTATGCAGAATCAAAAGGTTTTGCTCGGTAACAAGAGGATGTAATTAAGAGGCAAATTTGTTTTGGATGGATCGTACCCTAAAAATAATAAAACTGTCAGCAATTAGGCATGGTGGTGAGATTATGTTGGGAAACAAATTTTTCCTCTACAGACTCGTAAATTTTTCATGCATTCTCTTCTTTTCACATGCCATCTGTCTACCAACTCGTTAGTTTGTGACTGTCCAATCGAAACTTCCAAGAAGTTTCTTGAATTTAAATTGACTTTTGGGCCTTTAATAAAAGTAAGGATCAATCTATCCATTCTCAATTTGTTTTCCAAAAATGCCTTGAATTTTCCCGACGGGTTGTTATAATTGGGGAGGTTCATGGTCATCATTAAAAATAAAATGATTTCTCCATTTCTAGAAAAACCAAAAAGTCCAAGGTGTTGAAGCATAAATCGTATTTGTCACGAAAAGTCTTCATATTTTCTACAAACAACAAACAATTAGCTATCCTTTCCTCGATCGATTACCCGAAGGTTGTTGAACCAAGAACACTTTGATGCCTAAGTTAACTTTGAGAGAGTAATAGGAAATACTTCGAAGCGAAGAATCGACTTACCTCGAAAGTGAAATGAGTTAAGTTATTTATAGGTAAGTCTTGGAGTCTCGTAGTGTTCTAATTGATCGGTTAAATTTGTAATTATGATGATAATTAAAGAATTTAATATTTATTAATTATCCATTATTATGAATAATGCGAATTAATATTATGAAGGCTTTAACTCGATTCAATAATATATTTAGTTGAAAATACATTATTTAATGTGCGAGTGTTTGTGAGCCATTAATGTCATTACCATAGGAAAATTGGACATTTTAGGAATTATGGGTCACATGGCAGCTTCACAATTTTTTGGTGATTTATGGTTCCACAAATGCCCCCACATTACTTAGGAATTCAGAGATTTTCAAGGGATGTAATTTGTATTGTGGCCCTGAGATTTTTTTTATATGAAAGTAGGAATCCGCATGGTCTTCAACTTCGTTGTGTCGTTCTTGTGGAGTAAAAATTCCATTGGGTTCGGAATGTTTCACGAAGTTGACACATATATGTATTGGGCTTGGAGCCTGACATGAGATTGAGTTGCATTTCTTTGGTTGGACTTGAATGATGGTCCATTCGAAATTAAATCCCTTAACGATGAGATTTAATTTTTTTATTAATGATTGTAGATTTTTTATTTTGAACTTTATTCCAGCAATAATGGTTGGAGGTTTCATTTTTTCTTATTGTAACTTTTATTTCCAAAAACACAAAAGAAACTTCTTGCCTTTATTTTCTCTTCATTTACTTTGCCTTTGGTGAGAAACGCATGGCCATCAATAACAAAGAATTCACCCATTAATTTTTTGGGTAAACATAATTATTTAGAGGAAAGTATGGATGCCTCCATTCACAGAAAACCTATTGTTATATTTCTGAGAAAGTGAGGATGATTATTTTTTTCATCTTTTTCCCCTTGTTTCGTTGGTGAAGGGATGAAGAAAATAATTTTCTTTTTTCTTCCTTCTTGGTTGCAGTAGGAGAAATAGTGTGGCTGTTGTAGAGGTAAGGGGCCTCGAATGAAATTGAAGCAGGAACAAGGCCATGGTCCTCAGCAAATGGAAACTGTCGAGGGCTCACGCCAGTGTTGGCGGTTGGGGGAGTCAAGCCTACAACAGGTGTGCGCATGTGCGACGACAGCTTAGTAGTGCTTCACATCATCATTTGCCTTTCTATGTTGATAAGTTTGGCGATGATGGAAGGATGTTAGAGGATGTCTAGTGGTAGAGGTAAGGGCAAGAGGCTAAAGACAAGCTTTAGCCCCTCAAATGATACTATTCATGATATATTACCCAAAGCTATTTTTTATGTTTTTTTATGGGGAGGGATAAGGAGCAAGAATTCAAATTTTTATGTGAATTATTTTTCTTAAAGATAATTAAAACATATGTTATAAATTAAAACATATACTATAAATTAAAACACATATTCTAAATTAACAATATTACAATAAATATAACTTTATCCTTCCCTTGCCTAAATATGCTCAACTAGGTCATCACGGAGTGTGTTAGGAACAATACTAGAGTGAGTTTGTGCATATCGAACCATAAAAATTTCAAAATTATGAACAATACTACCAAGCATACCTGGGAAACCCCGCTGCCCACCTATCGCCGCAAGCCTTTGTAAGTCTGTGAATGTTGAAGATCAGAGGTACTCGTTGGTATAAAGATCTTCAATTGCTTTGCAAAACGCGTTATAGATTCAATGGTTGTTTGAACCCCCAACCTATAGATCACATCATATTGATCTGCTGTGGAGCCATACGCTTGCATTTTAATTGCACGTGTAATCTTTTGATGAGGTAATAACCTAAGTACACCTACTGACACGACCCATCCCAATCCCCCCGGGATTAACGTGGGATGTACCACGCTCCCGTTTGACACCACGTGCCAACCAAGGGATAACCCAAACCTTAAACCTATAGGGGCTTCCAGAGTACGCTAGGATCTATGGAGGCATGTGATGTCTCGGAATTTGCTACAGTTCGCATCTGCGATTAACCTAAAAGGTATTAAAACCATTGAAATCTATGAGTGGACGAAAAAAATAATTTAATAAAACACATTTCACAAAAGACATTTATACCCTCCATTAAAAACATGCATGCATTCGAAAACTAGTTATCCCAATCTTTTAATTTAAATCAAATCATAGGCTTTGCAAATCCAAAACGCAGTGAAAAATATTGTTTAATCAAAGCCATTTCCTTCCTCCAATCATTAGGGCCTTAGCCCAAAACCATAACCACGTGGGAACTTAGCCCAAAACGTAAAATCATGTGGGTCATTGCCCAAATTTGTAAACACATAACTAATCTAGTAAAAACATAGTTAACTAATCCTTGGCATCCTAGATGCCTAATCAATATTGTCACGGTCTAAGACTACACGTGCCGCTCGGGGGTCTCAAGTCCGAGTAATCTCATGGGTCCACTAGTGTCCGGGGGGGTACCATAATGGTATGCCTTCCCAGATCACTACCCGCTGTATATCCATATAAAGCAATCCTGATCATGTGTCTCTTTACGGTTTTTTCACGTAGAGCGAACCTCTCAAGAAATGCGTCGTGACTACTTCAGTGTCCCTGACATCTCGAGGAGACAGTCCACTCATAAGGATGGTATTTTAAAAATCCAAAATCAAATCCAGTTCAATAGGGTCTCATCCCAAGGTATAACTTCCATAAACCATTTCCACAATCCAGTTTCCAAAAACCATGGGGACTCAGCCCAAAATCATCTCAATAACCACAACTGGGACTCATGCCCGATTTCCCAAACTAACTGGGCCTCAGGTTCGATATCATAAACTAACTGGGCCTTAAGCCTGATAGCTTGTAAGTCAAATGAGACTCAAGCTCGAATCCATAATTCCAAATATGAAATCATTTAAGTATTCAAATCATTCAAATCACAAGCACGTATAAAACCCAACATAAAACCATAAACCTCGAAATATGTGCAAATTCGTAAATACCAAATACCACACATATATGCACTCAAAGAATCTCAAATCATAGATATAAAACATACAAAATAGTAATGCCTGCATCATATTTAGAAAACAAGTATCCACTCATAGACCGCCCTTACTACGCGCTTGCAAGCTACGCCGTAAGTCACTCTAGGCTATACTGAACTCTCTGCGTCATTCTAACCTATCCAAAACACGTTAAAAGGTCACCACCAACCTAGACAAGTTCTAAGCAAAAACCCCCGAAGTTCTCAGAAAAGTCAACGTGTCTTGCACACGTATCCCTAGGATAAAAACCTCGATTTGACCAGTCTACGATCTTCGATCGACCTAAAACCACCACCATTGAATTTAGATCGTTGAAACCTTACGAATGGGACCGATCTCACCTCGAAATTCATGCCCACATGCCCTCACGCACAAGTCAACATCCCTGGTCAACTTTGGTTAACGTTCAACGCAGACGTCAGCAAAAGTCAACACTGACGTAAGAAAGTCAACGCTGATGTCAGCAAGGTCAACACTGACATCATCAGTTAAAGTCAATGGGTCAACTCGGTCAAAGTCAACGAGTCAACTTGGTTAATCAACGGGTCGACTCAGCCGATCAATAGATTAACTCAACTGGTCAACGAATCAACTCGGTCCAGGCTCGTCGGAGAAGAAGACTGGCGCCACTGTGCTCTGCCGTCTCTAGCCGCCGGAAAATGCCATTTTTGCCCCAAACTTCAAATCTCGATATCTCACTCATTTCTCAACCAAATTCGACGTTCTATGTAACGACCCGTCCCGGAATTCGGGATTAGATTACGGACTAATCATGATTAGCAGGGTTAATCGGTGATTAGTTGGGCGAACTCGGACGAACGGCGCAAAATGACCGTTTTGCCCCTGGTCGTGGGCAAAATGTTGACTTTTTATTCGGACGGTCAAATGGACTTTGACCAATGCCCGTGACGTAGTTTAGGACGTCACGAGTTCATAGACAGGTGGCACGTTCGATTTCGACGTTCGTGGTGGAAGTTATGACGTTCGGAAGTTCTAGGGCACTTTCGTAATTTGGACGAAATAAGGGGAAATGTTGACTTTTTGATCGGGTGGTCCGATGGCCGAGGACCGAAGACCGTTAGGAAGGTCTCGATGCCCTGAGTTCGTAGACAGGCGGCACGTATCAATCGGAGTCCGAATGACCGAGTTACGGGCATGGATGCGTGAGGGGCATTTTGGTAATTTTCTGCACAAGGGCAGAATGGTAATTTCACGGGGGCTGCTTGCACGGGCACTGTAGCACTGTGAATGGGGAAACACGACCAGTGCACGGGGGGCATTGTTTAACCTTGAAATTGAAGTGGGGTATGGTTTAATGTGTCCATGAATTGTTAAATAGGATTGAGGAAGTGGAATCGTGGTTGAGTGGAACTGGGAGGATCAGTCGTGCACAGTGCACTGGTGGTTTCAAATTCCGGTGAGGTTCAGTTGCGGGAAGCAAATTCCCAGTGGGTCTGAGATTGTTTCCACGGGTTGTCGTCCTCATTGTGCGTATTAGTTGAGTTGTGAGCTGAGGGGATTCACTTTGGATAAGGACTGAGTGAGAGATTTGGAACGTTGGCGGACTGTGTCTGAACTGGAAAACAGAGATATGGGAACCGTGAGCAATTGATCGTCCTTGCGTGTCTGTGAGAGTTCTGTGTGATTCGGCGATCAAGGGTGAGCGGCCAAGCAGACTGGTGAGTGATGTTGGCTGAGTATCGTGTGAGGGCAAGCCTCTGTGTGTGAGTATGCTCTCAGGAGAACCGAGAGGTGTTGACTGGGTGGTGCAGCCAGGAGTAATCGAGTGGAACCAATTTGGTCCGAGGGGAGGTTAGGACGACTCTGGAACCCAATAGGATGCGGCGGAGAGCACGGTGGCGGACGGCAGGCAGGTAATCCTCATTTCCCTCTGGGTGCTCTGTTTTACCGTTTTGGTTCAATCGTTAAGTCGTGAGGTTTGGGCGCAAGTCGAAGGTTTCTTTCGGTTCGGTTGGACTCCTTAGGTCCCTAGGAACCTTGTGGTTGTGACGCCGTGATGGGGGGAACCTCTGGTGGCGGAGTGTCGAAACAGGGCTTTGACGGGTTGTAAATTCGAAGTTTGGAAGGGTAGAAACGGGCTCAATCTTCGTGATTCAATTAGCTAAATCAATGGATTATGATTGGACGAATCTAATGGACTAATTAGGACTGAAAACCACCTAGAATAACCAGAGAACGGTGAACGCCGGTCTGAACCTGGTGAAGCGGGTTCACCAGAGATAGACGATGACACTGTAGCGGCGCGTGGGCTTCACGCGCAGCCGCTTGCGGCGGCGCGTGGGGGCGCGTGAGGAGTCCAATGGGGAAGTGTCTAACATGGGAAATAATCTACACATTGTAACGGACATTTTAGCGTTGGTTTCGTGTCGATCGGACCCCGTTTCGACATTGTTCGGAATGTCCGAAGGTTTTAAGTCGGGTTTTAAAATACTTAAAAATTCGGAAAAATTACGAGGCTTGATTAGGATGTTATTGTGGAGGTTAGTAACCCTCTAATGTGATATGAACAGGTTCGGGAGTCCCGGTGTTAGCGGCGAGGCCCGGAAAGGCGGGTGGCACGTGTATCGAGGCGCTCGGTTAAATGGTCTGTGAGTGGACATTGGTTTTGATAAATTCTATGCATGCATAACTGTTTCGTGATTGTGATATTTGCTTTTATATGCTTTGATTTGAATATCGGTGAATTTATGTGGTTTCACGCATTTCGAGGCGATTTACGGTTTTGCGCGTAAATCGAGATTTTCCGGATTTGCACTAATTTCCATGATTGTGGTTCGAATATGATATTATGAAACAGTTACGGATTTGATAAAGTAAATTCGGGCCAGGGGCCCAGTTGATTTAAGAAATCGGGCCAGGGGCCCAGTTAATTCATATATGTGATTTCGGGTCAGGGACCCTAAAATGGAATTGAATAAATGATTTCGGATTTAATAATCAAATAATTGGACTTATGACGGTTTTATGGAATTTCGGGGCAGGGTCCTTGTGATATTTTGAAAACGAATAATAAAATGTTTTCCATAAAACCATCTCGATACGAGGATATATATTGGTCTCCTCCAGGTGTCTGGGACACTAGGGAAGTCACGGTGCATTGCCTGCGAGGGGTCATTGTACGGAGCGGCCGGACCGTATAGTGACTCAGGAGCAGGATTGCTATGATTAGACGTCTGGGACGTCAGACATCTGGGATGTCAGAGATATGGACCCGGTGAGACCCCAGGCAGCACGCGTCGCTTAATATCGTGAGATATGACGTCTGGGACGTCAAGCGTCTGGGACGCTAGGCATCTGGGATGCCGGAGATGGTAAAGTAATAAACATGTGCCACTGGATTTATGAAATAACTTTTGAATTGATTTTTGGATTGAAACTATGTTTGCGGTTTCCGGGCTAAGGCCCTAAGGGTTATTTCTAATAAATATTTGACTACTGGTTTTTGACGCATGCATATGTTTTTACTGAGGGGCATAAATGTCTTATAAAATGTATTTTATGAACTTGTTTATTTTCGTCCACTCACAGCTTTTGGTTTTTAACGCCCTTTAGGTTGAGCGCGGATGCGACTACAGCAGGGGACCTGGACATTGCATGCCTCCTCCATCGATCCTTGCGCACTCTGGATGCCCGTAGGGGCAGCGACGTTGGGTTATCCCTTCTCTGGTACTTCGTGTCAGACGGGAGCACGTCACATCCTGTGGTAATCCCGGGGGGATTGGGATGGGTCGTGTCAGCTTGGTATCAGAGCAGGGTTGCTCTTTGTGTGCGCGGGTCGAGGATGTGGTGTCCCTTGTTGGCTGCAGTTCGTCATCAACCTGATGGTTAGGGTAGTCGGATGGATGGTTGGCGGGATTGGATCCCTGTCAGTGGATAGTGTGCGATTGGCCTGATACGCCGTGCGTTAATGCGATTCAACCCAAGCGGGGTTGTGTACGATGAACTCGTAATGTTGGACCGTAGGTTCGGTCTTGTGGTAATGTATTGTGGTGCTGCTGGGCACAACTGGGTTCGAGAAACCCCATTTGAGTGGTAATTTTGGGAAATGCGAAACTCGGTTAAGTAATGGTCTAAATTATGGACCCTGGTAGTTTTGACTAGTGTACAGGGTGTTGGTGCATCGGAATTGGCCGATGACCTTCGTGGTGGAACCCACGATGAATTGACAATTGGGTTGGATTTGACGTCTATACGATGTCGGGACCGCGGGGTCGGTCATGTTGTGGATTTTACTGCAAAAGGCAGTTGGGTTCGGTGGAACCCTAGGGAGTGACTGTGAAACCCTAAGTTATAATTGGTGGACTGGAAGGGTGAACTTTAAATGAGAACTTGTGCTGCGACGAGCGGCTGAGGTCATGGATGACCATGTGGATGACTCTAATGAGTCTAGTCGGGATTTTGGGATTCGATCCACGGGTACGGTTACGGGATAAGATGTGGAATTACGTGTTGGATCGAATAATTGTGTGAGGTGTGGGTACGGATCTCGACAAGCGATGACTGTTGGTCGACAGTTGTGTCGAGATGACTAGCTATCGAGGGTGTTTAGTGTGGTTTTAACACTTGAGGATCGGGGGACATTCAGGGAACGTTCATTATACTGATGTGCGGATGGTCAAATTGGGGGTACCCATAGTTGGGAGGTACGAGTGTTGATACGGGATCGTCGTTCGGTATGAACGGAGATCCAGGGTATCAACTTTGCACATCTTTACTAGTGTGGGTGTTCGTGTGTTAGTGTGGATGTTAGGATGCCTGTGTGTTGAGACAAGTGTTGATGATACTAGCATTGGTGCTGGTGTTGGTGATTGAGATTGTGGTGAGCCACGAGATGGGATGTGACTCTGTCCTAATGGACATATGATCGGTAACTGCGACTCAGTGGTGGTTGAGTCATGGACTGGATATGATCTAGTGCAGGTTGTGAGGTGTTGGGATAGGGTCCCAACAGTGTCGAGACGACAAGTGATTGGTGGATATAACGGTATGCTGAGACAGGAGGAATCTAGGGATGATGTTCCCTATGCCAGGAGAATTGGTGGATTTGGGGAGTTGTTGTCAACTCCGAGATTGGTATGATTGGGTGTTGTTGATATCCCAGAAAGTACAAGGAAATGACTGGAATTGGGAAAGGCGAGAAAACCATTCGTGGTATTGATGTGGGATTTTGTGATCGTGAATCACTTGGAACCTGAGGGTTGAATCCGTAAAGGCTGTGATGTGAGGAGAAGGCAGTAATGTATGCACGATCAAGAGAGTGGAGAAATTCCCGTTCGGAATCGGGATGTGTGCATAATTGGTTATATTCGGACGTGAGGTCTGAGTATTGGATTGATTGCGGACACGTGGTTGTCCAAGTGAGTTGAGGACGTTGTAGGTCCAGTGGTTGGACTTGAGATCTCATTGGGAGTAGGCCTGTTCCCAATATGGTTGGAACGTTGGTTTCGAGAAGAGTTGTGATTGCGGACGAGAGGAGTGCTCGTTTCAGCATTGGTAATCGGTACTTTGAAGTCATTAGGTTTGACTTCTGCCCTGGCAGACGCTGTTGTGGTTATCGGTATGTTGAGTGTGTATTGGTTGGTGGACCCATGTGTGGTTTGGGTCACCAGGTGGAGTTGCATAATTCGAAGTTGGGTAAATGAGATTTCTTATGTTTCGCTTAGTAGCAGACAGTGTTGGATCACTCGGTATGGTGAGTGTTGTGAGTTTTGTTTGCACTCACATAGGACGGATGATGATTCCATGTATTTGGACTATCCTTGATCTTCCTGGGTGGAACGACAAGGATTGAGACGAAGTAATTGGGTGTGACCCACAATGTTGTTGTGTCCCATGGTAAATGTATGATTGTATGTGGAAATAATTGGAGAAGTGTTGTGTGGTGGACCAGGACTCTTGAGGGTGTAGGACCCTACGATCGGATTCCAGGTGGATTCCTGGGCACGTGAGCATGTGTGGATCCGAGACGGATCTGGATTGTAATGGACATTGGACATGGTGACGATCTGGGATCGTAATGGTACCCGTCTGGTGACGTGGTGATGGATTTGAATTGTGACCGTTTGGGTGAGGTTAGGTGAAGAGCTTATCGCTCTGTCACATGTTTGGATACGGGAATAATTGGACTGAACTTCTTCTCGAAGTTAATTAGTACTCGAGTGTGTTGGAATGCTTACGCGTTGACTCGAGGATTCGACCTGTGAGTGTGTGGTTTTTCCACGAGGTCTAGTTGGTCGGTTTTGAGATATGCGGATGTTGGGATTGGCTTCCTTATGGAGTCAATCGAATGGATTGAACAGGTAACCGATAGGTTCGGTTTTGGTGCGTCTGGGTAGACGTGGTTGAGATTTCGGGTTTTGGAATCGAATTTCTGGGTGACGATTCAGGATTCGATTTCAGAACTTGAAACTGGATTTCTGGATTTGGGTACGGAATGATTATTCCAGATGCTAGCTTACGGAGTAATGATTTCGGATTCGGATTCGGAAATGGGTTAAGGTATGATGTTTGGGTTTGGATCCGGGATTTCTTATGAAATTGTGGATTCGAACTCGGGTTTGGTTTTGGGACTGGGTGTTGAGTTGAGTTGAACGATTTGTCTAGTCTAGGACTGGACAAGAGAACCCCAATATCGGATTACGATAGACTGTGGGCTTATTGGCGGATGGACGTACGTATCCTATACGGTGTACGAGGATCAGTACTGGACGGACCGAGTGGCATCTGGTGACGGTACATGTGAGGTACCAGTGGTGTGAGGTTATACGTGTGGTGGCTGGCTTAGTTCCGACACCATTGGATTTGGTGGTGGGTGTGAACTGGACATTGAATACTATGCACTGGGCAGAGCTATTTTTGTTGGGTTCAGTATTTCTGTGAGCAGGCGCTCTTAGCCACGGATGGCTAGTGGACCCCAGTGTGGAGATGTACGATCACTGATTGACTAGTATGCAATGTGTGTCAGTTACACCACCCGATTGAGTATGATGACGGTATACGTACACTCAGGATGAGTGAGTTGGTGACTGCGTCACTACGTGTGACCTTGCGTGATGTTATCACACCGAGGTGATTCCAGCGTTATGATCCACTGAGGGAATTGACAGTTATGGACTTGAGATGGATATATGTCGCAGGATGGGGTTTCCCTGCGAGATGAGATCATAGGGTTGATCTTACGCTACTTGAGCGAGTGGCAGTATGAGGTGTCGTCACCGTTTGACTGATGGTTGGAGCGTTATCGGAGTGGTAAAGCTTAGTAGTGACAGTTTGACTGGTCGCGTCAGCATGGACTGACATGTGTGTTTTGGTGACTCCTGGGGGGGAGCAGACGTCAGGTATATTAATGATTGGGAATGAACCGACAAGCTGAAAGAGTCAGATAAATGGTGAAATTGACAAGCGGTATTCACAGGGATCAAGTGACCTATTTCACTCGCGGTGGTCGAGTGTGGTCGGTACGGTGGGAAACCGTGATGGGACGTCTGAGTATAGACAAGTTTGGTGGGTGTACAAGTGTACACAGGTGTGAGATCGAAATGTTTTCCACGAGCTGGATATGGAATGAGGATATTTGGTAACTTCGAGGACGAAATTATTTAAAGGGGGAAGGTTGTAACGACCCGTCCCGGAATTCGGGATTAGATTACGGACTAATCATGATTAGCAGGGTTAATCGGTGATTAGTTGGGCGAACTCGGACGAACGGCGCAAAATGACCGTTTTGCCCCTGGTCGTGGGCAAAACGTTGACTTTTTATTCGGACGGTCAAATGGACTTTGACCAATGCCCGTGACGTAGTTTAGGACGTCACGAGTTCATAGACAGGTGGCACGTTTGATTTCGACGTTCGTGGTGGAAGTTATGACGTTCGGAAGTTCTAGGGCACTTTCGTAATTTGGACGAAATAAGGGGAAATGTTGACTTTTTGATCGGGTGGTCCGATGGCCGAGGACCGAAGACCGTTAGGAAGGTCTCGATGCCCTGAGTTCGTAGACAGGCGGCACGCATCAATCGGAGTCCGAATGACCGAGTTACGGGCATTGATGCGTGAGGGGCATTTTGGTAATTTTCTGCACAAGGGCAGAATGGTAATTTCACGGGGGCTGCTTGCACGGGCACTGTAGCACCATGAATGGGGAAACACGACCAGTGCACGGGGGGCATTGTTTAACCTTGAAATTGAAGTGGGGTATGGTTTAATGTGTCCATGAATTAATGGTTTAACGACCCGTGTCAGACCAGGGACCAATCAGAACATGCCACATGTCACCTGACAAGTGTCAGTGATGACGTCATGCTGACGTCAGCGGTACTGTAGCAGCGTTGACCCACGCGTTGACCAGGCGCGTGGGGGCGCGTGTGAACAGTGATTTTGGTGGGGCCGGTACCATTTTCAAGGTTTCGACGATACGGATCCAATGGAGGTGGTTTCGTGTCGATCGGAGATCGTTATGTTAGCCAAAATGGGGTTTGAAGCACCGGGAATAGTGCCCGGGATGCGTTTTTGAGGCGGATCTGTTCTAGGGTCTTGGTATTGATATTATAGGGTCCTTAAGTAACCCTCAGGAATAATAATACAGGTTTATAGAGATCGTTGAGCAGCAAGGACCGAGTGTGAGTGGGCTGTTTGATTTATAAAAGGCTTGCATGCATAAACTGTTTTACTATTTCCACTGATGAGTCTTATGAACTGCTTATATATGTTATTACAATGTTTTGGGCATGAGACCCGTCTGGATTATATGTGGATTTTGTTTGGGATGTCCGGGGGACATAGGGTAAACTATACTGTTATTGTACTGTACTTTCCTACCTGTGTATATTGTCTCCTCCAGGGAGGGTCGTTGGCCTGGGTGGACCCTGGAGTAGTCACGGGGCTCTGACTGAGTGGAGTTGACCCCCGTTGGGCTGCTTACTCTCAGGAAGGCATGTTCATATACCTCGGGCAGTGACCGGGATACCGGGAGCTGATGTACCTAGAGAGTCTCGGGTGTGAGACCCTGAGTGGCAACGCGTAGCCTTAGAACCGTGACATCATTTGGGTGGGGTTTTACAGTGCACTGATATGTTAGTTTCACCTTACGATTATTATTGTGGTTCATTTGTTATGATTTCATTGTAATATTATGTTTTCACTGCATGCAAGATTTGGAAAACGGAGGGGTAAAACCTTATGATTATTTTATTATTAAATTGATTTCTAAACTGTTATTTTTGGCCCACTCACCCTTGTTTTACTGACCCCTCCAGACCCTGACACGGCAATAGAGGAGGAGGATCCGGAGGAGGAGGCAGAGGTTTAGTTTGCCTAGCTGTGCACCTGTACACCCACTTGTGGGTAGGTTGAGCACCGAATAAATGTACTCTGACTAGTGTGCTCACATGTTGTATTTTACTTTCCCTTGTCTGACAGTATCACTTTAAACACTGTGTTTGTACGTTATCTATCTATGTGAGTCTTCGGTTTTTATTTAAGGGTACTTTTGGTATGTTTAGAGTCATTGTCAGACGGGAGCGGGTCACGTCCCCGGGTGGTCCCAGTGGGATTGGGACGGGTCCTGTCATTTTAGCGTTGGTTTCGTGTCGATCGGACCCCGTTTCGACATTGTTCGGAATGTCCGAAGGTTTTAAGTCGGGTTTAAAAATACTTAAAAATTCGGAAAAATTACGGGGCTTGATTAGGATGTTATTGTGGAGGTTAGTAACCCTCTAATGTGATATGAACAGGTTCGGGAGTCCCGGTGTTAGCGGCGAGGCCCAGAAAGACGGGTGGCACGCGTATCGAGGCGCTCGGTTAAATGGTCTATGAGTGGACATTGGTTTTGATAAATTCTATGCATGCATAACTGTTTCGTGATTGTGATATTTGCTTTTATATGCTTTGATTTGAATATCGGTGAATTTATGTGGTTTCACGCATTTCGAGGCGATTTACGGTTTTGCGCGTAAATCGAGATTTTCCGGATTTGCACTAATTTCCCTGATTGTGGTTCGAATATGATTTTATGAAACAGTTACGGATTTGATAAAGTAAATTCGGGCCAGGGGCCCAGTTGATTTAAGAAATCGGGCCAGGGGTCCAGTTAATTCATATATGTGATTTCGGGTCAAGGACCCTAAAATGGAATTGAATAAATGATTTCGGATTTAATAATCAAATAATTGGACTTATGACGGTTTTATGGAATTTCGGGGCAGGGCCCTTGTGATATTTTGAAAACGAATAATAAAATGTGTTCCATAAAACCATCTCGATACGAGGATATATATTGGTCTCCTCCAGGTGTCTGGGACACTGGGGAAGTCACGGTGCATTGCCTGCGAGGGGTCATTGTACGGAGCGGCCGGACCGTATAGTGACTCAGGAGCAGGATTGCTATGATTAGACGTCTGGGACGTCAGACATCTGGGATGTCAGAGATATGGACCCGGTGAGACCCCGGGCAGCACGCGTCGCTTAATATCGTGAGATATGACGTCTGGGACGTCAAGCGTCTGGGACGCTAGGCATCTGGGATGCCGGAGATGCTAAAGTAATAAACATGTGCCACTGGATTTATGAAATAACTTTTGAATTGATTTTTGGATTGAAACTATGTTTGCGGTTTCCGGGCTAAGGCCCTAAGGGTTATTTCTAATAAATATTTGACTACTGGTTTTTGACGCATGCATATGTTTTTACTGAGGGGCATAAATGTCTTATAAAATGTATTTTATGAACTTGTTTATTTTCGTCCACTCACAGCTTTTGGTTTTTAACGCCCTTCAGGTTGAGCGCGGATGCGACTGCAGCAGGGGACCGGGACATTGCATGCCTCCTCCATCGATCCTTGCGCACTCTGGATGCCCGTAGGGGCAGCGGCGTTGGGTTATCCCTTGTCTGGTACTTCGTGTCAGACGGGAGCACGTCACATCCTGTGGTAATCCCGGGGGGATTGGGATGGGTCGTGTCATTCTACCTATGTAAATTCATCTACTCAACACCAGGAATCCAAATCTAAACCTAGAAATTGAAGAAAGTACTTGGTTTGAAAGTTATGACTTCTCAAAATTTCGGCCAAACTTCCGATTGTCATTCCGGCCACCTCCGACGTCCAAAACCGTCCATACTTGGCTCAACAGACTCCTCTCACCTCAAAGAACATGAAAATGCGCCTAGTTTCGATCAAAAACATCAAAATCGAAAACCCAAAGTTTTGGATCCTACAGTTTTACCTTGTTTCACGATTCCGGACAACCTCCACTACGGCTTCGCCGTCCCTGGCTGTCTTTCAGTCTCTCTTTCACGCCATCTGTCCCTCAATGGTCTCACAATGGAAGATGGAAGGATGAAGATGATGGTTGGGTGGTGTGGGTACAGGTTGGAGATGAAAATGAAGAAGAAAGATGAAATGAAGATGGATGATGGTGATGATGCATGTGTTATATGGGATAGGCCATAGGGTGTGTGACAGGTGTCACTCATCCTATGGTCCAAAACCAGATATTTGGGTCCCACTAAAAATAAACCGTTTTGAAAACCGAACACTCATGAATAGTTCTCGATTCCTTCTGTGAACCATAACTTTCCCGTCAAAAGTTCGATTTCGGCATGCTACTTGTCTACATACTCGTAGCCTCCTGATCTACATAACGATCCTCGATCCTCGTGCATTTGATCACCCGGGTTAAAAGTAAACTTGTTACCCATTCCTAGGTGAAAAATCTTCATTTTACACCGACCGTCCGTACAACACTAATTAGTCAAGGATTTCCTAAATTAATCCTAAATTAATCCTGCAACTCGGGATGGGTTATTACACCTACGACATCTGGCGTTTGTGTGATGTAATTGTCATGAACGAAAACATCTTGAAATATGCGTTCAAATAGGTGGTGCTTCATTCTGTAGTATTTACGAAAATTATGATCGGAATACACCGACCGCGGCACAATGTAATCTCTACGAGTAAAGAGGAATGTACATGCCTATGTTGATTCTTAACTTCATGAAGTTTTTGGATGCTTCACGAGGGAGAAAGCTTTGGTGCATCGCGGGGATAGAAGCATGGATGCTTCACAAGGGTGAAGGTTTTGTATGCTTCACCGGAGTGAAGGCTTTGTATGCTCTTATGGGGACACAGTGCATGCTCCACTCCCATTCCAAGCTGCAAAGGCTGAAACGCTACCTTCAAATGATTGAATGGATCGTCGCACCCTAACCATGTTAAATCACGAAGATTGAATGGAAAGTTCTAATGAATGATGAACAACGTTCAAGAACTTCGAACATAATCGACGAACGACGAACGAAGTATAATGAACGATGAACATGACTGACGAACAACATTCAAAAACTTTGAACATAGTCAATAAACGAAGAACGAGGTATAATGAACAAGAAACATAGCCGATGAACGATGAACAACGTTAAAGAACTTTTAACATTGTCGATGAACGACGAACACAGTATGATGAACGATGAACAATGTCTGAGGAACGATAAACGATCGTGAGAGCTCCCCTTGGGTATTTCTCAATCGGCTCTCAATGAAAGCACCAATATTTGAAGTAGAAATCGTATTCGCCGCGCAGAGTCTTCACATTACCTGCAAACAGCAAACAATCAGCTATCGTTGCCTCAATTAATTACTCGGGGGGGTTGTTCGACCAAGAACTCTCTGATACCTAAGTTAGCATGGAGTGAGGAAAAAAAATACTTCGAAACGAAGAATCGACTTACCTCAAAAGTGAAATGAGCTCCGATACTTATAGGAATGTTTTGGGAGTCTCAAAGTGTTTTGATTGGTCAGTTGAATTTGTAATTGATAAATAATATATTCTTAATTAAATATATTATTTAATAATTATAATAATTGATCATTATGATGATAACTAAAATAATTTAATGTTTATTACTTATCCATTATTATGAATAATGTGAATTAATATTATGGAGGTTTTAATCCGATTAAATAATATATTTAGCTGGATATACATTATTTAATGTGTGGGTTTTTGTGAACTGTTAATGTTATTACCATGGGCAAATTGTACATTTTGAGAATTATGGGCCATGTGGCAGCTTCACAATTTACCAATGATTTATGGTTCCACAAATACGAATATCAAGTGTTAGGGAGTACTTGAAAAGTCACAATGATTGAAATGCAGATTGATAGATAACCAGTGATGAAAATATCGACAATATCGCTGATATATCGGTCGATATGTCGAAAAATTTGGCCGACGGCACATAAGAGGGGGGAAAGAAATTGAGCGAAATATCAACATTTTTCCTTGTTTTATGCCCATCGATCTTCTTATTTAATTAAAACGATCGAGATAGGACCAAATTTCATGAAAATCAGACGTAAAATCATAGAGTTCTAGTCGGGTCATGCCGCGCGGGTCAAAAAACTCAAATCACAGACCCGCGAGAGGTAGGAGATGACTGTTTTATGTTAGTTAGTATACGTTATATATTAGTGGGTTGTCTATATTTTTAATTGATCTTGTTTAGCTCAGTTAAAGTTCTTTTTTTCCCTTATTTTCTTTCAACTATATTTTTGATATTTTTTTTTTCAATTTTAAATATATCAATCCTTTCCAATTTTTGAACAATGATTGACTCTAATTCATCATTTTTTCAAAATTTACATATATTTACTCATTTTATAATTTTTCTTCCATTCAAATTTTTTTATGCTTATTGTTATTTTTTTAATTATATTAACATTCAATCATAGTAATTCACTTCAATTTATATTTATGTTTAAATTTTTATATTATTAGTTATCGGCAGAATCCTATTGTATCATTTATTCATCATATATTTATTATATCATAGTCATTTTATAGTTTTTCTTAGCCCTATATAACCATCATTGAGTACTTAAGTTTTTCCCAAAGTTTCATTCCAAATTTCCCACTTTTAGACCGAATTTCCATCATTTTTGTTGATCGTAAACGATATTAATATCGATATTTGGAGCGAGATATCTGTAAATTTGATTAGCAATATATCTATCGAATATCGATATTTCAAACCTCGTAAATAACCAAGTTTTGATGTTTAGAGCAAACAAACGCATGACTGCATGCATGAGATGGATATTCTCCCTTGATCGAAGCATTTCCGAATGCAGCTCATACAAAACACCCTCTGTTGTTTCATTTTTTGAAGCAACATTAAATATTATAAAAAAAAATTAATTTCCTTCCTGATTTCAAAAAAAAAAATAAAAAAAAATAAATACTAATCCTCTGCTACCAAACCTTAGGGTGCAAATCTTCAATTTTACTCTACCATCCCTTTCCAGATGTATTCTCCCTCTGCGACCCCTCATCCTCACTTTCCTGCTTCGTCGACACGTCCCTGGCGCCTTCAATTTTGCGACAAAATACACCGCCTCTCGCCTTTATCTCTGCCTTCTTTCTCTTCCGCTTTCACGGAATGACACCGCCATTACTTCTCACAGTAAACCCACGGCTTCTCTGCCTTCCTTTTTCTTCTCTACTTCTCTCTCAACACGTAGGATGCTCAACCATGGATGGGAGTCTCCATCCCACCTTTCAAGTTTGGGGAATTTGAAGAGTAAGGTTTTGGGTTTTATTTAATTCATCATCGAATTTGGTTATTGAGTTAGATTTGGTGAGTTGATTAGTTTACATGTTGCTTTTTTGGAAGCTTGAAGAGGAAGATGATTCTGCTGTTAGCTTGGGGTGTTTTTTTCCGCTGAAGGTTTTATCTTTTTCTTCTGAATATTGTGATCCTGATTTTTGATTACTTTATTTCGCCAAAGTAGGAATGTGCGAGGTGTTTAATCATTACAATGTAAGAACAATAAGACATTAAAGTAGTACCATGGCATTATTCTGATACCCTTTTGGTGGAAGTTTTCAATTAATCTATCAAGAGCTGGTGAAATCAGGATATGGGGTTCTTGAGTTTTTGAGAATCTGATTTTGACCTGTAATTCTACTGCATTGCGGATGTTTTTAGTGTTCGATTTCATTTCAAACTGAAAATCTGGAATTGGTAATTGTTAAAACTTGAAACTCTTTATGATTGCTGGATTGGATCATGGACTTTTTGACTATTTTCTTTTACTTATTACTTATCAGAGAAAGAAGATCTTATAATTTACTAAACTATTTGATTTCATTGTTATTTATATTCAAAAGCGGGTTTTTGATTGTATAGTATTTCTAGATGTATTGATTTTAGGGATTGTAATATTTTAGACAGAGAATTGAATAAGGATGCATCCGTTTTTATTCTGTTCATTTTTTTCCCCTCTACTCAAAGGCAAAGATGTATATGTGCAAAGTTTCTGTACAAATACATAAGCCTTATAGGCGTAGATGTTTCTGCCCCTTCCCTTGCTGATTGCTGAAGCATATCCTAGTTCTAAGTAATTTTAGTGCATTTTCTGTTGGTCTTTCGCTGCATGATTCGAGTCATTATATTTTTAAGGTAGGATCTAATAATGCTTTTTTTTTGCCCTCACCGTCTGTTGGAGTTTCTCAGTTTATTATTGATAATGATGACAAATGGTGGCTGTTTTGTTTTCTATCAATTTTATAGATATTCATGGTGTTTATTTTATAGGTGAGGGATGGAATTTCGGCCTATTGAGGCCTTGCCTTTGATATATAAATCAGATGAAAATGTAAAAGGCAACCAAATAATTTTGGATGAACGCGATATTTGTATATTTTATTTTGTTAAGATTAAACTGGGGATAAAATTTTTTAGTAAGGAAAAGGATTGGGTTTGGGCAGAAGAATGTCTCTTCATCTTCTTTAACCTCTTAAGTTGATATGGTGTGGGAACTTTCATCATCTTATTTCGTTCAGAAAAAAAATGGGGATAAAATTTGTTAGCAAGGAAAAGGATTGGGTTTGAGCAAAACAATTTCTCATCTTCTTTAAACTCTGAATTTGATGTGATGTGAAAATTTTCATCATCTTATTTTGTTAAGGAAAAACTGGGGATAAAATTTGTTACTAAGGAAAAGGATTGGGTTTGGGCAGATGAATTTGGCTTCATCTTCTTTAAGCTCTGAATTTGATATGATGTGCAAACTTTCATCATCTTATTTTGTTAAGACTAGGGATGAAATTTTTAGTAAGGAAAATGACTGGGCTTGGGCTGTAGAATTTCTCTTCATCTTCTTTAACCTCTGAATTCGATATGATGTGAGAACTTTCATCATCTTATTTTGTTAAGAAAAAAATTGGGGATAAAATTTGTTAGTAAGGAAAAGGATTAGGTATGGGTAGAAGAATTGCTCTTCATCTTCTTTAACTTCCGAGTTTGGTATGACGTGAGAACTTTCATCATCTTAGTTTGATAAGACTGGGGATGAAATATTTCAGGAAGGAAAAGGCCTGGGCTTGGGCTGAAGCGTCTTCTTTAACCCCTGAATTTGATATGATGTTAGAACTCTCATCATCTTATTTTGTTAAGAAGAAATTGGGGATAAAATTTGTTAATAAGGGAAAGGATTGGGCTTGGGTAGAAGAATTTCTCTTCATCGTCTTTAACCTCTGAATTTGATATGATGCGAGAACTTTCATCCTCTATGTTATGGATATTATTCTTGGTGGAGTTAGGGTTTATGGTTTAGGGTAAATCCAAATGATTAAGTTGGATCTTACATTAATATATACCTAATCTTTGGTCCATATTGACACCAACATTACATTATGTCATATATACCCTGTATTAAATAGACTCAAAAACTGTGTATTGTACATAATGTCTTGTGTGGAAGTCAAGAGAATGAAGAAGTAGGGAGGATGAGTGATTGATCAATTCTCACAAAGGTTAGTGGTAGCTTCCAAAGGCTCTGACTTATTAGCTTAAGTTGCATATTCATGGAATTAAAGTTTCCGAAATACAGCGTTAGGACTTGATTTGTACCATTTAAGTTGCAAATCTTTTTCAATTTTTTCTAGTGTTGATGCTGGTTAGCTCTTAGGGTGTAGGGTCGATTTTTAGGGCCTTGGGTTTTCCTTAACTTGGAGCTAAGCCCCAAACTCAGATGTCCTATAACCCTTCAATGGTATGCATATATAGGTTTTTGAAGATTAATTGATAGGTTAAGATACACGTTCTTGTAAATCTGCTAATTAAGAAAAAAAAGGGAGAAGAGGTGATGCCTCGTAAAGAAGAAGACTACATGTTTCCTCAAGAAATTTTATACAAAACAGAGTCTTCTACTTATTGGACTTAAATTCTCTTCAGTTTAGTTAAAATAAGTTAATAAGTAAAGAAAAGACAGCTACTTTAGGAGTACCCCACAGGAGCACCTAGAGGCTCACCTCATAGCGAGGTTGGTTCCTTGACGCGCATTTAGAAAAAAAAAAATACGTTATTTGTATGAGGCATACATATTCGTTATTTTTGTAGTGAGGATTAAGTCTTTATGGCTTGAAAGGCTATGTTTTTATTTTTGAAGAAAATAGACAGAACGGAAGATGCGCAAACCCTTTTGTGCCTCCTAGTTCTCCCGTGAAAGGGCTGAAGTTGAGCTCCATGTCCAATTCTCTATTTTGAACTATAAGCCTAAACTCCCCAATTTCAATCATTAAGAAAAAAAATCATGGATTAGCACACATTTTGTTAATTTTCTTCGGCACCCCACTTAGTTTTGCAACAAGAAGGTCGGGAATAAATTGGTTGCTTAATATATTTATTTTTTGCTATAATAAATTATTATCGTATTTTGTTTTACTATAGCATATTTCTTGGAGTTTTGCTTGTCTGTAGATTTGTGTGATTCAACCTAACCCTAGGTGCAATCCTTAAGGCCACTAGGAGTGATTCGTAGAAACCTACTGATGTGATGCTATTAGTTCCATGTTTTCTTAGTTCTCTTTGTTGTAAGGATTCTCTGTTAGCCATACTCAATACAATGTTATGGTATCTAAGACAAATTTTTTTCAAACATCAATCTTTCCTACATATTGTCCGTCTTTATGTTAATTACTTATTGACATTGTCAACTCTTTGATAAGGTATCAAAATGTGGCATGAACAACATAATTTGGCCAGTTCATATTAAAGAACGACCAAGTCTCGAGATGCAATCTCATATAGATGCCGAAGTATGTCTTTAAATCCTAGGTTTCTTGTTTGAATTGATTATGGCTTTAGCGTGGGATCTGAACAGGGTTGAATTGTACTTCCGGTTATTGAGAGAAGTATATGATCGTGTAAAAACCTTTTTAAAAAAGGTTAGTCTATAACTTATTTATTTATGTAGGGCCAAATATGTAAAAGTGGATATTGTATGCATGGACAAATCCCCAAAATGTCTTCTCCTCCTCTTTTCTTCAATCAGAAGTCAGAACCATTTAAATAAATAAGATAATGCCCTACGCCATTTTATTGAACTAGAGCGGAACAAAGATGTGGTTGGTTAAATTTTGACTTTACAAAGCTGTAGTTTTTGTTTTACCTCGTAAGTTATTTAATTTGAACCAGACCGTATTTGGAAAACAAATTTCAAAACGATATGAAAGTCTGAGCAAATCCATTATGTATGCTTTCTGTGCGCGTCATTTCTTACCCTATATGATGGTAAATGTGTCCAATTGTTATTGAACACTGTCAGTGCCTTATCTAGTACGTATCTTGTAGCATTCAGATGCATTGTTTCGCCAAAATGTTTCTTGTATTTGTACTGCGTAGTCTATGATTCAGCTTCTTCTGTTACTTTGGCTTCGAAAAAGTAATAGACAACTATTATTATTATTATTTCAAATTGTGCATTTTAGTATAATTATGTTTGTGTATTATATTAATGAGGATATTTTTTTTATCTTAATTAATGATGATGGGATAGGGAAATTTTGCGGGGATGACAATTTACAACTGACAACATTCTCTTCGTCTTTTCCGAAGGTGGGAGATTCTCCATCAATAAATCTAGTCTTATCTCAAAGCATGACCATGTTAGGCTCTCAAATTCTCGCATTTAGCAATGCATTCACAAGACGACTCGGTGCCTTAAGTCTGAGGGCTGGTTTTATTATTTTGACTTTGATTTGTCGTTTGACATGCATGTAAAGCTCGACACAAAAACATTGTATGGTCACATTAAGTGAATATGGTTCACTCCGAAGCAATTATACACATGTCCTAGTTTTCCGCACATGATCATATGAGGGATTATCTTCCTGTTAAGTAGGCGTAGTGCGTAGTGTGTGCTATCCTATTCGTATTGCTCACACTCAAATGAAAATTCATTAACTAGAAGCATTAGGTTGATGATTTGTAGAGTATATTACTCACAATCAATTAGTTTGGATTTGAAATATAATAGATTGACATATATTACTACGTTTATTGTTGTTCCTAATCCAGATGTGTGAGGTCGTTAAGAGATTTTGGAGCTCTGTCTACAAGATAAACCGTTGGTTGAAGATGTAGATGTTAACCGCTACGTACCTAGAGTTTTCTAAGGATAGGATCGTTGTAGCTGTAACGACCCGTCCCAAATTCCAAGATTAGAATAGTGACTAATCACGATTAGTGAGGTTAATCGGTGATTAGTTAGGTGAAATCGGACGAACGATGCAAAATGACCGCTTTTCCCCTAGCGTGGGTAAAACGTTGACTTTTCTTTTGGGTGGTCAAACAGACTTTGACCGATGACCGTGACGTAGTTCGTGACGTCACGAGTTCATAGACAGGTGGCACGTTCAATTCCGACGTTCGAGGAGGAAGTTATGACGTTCAGAAGTTTAGGGGCATTTTAGTAATTTTAGTAAAAAGGGGTCAAATGTTGACTTTTTGATCGGGATGCCACATGGCTGAGGACCGAGGACCGTTACGTAAATCAGGACGATACGAATCCATAGACAAGCAGCATGCTGAAATCGGATTTCGAACGGGGAAGTTATAGGTCATGGAAGGTCATTTTCACTATGCACGTACTTCGAGACGGGGATGATTTGGAAAAATCTGATTGGACCAGATACTTCGAGACGGCTAGATCCCTTAATTTGTGGATCTAAGTAATTAAATATTATTATTTTAATTATTTTATAATTAATCCTAACAACACTAAATCTTAGCCATTCATTCCTTTTAAACTTTAAATCCTCACCCTTCATTTCTCTTCTCTCATCAGCTACCATCTTCTTCATTTTCCCTCACAAACCCGAAACCCCATAACCCATATCCCTCTATTTTCATTCTTCATTTTCAAACACAAACACCACACCTCCATCATCCATCTTTTGAGTGTATGAGCAGGGTGTGACCGTGAGAGTGGTGTGAGGATGACTGAGGACGACGGGGAAGGGAACCCGTGAGCTTGGTTACAGGTCAAAAATTGTGGATGGTGTTTTGACGTGTGTTGAAGGGGTTGGTCGATCCCATTACATTCTAGGGAATGAGACGAGTTCGCAGAGCTCGGATTCGAGGAGAATGGTGGCCGGAAACGTGAGATATCGACGGGGGAAAATCGGGCTTACGGTTCATCGATCAACAGGTAATTTCTAGCCTCTGTTCTTAATTTCTGGGTTGAGGGATCTGTTGAGGAGGATGAGACGAAGAGAATGGGACAAACGGGGAGTGTTTTGGTGGCCAGACGGCGGAGAACTGACCGGGTCAACCCGCGGGTCACGGCGACCCGGTTGCAGACCCGGCGGAGGACAGGGATGACTGATGACGTGATCATGTCAGGGATGATGTCATCATGTTAGAGCTGACAATGTCAGCTGACATGTCAGAATATGGACCAATGGGAGCTTGACACGTGGCACTGTCAGAGGTGTCAGTGCTGACGTCAGCGTTGACCAGCGCGTGGGGGCGCGTGGGAACAGTGTTTTGAGTAGGCCAAGCGTCATTTTAGAGGTTTCGACGATCCGGATCCAATGGCGGTGGTTTCGGGTCGATCGGAGATCGTTAGGTTGGTCTAATTGAGGTTTTTCACCTCGAGAAACGTGTACGGGACACGTTGACTTTCCGGGAGAGTTTAGGGTTCTTAATATGTACTTGTATAGGTTAGTAGTAACCTTTGGATATGATTTGGATAGGTTTGGGAGTCCTGGTGATAGCGATTGGCTAGGGAGAGCCTATGACACGCAAATCGAGGCGGCAGCTCGGACGGTCTGTGAGTGGACCTTGTTTTCTAAATTGGTGCATGCATAAATGTTTATTATATGTTTTATTACATGTTTGATGATGCCATGGGTGCATTTGTATGTGGTTACGTATAGGCACGTATTTCGCAGTTTCGGCCCTATATAGTGCCTATACGGGTTGGTATTTCTTTAATGGTTTTAATGAAAAGGCTTTGGATTTCTAAAAGGATAAACTTGGGTATGAGACCCATTTGGTTTGGTCTCGGGTATATGACTTTAGTTACGACCTACGGGTCTAAATCGTGGTCGCGGCGAGTGCTATGTGCACGGCGATCGACGATATGACGCTCGCCTTCGGATTGGGATGTGTTCCTTCTGGGGAGGTCACGATGCACGATTCGTGGTCGGGGCGCCTAGGGAGACTTGACTTCGGAGTGCTGACGGTTCAGGATATCGCTCGGTGATGAGTGCACCATGATCTTGTGGTGGTCGCGTCAGTTGATACGTTAACGGCGACATACCAGGATTGAGGGAGGTCCTGGATGGATGGTTGCACGCATCACTATGATCGGAGTCGTGACTGACCCTTAGATATCGGGCACGGTGCCCAGTGGAGTCATATGTTCGGGCACGAGACCCAGTTGTTTTACATTGATGATTTCGGGTCAGGGACCCTAGATGGATTTCCAAGTTCATGACGGTTTATGGGAACCGACATGAACTCTAGAAAAGGTCATTGTGGTTCATGACGGTTTATGGGAACCGGCATGAAACCTTGTCAGGCCATTATGGTACATGACGGTTTATGGGAACCGGCATGAACCCTTGTTATGGATGTTATGGATCATGACGGTTCAGGGGAACCGGGCATGAATGTTTATGTTATGTATATATATGTTCATATACCTTCCTTTACTTGTTCTATTATCTCCTCCGGGGAGGGTCGTTGGCCTGGGTGGACCCCGGAGTAGTCACGGAGCACCGACTGAGTGGAGTCACCCCCCAGTTGGGTTCCTTACTCTCAGGAAGGCTATGATTTAGGGTCAGTGGTCTACGGACATTGACTTTGACTTTGAGGAGACTTGGGTTTGAGACCCCGGGTAGTACGCGTGTAGCTTTGGAAACTGTGACAGGATTGGTTGTGTGAATTATATGTGTATGTGATATAAATATGTATGTATGATGTATGCTATATGATATGATATATGATGTGTGTTTACACAGGTTTTGGGCAGTGGCCCTTATGGTTGGTTTCTTGTGATTTGGGCTGAGACCCTTATGGATATGGGCAGCGGTCCGTGTGGTCATTTTCATTTTGGTTCTTTCAATCTTGGTTTTGGGCTTAGTTCCCGCATATGATTTCTGGATAAATGGTTTTCGAATGCATGCATGCTTTTTAGAGAAGGGTACAAATGTTTCTCGTTAAAATGTTTTTATAAACTGGTTGCTTTGTTCACTCACAGTTTTTAATGTTTTGATTGCCCTTCAGGTTGACATCGGATGTGGACTGTAGCAGAGACCGAGATATCACATACCTCCTCCGGATCCTGGCGTACTCTGATAGCCCGAGAGGGAAAAGGTCGAAAATATCCCTTGTCTGACACTTCGGGTCAGACGGGAGCAGGGTCATCCCGCAGTAATCCTGGGGGCATTGGGTTGGGTCCTGTCAACGTGGTATCAGAGCATAGGATTGCTTATCAGAGCGGGGTTGTCTCTATTCGAGCAACCGCGGAGCTCTTGGAATGTACGCAGGTCGAGGATGTGATATCTCAATGGGCTACAGTTCATGGTCAACCTGGTAGTGGGATGCCGGTACGATAGTTAGTAGGATTGGATCGTGGAATATCTTGGTTTAGCATTGGATGCCGGGGTTGCCAAAGTTCTGTCGTGGATGACAGTGTCGGACCCTACGGAAGGGATGATGTAACGGTACTTTCGAGTTTTGGATCGTGAGACGGTTAGTTGGGATCGTCTTTCAAGATGTCGTTGGAACAGTTTTTACGACTGATTCAGTGTTGCGACCCTTAGATGGTCGGATTGGTTGAGTTAGATGGATTTACTGTTCTAGGAGGTTAGCAGTCGGTTTCGTGGAATCCTAGTTGGATTGACAGTAGGATTGGATTGACGTCTTTACGATGTCAAGATCGCGGGGTCGGTCAGATTGTTGATTTTACTGCTTTTCGCAATTAGGTTCAAGAGAACCCTAGGTGTGATTTTGGAACCCTACATTAGGTTGTATGGTTCGGAAATATGAGTTGGCGAGTGGTTTGACTTTGATGACTATTCGGATTTGAGACCATGAGTTAGTCTAGTCATGCCAGCTCTAGTGATGGGACTGCACTTTGCAGTTGAGGGTTGTACTTATTGGTTAAACTTAGTTGGAGGTCGTGCTACCAAAGTTGTGATGGATTGTTGGTACAACTAAGGTCATGGATGACATGGTAGACGACATTGGTTGAGTCGAGTTACGATAGGTTAGTGATTGGTTGGACAAGTATCAGGGTTGGTACTTGTCGATGGAATCCCTGAGTGGGATACGAAGTGGTTAATACGGGCGGTTAATTCCGTTGGATGTGAATCTCGATAGCAATGTCCGGTAGTGAGGTCTGCACGAGTCTGTGGCTGGCACTACTACCGAGAGTGGTTGTAGTTATGATTGTTGGGAATTGGGGACGTTCAAGGGACGTTCAAGGGACGTTTCCTTTTCTCGTATGAGTTTTCAGGGTGACTGTACCTAGAGTTGTTGGGTACGAGGGAGGCAGAGTTTCTCCAATTCGATTAGAGGTACGGGATCATCGCTCGGTATGAGCGGAGATCCAGGGTTGTCAGTTATGAACACGGTGTGCTGATGCTGACAGGTGATAATGATGATATTGGTATTAGCGCTGGTGCTGGTACTGGTGATTGTGATGACGTTGAGTCACATCCGTCGCGATGGGCATATGTTCGGTATCTGTGGTCCCGGAGTGGATCTCAAGAGTTAAATTAGTTAGGGGACACGTGGTTGATGTCCGAGTATGTTGTTTCCAAGCTGGTTGGAACTTCAGAACCATGAGAGGTTGCGATTGAGGTGACAGTTTGTCAGATGTAGACGTTGTTGGTTGCCACTAGTACGCCGTGTATTGGTTGGTGGACCCGGGATTTGTTTTGGGTCATCAGGAGGAATTGAGTAAATCGAAGTTAGGTGACTGAGATTTCTCATTTTCTGCTTGGTGGCAGACGATGTTGGGTTAAGTGACGTGGTGAGTGTAGCGAGTTTTGGTTGCATTCACGTAGGTTGGCTTTTGTTGTCATCGTATTGGATTATTCTTGATTTTCCTCGGTGGAATGACAAGGATCGATACGAGGTAAGTGGAGAGAACCCACAGTCTCGGTATGTCTCGTCGTTGACTGATGTATTTAAGATGTGGGAATTGGTTTAGGACTTTGGACGTCGTGACGATCGGGGATCGTGACGTCTATGGTCGGTTGATATCGTGCTGGATCTGGATTGTGATCTTGTTGATCTAGATATGTCGAGAGTTTATCACTCTTACTTGGATGTTGAGTTGAGCATGTTGGGACTAAACTTCTTTTCGAAGTGAACCCCGTACGGTATATTATTCAAGCGAGTAGGTTTCCGATGAGGTCGGATTTGGTCAGCCTAGATGTGTTGATGTTGGGATTGGCTTCCCTATGAAGCCAATCGAGGATAATGTATAAATTGTTTGAACAGGTATCCGATAGGTTCAGATATAGTGTGTCTCGGTAGACGTGAACGAGATTTCGGGTTTTGGAATCAGATTTCTGGATGACGATTCAGGATTTGATTTTGAAACTTGAAAGTGGATTGCTGGATTTGGGTTTTGGAATCGGATTCTGGATGACGATTCAGGATTTGATTCTGGAGCTTGACACGAGATTTCCTTTTATCGATTTGGGTTCGGAATGGTTATTCCAAATGCTAGCTTACAAAATAATGATTTCGGATTCGGATTTAGACATGGTTATGGATTTGATTTCTAGGTTTTGGATTCGGGATTTCTTACGAAATTCCGAATTCAGATTTGGAAATAGATGATGGGTTGGAGTTTCGATTTGTCTAGTCCGGGATTGGACAAATGGACTCCATTATAGAAACGTGATTGGCTACAACCTAGGTGGTTGTAGGTTGATTGATGGGTAGATGTACGTACCTTGTACGTGGTTCGAGGTACGATACCGGGCATACTTGTGGTGTCTAGTGACGGTATATAGGTTATACCAGTAGTAGGTTGGTGAACGTGTTGGTAGACGGATTGGTTTTGATACCATCGGATTAGTTGAGGTCGTGAACTAGGCATTGGATACTGTGCATTGGGTCATAGTGTTCGGATGGGTCTAGTTACACACAGGTCGAGTGAAATGTTGGTACGTGTATACTCAGGTTGAGTGAGTTGGTGGTTAGTGTAACCACGGGTGATTATAGTGTCAGTTTTCTACTGGCGACTGTCAAGTGGTGACAATTTGCTGAAGGTGTCAGCGTGGATCGATCAGTGAGGTATGATGACTCCCAGTGGGAGCAGACGTCAGGATAGATTGGGTTTGAGAAAGGAACCATCGAGTTGTTTGAGTCAGCAAAATGGTAGGATTAACAAGTAGTGTCAATTCAGAACGTATGGCTACTGTCATTCGACGTGGTCGAATGTAGTCGATACGACGTGAGTGTTAGTGGTACGTCTGGTTGCAGACGAGTATAGTTTTGGCTATTGGGTGTACTAGCGTACACGTGTTGTGAGGTTAAGATTGGTTTCCACGAGGTGGTTGTGGAATCAGGATAGTTGGAGTTTCGAGAGCGAAACTAAATTAAGGAGGGAAGAACGGTTAGAGTTAGGTCGGTTGGAATTTCGAGGATGAAATTAATTAAGGAGGGAAGGTTGTAACGACCCGTCCCAAATTCCAAGATTAGAATAGTGACTAATCACGATTAGTGAGGTTAATCGGTGATTAGTTAGGCGAAATCGGACGAACGATGCAAAATGACCGTTTTGCCCCTAGCGTGGGTAAAATGTTGACTTTTCGTTCGGACGGTCAAACGAACTTTGACTGATGATCGTGACGTAGTTCGTGACGTCACGAGTTCATAGACAGGTGACACGTTCAATTCCGAAGTTCGAGGAGGAAGTTATGACGTTCGGGAGTTTAGGGGCATTTTGGTAGTTTTAGTTAAAAGGGGTCAAATGTTGACTTTTTGATCGGGATGTCCGATGGCCGAGGGCCGAAGGCCGCTACGTAGATCGGGACGATACGAATCCATAGACAGGCGACATGCTAAAATCGGATTTCGAATGGGGAAGTTATAGGTCACGGAAGGTCGTTTTCAATATGCACGTACTTCGAGACGGGAATGATTTGGAAAAATCTGATTAGGCCAGATATTTTCAGTGGGTCCCATAGATGAGTGACAAGTCCATTGGCTAGATCCCTTAATTTTTGGATCTAAGTAATTAAATATTATTATTTTAATTATTTTATAATTAATCCTAACAACACTAAATCTTAGCCATTCATTCCTTTTAAACTTTAAATCCTCACCCTTCATTTCTCTTCTCTCATCAGCTACCATCTTCTTCATTTTCCCTCACAAACCCGAAACCTCATAACCCATATCCCTCCATTTTCATTCTTCATTTTCAAACACAAACACCACACCTCCATCATCCATCTTTTGAGTGTGTGAGCAGGGTGTGACCGTGAGAGTGCTGTGAGGATGACTGAGGGACTGAGGACGACGACGGTGGACACGGCGGAAGGAACCCGTGAGCTTGGTTACGGGTCAAAAATGGTGGATGGAGTTTTGATGTGTGTTGAAGGGGTTGGTCGATCCCATTACATTCTAGGGAATGAGACGAGTTTGCAGAGCTCGGATTCGAGGAGAATGGTGGCTGAAAACGTGAGATATCGACGGGGGAAAATCGGGCTTACGGTTCATCGATTAATAGGTAATTTCTAGCCTCTGTTCTTAATTTCTGGGTTGAGGGACCTGTTGGGGAGGATGAGACGAAGAGAATGGGACAAACGGGGAGTGTTTTGATGGCTGGACGGCGGAGAACCGACCGGGTCAACCGCGGGTCACGGCGACCCGGTTGCAGACCCGGCGAGAGGACATGGATGACTGATGACGTCATCCTGATGACCTCATCATGTCAGGGATGATGTCATCATGTCAGAGCTAACAATGTCAGCTGACATGTCAGAATATGGACCAATGGGAGCTTGACGCGTGGCACTATCAGAGATGTCAGTGTTGACGTCAACGTTGACTTTTGCGTTGACCAGCACGTGGGGGGCGTGGGAACAGTGTTTTGAGTGGGCCTAGTGTCATTTTAAAGGTTTCGACGATCCGGATCCAAATGCAGTGGTTTCAGGTCAATCAGAGATCGTTAGGTTGGTCAAATTGAGGTTTTTCACCTCGGGAAACGTGTACGGGAAACGTTGACTTTTCCGGGAAACTTTAGGGTTCTTAATATGGACTTGTATTGGTTAGTAGTAACCTTTGAATATGATTTCGACAGGTTTGGGAGTCCCGGTGATAGCGATTTGCTCGGGAGAGCCTATGGCACGCAAATCGAGGTCGCAGTTCGGACGGTTTATGAGTGGACCTTGTTTTCTAAATTGGTGCATGCATAAATGTTTATTATATGTTTTATTACATGTTTGATGATGCCATGGGTGCATTTGTATGTGGTTACGTATAGGCACGTATTTCGAGGTTTCGGCCCTATATGGTGACTATACAGGTCGGTATTTCTTTATTGGTTTTAATGAAAAGGCTTTGGATTTCTAAAAGGATAAACTCGGGTATGAGACCCATTTGGTTTGGTCTCGGTCATATGACTCTAGTTACGACCTACGGGTCTAAATCGTGGTCGCGGAGAGTGCTATGTGCACGGCGATCGATGATATGACGCTCGCCTTCGGATTGGGATGTGTTCCTTCCGGAGAGGTCACGATGCACGATTCGTGGTCGGGCAGCCTGGGGAGGCTTGACTTCGGAGTGCTGAAGGTTCAGGATATCGATCGGTGATGAGTGCACCATGATCTTGTGGTGGTCGCGTCGGTTGATACGTTCACGGCGACATACCAGGATTGAGGGCGGTCCTGGATGGATGGTTGCACGCATCACTATGATCGGAGTCGTGACTGACCCTTAGATATTAAGCACGGTGCCCAGTTGAGTCATATGTTTGGGCATGAGACCCAGTTGTTTTACACTGATGATTTCGGGTCAGGGACCCTAGATGGATTTCCAAGTTCAAGATGGTTTATGGGAACCGGCATGAACTCTGGAAAGGTCATTGTGGTTCATGACGGTTTATGGGAACCAGCATGAACCCTTGCCAGGTCATTATGGTACATGACGGTTTATGGGAACCGGCATGAACCCTTGTTATGGATGTTATGGATCATGACAGTTCAGGGGAACCGGGCATGAATGTTTATGTTATGTTTATATATGTTCATATACCTTCCTTTACTTGTTCTATTTCTCCTCCAAGGAGGGTCGTTGGCCTGGGTGGACCCCGGAGTAGTCACGGAGCACCGACTGAGTGGAGTCACCCCCCAGTTGGGTTCCTTACTCTCAGGAAGGCTATGATTACTATTACCTCGGGTAGGGTCAGTGGTCTGCGGACATTGACTTTGACTTTGAGAAGACTTGGGTTTGAGACCCCAGGTTGCACGCACGTAGCTTTGGAAACCGTGACAGGATTGGTTGTGTGAATTATATGTGTATGTGATATAAATATGTATATATGATGTATGCTATATGATATGATATATGATGTGTGTTTACACAGGTTTTGGGCAGTGGCCCTTATGGTTGGTTTCTTGTGATTTGGGCTGAGACCCTTATGGATTTGGGCAGCGGCCCGTGTGGTCATTTTCATTTTGGTTCTTTCAATTTTGGTTTTGGGCTTAGTTCCCGAATATGTTTTCTGGATAAATGGTTTTCGAATGCTTGCATGCTTTTTAGTG